>CM034541.1:19109240-19244036 GCA_020002185.1 Paraescarpia echinospica
ACCACGTTCAGCTGTCCTTCAGTAGTTCACCTAGTCAACTCTCTTGCAGCTGCTGTCATTGATGTGTAACATTTGTACCACACTGCACCCAGTCATCTGGTCTCGTCAGCAAGTGTAACATCGGACCACTCCGCCAAGACATCGGACCACTTCGCCAAGACTGACGAGACATCGAACCACTCCGCCAAGACTGACGAGACATCGAACCACTCCGCCAAGACTGACGAGACATCGAACCACTCCGCCAAGACTGACGAGACATCGAACCACTCCGCCAAGACTGATAAGACATCGAACCACTCCGCCAAGACTGCTGAGACATCGAACCACTCCGCCAAGACTGCTGAGACATCGAACCACTCCGCCAAGACTGATGAGACATCGAACCACTCCGCCAAGACTGCCGAGACATCGAACCACTCCGCCAAGACTGATGAGACATCGGACCACTCCGCCAAGACTGATGAGACATCGGACCACTCCGCCAAGACTACCGAGACATCGGACCACACCGCCAAGACTGACGAGACATCGGACCACTCCGCCAAGACTACCGAGACTTCGGACCACACCACCAAGACTGCCAATGTAGACAATCTGAAAGAAAGTAAGCACTTATTTACAGTTGCGAAAGATGTCAGGAACTGTTTTTAAATGATACAACCTATGAAATGAAAGTCTCTTATAGAATTGTTTAGTATGTTGGTGTGCATGAATTGTAACACTACTTTTTATATACCCAGGAACTTCAACAGAGAAAAGTGCTGTGAACACATCCTGTCAAGACAAAACAGATGCTGGGAAGGTAGGTATTACGTGAAACCATTTTTATTAAAAGCATCACGATAATATGAGGGCAAATGGGCCCTATGACAACAATGTGTGTGTGTGTGTGTGTGTGTGTGTGTGTGTGTGTGTGTGTGTGTGTGTGTGTGTGTGTGTGTGTGTGTGTGTGTGTGTGTGTGTGCGTGTGTGTGCTTGTGTACACATATGGGTGTGAGGCTAATACAATTGTCATATTTTTCTTTTTGTAAATATTACCCACCCTCACAAATGTCAGAGCAAACAACACATACATTCGTTGGACATGCCATTGCAGCAACAAGTGACGAGACGTGAAAGCAGATTGAAGTTACCAGCAAGAAAGAACAGAAAGGCAATAAGAGCAAGACCCTCAGCACAAAAGAGAAGTGAGAAACATTTGTAGCCACATTGTAATCGTTGACACTATCGTGGACTATTTTGTATCATTAACCTAAAGCATACCTTACACATTGTATGGTAGCTGCTGCTAAGGCCATGCTATTTATTTACTAGCACATAATTAACATAAATCTGTATCTGTCACACCAAACTTGGCAACTGGACTGTATTATAGAAATACACTGTGTTTGTACGACCAGTCATAAGTCACCTGTTGCTGCGGACACCACGTTCAGCTGTCCTTCAGTAGTTCACCTGGTCAACTCTCTTGCAGCTGCTGTCATTGATGTGTCACATTTGTACCACACTGCACCCAGTCATCTGGTCTCGTCAGCAAGTGTAACATCGGACCACTCCGCCAAGACTGCTGAGACATCGAACCACTCCGTCAAGACTGATGAGACATCGAACCACTCCGCCAAGACTGATGAGACATCGAACCACTCCGCCAAGACTGATGAGACATCGGACCACGCCGCCAAGACTGACGAGACGTCGGACCACTCCACCAAGACTGTCAATGTAGACAATCTGAAAGAAAGTAAGCACTTGTTTACAGTTGCGAAAGATGTCAGGAACTGTTTTTAAATGATACAACCTTTGAAATGAAAATCTCTTATAGAATTGTTTAGTATGTTGGTGTGCATGAATTGTAACACTACTTTTTATATATCCAGGAACTTCAACAGAGAAAAGTGCTGTGAACACATCCTATCAAGACAGAACAGTCGCACAGGAGGTAGGCATTATTATTACATGCTTTTAAGGTTAAGCACATTACTAGTTTTGGCACTGTGGTGGAGATACAAGTTGGTTTATTCCATTTCAGCTCAGTGACGACCTTTTGGAGGTGACAGATGATTTTCTGATGACGCTGCAAAACAGCAATACTTTTAAAGTCATACAAAGTTTTCTGCGGCAAGGTGGCCCGTTGTTGCCCAAACTTGATTATGTCACATGCGATGAGAGCCGTCCTCGGCTCTACAACGTAGATCCAGCCTACCTAGGACGGCCTGTCAGGGTGCACAAACCAGCAGACAATGCTAAGGTACTGCTAAATGTTTTGTGATGAAGTAAATGATAATGAGTGTTATTTTGAATAAAATGCATGCATTAAAAATATTGGTATAAAGGAAAAATAAAAATGTAATCACACTTAAAGGCAGGACAGTTAGTGTAGCATATAAATTTAGAATAACAAACATAATTAATTGTTACGATACTTACAAATAAGTCACACTGCCAACCCTGTTGGAGGTAACAACACAAAAACCAGGTTAGTGTAAAACTATATGCCACCTTCATAAACAACAAATACATTGCTTTGAAGAAACAGGAACCACTTCCTGTGACACCACGGATAGATGACATCTGGGAATACCACAGCACCTCCTCCGCACTGATGGCCATAGTGGCATGGTCAAACCCAACAACGACGTCGTAGATGACGTAAGTTTTACTGGACAGTGTAAACTAACATTACTACATGCATTAAACCTGTTTCACCATATATACAAAATATATATAAGAAAAAGTGCGATTACGTTAAATCTATATAAAACAGTTATTCTGTGTATGTATGCATGCATGCATGTATGTTTGTGGACCCTCATCTCCGTTAGTTTTCTTGAATCTTTCGATGTGATCTAGCTATTACAGTATTACAGGTCATACGAGCATACATGCAGGTCCTGGTGCAAAGGACAAAGGCAGCCGACATCGACAGCCATGTAATGAACATGTTACTTACGTCACCAAATACAGCAACATTGCCAAAGGTACGTTGGGGTATAACAGGAACTACATGATTTCTAGTGCTCCTTGAACATATAGCCTGTACTTCTTAGTGTTCTGTCCAGGTTTTCAAAATGGCAGGGTGTCATTTTTTATGTAATCATTCAAAGAACTTTTGCTATACAATGGCATCATGTGAACTTCAACAATAATGACAATTGTAACATTTTGCCATTGTGCCTTTTGTCATTTGAAATGGGAAATGTTTTTTGTAGAATTTGAAAATGGAATTTGCCCTTTCCTTACGCAAAATTTTCCTTTTTTGTAACAAGAAATGAAATGTGTCTCTAAGAATGCGTTGACGTGTCATTATTTTCAGCATGTCTTTAATGTTGCAAGCATGGTGTTGGCGCCGTTCAATGTGTCCGGAGACCATTGGGAGTTGCTGGCATTCTATCCTAGTACAAGAAATATTGTGTATTTAAACCCACTGGGGGAGATGCCAAAACGGATTGGGGCCATTCTGAATTCATGGAACATTGTTGTAAAGAGGTACCCGAAGGAAGTGCCTCAAGGCGTGTGGACCGTCACACTGCGTCCACACACAAAGCAACAAGACGGGCACAGCTGCGGAGTATTAGTCATGCAAGTAAGTGGCGAAACGCTAACAAGAAAAACACACATATATGTATCTTACATAGAACCATTACTGTTTACTATTTTAAGTTTCTTTACATTTATTAGTGCTTACGTAGTTATGTCATCGTGCGGATCCACTGTTTGCAATGTCCATGTTTGCAGAGGTTCTGAAATAGATAACTTCCATATCAGATATCTGTTGTTACATTATAATTATTACATAGCATGTTTACACGTTTTTTTCTCTGATTAATTCCAAATGATTTGATAAAGTTCGCAGAGCTGATCCTCAGTGAGAAAGACCTGGTGATAGTGGACCCTATCGACACCCTGCGCAGACATATTACACAGCGCCTGTTGCGTAACACAGACAAAGGTAAGCGAGCTCGATGTAAAGTTACAGTTGGATTCCATGTCAACAGTACATTATATCAACAACACACAAAAATTACCCTTGACAAGTACAGGTACGTCAGTTGTAATGAATAACAGTAAAAAGTTACTTTGCAGATTATGATTGTAATTAGCTGAAGGTGCAATTACGCAACACTGTTAATTTACAACAAAATTAACAGGGTGGATTGTAATCATGATAGAATTGGCAGGTGCAGCAGGATTATATTTTATGCATTTGTTTTACTGGTGAGGTGTTTACACTGATCAATGTATCATGGAAATAGCTAGAGTCACAATGGTGTCTACTTGTGTACAAATAATCTTCACACATTAATCGCAGCATGGCTGAATGCTTCAGCGAGGAGTCAACATAGTGTTGAAGTGAACAGGTCTGCCCGGGAGTAATGTGTAAAGTGTTCTGAACAGTACAAAGAAATGGATAGTGTGCTGTAAGAACTGACCTTTACTTGTAATGTTTTCACAGATGCCGTAAGGCAATGTTGCAGACACTGTGGCAGTCACAGCAGCAATGAAGGAGGATGGGTTAGTACATTTCACAACTATTTTTTGAGAAATTGACTACGGTAATCTTATATACCTTCATATGACTGAAATAAACGTATGTAAGAAATGTACATTATAATGCATAATTTGCACATATATGCATGCATGCATACATGACCCACCCATGTTCATACACATGAGCTTTCAGGATTACTATGTTTACTCCTGTATTATACATATTTCTACTAATCACTGATGTTAATTTGTGTGTATGTTGTAGGTAGCATGTGCCAGCTGTCACTGGCGTTTCCATACCAGATGTGCTGGTACAAGAATTGGCCACTTCCTCTGTGACATCTGCCAGCTGCAGGAGGCGAGGGATGTTGACACCGACACCAGCACTTCCAGCTAGTTAGGCTGCATCTCTGTAACAACACCATATCTTGACACGCGCTAAATCTCGTCATGCACTGTAGACTACATATATATTATAAGACTGACTGTTGAAATGCGTTTAATGAAGACTTTTATTGTTGACATTCAACTGTTTTGGGAGGATACAGTTTGTTTAAATGACAACGTGCTGCTTTCCAATGCAAGGCCTCGTTCCTATTACTAATTAGATGGTTATGTGCATAAGATTATTTGTGATGACACCCTCACAATTATTGAGGTCGCCATTCAGGGATTTGTGTGACTGGTGTGCGATGTTGGTTGGTAAAGACTGAGTTGACGAAAGTCGTTTCTATTTTGTTAAAATATATTTGGGTGATAAGTATTTTAGAATACATATTTTCTATATGATGCGTGTAGTCAGGAAAGTTTAAGAATACATGTATGGCATAAAATGTGACATTACAGCCAGTAGCAAGGACTCAGTTGCAAAAGACTGCATGGAAGCAGCCACATTCCAGGGCTAATACTAATAGCGTATATATATATGTGAATTGAAACTCGTTAGATTCTAAATTTCAATACACAGTATTTCATTAAATAACTTTAAAATTGATTACTTAAATGGTAGATTTGAAAAATGTAATTGATGTGATTATGTTTTGAACAAAATATATAGTTAGTATAGTGAGGCTGTGATAAGACATGACTCGGAGACAGACGGACCAACCACAGATTGGACCTATGACAGACACACCAATGACAGACGGACCTTTAACAGATACATGACAGATAGATGAACTTACATGAGACAGACGCACCTATGATAGCCCTACAACAGACAGGCGAAACAGACAGACAGGCGGACCTACAACAGACACATACGACAGACAGGTGGACCAATGGCAGACCTATGACAGACAGACCAACAGACATACACACCTAGGATAGACAGATGTACCTGTGACATAGAGTAAGACCCACGATAGACATAATACACAGACGACAGACAGATAACACGGACAGATGGTGTCCAAACCGACTTACATAGTTTTAAAAATGGCCACGTTCACATTTTGTTAAGTTTCGTTTGTTAATTTTGACTTCATATCACTTTTTTGTATGTTTATATTATGTACTTTTATAAGACATTAAAGAAATATATAATAATATATAATACATCTCATGTCCAACCTACACTGTTCCTTCACTAATGCTGCACTGTGCCCTCTAGTTACACTGCCTTCTTTCAGTTTGAAGAAAATATTTCTATCAATATCCTCATAACCATTCAATATCTTAAACACTTCTATTTGGTCTCGTCTTAGACCTCCAAGTCTCTAATGTTGTCAACCCACATTCTAATAGGTGTCTTTCATAACCAAGATTTTTCAGTTTAGGAATAAGCTAAGTTGCTCTTCGTTGCACACTTTCTAGCTTATCCATGTCTTTCTCGCGATGTAGCCTCAGCTTGTATACAGTATTCCAATTGTGGCCTAACTATTGCTTTGTACAGTGGTACAATTAGCTGTTTCTCCTTATATGTGACATTTCTCCTAATCAATGAGCCCTAGCTACTACTACTAGCTAATATTTGGATACCCTTTGAAGGAGCAATTCCACATTGCTCTGAAACTTCCACGTCAGCACTAACTGTTACTCCTAAGTCCTTTTCTTTTACAGTTTTATTTACTATGGTATCCCCCATTAATATGTATTCTTTGTTCACATTTCTATGTCTAATGTGGATCCATTTACACTTCCCAAAACTGAATAACATTTGCCATTTTTAGACCATTCGACCAATTTGGCTAAATCATCCTGTAAAGTGTGTTTATCTACATCTGTTTCAATTTTACTTAACTGGCCTAAATTATTAGCAGTGTAGGGTTAGGGTAGTATAGGGTACAAATACGTACAATCGTTTTCATAAAACATCCGATAATCATGAGTATGCAGAACGTCCCACATAATCAGCATAATTGTGCTCTACTCTAGTCAGTTATGGTGGCGCATTCTACTTGGCATACTCACTTTTCGAATAAGAATGAAACGAGCAATGGAAGGTGGCATTATCATGATTTACTAAAACATGAACTAACATATTTCACAAACTGGCAGGAAATCAGTTTTCCATTTCCCTCCATTTTTCGTTCGTTAACCCGCTAACGGCGCCGTATCTGACTATATTCATGCGCAGGCATGTAAATAAAGAAAGTGCACGTAAATGGGTGACGTCATGTGCATGAACAGTCGGGCATTTAACGTTTCCCGTCTCTTTTGGGGTCATGTTCTAGTTAGACTTCCTGTCCGTTGCACACGAAGAAAAATGCAGTGTATTTTTGAGAAATGATTTTTTTACAAAATTCACATGCTGTGACATAAGTGCATTTGAGTTGGGAGATTTTCATGTGTGATTGTAGAAGGTGTTGACTGTAAAATGGTAGATTTCTAGATGATTTGAATAAGCGGAAGGATATTTGGCAGCAATTTGCCTGTGTGACCTGCTTGCGGAGTAATTCTTGCCGGCATTTGTAAATATTGACGGGTGTCACACATACAGGCATCTTACGAGAGCTGGAAGTATGCAATTTTTTTGTTAATCTATCGGCATGTCAATGAGATGATGATAACAGCAGGTGAGAAGTTTAAGACATTTTATAGGTCACGTTTTCTTATAATCAGACAAAACGTTAACATGGTCGCCTATGGGAAAACCAACAGTGGGCTGACCCCTTCTGTTACCGAGACCGGTGCATACGATGATCAAATCTATTTTCGTGACAGTGATGATGACATTTGAGAGATTAATGTTGTTTCTGCTGATGCTAGATTGCCTGGTGTCAGTGCGGTGCTAAGTATACAGGCCGAGGCATGAACCCGCCGAGAGAGTCCGGCAACTCACTGATGGCTGGCTGTTACGTTTGTTGTGGTGAAATGGCCAGCGGTATGTGGTACTCGTTAGCATCTTGATGCTTCTTTTGAGTCATTTTGAGGACTGTTGATTTATTGACATCTAACTGTATTTTGAAGCCCATCTTCCACCTCATAAGATATATCCATCGGCAGATCTGAACCACAAGTGATGTTATTCGCCGTAGGCGTAGCATGAATCCCGTCCTTTACATACCCGTCCTTTACATGCCTACAAATTGGGTCTTTGGGGAAGATATCCACTGAATTTCCAGTCAAACCCTAAATTGTCACTGTTTCCCACAACACATGTCTTCAATTATTCATGTTAATGATTAAAACAGCTGAAATATAATTATAATGAAATAACATTTAACAGCGTAGACCGTGTGACCGTGTAACCTGTTCCACGAGTGACGTCACGTATCTGCGCCTTCGGACGTTTCCAGGTTTGCACTGTGACCGGTCACTGTTTAAGACCAATTTTATCAATGTTTTTGCAAACATGTGGCTTCGGATTTGTGATAACATTGAGTAGTTGGTTGAGTAGTAGTTTGCAGCCTGTTAAACAAATCCTGTCATCCTCAAAACAGAATACAGAAAGACGATCCTCGCTACTCCATGTCTTACTTGCTTAAACAAACCTATCGTGCGTCACCATAGACATTGTGACATCATGCCAATGTTGATGCTGGCAATGACATGGTGTATGTACGAATAAATCATACCTCGTTATAATAGAACGTCATTCAAGATAACGTGTTGTGGGCTAGCGAAGGCGTGATTAATTGTCACCGAGAAGTCAATGCAATAGCATTGTTCGTGTCACACCAAGATAACACTACTACGGAATGGGTGCAGTGACGCAGACTGGCATTCTCGTTATTTAATAATAATAATAATATATTTTATTTAATATAGCGCCAGATCCAATTATAAATTGTTCGTGGCGCTTTACAACATGTAGAACCCAGATAGAGGTAATAATGATGGCTAAATAAACATGCATTTTCTAAAAGAAATTCTTATAAAATTAATATTTGTAAAATACAAATAAATACAGTAATTAAATAAATATACTAGAATAATTATCTTAGTTACAATTCTATGTAGAAATAAGACATTGCCAATTCATTTAACTGAACTAATGTACATGTAGGTATAAAATAAATATATAAATAAGTTAATTAATACATAAGAGATATAAAACAAATAAATGCAGAGACTAAACTATGCCACATTGGACAAGAACGAGAGTCGAAAAAAATGAGTCTTTAAGCGTGCCTTGAAAGTAGAAAGACAATCAGACGTTTTAATGTCATTGGGCAAAGTGTTCCACAAAGTCGCCGCGGCGACCGCAAACGAACTGTCCCCAGCTTTGACATGAGTCCGCAGGACCGTTAACATGTTATTGTTGGTAGAGCGCAGGGCTCTTGTTGGTTTGTATGGGCATACGAGGTCGCATAGATATTTCGGGGCATCGCCATGCACAGCTTTATATGTAAACACTAACAGCTTAAAGTCGATTCTGTGTGCTACCGGCAACCAGTGAAGAATGCACAACAAAGGCATGGCGCGGTCACTCCGTGGGCGGCGTAGGATCAACCTAACAGCGGAGTTGTGCATTCTCTGCAGTCGAGCGATGTTGTTGACAGAAGTGCCTTATAGAAGTGAATTGCAGTAATCAAGCCGTGATGTAATAATGGCGTTGACGACACGTTCCTTTGTCGTCGTTGGGAGATAACGACTCACTAAGATTACGAACATATCTTGAGGCTGTAATCGTAACATCTCCTACGCGTATCACACCGCCGTCAGTCAATAAGCGCAGCGGCAGTCTTTGGCACTACGGGAAGATATTCCGTTTTATTGTTGTTCATGCACATGTAGTTTGATGTCATCCACTGATTGACAATATCTAGGCATTCCTCCATACGTAGAGTAGCAGCCAACGCAGTCGCAGTGAGGTCAAAATGGCAGTACAATTGCAGATCATCCGCATAATGATGAAAACAAAGTCCATGCGCCCTGATTATGTCGCCAATGGGTTGTACGTACAACGAGAATAACAACGGACCCAGCACCGAACCCTGCGGGACACCCGATGTCACGTAAGTTGACGCATCACGAATGACCACACGCTGGGTCCGGCCCTGCAGATAGGATTGCAACCAACCAAGCGCCTTGCCAACAATGCCGTAACGCAACCGAAGGCGCTGGATCATTAACGGGTAAACGACGTTATTAATTATGTCGGATTGAAACCACAATAACATAAGCACTGAAGCGAAATCTCAACACGACCGTCGGTAATCATTAGATCGACCACGTCCAAAACGTTTGATTTCGATAATAATTTATAGACTTGCTAGCAATTTACGGATTCAAATCTTTCGCTAAGCAGATCGTGATTCAAATCCCTAGCTAGCTACTTCCTGTTTCAATCTCCAGCTAACAACTCCCTGATTCAATCTTCTTGCTAGTATCTTCCTTATTCAAGTCTCTTGCTAGCAAATTCTGATTCAAACCTTTTGCTAGCTAGGACTGATTCAAATCCCTTACTAGATACGTTCCTTTCTACCAACGGCTCGGTTAAAATATATTGCTACCTACTTCCTGGTAAACGAAGGAACTAATCTATACTCCATACAACTAAATGCGATTGTTTCAATTCACACCGAAGATAAAGTAAAGTTCTTCCCCGTGGTTCTTTGTAGTGGAATGAGGCCTAACCACTCTGTATACTGATGCACGGCTCTTGCCCTTGTTACCCTCGAGTCCTCGACTGCTCTCGGTGAGCAGCCCCCTCCCTCCACTGCTCCCAATCAGCAGCCCCCTCCATCCACTGCTACCTATCAGCAGCCCCCTCCATCCACTGCTCCCTATCAGCAGCTCCCTCCCTCCACTGTTCCTATCAGCAGCCCCCTCCCACTACTGCCCCCTATCAGCAGCCCCCCTTCACGTGTCACCTCTGTTAATGTGTTTAAAGTGAACTGCTGAACTTTTCGAATTATTTTATCTGAACTTAGCACTGTGTGTCCACGTATGCGATGAACAAGTAGTATCAATATCAGCTACAAGGACTGAGTTAGTTGTACATCTGTTCTGTTCCATCTAGTTGTGCCGCAGACTCGCCCACAGGTGCCATTGTCTCGGCACGACACTACTCCTGCGAGTACGTGACCGAGCAGTTGACGATAACATCGATGATTAGATTGATAACAACGGTACGCGGTATAGGTCCGCTGAAGGACACACAAGGGCGGAGAGGTTTTACGCAACGGCGTTTTTCGGCGCCTCTGGGAACCACCTACATACCTAGTTACGTTCCCCTCCTCGGAACTGTGTTATCCTGCCATCTGGTAAGAGACCACCCGTGTGTCACGTCGCCGTTGTGAGTTTTCCACGATTATCATGTGAATGCGGACGGTGACATTTCCAGTCTTCGGTCGATCATCGGGGCAAGTTGTTTAATGATGTCGGCTTCACTGCAAGGTCACGATGACATGTTCGTATCACACTGCACACGTGTCAGCAAAAGAAGTAAATTATGTAAGTTATCATGCACGTGTGCAAACGGTTGGAATTTAGCCGTACATGCAGTCGTTCAGGTTCCTATGCATGCATACACTATACACACTGCAACTGACATATAAAATATATATCTTTATAAGTCATTTATGTTTATCTCTTATGTGTGTAGAGACTTCAAGTAAGAATAAATGTGGTTTTTAACTTAAATTGGGTGGCTTTTGTGACAGAGAACATTTTGTTTGAATTATATATCATTTATTAATACTTGAATAAATATGTCGAAGGAATACAACGCGCCAAATTGCTTCGAATCAACCCGAAACAACAGTGAACAGAAATAGCCGCCATCTTGGAGTAGCTCTGATCTAAACGAATGCATTTGAAGAATTGCCTATAGTGAGAATATCTATGCTAAATATCATGCTTGTCTTTGAACGATACTTACTCATGCCTGCTTTACCTAGTATATATCTTAATCGGATTAGCGTATGTATGTATATATGCGCTCGTGTCTGTGTGTGCTGTGCATGTGCGTGAACGTGTGCGTGTGTGTATGTGCGTTCTGCACATATTTATCTGTAGGCACATGTTTATACCAGCATGTTGCTGTTGTCGTGTTTCCTTACGTAAAAAATCATGTCACCGACAAATTCAGTGGAGTTAACTTGGGCAACACACAAGACATAACGACCAAAGTACATTCTTTCGACCATTTAAATAAATGTCGGCCTAGCCATGCATTAGCTTGGGCAACGTACAAGACATAACGATCAAAGTCAATTATTTCGATCATTTAAATACATGTCGGCCTGACCATGCATTAGCTTGGGCAACGTACAAAACATAACGACCAAAGTCAATTATTTCGACCATTTAAATAAATGTCGGCCTGGCCATGCATTAGCTTGGGCAACGTACAAGACGTAGCAACTAAAGTCAATTCTTTCGACCATTTAATTAAATGTACACATTGATTGTATTAAACCATCCACGCGTTGCATAATGGTACATCAAAGAACCGGACTCGTGACAAACAATACAACTTACTTTAAATCACGAAGTACTCTTTGCAATTAGCACCCCCCGCCCTACATACATTTTACTACACGTCAAATAAACGTGTGTTACCCATAATTGACGATGATTTGTTGCTTGACGTTAACCATTTATTCTCCTATTCTCCTGCCTCAAAGAGGCATCATTTATCTTGAATGGAAGCAGAGTACAGTGTGGCAGAACAAACGTCGATAGGTCATTTTCATTGTGTTTCATTCATACGACTTATATTTTCACGAAGGAATCTAAGACTAAAAGAAAAAATATCCAAACTTGTTGCTATTGAGGTAGGGAATGGGTGACTGTATAACGTCGACGGTAACGTTAATGCTGCGCACATTATTAGTAAAGGTGCACTCGCGGACTACTTTGGAAACTATTTCCTTGTCTTGACAATATCAAATAAGCAGCATAAATTCAAATACGCCAAACAGTAAACTTGTTATATGCAGTGACTAATAAGTTAACGATAACAATAAGATGGAACATCAATACAATATATTGTTGACATGAATATACCCTGTTGTAGTAGCAAAGATTTGTCACGTATAATATTTGCGACATATTAATCAAATCTAGCAGTAGGTGTAATAAAGGTTGAAGGAACTTGTATGTTTTAGGCCTTGTCTGCATCAGCTGCTGAACAATTTATTCCTACCGCATTATGTAGCTACAAGAGGAAATGTTTACCAAGGACACAATGCACAATTGTAGTAACTAATAATAGTAATAATAATAATAATAATATACTTCTATAGTGCCTATATCCACAGGAATCTGAGCTCTGAGGCGCAACATACAAGAATCGTTGGGTAAAATCGTGAACAGGGACAAGCACGAGTCGTCATTAGAGCAAGTGACCTCCGAAGGTTAGGATGGGAATGCGATTTCAAATAAATATGTCTTGAGTTTTTTTGAAAGGCAGCTGCAGTTATTGATGATTTCAGAGTAATGTGGAGTCAATTCTACATATTTGATGCAGCTACAGAGAAGGCATGTTGGCCAAAGTTAGCATGGTTTTAGGAACAAAACGTTGATGTGAAAGAGACGATCTGGGGATCCTGGGAATATCTGAAGAAAACAAAACATATAATATACCTCGATAGAATAAAAGTTGTGGTGTATTTATTTGTCTCATTATCGATGCATTGCACCAGTGATTAGGGACTAGTTAAATCGATGGCAAGCGTGATTTAGGTAATTATTATTACAGGTTTACATTTCTATTTGATATCGTTTTTGTACACTGCAAAAACATTCACGTCATTACATAATTGATCGCACGAGGTGCAAAATGCACACATATGATTATCATGAATTGCGTTTTAAGAATTGCGAATTGTGCAGCATGGGTAGTTATAGACCATTCAACAGTCGGCAAACTCGCATCGATAATTATTACCAAAATCACGCTTGACATCGATTTAACTAGTTCCTGATCACTAGTGCAATGCATCGATAATGAGACAGATAAATGGATGTGAATACAAGTGTGCATTACAATAATATATATATATATATATACATACATATTTACATATACGTATGTACATATATATATATACATATATATAATTATATATATATATATATATATATATATATATGTATAATTGTACTGCACACTTGGACGGATGTGAATTTTTAACATTAAATGAAAATCTTTCTATTCGATAGTATTTTTGGAATAATTATCTCCGCTAACTTTGCCTGCGATATAATTTTCGGTATCTTTTTAATATCGCCTATCCTTAGCACATCCATCCATTTGTTGACGACTTTCTTCAAGCACACGGGTACGAGAATACTTAATCACTTGGACTACTGAGCTCGGATTGTCTGAGGGTATTGGCGCTTAAGAAGTAATTTATTATTATTATATAGGTCGGGTATTTTCTTCCGAACGCGTTACCCTCACCGCATACCGCACTGCAGGGTGATCTCATTACCCGTTGCGCCGCCTTGCCCCTGTAATTTCTGTCTAACTCTCGTCTCCTCGTCAACTTTTTGAATGAATAACACGTTCCACACTCCCTTCTTGTCTCGTGACTCGTGTCTACGCTTGATGAGTCATAGCGGTCAATAACTTGTTTACTTTCAACAAACCTCACTTGCCAGAGATAATAAATCGCTCAGTGTTAACCACACCTAGATTAGTTGTCAATCTGACATTACGCATATCTTCTTTCAGCTGGTCTTTTGTCTGTGTATTTTAAACAACACATATTTCGACTGGTAAAAAAATACATGTAAATTGACGCCAACCAGTCCGTCGTTTCTAATAGAGAATGTTTACGTTAGTGAACGAGTTCTAAGAAGAACAAGTAAGTTAATGCACAGTTAACACATTTAATTCTAAGAAGAACAAGTAAGTTAATGTACAATTAACACATTTAAATGCAATAACGTAACTAACACGTTTCGTGTTATTTTCAGATCCAAGTTTACATAATATTTGACATGTCTTCGTGCACATGGCGAACGACATATTTATACACTTTTTTTAATTCGCAAACATACGCATTGGAACCGAAGCTCAGAGGCAAAATAAATAAAAATCGCCCAGGATGATATCATCTCAACCACGGACATATAAAATATCATCAGTGTATAAATTATAATACAAAATATATCGTGAGCGTTTATAATGGTTTATATGTGTGTGTGTGTGTGTGTGTGTGTGTGTGTGTGTGTGTGTGTGTGTGTGTGTGTGTGTGTGTGTGTGTGTGTGTGTGTGTGTGTGTGTGTGTGTGTATATATATTTGACAGTCGCCATTGACATTTACTTGTTATCAGCACACTTCGATTTGAGGTTCGCCCATCGCAGTGGTCCCGATCAAACTGATATATATATATATATATCAGTTGTGCCGATCAAACTGATATATATATATATATATATCAGTTTGATCGGGACCACTGAGGTTGGCGAACCTCAAATCAAAGAGTGCTGATAACTAGTAAATGTACAATATACAATGGGGATACTGTACTAAGTACTACTATAAAAGAAAAGGACTCAGGGTTAACCATTAGTGCTGATATGAAGGTTTCATAGCAGTGCGGTATTGCCGCTTCAAAGGGAAATCAAATCCTTGGATTAATTAGGCGAAATATAGCATATAAGGAAAAAGAACTAATTATACCGCTGTACAAAACAATAGTTAGGCCTCATTTTTAATATTGTATACAAGCGTGGAGGCCATATCGCAAGAAGGGCACATATATGGTAGAAAGAGTAGAGGATAACGATTAAAATTATACCAAAACTGAGGGATCTTAGTTATAAAAATTGCCTAAAAGAATGTGGTTTAACAACACTAGAAAACAGGAGATTGAGAAGAGATCAGATAGAAGTGTATAAAATATTGAATGTTTATGAAAATATTAATATAAATATATTTTTCTCAGTTAAGAAAGATAGAAAGACTAGAGGACATGACGTTACATTAATAAAGGAGCAGTGTAGATTATATATAAGAAGGTTCTCATTTTCACAAAGGTCTGTAAATGAATGGAACAGATTATCTGCTGATTGTGTGGGTGCTATCAGCGTGATAATGTTTAAAAATAAAATCGACACATACCTCAGAAGGGCGGAATACATGTAGATAAAAGGGTTGGACTCTCGATAAGCCAAAGAGCTTACCATCTAGAGTTTATTCTCTGGGTGTCAATCTTGTTAAATCTTGTTAAAAGTTATATAACAATATTGTCTCAACTGCCTCGCTCCCGTTCATAATAGTTCCTAAGAAATACGCTTTACTTCAGGGCACACACACACACACACACACACACACACACACACACACACACACACACACACACACACACACACACACACACACACACACACACACACACACACACACACACACACACACACACACACATACAATACACACATACACAACACACACACACACACACACACATACATACACACACATACACACACACACACATACACACATTCACACACACACACACACACACACACACACACACACACACACACACACACACACACACACACACACACACACACACACACTCACACACACGCAACCTAAACCTTAACGATAATTAACATTAGCAGTAACTAACGAAGCCCTAAACATGGTTCACTCCAACACCATAATCAATTATAATAATAGTATTAACTGAAATTAATAATGACTTAACACGAACCTAATTTATTCCCGACGCCTGATTGGTTCCAACAATCACGCACTCAACCCCTATAATGTTTGTTAACACGACAGTGGAACGTGTCTTTTAAAGATAAACGACATAGACGGTGGAGTTTGTGACATCTGAGTCTAGGCATTGTTGACAAACACTTAAAATAACTTTATGGGCATGAACTCACACTCTGTGTCATATCACATGAACCTCACGTTTGACATATGAACAGCTAATGACACGACATTGGTTGCGTGATTGCAGTCTCCCGGTCATCCGTCTGTAATATCGGTTGTCTTGACCTTTTATCATGTATCCCTGTTATATATAAATGTGTTAAAACAGCAGCAGCAACAGCAGACTTAAACTTTTAAAAATATTATTATATTATTTTTATTATGCTCAACATAACGTGCGCAGGAACATCATCTCACTATTTGGTTCACTGTTATTGTTTACACGCACGTAGGCCTACGCCTATGTCGTTGCACAACATCTATGCAGTGACACCTTTGGCCATGTGTGCGGTTACTAGGATCACTTATGACCTTTCAACCAACCCACCCATCACCCACTGCATACTTATATAATAGTGTGATGCGTCATATCTTACGTAACGACGCCGGATACACTCGTGAATATGCAAACCAGTAAAAACTAATATATTCCAACTGTGCTGTGCTGTGTGGGTGCGCTGATTTAAACGTTATTTTGACGCAATCCTATAATAATTATAACAAGGCGACATACGTTGGCTGTTAAGCGCTCCAGTAGGTTTTATTCGCTAAAAGATGACGTAATAAAGGGAACTCGTGATGTGATACTCTCAGCGACTGTGCATTTCGATCAAACTCCTTCCAGCCCTTCTAGAGTTACCAGCGTCACAATTTTTCCATCACTGTTTCATTCCTTGAAGATGTAAAACAATTCACACCGTTGTTAGTGTGATCAGTTCGGCTATTTCCGTGAGTGACGCGCATGAAGAGGCGGGGCTTGTAAATGTCGCCGCCTGCCAATTAAAATCAGCGTGGCTTCTATGGACAGGGACCGTTCGATAACAGAGGAATATTATATCACAAATTGTCGTAGCACGGATTTCGTTGGGTATTCGCGGGTGAAAACATGAATTGAAAAAAAAATGTTTTAAACGATGGGAATCGTAGACCCTAACTCAAATTGAATGCATTAAAATGAAGTTATGCAAAATCTTACCAGCTTAAAACAACACATAATATAATATTACCTATAAATGGTTTAGTTTAACCGATCGACCGTCCGTATACACGAAACAGGTAATTATCGTATTAGATTATTATAATAATATGTGATGTAGAGGGCCTCGATACAGGTCAACAATGACAAGTCAACCGGCGATAACCAAAATGGGTACAAATGATAATCGTGTATATCCAATGGTTACGGAGCGTTCTGTCTCCGTTTTGAGCAATGGTTGTCGGAAGGTTTGTTATACCTCGTCGCGATGTTTGTAAACATTGAATTATAAAGTTGTTTTTGCGTCTCTAAACACATTTGAGCTGTCAGTATGTTACAACATACAGCTGTATATAGTTTATTCTGCATAACATGATAAAAAATGATAACAAGATCGGATAGAATTCCTTTAAGGACAATGTACAAACAAAAGTTAATAAATCGTGGAACGGACACCGTATCTTTGAGTCCCTTGCCATTCTGGCTCGTGTTCTAACCATAGCCAAATACAGATAAAATCTGGCTGTGTATGGCCTAGGTGCTGTGCACATATTTTTTGTAGACATTCTTGTATCAAATGGCACCGTTGTGAGTTGCGTACAGCTGCAATTGTACAATACTCCCTGGCAGACATGTTCAATCGAACACCACATTGACTCATCTGGGAAACATTCAGCCACGCTGCAAGTAATGAGCGAAGACTATTCGTACACAAATAACCACAACTGCATGTAGCCAGGTACTCATTCATACAGCCTAGTGAACTGGAGCAACGTAGAGTGAACGAACGTGTCCAAGGTTCGACACGGCAGCATATAATTCGAACTAGGATTTTCTCGATTGAGAGTCCGATGCCCTAGCACTGTGCCACTGCGTGCCACAGATTACCACCGTCGAGCATGGTTACAGCGGAATTCAAGTTGCAAATGCACCATTTGATATTTTATGTAGTGCACTCTCCTAATGACTGAATTTGGCCAGTTCAACTTAAATGTGGAGGATTAAGTGTTCTCTATCGGCGCAATCATTTCTCATGCGGGTTCAAAACACTTGAATTTTAAACGCGATGACCGCGTCATGGCGTAGCAAAATAGTGTTGTTCATAACTAGTCTACTCGTCACGTGATATATTGTCTAGCAACAAGGTCCGTCAAGCCATCAAAATGGATGCTGAACATGTGCAGCTACTGGACGTACCTTCGTATATTTTGATTGCGACAAAAACAGAGAAACACTTTAAGCGAGGATTGTAGGCAGGAAAGATTGAATTAGCAGGTGTTCTGGTGTTGTTCTTTAACATTTAAGTAGGTAAAGCATTGCGCAGGTCACGCGCATAATCTTATTATGACGAAAGCAAATAACGACGTGCTGGATCCATCAATTGAACGTGTTCTGTGAAACCAGAATAGTAGTATAGTGCACAGCGTTTTGTACTCGTGTGTAATAATTATTTTTATCATACCAGTTGACTATACGAACGTCTGTTGATCCCACGTCAACATTGTAAGTATGGTGACTTGGGCGGGGTTAGGATGTCAACGAAGGAACCGTTTCACCCCAGAGAAACATTTCAATGAGACGCTGTTTCACACTAAACAACCCGTAATAATGTGTTCATTATCTTTAATCAACACTCCAAGCCATCTGACATGTTTATTGCCTGCGACCTTCAGAGATAAGACGGTTTGACCTCGTGTAGTGGCATATCACTATTACGCTGCGCGGTTCACAACATTTCTCGTAGCGAAGCAATGCCGGACTTTGGTCTTTGCTGATGTGTGCAGTTCCTTGACTGTCGAAGTTATGAGTGAAGGGTCGGCGGTGGTGTATGCTGTTTACGTCGTCTGTGGTCACACCGTTTTGCTCGGTGTAAGTTTGGTGGGCGAAACCGTGAAATGGCAATCATAAACGTACAATTTTCATAATACGTCTAATATTAGCAGGACAGAGAGACGGAGAGAGCGAGAAATAGAGAGAGAGAGAGAGAGGGGGAGGGAGGGAGGAAGGGAGGGAAGGATGGAGGGAGGGAGGAAGGGAGGAAGAGAGAGAGAGGGATGGAGGGAGGGAGAGAGAGAGGGAGGGAGAAAGCGAGAGAGGGAGGGAGGGAGGGAGGGAGAGAGGGAGAAAGGGAGGGAGGGAGGGAGAGAGGGAGGGAGGGGGAGGAAGAGGGGAGAGACAGAGAGAGAGACAGAGGGACAGAGAGACATGCAGACATACAGAGAGACAGAGATAGTCATAAAGAGGCAAGTTCCGAAATTGCAAAATTGTTTTGATGAAAGCAACGCTCCATAGCACATGAAGGACGATTCCATAAAAAGACAATCGAAAGGAGCCCTGTGGCAGCGGGGTATTTTCCATAGTAAAAAACGGAGAGACACACTTTCGAACAATTGTTTTTTGTATAGTGATTCAAAGGGAAACGTGCAAAAACAAAATCCAGACAACAGTTTTCTTTGTTAAAAGGCTTATTCACAAAAGGGAAAGTTTATCGGACAATATTTCATTATGTTTGCTTAAATGGCAGGATGTGATATTTTTTTCGAAAGTTGACAATTTAAATATTTCTTAGATTAAAACAGTCGTGCAGTAAGACTATTTGTGTTTATGGAGTCTGTTTTGTTTATGGATTATTTGATGTAAACTATAAAAGCTCTTTGGTACAAACGCAAACAACACATTCTCATTGTGAAAACTGGTACACTACATAGACGTTAGAGCGGGTGGAGACTTGGAGGCCGAGCGCCAATAGTTCAAGTGACGGCTTAGTCCATCAATATTTTACGAATTTTGTAGACGTTTGTGGTGAGCGTCGTTGGAATTGCAACTCCTGAGCTGAGATTGCAAAATATTGTGGTAGATCAACGAAAATCTCCAACAGCACCCCCTCCACCGCCCCCATTTTGCGAACCCTAATTCGACAGCATCGAAGTAGAGAGTGAAACATCGGCAACATATCCAACATCAATGCCGGCCCGTTTTGTAGAGAGTGAAACACCGGCTACATATCCAACATCACCGCCGACCCGTTTTGTAGAGAGTGAAACACCGGCTACATATCCAACATCACCGCCGACCCGTTTTGTAGAGAGTGAAACACCGGCTACATATCCAACATCACCGCCGACCCGTTTTCGAAAGGCATCACATAGCATGTTCACGTAGACCTATCTACACATGCATCTTAGAAAACAAAATGGGACCTACATACAGCATGCAACATACAACATACAGCACACAGCACACATCGCACAACACACAACAAACAGCACATATCACACAGCACACAGCACACAACATACAGCACACAGCACACAGCACACAACACACAGCACACAACACACAGCACACAACACACAGCACATAACACACAGTACGCAACACACAGTACACAGCACACAACACACAGCACACAACACACAGCACACAACACACAACACACAACACACAGCACACAACACACAACAAACAGCACATAACACACAACACACAGCACACAACACACAGCACACAACACACAGCACACAGCACACATCACACAGCACACATCACACTTCACACAACACACAACACACAGCACATAACACACGGCACATAACACACAGTACGCAACACACAGTACACAGCACACAACACACAACACACAACACACAGCACACAGCACACATCACACAGCACACAACACACAGCACACAACACACAGCACACAGCACACAGCACACATCACACATCACACATCACACAACACACAACACACAGCACACATCACACATCACACAACACACAACACACAGCACACAACACACAACACACAGCACACAGAACACAGCACACAGCACACATCACACATCACACAGCACACAGCACGCAACACGCAACACACAACACACAACACACAGCACACAGCACACAGCACACAACACACAACACACCACACACCACACAACACACACCACACAACACACAGCACACAACACACAGCACACAACATACAGCACACAGCACACATCACACAGCACACATCACACATCACACATCACACAGCACACATCACACAGCACACATCACACATCACACAGCACACAACACACAGCACACAACACACAGCACACAACACACAGCACACAACACACAGCACACATCACACAACACACAACACACAGCACACAACACACAGCACACAGAACACAGCACACAGCACACATCACACATCACACATCACGCAGCACACAGCACACAGCACACAACACACAACACGCAACACACAGCACACAACACACAACACACAGCACACAGCACACAGCACACACCACACAGCACACAGCACACAGCACACAACACACAACACACAGCACACAACACACAACACACCACACACCACACAACACACACCACACAGCACACAATACACAGCACACAGCACACAACACACAGCACATAACACACACCACACAACACACACCACACAGCACACAGCACATCTCACAGAAGAAAATATGTTCCATTAATTTACAGCCCTTTGTGAAAATGATAACTTTCTTATATCTAATCTACACAGCACACAGCACACAACATACAACTCATTTCTATCAATATTTTCATAACAATTCATTATTTTAAACACTTCTATCTGATCTCCTCTCAATCTCCTGGTCTCTAGTGTTGTTAAGCCGCATTTTTAGGCGTATTTCGTAACTAAGATCACTCAGTTTTAGTATAATTTTTGTTGGTCTCCTCTGCACTCTTTCTAGCATATTTATGTCCTTCCTACGATATGGCCTCCACGCTTGAATACAATATTCCAAATGAGGCCTAACTATTGTTTCATACAGCGGTATTAATAGCTCTTTTTCCTTATACGTTATGTTTCGCCTAATTAATCCAAGGATTTGATGTCCCTTTGAAGCTACAATTCCGCACTGCTCTGAAACCTTCATATCAGCACTAATGGTTAACCCTAAGTCCTTTTCTTTTACAGTAGTACTTAGTACAATACCCCCCATTATATATTCTACCTCTCCGTTCCCATGTCCTGCGTGGAGGCATTTACATTTCCCAAAATTAAACAGCATTTGCCACTTTTCAGACCATTTGATCAACTTGACAAGATAATCTTGTAAATGTTGTCTATCTCCATCACTTTTAATCCTTCTAAACACTTTTGAATCATCCGCAAATTTCAACATCTTGCTTGTTATTTCATCATCCAAATCGTTGATATATATTAAAAAATAATATAGGTCCTAGTACTGATCCCTGTGGTACCCCACTCAATACAGATTTCCAGATTGAAGCCTCCCCATCAACTACTACACGTTTAACAAGATTTAACAAGATTGCCATCCAGAGAATTAACTCTAGATGGCAGGTGGACAAGGAAGCCCTTTGGCTTATCGAGAGTCCAACCCTTTTATCTACATATATCCAGCCCTTCTGAGGTATGTGTCGATTTTATTTTTAAACATATTCACACTACTAGCACCCACACAATCATCAGATAATCTGTTCCATTCATTCACAGTCCTTTGTGAAAATGAGAACTTTCTCACGTCTAATCTACACTGCTCCTTTACTAATGTAACTTCATGTCCTCTAGTCTTTCTATCTTTCTTAACTGAAAAAACATATTTCTATCAATATTTTCATAACCATTCAATATTTTAAACACTTCTATCTGATCTCCTCTCAATCTCCTGGTCTCTAGTGTTGTTAAACCACATTCTTTTAGGCGTTTTTCATAACTAAGATCCCTCAGTTTTGGTATCATTTTAGTCGCTCTCCTCTGTACTCTTTCTAGCATATCTATGTCCTTCTTGCGGTATGGCCTCCACGCTTGTATACAATATTCTAAATGAGGCCTAACTATTGTTTTGTACAGCGGTATTATTAGTTCTTTTTCTTTATATGCTATATTTCGCCTAATCAATCCAAGGATTTGATTTCCTTTTGAAGCTGCAATTCCACACTGCTCTGAAACCTTCATGTCAGCACTAATTGTCAGCCCCAAGTCTTTTTCTTTTACAGTAGTACTTAGTACAGTTCCCCCCATTGTATATTCTACATATTCGTTCCCATGTCCTGTGTGGAGGCATTTACATTTCCCAAAATTGAACAACATTTGCCACTTTTCAGACCATTTGATCAACCTGTCAAGATCATCTTGTAAATGCTGTCTATCACCATCACTTTCAATCCTTCTAAACACTTTTGTATCATCTGCAAATTTCAACACCTTGCTAGCTATATCATCGTCCAAATCGTTTATATATATTAAGAATAATATAGGTCCCAGTACTGATCCCTGTGGAACCCCACTCAAAACTGATTTCCAGTTTGAAGCCTCCCCATCAACAACTACCCGTTGTCTTCTGTCAATCAGCCATTTTTCTATCCAGTTAATTATACCATTTCCTACGCCATGGGCTTTTAGTTTAAGCAGTAATCTCTGATGTGGCACTTTGTCGAAAGCTTTTGAAAATCTAAGTAGATGATATCTACTGGTGATCCATCATCTACCCACTTAGTGATATCTTCCAAAAAACATAACATATTTGTTAAGCATGACCTCGCTTTTAGAAACCCATGTTGAGATGGGTTTATCAAGTTATGTTTAACAAGAAAATCCACCATGTGATCTTTAATTAGTCTTTCTAATAATTTACAAATCACCGATGTTAAACTAACTGGTCTATAATTATTTGACTTGTTTCTCGAACCTTTTTTAAATAACGGTATAATGTTTGCTTCTTTCCATTCTAAAGGAACCACTCCCTCTTCTAATGACAAGTTGAAAACTGTTGCAAGCGGTATGCTAATTTGTTCTACAATTTCCACTAGTAGTTTGGGTGGAATACCATCCACTCCAGGTGATTTATTTTCCTTCATAGCCCTAATTTTCTTAGCTACCATTTCTGGGGTTACAATTAACTGTCTTAAATAGTCTGATTCTGCCCCCTTGAACTTAGCCTCTGGTACTGGCAGTGAACTAGTGTCTTCTCTGGTAAACACTGAACTAAAATACTCATTTAGGTCTTCAGCCATTAAGAATCCTTCTGATATTATATTTCCAGCACTATCTTCTAGAGGACCGACCTTATCCTGAACTTTCTGTTTGCTTCGAACATACGCATAAAAACTCTTGCTGTCATGTTTTATATTACAAGCTAATTTATGTTCATAGCTTCTCTTTGAATTTCTAATTTCAGCTGTAGCTTGGTTTAGTGCTTCTTTATAAATGTTGTAGTCTTCGTCATTTCCAGTACGTCTATATGACTTCCACATCATTTGTTTATACTTAATTTTTCTAATGGCTTCTTTCGATAAGTATTTCTTTCTGGTCCGTTTCCCTTGTTTTTTAAAGGGAACAAATTTATCTACGATGCACTCTATTTCATTCTTTAAGATATTCCAGCATTCTGTTGCTGTCTTATTCTTCAGTGTATTATTCCAGTTTATCTTTGCTAAATATTTCCTCATTTCCTTATATCTTCCTTTGTGGAAATTTCTCCTGAACTGCTTTTTATTATTTCTTTCTGATTTTACTTTGATGGTAAAATGTATCTGGTTGTGATCACTACTTCCCAGAGGCTCACATAATTTAACATTGTCAACTAATTCATTCTGTGAGGACAAAACTAAGTCATACACATTCTCTCCCCTGGTTGGTTCTAGCACATGTTGAGAAAGGAAACTATCGTGTACTAAAACTAAAAACTTGTGGTCCTCACTACCCATACTCTGTAGAGATTTCCATTTTATATGCCCATGGTTAAAATCCCCCATAATAACACAGTCCCGTTTGCTCACTTCCCTTATAGCGTTTTGTAATTTTTCATTCTCTTCTATGCTTATGTTTGGACTTCGATAAACTAATCCAACCGTTAACGTTGAGTTTCCTGTAACTATGTTACACCAAACAGCTTCTTCGCAATCTGCTTCTCTGTCTAATTTTATTTCATAAGCCTGGATAGATTCTTTAATATATAAAATAACTCCATCTCCCCTTCTTCCTATTCTATCTTTCCTAAACATTACATAACCTGTCAGTCCCAATTCGGCATCTGATATATCGGTGGTTGCCCATGATTCGTTTATACCTATTATGTGAGGGTCAATATCTTCTACCATAATGTTTAGTTCATTTCTTTTGTTTACTATACTCCTTGCATTGTCTTATGTCAATCAGCCATTTTTCTATCCAATGTATTATATCATTTCCTATGCCATGGGCCTTTAGTTTAAGCAGTAATCTTTGATGTGGTACTTTGTCGAAAGCTTTTTGAAAATCTAAGTAGACGATATCTACTGGTGATCCCTCATCTACCCACTTAGTGATGTCTACAAAAAAACATAACATATTTGTTAAGCATAACCTCGCTTTAAAAACCCATGTTGAGATGGGTTTATCAAGTTATGTTTACCAAGAAAATCCACCATGTGATCTTTAATTAGTCTTTCTAATAATTTGCAAATCACTTATATTAGAGTCACTGGTCTATAGTTATCTGACTTGTTTCTCGAACCTTTTTTAAATAACGGTATAATGTTTGCCTCTTTCCATTCTAATGGAACAACTCCCTCTTCTATTGACTAATTGTCCTAAATAATCTGAATCTGCCCTCTTGAACTTAGCCTCTGGTACTGGCAGTGAACTAATATCATCCCTGGTAAACACTGAACTAAAGTACTCATTCAGGTTTTCTGCCATTAAGAATCCCTCTGATATTATATTTCCAGCACTATCTTCTAGAGGACCGACCTTATCTTGAACTTTCTGTTTGCGTCGAACATACGCATAAAAACTCTTGCTGTCATGTTTTATATTACTAGCTAATTGTTGTTCATAGCTTCTCTTTGAATTTCTAATTTCAGCTGTAGTTTGGTTAAGTGCTTCTTTATAACTGTTGTAGTCTTCATCATTTCCAGTACATCTATATGACTTCCACATCATTTGTTTATACTTAATTTTTCTAATGGCTTCTTTCGATAAGTGTTTCTTTTTGGACCGTTTTCCTTGTTTTTGAAGGGTACAAATTTATCGACTATGCACTTAATTTCACTCTTTAATACATTCCAGCATTCTGTTGCCGTCTTATTTTTCAGTGTGTTATTCCAGTCTATCTTTGCTAAATATTTCCTCATGTCCTTATACCTTCCTTTGTGGAAATTTCTCCTATACTGCTTTTTACTATTCCTTTCTGATTTTACTTTGATGGTAAAATGTATCTGGTTGTGATCGCTACTCCCCAGTGGCTCACATATCTTGACATTGTCAACTAATTCATTCTGTGAGGACAAAACTATGTCTAACACATTCTCACCCCTGGTTGGTTCTAGCACATGTTGAGAAAGGAATGTATCTTGAACTAAAACTAAAAACTTGTGGTCCTCACTCCCCATACTCTGTAGAGATTTCCATTGTATATGCCCGTGGTTAAAATCCCCCATAATAATACAGTCCCGTTTGCTTACTTCCCTTATAGCGTTTTGTATTTTTTCATTCTCTTCTATGCTTATGTTTGGACTTCGATAAACTAACCCAACTGTTAACGTTGAGTTTCCTGTAACTATGTTACACCAAACAGCTTCTTCGCAATCTGCTTCTCTTTCTAATTTTATTTCATAAGCCTGAATAGATTCTTTAATATATAAAATAACTCCACCTCCCTTTCTTCCTATTCTATCTTTTCTAAACATTACATATCCTGTCAGTCCCAATTCAGCATCTGATATATCGGTGGTGGTCCAGGATTCGGTTATACCTATTATATGAGGGTCAATATCTTCTACCATAATGTTTAGTTCATTTCTTTTGTTTACTATACTCCTTGCATTTAAACAAACACATTTATATCCAGCTTCAGAAGAGTTTTCCACACTGTTATTTGCTGATTTATTTGTGCTGTCTTTATCTATGCCTCCATTTTCAGGCTTTTCTGTGAGTCCCCCCTGCGAATCTAGTTTAAATAGATACAACCTGTCCCACTGTCAACAGATCGCAGCAGGTTCTCTGAGAAAACTGCTGCCCCCTTTCCACTAAGATGGAAGCCATCTCTCATGTACATATCTTCCCTCCCAACAAAGTATCCCCATAAATATGTGAATCCCACCCCCTCTTCTTCACACATCTGCTCAACTAGTGCGTTGATCGCCAACCTCTTGCACTTTATATACGTTGCCCCCTTTCCTCCCATCACTGGCAACATTCCTGACAGAATTATCTGTTCAACTCTTGTCTTCTTTAGTTTCCTCACTAACTGTCTATACTTCTGTACTATCCCAGTTGTTCCCTCCCTGTCAGCATTATTTGTTCCTACATGTACCAGTATAGACTCTTCCTTGCCATGCCCCAATACCTTCTCTACCCTGTCAGTCACATGTTCAATCCTAACCCCCGGTAGACAAACAACGACGTCCTTCCCCTCGCTCAGTGTCTTGTCCGTCTTTCTCATAATGGAGTCGCCCATAAACACCCTCTCTTTCCTCATTGCCCCCTCAGCCACTGCCTTAGAGTAGCTCCTTCTTCGGTTTGCATCTGTCCGGTTGTTGTCTTTCCCCCTGTCGTCTTCTCTCCTGTCACATTCTCTTCCGATCCATTCTTTCCTGTCGCTTTTTCTATTGACACCTTTCCTCCTGTCAGCGTCCCTTTTATCGACTTCTCTTTTATCACATTTGCTCTCACTTCCTTTCTTCCCTTCATCTTTCCTCCCATCTCATTTTCTTTTCTTCTCTCCCGTCCTATCTTCCCTCCCTCCTTCTCTACGGTCACTTTCTCCCCTGTCACCTTCACGCTTGTCACGTTTTCTGTCGTCGATTTTCCAATTTCTTCCCCTCCAATCACCTTCCCTCCTCTCAATCTCCTTTCCTCAGTTTTCTTGCCACTGCTATTCTCCTTCAGTCTTGCAGTATTCTCACCTCTCTCCATTCGACCTGTCTCCTTCCTAATTCCCATCTCCATTCCCTTCACAATATCTGTCAACCTAACTACCTCCTTCTGCAGACACTCCACCTTCCAACACCCAATGCACTGAAAGGTGAATCCTTCCTCCATGGTTTCTGCCCATGACTTCCCACAGGCAGACAATACAAAATTTACCCAGCTGTGGCAGTGATCGCACACCAAGTGTCGCTTTGCCTTGACTTGCCGCTTGCAAGGCGCCATATCCCTATCAGAATTTATTTAATAACTTAACTAACTTAGTCTTTATAAAGACTGTTTCCTGTGTACTACAGCACACTTTAGGTTACAAATTTCATTTACACAGCCGACTATTTATTCTATCACGAACATTACCGGTAGTGACCTAATTTAAAAACAACCAATTACGTTACGTTAGGCTGCTTTATTTATTTAGGTTACGCCGCCCGACTATCGCCCTTGCTTAATTTTAACAACAATTCTACCCAATCAAAATATCTAGCAAGTACTGGCTTACACAGATATTATCTTATGTAAGTAATTTGATGGTTGTTACTTTATCTCCTGTATATTCTACCACATAATCAGGTTTATTAAATCTTGTTTACAACTTATCGAAGGCTAAGTTACCATATTATCACTCACTACACAAAGGTGTTCTAAAATGCTTTAACTAACTGACTTTAAGCACAACTGCTACTCAATGTATGTTTACTGCAACTTTATGAATGATATTAAGGCAAGAATAATACTTATCAATCAGTAATTCCACTTGTTTATCAACTTTTCTGCACCACCAATTTCTACGGTCTATCTCCGCCAAATATAGCCTCGAATAGTTGTTGAGTTATGTGACGTAATTGTGACGAGAGCTGTGCAGTTTTATGGAAATTTGTGATCACCGTTGTTTACGTGTGTTGTCATCTTTGACGTGTGTTTTGTCAGTAACTGTTATTGTTGCCGAGTGTGCGGTCATCGGTGACGGGTGTATTGTTATCGATAATGAGTGTATTGTCATCGATTATGAGTACATTGTCATTGATGACGACTGTTTGACATTGATAACAAGTGTATTGTCATCGATAATGAGTGCATTATTATCGTTGATAATTGGATCGTCATCGCTGAGGAAAGTACTGGCATTGTTAACTAAACAATACTACAATCAATAATTTCATAAACATAATGTCTTTATCTATTTTGTAATTTAATTTAGAAAATCAATACTGTCGTGAATTGACCGCCATTTTGTTTGTTGTCATATAAATGAGGTTTTGACAGAAACTGGTTCAAAACATACTTTTCTCAGTATGGCTGTGTCGACGATATGGGCCAAAACTATGCATTCGAAGAAAAAACATATCTGCGTCGTATCTTTTTCTCTAGAGGTAATATGAAATTGCGTCAAGTTTCTAATCATTAATATGTAGTACCTATAAGAATTCCATTCAGCGATCTGAAATTTGGCATGAATGCGTGACATAACATGTCTAATGTGGGTTCCAAATGTTAAAAAAAATACAAGTCGGCTAAGAACGTTGCTGGTTGATGCTATATACAATTGCTACGTAGACGCGAAATATCAGAAGGATCGCTATCATTAAAACTTGAAGAAAAAAAATCGATATATTAAAGTTGTTTGACAACCACATGCCAAAACTGGGGATTATATAATATGTTTTCACAATGGCCTTGTATGGCACCCGCCTACATTGACCACATTCATCGCCTTACTGTCCAGTAGAGCGTCAACAGGTGACCAGTGTAACGTCACGGCTCAGCAGCATGCCCCAGTACGCCCCACTAAACAAACTTCATCACGATAATAGCACGAACAAGTTCCGTGACAAACGGCCAGACAGGGAATCGTCACCTCGCCCCACCTTGTCCTAGTTGTCTGACAATCGTTCCAGCCCAGTATAGTTTGACTTGTTTAGTAACAAATAAACTCGGGTGGGTTTGCCTCAGTACGCCTGCCTTGTGTGTGTGTGTGTGTGTGCGTGTGCGCGCGTGCGTGCGTTTGTGTGCGTGTGTGCGTGTGCGCGTGTGCGCGTGTGCGCGTGTGTGCGCGTGTGTGTGTGAGAGAGAGCGTGCGTGCGTGCGTGCGTGGACGTGTACGTGTGCGTGGCTATTTTGTAAGGCAAACCAATGTATCTTTACGATGCGTTTTAGTAGGTGTTTTGTATGCAGTGTTGTCTCTAGTGTGTTTTATATGGAGTGTTGTATCCAATGTGTTTTGTGTGGAATGTTGTCTCCAGTGTGTTTTGTATAATGTGTTATCTCCAGTGTGTTTTGTATAAGGTGTTGTCTCCAGTGCTTTATGGGGTGTTATCTCCAGTGTGTTTTGTATAAGGTGTTGTCTCCAGTGCTTTATGGGGTGTTGTCTCCAGTGTATTTTGTATGGGGTGTTGTATCCAGTGCTTTATGGGGTGTTGTATCCAGTGTGTTTTGTATGGGATGTTATCTCCAGTGTGTTTTGTGTGGGGTGTTGTCTCCAGTGTGTTTTGTATGGGGTGTTGTCTCCAGTGTGTTTTGTATAATGTGTTGTCTCCAGTGTGTTTTGTATGGGGTGTTGTCTCCAGTGTGTTTTATATGGGGGTGTTGTATCCAGTGCTTTATGGGGTGTTGTCTCCAGTGTGTTTTGTACGGGGAGTAGTATCCAGTGCTTTATGGGGTGTTGTCTACAGTGTGTTTTGTGTGGGGTGTTGTCCCCAGTGTGTTTTGTATGGAGTGCTGCCTCCAGTGTGTTTTGTATGGGGTGATGTAGCCAGTGCTTTATGGGGTGTTGTCTCCAGTGTATTTTGTATGGGGTGTTGTATCCAGTGCTTTATGGGGTGTTGTCTCCATTGTGTTTTGTATGGAGTGTTGTAGCCAGTGCTTTATGGGGTATTGTCTCCAGTGTATTTTGTACGGGGTGTTGTCTACAATGTGTTTTGTATGGGATGCTGCCTCCACTGTGTTTTGTATGGGGTGCTGCCTCCAGTGTGTTTTGTATGGGGTGTTGTCTCCAGTGTGTTTTGTATGGGGTGTTGTCTCCAGTGTGTTTTGTACGGGGTGTTGTCTCCAGTGTGTTTTGTATGGGGTGTTGTCTACAATGTGTTTTGTATGGGGTGCTGCCTCCAGTATGTTTTGTATGGGGTGCTGCCTCCAGTATGTTTTGTATGGGGTGCTGCCTCCAGTGTGTCTTGTATGGGGTGTTGTCTCCAGTGTGTTTTGTATGGGGTGTTGTCTAAAGTGTGTTTTGTATGGGGTGTTGTCTACAGTGTATTTTGTATGGGGTTATATGGGGAAGTTGTATCCAGTGCTTTATGGGTTGTTGTCTCCAGTGTGTTTTGTACGGGGTGTTGTCTACAATGTGTTTTGTATGGGGTGCTGCCTCCAGTGTGTTTTGTATGGGGTGCTGTCTCCAGTGTGTTTTGTATGGGGTGTTGTCTCCAGTGTGTTTTGTATGGGGTGTTGTCTCCAGTGTGTTTTGTATGGGGTGTTGTCTACAATGTGTTTTGTATGGGGTGCTGCCTCCAGTGTGTTTTGTATGGGGTGTTGTCTCCAGTGTGTTTTGTATGGGGTGCTGCCTCCAGTGTGTCTTGTATGGGGTGTTGTCTCCAGTGTGTTTTGTATGGGGTGTTGTCTAAAGTGTGTTTTGTATGGGGTGTTGTCTCCAGTGTGTTTTGTATGGGGTGTTGTCTCCAGTGTGTTTTGTATGGGGTGTTGTCTCCAGTGTGTTTTGTATGGGGTGTTGTCTCCAGTGTGTTTTGTATGTGGTGTTGTCTCCAGTGTGTTTTGTATGGGGTGCTGCCTCCAGTGTGTCTTGTATGGGGTGTTGTCTCCAGTGTGTTTTGTATGGGGTGTTGTCTAAAGTGTGTTTTGTATGGGGTGCTGCCTCAAGTGTGTTTTGTATGGGGTGTTGTCTACAGTGTGTTTTGTATGGGGTGTTGTATCCAGAGCTTTATAGGGTGTTGTCTCCAGTGTGTTTTGTGTGTGATGTTACCTCCAGTGTGGTTTGTATAGGGTGCTGCCTCCAGTGTGGTTTGTATGGTATGTTGTGTTCTGTGAGTATTTTATCCTGTGTTGTCTTCTGTGTGGTGACAGGGCCAAAGTTAATATATTGCGTACGAACTATGTATTAGTGTTTTATTTTCGTTGCGCCGTGAAAGGAGCAGGGCCACCGTCCGCTTAATGTCGGCAATTTAAAGCAAACGTCCTCACGCCTAAAATAGTAACATACGTGAACTTTCAAAGAGTCTGACACACCCGGGTATTGGAGTTTTATTTAACCATTTAATAGTTTTGTCAGTTGTGGCACATAATTATTCTGACTAATTTATGTGCCCCGTAAGTATTCTCACTAATCACCGACCCTATTTCCTCGTTGAATCAACACATCTTTGTCGAAAAAGTGGTGTAAAACACGACCTCCATATCAAGCAATACTTCCTTTATAAGTGAAGCTTCTTAACACGTTAACATATGGCCCTGCTGAAACAATGCTTTTGGAGACAATCATAAAATAGTTATGTTTCTCACAACAGAACTCTGTGGCAGCAATTCTGAATTATGCTGACATATAACGAGGTAGATGAGAGTTTCTCGTCAACCTGGAGTTTCTCTCACAACTCTATGCAAAGCGCACCTGTCCATTTATAATCTGAATCTAAATGGAAGACATTTCTCGCTTATTTGAATGAAAACAAATTGGCGATTTTACTTTTTCTCATATTTTTGTGAGGTGTAGCTTATTAAATTTTCTACATGTTTAATTTGCAAATTTCAGAGACGTAGAAAGAAACAAGATAATATATTGACGTTTTGTATTGTAAAACTCATGGATATTAATACGTTGAATACACATGTAATATCATACGTTTACATGCTCCATGCTCTGACAGTAATCGATTAATGGTTCAAGGAGACTCATATTTATGCAAAACACATATTAATTAAATTACTGCTGTGGACGGTGTCCAACTACACTAACTTACTGTTCCCGGCTGATGTTTAACAAAAGGTTTTACCTAAAACGTGTACATACATGGCTTATGTATTATGTGTGTGTGTGTGTGTGTGTGTGTGTGTGTGTGTGTGTGTGTGTGTGTGTGTGTGTGTGTGTGTGTGTGTGTGTGTGTGTGTGTGTGTGTGTGTGTGTGTGTGTGTGTGTGTGTGTAATGTTATGTATTATGTGTGTTGTGTGTGTGTGTGTGTGTGTGTGTGTGTGTGTGTGTGTGTGTGTGTGTGTGTGTGTGTGTGTGTGTGTGTGTGTGTGTGTGTGTGTGTGTGTGTTGTGTGTGTGTGTGTGTGTGTGTGTGTGTGTGTGTGTGTGTGTGTGTGTGTGTGTGTGTGTGTGTGTGTGTGTGTGTGTGTGTGTGTGTGTGTGTTTGTGTGTGTGTGTGTGTGTGTGCACGTATGTATGTATATACTCTGCAACAATACTTATCACCTTTATTTTTTACTCTTTGCCAGTTTTTTGTCTACGCAATATTAGAACCGAAGCACCTATGACGATTGTCATGGAGCAACACATCTAGTAGAACAATTATCACCACAACACACTTTACATCTTACACAGGTTTCCGGTGACCGTTTAAATTCTGCGGTCGCCCGTATTATGGCAGGCTAAATATTCCCAGGTCGAGCGATTACAAATTCACGACGGCGCCTTCTGGAGAGTGGCTCCCAGTAAATGCGTCGTCAATTGGTAGATCAGAGGCCAATGATTCAAGGAAGGGAATGCACATTGAAAGAGGTGAGTGGACATTGGCGCCTGGGAGGGGATACTGCCAGACTGCCCCCAAAGTTAGCGTATTAAGATATATACTTTATAGATCTGATGAGACAGGGACATATTTAGCACATGACGACATTAGTCGACAACAGTCGTGTTGACGGTCATCCGCCTAGGGACCGATCCACTGCATTGGTATTGGTGTCGTAACGACAACGACACGGCCTTTCTGGTCATATGGCACATTAAAGTGTCGAGTCACCATGACTAGCCCACAGTGCATTGTCGTATTTACGGGGGACATAATTTACCGGCTTCAACTTCTGGCCAAATGGTAACTAGCGCGGGGTCACTAGGAATATTCTCACTGCGAACGACGCCAGGGACCGGCTTCACGAAGCGTTCGTACTCCCTAACCTTCGTAGGAAGATTCCCACACGTAAATAAATTCATTATATCTTGATAACTCCGCGTTACGTACAATTGTTTGCATGCTCTTTAGTTGCGCGGTAAGTTGGTCCGAGTTGCATAATCTTCGTTAACATTTTTGGAATATGCTCCGTCTTAGTGTTGGATCAACTGAAAATATTACAAAATTCCGTCGTCATTTATAAACGTATCTTTATAACCTTGCTTATCCACCGTACCTCCCTGGCGCCTTGACCCATCTGTTGACAACTGGAATACTACTTATGGATTTTGAGATTGACCAATCCTTTTATTTTGATCCGATTCTGAGCTTGGTTTCCAAGGATTTAGGCATAATAGAAGTTATCTTATTATTATTATTACAAAAAATTAGTATTAACATAGACGCGGGAACTGGGGTCCCCTCGGAATTTCGTTGGGGGCAGACATATGGGGTAAGACCACATTTAGATTTTACATAGGTGGCCATTATAACGTTTCCTTCATTTCCTGCAAAATTTGTCTTACGATTTTTCTTGAACATTTCACAACATATTTAACCTCCATTAACACAAGTGCTGTGGAAAAATCATGAAATTCTCATACCTCATTTTTCAGAAAAATTCACCCAAACCTGACACCCCTCAATTTCGCCCCAATCTGGTGACGGATTTTGAAATATTGGTGCGTCCTGCAAAATAGCCACTGTGCGAATACGCGAGCGACTAGTGTATATTTATTGCTACCTCGTGAAAGATCTAATGTAGTAGTACATTCAGTATTCACAGGACTAACATGTGCCATGTCAAAGTGCTCGAAAAAAAGTCACACATAACACCAAAACGGTCTGCCCCCCCAGTGAATATGAGCATGAATGTTTGTTTTTGTGGCGAGCATCAAGGGCGGGTGGAAATCGAGGTTTAAATAGAGGATTGGGGTGTATTTTGATGACTGTGAGATGTGGGTGCAAGACATGAGGGCAGACATATTGTTTTCTGTCCAGTAATAGGCAGCGCGGCGGCGAACAATTTTCAGTGGTGCTGAAGCCCCGGCAGCCCCCCGAATATGAATTCCGTTCCCGCGCCACTGAGTATTAATTACATCTTGTGGTTCGAACGCGTGGGGTGTTTGTGGAATCGGAAGGGCGGGATAAACTGGAGGGTCAGGTTTAGTCAGCCGTTAGTTGGTTGTTCATGATAAAAGTAGCGGCGCACAAGGTTATATGGGAAAATGAAAAACCGTCAAGGGACAATGACCCAATGCCCCCATAAATACGTCACAAGTACGAACGCATCGGGAAACTGATTCCATACGTTACAATCCCAGTATGCAGAACGGAATCACAAGATGAACGTCAGAAATGTCAAAACACACAGAGGTACAGTTCTTTACGTCAGTAGTACTTAATGCCATCTCAGATATCACCAGCTGAGATGGCCTTAAGTACTACTTACGTCACACAACAACGTGGGTAATTCACATTACGCCATAACGCACTTGGATGGGTATAGTTCATTACGTAACAACAGGACACCACGGACACGGCTCATTACGTAACAACGCACACGCACATGGGTATGATGTCTCCCGCCGCAAAGTGGCAGAATTTATATGGAAGCACAGTTTGACAGAACAAACATCGATAGGTCATTTTTCATAGTGTAGCATATACGACATATAGTTTCACGAAGAAAACTAAGATTAAAAGATATATCCAACCTTTTGCTATAGAGGTAGGGAATGGGTAGGTGTATAACATTGTATGTAACGCTAATGCTGTGCACATTTTAATAAAAGGTACAGTTGTGGACTATTTGGGAAACATGAGACTAATAAGTTAAAGTCAACAGTAGCAAAACAAGGAGACACCGATACAATATATTGTCGAAATATATCGTATTTGTTCGTGACCTCGTCAACATGACTAATCGAAATTGACATCATTCAGAGCCTCTACCGTGTAAGATGTTAGTCGTTTCTTATCATTGTATATCCTAACAATACGAGCCTGCATTTTACAACGTTTTACTGGAATTACAGCGAACGTCATTTTATTTGTTAAACCATGTGAGGAACAAAGGTGCAGCGGTCCTATTGTGTCATTGAAATGTAAATAATTACATTACACCATTGTGAATATAATTACGCCATACCAAGCTCACAAGGCGCCTCGGTTGACTGCCCGACGGCGCGACTATTGTTGAAAGGTCCATTCCACAGGCTGTCGATTGCATGTGGCTACATCTGGTGGACTTGTTAGAACCAGAACCATTTCGCGCAGCCGCTTGGGTGCGCTGCGACCGTTGTGATGACAGTGTGTCTGACTCGTGGACTGCATTATATATTAAATCAAAACATTTGAACAAAAGTGTTATTGTTTTAGTGATGAGTGTTCTGATTTTGTTGATAGCGTGCTTCAGTAACGTCTGAGATCGTTCTTATGGTGGACGCTAGCGCCGGATTCAGGAGCGCGGAGGCAGTGGATGACCTGTCATCCTAGCATGACGGTTCTCGCTCCTCCCGACCTACTGCAACATGGACTTCTCAAACTCCACAGCACAACACCACTTTTTCATTTAAAACACAACTCGGCATCACATAGCAATGTTATTTCAGACTGCACACCTTGCATACTACACAATCACTCACTAGCTTATTATTAGATTATTAAATTATCATTATCACGTAGTTATAACAGGTTTTTTATCACATTTATTTAACGAGGAGACGAGGAGTCGAGGACGACCGAAAATGAACTGGTGTCAGCATGGCTTACAGCTGGTCAACAGAAGTTGCAGCGACGTTAGCCGTCTAACTACTATGTCTGATCCGCCACGGCGAACCGGGCATGAAGTGCCACTTGTCAGTTTAGGACATGAGCCAAAAATAGCTGTCCCGGTCAAGTTCCATCAATTTTTTTTATTTTTGGCATACATGCATATCTTAAAACTTTCTCTTCCAGTGTCTCAACAAACAATCCAAAACGAATGTAATACGTACATTTACAAACCCATAGATTTAAAAAAACTATAGGCAAGGTCAGTTAAAATGATCTCTTCTCTCAAAACTTTGCTTTTTCAAAGTTTGCATCAGTTCTTGCAACAAATAAAAAACCGCTGAAGATATTTCAACAATTGAGGTATCATTTTAAAATTATGATGTGTGGAATCCAAAAAGATAGAAAACAAAATTTCACCATTTTGTTACGTCATACCCACAATATAATTATACTAACCTATTCGGGTGTAAAACCAACGCATTCGGGTGCAGCGTTTTGACTTTCTCATGCGTCTTAGTAGGTGGTTCTTCGGATCTTGATGCTGCCCGTCAGAAGGCTCTAGATAAATCAACTGTTCGGACGTGCTGACAATTTTTATACATTGCGGCCACAACGACCGACATGTTTTCCAGCCTGACTGTCAGTATTTTTTTTAATTCGTACGTAATTTTGCATTCTTTCTAACATAACTGCTTAATTAAAACTAGCTTAATGTATTCAAACATTAAGGGATCAATATTCTCGCTTAGCTGACACGCTTTATGAACTTACTACCCCAGTTAACCGGCGTTACCCGGGGATAAATGCAGACATATGTGTGTAACCCCCGAGATCCCAACCACCCCGGACGAATTTAGAAAACATCTAAATCTAAGAACTACCCCAATGGCCCGCTAGAGCGCACACAACATTCCAGCCTCACACATGCAAAACTAACGGAGATATGGGTCCACAGACAATCAAACAGACAGACAGACAGACAGACAGACTGACAGAGAACCGTATTGTTTTATAATAATGAGAGCGACAAACGGTGGCGCCTTATCACCGAGCCCGAGCGATCGTGGATTCGAGACTTAATATTGATGACACCGTAACTATTCGCCGAGAAAGCGTCTCCAAGACGGTCAGGTGACATACACTGATAGGCACACACACGTGACTGTTACCGTCAATTGGCATGCCGTCATTTCGGCGATTAAGCCTGTATTTACGCGCATCGTTACACGTTTCACTGCAATGTTATCAGTATTTTGGGTAAAGCAATTACGTTTGTAATAGTTTTATAGAAAATAATAGGTACCTCAAAGTTAAAGTGTTTGGAAAGGTTTACTGTTACGGGATATGAGACTACAATGTTATTGTTTGGGAGGTTTACTGTTGTGGGATATGAGATTATAATGTTATTGTTTGGAAAGGTTTACTGTAATGGGTTATGGGACTACAATGTGGTGTTTGGAAAGGTTTACTGTCATGGGATATGAGACTGCAATGTTATTGTTTGGAAAGGTTTACTGTTATGGGATGTGAGACTACAATGTTATTGTTTGGAAAGGTTTACTGTTATGGGATATGAGACTACAATGTTATTGTTTAGAAAGGTTTACTGTCATGGGATATGAGACTACAATGTTATTGTTTGGAAAGGTTTACTGTCATGGGATGTGAGACTACAATGTTATTTTTTGGAAAGGTTTACTGTTATGGGATGTGAGACTACAATGTTATTGTTTGGAAAGGTTTACTGTTATGGGATATGAGACTACAATGTTATTGTTTGGAAAGGTTTACTATCATGGGATATGGGACTGCAATGTTATTGTTTGGAAGGGTTTACTGTTATGGGAGATGAGACTATAATGTTATTGTTTGGAAAGGTTTACTATCATGGGATATGGGACTGCAATGTTATTGTTTGGAAAGGTTTACTGTTATGGGATATGAGACTGCAATGTTATTGTTTGGAAAGGTTTACTGTCATGGGATGTAAGACTGCAATGTTATTGTTTGGAAAGGTTTACTGTTATGGGATATGAGACTGCAATGTTATTGTTTGGAAAGGTTTACTGTCATGGGATGTAAGACTGCAATGTTATTGTTTGGAAAGGTTTACTGTTATGGGATATGAGACTGCAATGTTATTGTTTGGAAAGGTTTACTGTCATGGGATGTAAGACTGCAATGTTATTGTTTGGAAAGGTTTACTGTTATGGGATATGAGACTGCAATGTTATTGTTTGGAAAGGTTTACTGTCATGGGATGTGAGACTGCAATGTTATTGTTTGGAAAGGTTTACTGTCATGGGATGTGAGACTATAATGTTATTGTTTGGAAAGGTTTACTGTCATGGGATATGGGACTGCAATGTTATTGTTTGGAAAGGTTTACTGTTATGGGATATGAGACTACAATGTTATTGTTTGGAAAGGTTTACTGTCATGGGATATGAGACTGCAATGTTATTGTTTGGAAAGGTTTGCTGTTATGGGATGTGAGACTACAATGTTATTGTTTGGAAAGGTTTACTGTGATGGGATATGAGACTACAATGTTATTGTTTGGAAAGGTTTACTGTCATGGGATATGAGACTACAATGTTATTGTTTGGAAAGGTTTGCTGTCATGGGATATGGGACTGCAATATTATTGTTTGGAAAGGTTTACTGTTATGGGATATGATACTTCAATGTTATTGTTTGGAAAGGTTTACTGTCATGGGATATGAGACTGCAATGTTATTGTTTGGAAAGGTTTACTGTTATGGGATGTGAGACTACAATGTTATTGTTTGGAAAGGTTTACTGTTATGGGATATGAGACTACAATGTTATTGTTTAGAAAGGTTTACTGTCATGGGATATGAGACTACAATGTTATTGTTTGGAAAGGTTTGTTGTCATGGGATATGAGACTGCAATGTTATTGTTTGGAAAGGTTTACTGTCATGGGATGTGAGACTACAATGTTATTTTTTGGAAAGGTTTACTGTTATGGGATGTGAGACTACAATGTTATTGTTTGGAAAGGTTTACTGTTGCGGGATATGAGACTACAATGTTACTGTTTGGAAAGGTTTACTATCATGGGATATGGGACTGCAATGTTATTGTTTGGAAGGGTTTACTGTTATGGGATATGAGACTACAATGTTATTGTTTGGAAAGGTTTACTGTCATGGGATATGAGACTGCAATGTTATATTGTTTGGAAAGGTTTACTGTTATGGGATATGGGACTGCAATGTTATTGTTTGGAAAGGTTTACTGTTATGGGATATGAGACTACAATGTTATTGTTTGGAAAGGTTTACTGTCATGGGATATGAGACAGCAATGTTATTGTTTGGAAAGGTTTACTGTTATGGGATGTGATACTACAATGTTATTGTTTGGAAAGGTTTACTCTTATGGGATGTGAGACTACAATGTTATTGTTTGGAAAGGTTTACTGTTATGGGATATGAGACTACAATGTTATTGTTTGGAAAGGTTTATTGTCATGGGATATGGGACTGCAATGTTATTGTTTGGAAAGGTTTACTGTTATGGGATATGAGACTACAATGTTATTGTTTGGAAAGGTTTACTGTCATGGGATATGAGACTGCAATGTTATTGTTTGGAAAGGTTTACTGTTATGGGATGTGAGACTACAATGTTATTGTTTGGAAAGGTTTACTGTTATGGGATATGAGACTACAATGTTATTGTTTGGAAAGGTTTACTGTCATGGGATATGAGACAGCAATGTTATTGTTTGGAAAGGTTTACTGTTATGGGATGTGATACTACAATGTTATTGTTTGGAAAGGTTTACTCTTATGGGATGTGAGACTACAATGTTATTGTTTGGAAAGGTTTACTGTTATGGGATATGAGACTACAATGTTATTGTTTGGAAAGGTTTATTGTCATGGGATATGGGACTGCAATGTTATTGTTTGGAAAGGTTTACTGTTATGGGATATGAGACTACAATGTTATTGTTTGGAAAGGTTTACTGTCATGGGATATGAGACTGCAATGTTATTGTTTGGAAAGGTTTACTGTTATGGGATGTGAGACTACAATGTTATTGTTTGGAAAGGTTTACTGTTATGGGATGTGAGACTACAATGTTATTGTTTGGAAAGGTTTACTATCATGGGATATGGGACTGCAATGTTATTGTTTAGAAAGGTTTATTGTCATGGGATGTGAGACTACAATGTTATTGTTTGGAAAGGTTTACTGTTATGGGATGTGAGACTACAATGTTATTGTTTGGAAAGGTTTACTGTTATGGGATATGAGACTACAATGTTGTTGTTTGGAAAGGTTTACTGTCATGGGATATGAGACTACAATGTTATTGTTTGGAAAGGTTTACTGTCATGGGATATGGGACTGCAATGTTATTGTTTGGAAAGGTTTACTGTTATGGGATATTCCATGTTATTGTTTAGAAAGGTTTACTGTCATGGGATATGAGACTGCAATGTTAATCTTTGGAAAGGTTTACTATTATGGGATGTGAGACTACAATGTTATTGTTTGGAAAGGTTTACTGTTATGGGATGTGAGACTACAATGTTATTGTTTGGAAAGGTTTACTGTCATGGGATATGAGACTACAATGTTATTTTTTGGAAAGGTTTACTGTTATGGGATGTGAGACTACAATGTTATTGTTTGGAAAGGTTTACTGTTATGGGATATGAGACTACAATGTTATTGTTTGGAAAGGTTTACTGTCATGGGATATGAGACTATAATGTTATTGTTTGGAAAGGTTTATTGTCATGGGATATGAGACTGCAATGTTATTGTTTGGAAAGGTTTACTGTCGTGGGATGTGAGACTACAATGTTATTGTTTGGAAAGGTTTACTGTTATGGGATATGAGACTACAATGTTATTGTTTGGAAAGGTTTACTGTCATGGGATATGAGACTACAATGTTATTTTTTGGAAAGGTTTACTGTTATGGGATGTGAGACTACAATGTTATTGTTTGGAAAGGTTTACTGTTATGGGATATGAGACTACAATGTTATTGTTTGGAAAGGTTTACTGTCATGGGATATGAGACTATAATGTTATTGTTTGGAAAGGTTTATTGTCATGGGATATGAGACTGCAATGTTATTGTTTGGAAAGGTTTACTGTCGTGGGATGTGAGACTACAATGTTATTGTTTGGAAAGGTTTACTGTTATGGGATATGAGACTACAATGTTATTGTTTGGAAAGGTTTACTGTCATGGGATATGAGACTACAATGTTATTTTTTGGAAAGGTTTACTGTTATGGGATGTGAGACTACAATGTTATTGTTTGGAAAGGTTTATTGTTATGGGATATGAGACTACAATGTTATTGTTTGGAAAGGTTTACTATCATGGGATATGGGACTGCAATGTTATTGTTTGGAAGGGTTTACTGTTATGGGATATGAGACTACAATGTTGTTGTTTGGAAAGGTTTACTGTCATGGGATATGAGACTGCAATGTTATTGTTTGGAAAGGTTTACTATTATGGGATATGGGACTGCAATGTTATTGTTTGGAAAGGTTTATAGTTGTGGGATATGAGCCTACAATGTTAATGTTTGCAGTTCTTTGCGTGTATGACTTGTGTCAATAATACTCGGGAGTTTAGAGTTATTTTGAATGCTTCGTATAAACTGTGAAATAAATGCTCTTGTTTCAGGTCCGTAGAATGCGGGTGCGATAGATGCGTAGACTGCGGGTGTGAAAGGTGCCTTCGCAGCCTCCAGCTGAAGCAAAAGACTTCCGCTTAATGGAAATGCGTTCCGCTCGATTTGAATTTAAACAATGGAACAGCATCCCACCCTCAGCATCCGAGGGTAGAATGAGACACTGGCCAAAAGCTGTAATGTCACCGCGAAAAATACCCAAAAGCTTCTCCTCCCGCCTTCCAAAGGCATGCCAGACAGCAGCTGACGATGTGGCTCACAACTATTAGATTTGGGGGAAATGTGCTTTTGGGGATCCAAAACGCACTCCAAAATATATTCAACCACACAACAGGCCTGTATACGAAGACTTAGCACGTGAGTCAATTTAATTGTTTGTCCTGATTCAGGGTACAGGTACAGGATTCAGTGCTTATTACGGAGCCTGGATGATCGAGGCTACCAAGGGCACGGAAGTGAGCCACACTATGACCACTGGGAAACTTGCCTGGGAAACTTAGTTCAAATGCATTCAGCAGATGGCAGCACACACTCGATGTACAGCTACTCCGAAAATACGCTCGTAGTCAAAGGCCGTAATGGTCCTCGCGACACAGTGAAATGACAAATCTACATTGTTTCTATGTTCGCCTTTAATATTATGCATACGTGCTAGAACGTACGATTGCCCAAAGTTCAGCTAGCGGAGAATATTATTTAGATTTCTGTCAGGAGATCATGCCCCAGGTCTGGTAGCATGGTTGATTTTTTGTGGGGTGCGTTTTTTGACAAGTTCTCAAATAACATCCAACTGCATCTCCCCTCTTGAGATTCGCACCTAGATCCCGCCCCCTGAGGTTCCCAAAAATCTCCAACAACACCCCCTTGCGACCTCTTACTGTGACTCCAACTGAACCCCACTTGAGCCTCCCCAAAACCCCCCTGTTCCAATTTCCCGTTGAGATCTTGAGCGGAAAACCTTTTCCCCGAGAGGACGTCTTGCCTCAGAGGGAGAGGATTTCGTGAAAATTCACTAAAATTACAACGGCGAATGTGCAACGGCCATTCCACGCTTTTTGTATAATTGTTCACGCGTGACTAGACATTTCGTTTAGTTAGACCGACTGACCTCTGACAAATTAAATCCGATTGATCGGGTACATCATGAATAACGCACCAGTGACATCGATTTAGCAAGATTCGTGTGTTCTTCCAGCGAGGAATCGTTTCCCGTGCAACAAACGTGGCATCAGTTCAAAGCCGCACTTACTCTATCTATAATAATATTAATCATGATAATAATAAGTATTATTATTTAACCGTTTTAAAGCGCGTAAATATCCTTGAACCCGAACTCAAAAGCGTAATAATCCAGAATTGTTAAGAAAGTCATGAAGACGGACGCCCAACATCAGGACACTGGATGCCGTGTATTTAGGGTGGACGTGCAATTGGGAAGAAACATGTCTTCAGTTTGTTTGCGGAGGCGTTTTTTGATATTTTATTGTTATGGATACGACGCGCCCCATCCTCTTTGAATATATCAACTTTGACTGATGCTTCAGCTAATCCGTGTAGGCCCTACCCGATCAGGCTTACTGTTCGCCTGTCCGTGTGTTGGTGATATACGTTGTACAACGTACGCCAATTACAGACGGACCACCTCTTCGTGGTCGTACGCGGGCTTCCGATATTTACTGTTGCCGAAAAATAAATATATAGTTTGTTAAATATACGGGGGATTCACATGCTATTTTATAGTGGACAGTAATTAGGGAACTACATCATGGTGTCTTATTAATTGACACCACTATCATTACGTCGTTGTAATGTAAATTGTATAAAATGTGGTTCAAGATAATGATTGGAAAATAACCCTTTATATTACGATCAGCTCCTATGTGAAATCAATGAGTATCATATATAAATCTGACACCAATATATTTTAGGACACAATTTTATTATGTATTAAAGCATCAAGCCGCACAAACAATATTATAACAATTAAATAGCAGATCATACATTAAAGAAATGTATTACTTTTTCAACATTTTACAAAATTAACACGTGTGATAACGCAGCTTTCATCGTACGAACGTTTGACTCCAGTGAGGTTATGATTTGCAAAAATACGGACGTTTATGAAATATTAGTATAGTCCTAATTCATTGCCACCGGCGCCATCAATGCGGTGTCTATCCGCCTATGGCCAGAAGCCAATCGATGCAAACGGTCGGTTCTCATTCTGACTTTGCTGAGTCATCGTATACATTATCATTTATTATTACTAGGATAAATTTGTAAAGCGCCATGTATCAGGGTTAAAAACCTGCTGAAAGTAGTAACAATGTAGTAACATTTAAATTTGCACAATTTACCCCTGGCCTGATAAACTTATGACAACTTAGACATAACCAGGGCAAACTACTGAAACAAATTGCTGGAGAATGTTGGAGTAACAGGCGAAGCGTCAAAGCATTATGAAGAGCCCGTCTTGAGATTCCCACCTAGATCCCGCCCCCTGAGGTTCCCAACAACCTCCAACAACACCCCCTTGCGACCTCTCACTGTAACTCCAACTGAACCCCACCTTCCCGTTGAGATCTCGAGCGGAAAACCCCGAGAGGACGTCTTGCCTCAGGGGAGAGGACTTCGTGAAAATTCACTAAAATTACAACGGCGAAGCGTCAAAGCATTATGAAGAGCCACATATGTAGGTCAAAGGTGACCATCACGTCACAGCTAACCGGATATCAAATTGCACAGACCCATTCTACACGCTGGCAAAAAATAGTCTAGGTTATGATCCATCAATTTTGTGATTTTGGCAGATAGGCATACCTTATGATCACAACTTTTAATGCTCGGTCCATTTTCCTCGATGAATAATCCAAAACTAATAAAATACTAAATGTATTGTTGCTATGGGCATTGTTTAGTTTTTCACATAACCCAAAGTTTAAACCTATTTTTGTTATCAAAATTTCGCTTTTTATAAGTTTACTCAATTTTTAGCAATACATCAAAAACTATTGAAGATATTTCAACAAAGTAGGTATCATGTTATTGCTTATGATCTGTGAAAAAAGGTAGAAAACAATATTTTATACTCTGCGACTTAACACCCACTTCGCTGTGGCGGGTCAGGTATGTTTCAACTAGGAACATTATTACATGCTGACTAAACGTTTATGTCGTAAGAAAAACAAATTCCTACACAATCAGGAAAAGAAAAGGGAACATCCGAACGAAAACGGTTTTACTTGCATATATCTGCATAAACACACACGCCGTACGTAAGGACAAGCGATATCGCATCCGGGGATGCCAAAACGACGAGACTGATTTGGCGTGCTAGTGCGCAAGCAGCATTTGCCGAGGTGCATTAAAGGTACTCAACCAATTCGATTGTCTTGCTCCTCGCGTTTCTTAGTAATTTCACACACACAAAAACAGAGTAATCAAGTACTCCCCAATGACATCCTAGTTCGTTTGTGCATACGTATTAGTTCGTTTTTATAAAATTAATACAAAAACTGCGAACTCTTTCGTTTTTAGTAAAAACCGGATCCGGTTTTTTGCTTCGATTTTAGCTGAGTATGGACATTGAACTCGGCGTGGAATCGCGTTCTTGTCTTTTCGTGATCGCGAATTATGGGCGATATTGACCTTTGACCCCCACCCTTTTAACAAGATTTAACAAGATTGCCACCCAGAGAATTAACTCTAGGTGGCAGGTGGACAAGGAAGCCCTTTGGCTTATCGAGAGTCCGACCCTTTTATCTATGTGTATCCCGCCCGTCTGAGGTATGTGTCGATTTTATTTTTAAACATATTCACGCTACTAGCACCCACACAATCAGCAGGTAATCTATTCCATTCATTTACAGTCCTTTGTGAAAAAGAAAACTTTCTTATATCCAATCTACTCTGCTCCTTTGCCAATGTAAGTTCATGTCCTCTAGTCCTTCTATCTTTCTTAACTGAGAAAAAAAGTATTTCTATCAATATTTTCATAACCCTTCAATATTTTAAACACTTCTATCTGATCTCCTCTCAATCTCCTGGTCTCTAGTGTTGTTAAACCGCATTTTTTTTAGGCGTATTTCGTAACTAAGATCCCTCAGTTTTGGTATCATTTTAGTTGCTCTTCTCTGCACTCTTTCTAGCATATCTATGTCCTTCCTGCGATATGGCCTCCACGCTTGAATACAAAATTCTAAATGAGGCCTAACTATTGTTTTGTACAGCGGTATTATTAGCTCTTTTTCCTTATACGTTATGTTTCGCCTAATTAATCCAAGGATTTGATTTCCCTTTGAAGCTGCAATTCCGTACTGCTCTGAAACCTTCATATCAGCAGTAATGGTTAACCCTAAGTCCTTTTCTTTTTACAGTAGTACTTAGTACAGTACCCCCCATTGTATATTCTACCTCTTCGTTCCCATGTCCTGTGTGGAGGCATTTACATTTCCCAAAATTGAACAGCATTTGCCACTTTTCAGACCATTTGATCAACCTGTCAAGATCATCTTGTAAATGCTGTCTATCTCCATCACTTTTAATCCTTCTAAACACTTTTGTATCATCCGCAAATTTCAACACCTTGCTTGTTATTTCATCATCCAAATCGTTGATATATATTAAGAATAATATAGGTCCTAATACTGATCCCTGTGGTACCCCACTCAATACCGATTTCCAGTTTGAAGCCTCCCCACCAACTACTACACGTTGTCTTCTGTCAATCAGCCATTGTTCTATCCAGTTTATTATACCATTTCCTATGCCATGGGCCTTTAGTTTAAGCAGTAATCTTTGATGTGGTACTTTGTCGAAAGCTTTTTGAAAATCTAAGTAGACGATATCTACTGGTGATTCCTCATCTACCCACTTAGTGATGTCTTCCAAAAAACATAACATATTTGTTAAGCATGACCTCGCTTTAAAAAAACCATGTTGAGATGGGTTAATCAAGTTGTGTTTAACAAGAAAATCCACCATGTGATCTTTAATTAGTCTTTCTAATAATTTACAAATCACTGATGTTAAACTCACTGGTCTATAGTTCTCTGACTTGTTTCTCGAACCTTTTTTGAATAACGGTATAATGTTTGCTTCTTTCCATTTTAAAGGAACCACTCCCTCTTCTAATGACAAGTTGAAAACTGTTGCAAGCGGTATGCTAATTTGTTCTACAATTTCCAATAGTAGTGTTGGTGGAATACCATCCACACCAGGTGATTTATTATCCTTCATAACCCTTATTTTCTTAGCTACTAGCTTTGGCGCTGTTGATGTTATGGAATTCCGAGTTTAGGCAACGAGTGGACGTCCACGAACATATATGCCACCGACACGGCAAAATGGGCTAAATTAGACGGACAAAAACAGTACCCACGCATAAAGGTGTATTTCTATTAGAGAACGTCTATGGAAGAAACAAAGCAAACAGAAGGAGTTGGCGACAGTGGTCATGAGTGGACTGTGGCCGTGGGCCGTTGCCCGTGCCGTGGTGTCAGTCACAATACCAACAGACGAGATGCAGCGTTCGCAAAGGTTCTTCCACACAGGTTAGTAATTTCGATTTATTCAGCTATAATCACGTATATTTAGACGTATGAGTATATATATTAATGTTGCTTGTACAAAATGTATTTGATTGTTTTCCTTTTAGTCATTGGCAATGGCGGTATCGTATGGGCGGCCTGGCTGGGCCCTGTTTACTAGACTAATATCAGCTAACAGTACGACGCTATGCCTATGGCATATACTTATGTCAATGATAGTGATTATATTATGTCTATGTCGTATATGGTAGTAGGCTAGTAGCGTAAGTAGGCTTGGGAAAATATTAATAGTGTAAATACATTATAAATGATCCGTAACGATTATAATTATGTAATGTAATAGTAATTTAAAAAATATATTACTTTTATATTAAAAAATACTATTATGGGACATTTAAAAATTTAATTTGAATTCAATTGTATGTAGTCTTGGTATTTAATTATTTACAAGGAAAAGAATATTCCAGTAGTTTCACCAGGTTTTTTTATTGTCCCTTCTGTGAGTTTTTGTTATGTTCAGAAAAACAGCGCTCCTCAATACCATGGACATTAATGCCCATAACATATATATATTATATAGATAACTCTTGACCGTTGGCTTTGGTTGCATTTGGCAGGTGGTCATTCATTGCATTGCAACTTTTGCAAGTACATTAAAATGATTATTGTTAGAAACAATCAGTGCTGACTATTAATACATGTACTATATTTTCAGAACTTGAGGTGTGTCGACACCACATGCAGATGTATGCTTTAAAGCTCTTCACCTTCAGGTAAACGAGTGTTATCAAATGTGGTTACTCTGTCACCAAACCTGTTATCAAAATTATAAATACAAACAATAAACAAGTATGTCATAGGCGGATCCAGGCGGGCCTGGAGACAGGTACCCCCCTAGACCATAAGAATTTGGCGTGTCTGCAAATCTTTTATAATGGGCCCACGTGACTGTGTCCTTCCAGACCGTTTGAAATGTGCCCCAGTTTAGGTGATAATAATAAGCTGAAGTTATGGCGTCTTCCAATATCACCACTCCAGTGGAGCGGGTGATGTTATGGCAGCGTGGTAGCGACAACATTTAGACTACACCATTTGGTTTGGCCGCCAGTGGAGGTTTTTGTGCCTCCCATACTCGATTTGTGGATCCACCCCTGTATGTGATAGTTTTGTTTGTCTGCATGAGGATTTTGCAGTAATGTGGTGTCTTCGTTAAATTGCATATTGTTGTTAGAAATGCATGTGAATTAAAGACAATGTAAAGTAAAAACATTTTATTGAAACTATTTGATGAGATTGACTACAGAATAATGAAAAGTACAATACAACTACAGGTACAATCACTGCACTTGATGTGTGTAATGTAATAATTTTTAATATCACATGCACATAAAATGCAAAACAACAATAGAAACACAAATTAGGAGGAGGTTGAAAAAATGTCAGGTATATATAAAAAACAAACAGATACATTTATCAAGATTCTTTGTTACAAAAAACAACACTAGTACACGTGATGTCAAATGCTCTCACAAAATTAGTGACTAAACAATTAGGTGTATTAACAAAAAATTTTAATATCGCATGCCCATAAAATGTAAATCAATGAGAACAAATTACTTAGGAAGATGTTTAGTTGAACAAATGAACTATTATGAATCATAATTGTCTTTTTAACAAAGAATCATAATTTATGGTTAAAAAAAAACATCAATGATTAGAAAATTCGAAAATTTTGTAGTTTATGCAATGCTTGGTATGTATATTTACAACTAGCAAATAATAGTGACTAGACTAGTCAGGGTCATCGCCATGTGACTGAGAATTACATGTACAATCACTACATGCTATATTGCTCAGGTTTACTCAGTTGTATGAAGAGTACCGGATACAGACCGCAATATCTTTGTACGAATAGTCTACGCATATTAATTTCAGTGTGGCTGAACGCTTCCCACATAAGTCGAGATGGTGTTCGAATTAACAGGTCTGCCAGGGATTAAAGTTTAAAGCGCTTTGAGCAATCCCGAGGACTGGATACTACACCATATCAGTACAGGTGTATAATCATCATGCAAAGTGAAAATGTAATGTAAATTATTTGTGAAAATATAAACCAGTGATAAAAAAGAATAATTTAGAAATATGAAACGTGGCATGAAAAGTATAATAACAGTCCTCATGATACATAGAGAACTTAAACAAGTAAAATGCTGCTGTCAGTGTATCAACAGATTGTTGTTGCAAAATGTGAAAAGGCTTTCAATACCATTACTTCATCACAAACTTGTGTTGTTTTACATAACAAGTACCTGGTGTACGTTGCAAGAACTCAGCTGGCTGCCACTGACTATCAGCAACACAAAGACAATAAAACCCTACCACTTTAATAATGCTGGATAATTGATGTATTTTGTAATAGACACTGCTAAAAGTTAAAGTTGAATTGAATACAAATACTGTGTATTATTGACTTTTGATAAATGTGTCATCACATATAAATTATAATACATGTCAGAGCCATGCTAATTGTCACTTTGTCTCCGGTATAGGTAGATGCGGATGTACAGCAAAATGTCAGGAGGCTGGTATGCAGTACCATCGAAGACAGCGAACACATACAGTGATGTCATCGATATCCAAACCGATGTAGTTCACCGAAGAATGCTCGACACTGAACCTGTCTCACGAGCTAGTCAGGTGTCACCATATTCGTATGTCGAGCAACCTGTATTCTACATTGGTTTTAGTCAGTTAAGCTAACTGATTGACCTGGAAGCCATTGTACACCCCATCAGCACTGGGGAATCTGTCACGGATGCAACACACGACACAATTGGGATCACTCGGTGGACATTCACATGACAAACCATTAATATGCAGCTTGCTGCATGGCTGTAGAATCTTGTCCGAGATCCTGAACAAATACAGCTGCCCAGTATGCCATATTAACTTGGAGAACTAGTGATACTAAGCACACTAGTCCAATCTCCTGTAAAGAAAAGCATATCATTCAGTAAACAAAAACAGGTATTATTGTAGTGTTGGTAGTAAATAATTATGGAATGTTCATTCTCATAATCAGTAAATGTAAAATAATGTTTCATGTGTGACCTGCAGCATTTCACAAGAAAAACAGCAGCAAGAAATGTGCTACTACAGCTGCATCTATACATGTTGATATCTTAGGAACAGTCAGTGTTTACCGGGGTTGTTCCGGAGGAGGGAGAGGGTGGGTTGATACAGCATGCAGACATTAGTAGAATGTGCTCTTTTTCAAAACGGTGAAAAATTTTAACTATTTTTTCTTTATAAGATGTTCATTTTCATTACATGAATTAAAAAAATTTCAATTTCATTACAATGATGCCTGATCTTAGTCAATATTATAGACTGGTTTGAATTCTGCTAATCAGTAAAGAGGATTTTTTGTTTTGTTTTCAGTATACACATTCATGTCAGTGTCTGCCATGTGTAACTACTACACATATTCATGTTTGACATTTTAAGGTTCTGCCTGAAGTTGAATGGTCAAGGTGAATGTTGGAAATTACAAAATGAGGTGTTATTGTGATGCTAACAGTACTCGCCAAGTATTCAAAGGTTCATAACATGTATGTTTACCTTCTTCAAAAATTAACAATTTATTTTATAAACTTATTTCTGAGTCATCGCCGTATGCTAAATGCTTTTAAAGGTGTATTAATATGTCTGTGGGTATAATATAAGTGCAGAAGTCAACTTAATTTTCCATGTCCAAGATGTTATTATTAAAATGTGTATGAAAACAAATATATATGTAAATGTGCACATTAACATTTTTTTATAACTTATATGTGGTTGATTGTTATAAATTTGAAATTACCTGGATTGATCAAATGTGGGCCTCCCGCAGACTATGTATCCTCCCTGGGTCTGCCTGACCCAGGTGACCGCCTTAGCTCCTCTTCTGCCTCCTCTCATTCCCATTCTTGGGTTGCAGTGTGGCCTCTAGCAATATCATAATTCAAGTTACGTATTATGCATTCATATATTGCTGTGGTGAGAATATATACACATATTGGTAAATACACAAGAATAGCTGGCATATGTCAGTTGAAAGGTATCACAGGATACCAATTACATAAACTATAGCCAGGCACCAAGGACCACAACGGAAACAAGTGCGAGCATTATCTTGTTTTATCTGTATATATGGTGTACTTTAACTGTATTTATATTTTATATATTTACACGTTTACATTTTTATATTTAATAAAATCATCATCACCATCATGGTCGTCAATATAACAAATCTCAATTATTTTGCATAAACTACAATGCAAATCAACAACATTCTGCAGTAATAGTATCAAAATATGCGTCACAAAACACTGTTTTAATAATTATGATCACCAATATAATACTCCCGTGTTTGACGTTCTGTTGCACGAAATTACGGATGCTCCCTGACTAAGTTACTTGCACGATCAACAGGAGCCTATTGCCAAACCAATGTTATTTGTCATTTCGCAGCCTCACATCATCTATTCTCTACATGTATTGTCGCAATAACATAGTTTATTACCAAGATCCTACGTAACCAATTACAAATTACAATGCATATCAAATATTATGCTCGCTGACACAGCCTCTGACTGAATCTCTGGCTAATAATATGGTCATGGACATGGTGACTGGCTTAGAGTTAGACAGTCTTAGAGTTAGACTGCCTCGAGTCGAGTGTAGACGTTCGCAAGTTGCAATTCTCGTTGAATTAATACGCGGCTACGCATTCTTGTTGCTAAATGCGATAGTGTAGTATACGTACGTTCGTAAAACCACTTTGGAATCTTCATCTTGATACACCAAAGCACGTGTATGTTGTTATTGTTTTCGAATGCGTGGGATGCCGATCTCGTGTAAAGCACGTGACCGAAATGGCGCAGGAGGTCGACAGCGCAATTGGCTTTCGCCAGCTATACCCGGTGTAACGACAAATCTTGTTTTTTGACGATTAAAAAACAAGTACGCATTTTTTATTAAACCGACTGTGCACACTAGTTAAACTATTCACACATTACACATCTGGACCTAAAAGAACCGGATTGACGATGGGCAAACGAATTGGTTGAGGACCTTTAAAGACATGCACTAGCAGTCGAACTGCGTGCTCGGTTAATAGAACCACGTCTGTGCCCAGTTAAGACGTCGACTATTTCTGTCTGACCCTGTCTTCACAGTAAATAGCTTTGTACCAATCGCACTGTGTACGATGCCGCTCATTGTGAAAATCTAAATTTGCCAATCATGTTTACAAATACGTCAACAAGTGTGCCCTGGATTTGTAGCTCGACTTGGGGCTAATGTCTTGGTTTGGTTTACTGATTCTGACATTTCTAAACAGAAATAAACACGATTTCACTAATGAGTTGGCTTGCGGTGTCGGTAGAATTACCTTGAATACAAGGCACGCGCCGTTACGTTTGTCCTTTATCAAACCGCAATACATCTAAATAACAACAATAGTAGCAGTCCCAGTTAATCAGAGAACAAAACCAGAACTGCCAATTATTTTATTTTTTAAAGTTAAGCATATATGCAACAGCACTTACAAATAGCAAGAGAGCCTGTGCACTAAAAGTTGGCATAGCAATACGATGTACATATGTAGCAATAACAAAGCCATATTCAGAAACAACGAAAGTTGCTGTTTAGCGACAGCAAATCCAGCTTTAGAACTGCCGAATGTATGCAACTGGTTTGGTAGTGAAACTAGTTTAGTTGTTATGGGTATAGTTAATACTGAATAAATGGACGTGCCCGTACGTTTCGCACATATTTTTTGCACGTTAAATTACACACTAAATGACAAATGAATATTGATAAATAATCGCGCTAACATCGTCTGCATGCGTCGTAAACTTGGCACATGATTAATCGGCATCTTAGTCACTTGTCTGATCAAGACTGCATCATCTGGTGGAGTTAGACAGCCTGCAGACGTGCCACCTAATTTGTTGTAGCTAGAATACAAGACAAGAGATGCTGGATCAGGTTAGGGAGACAGGGCTATAAAAGGTAGACGTCGACATTACAAGTCAATGAATCGGCGACACACACTGTGGATCCAACAGGAGTCGCCATTGCAACTAACCATTACAGGCGTTGACGCAAACAATTGATGACGGTCAATCAACATCGACAAAGCCAAACACTGCTTCGACACGCCTGACGCATTACCGGCGGTTCTACGGAAATTAATCTCTCGTTATACTTCCATCTTTGGGTACAAGTGAGAACGAAACATTTTGCCACACCACCAGGATGGTGTGCTGATACGTTCAGCTGCTAAACTATCGACAGCTCAGCAAAGTAGGCAATATGGAAACATGACTCGCCACGTCCGTGAAAGTGTAGGTTATTGACAAGTGGAAGCAGAAAGGTCGGCATTTCACGAAGAAGTTCGTACATATATCTTACATGTTCCGGACACAAATCGTTTCATGGAAACGCATTTGGAGGTATCTCTTGCCTGTGTTCTCCCAGTAATTAGCTAACTGTGTATAATTAAAATTCTAAAAAGGTGAGGGGTGTCATCCATGGGCAGGCCCGTAGGCTGGGATGTGTGTGATTGGTGGCGTTCGCGGAGGCAAAAACGTTCCGCTTGTGGGAATGGAATTCCGCTGGAGATGTCAAGGGGGAGGATTGTCTGAGACTCAGCGGGGTGCAGTTGGAGGTTTCAACGTGAGGGGGCCGCAATAGGAGGATTTTTGCGGAGCGTAAGGGGTTGCAGTTGGCGGTCTCATGAGGAGTGTACAGTTGAAGTTTTTGGGCCTATAATAGCATGTCGAAAAACGCACCCCCAATAAACCACGTTACGGGTTTATGGGGGTTTTGTCCATGACGGATTTTGACACGACATCCACTTGTTTCAAGCATTCGGCAACGTTCTATTACCGTACTTGTCTGTATGTGTGGTGGGATGTGTGTGGTCAGTAGAATGTCACGGTCTTGCTGGGTCTGATTCAACTAGTCTGCCTTTTCAGAAGATTATCACTAAGTCAACCTGTCCATGTTGTCACCTCACAGAGAGCATATCTTTCACAGTGGTTCTTTTACGTCCGAAACTAGCGTGATTGGACCAAACTTAAAGTGATCTCCGAGTCACAGTCCCAAAGTTGACAGCCAACTGTTTGCGCTAAATGTACCCTGTCTAGTCCAAGTCTTGAAACCAAAAGTCTAACTTACAAAACAGATGTGGTAACCGCCACATCGATTCGCCACGTAAAGTTGTTCATGTTGTAGGTACAAGGGGGTGTCTTGCCTCCAACGCGATACACCGGTAGACTCGGTTTCGGGTATAAACTGTACCAATAGTTATTTATTTATCTCCGCGTCAAGGGCCAAAACGCTTCTTGTTCTGATTTAAATTAATTACAAAGTTTATTAATTACAGTAATCGCTGTAATTCCAAGTACTAACAAATGGCAAAGCTCACATTAGTTGTGACATAATGCGCAGCCTTACGCGGTAACTGGAGACGCCTTCTTTTGTGATGATGTATCCAGTGCGAACTGGCATAGTCGTTCTGATTGCAATCAATGCAAATGAACGTGCCATTGAATGACTAATGCGAATTGCAGACATGCACGCAGTCGCTACCTGCCACCGATTAATATTGGTGTTTGTTGCTTTCGCACAAGCAGGCGACTCCAAGTAATTAAGGAGTATTTACGCCGCGAACACATGCACAGACGCGTACAGACGCGCACTGAACCGAACTTTGCTACGCCATGCGTGTCTAATAATGTTATTGTTGCCAGCTGGTAGCGCCTTCACATTCGCTGGTTCCGAAGGCGAGGATATGCAAGCATATGTTTGCAATAGAGTGCATCGTTGTTTGTTTGCAATAGAGTGCATCGTAGATAAATTTGTTCCCTTCAAAAAACAAGGGAAACGGACCAGAAAGAAATACTTATCGAAAGAAGCCATTAGAAAAAATAAGTATAAACAAATGATGTGGAAGTCATATAGACGTACTGGCAATGACGAAGACTACAACATTTATAAAGAAGCACTAAACCAAGCTACAGCTGAAATTAGAAATTCAAAGAGAAGCTATGAACATAAATTAGCTTGTAATATAAAACATGACAGCAAGAGTTTTTATGCGTATGTTCGAAGCAAACAGAAAGTTCAGGATAAGGTCGGTCCTCTAGAAGATAGTGCTGGAAATATAATATCAGAAGGATTCTTAATGGCTGAAGACCTAAATGAGTATTTTAGTTCAGTGTTTACCAGAGAAGACACTAGTTCACTGCCAGTACCAGAGGCTAAGTTCAAAGGGGCAGAATCAGACTATTTAAGACAGTTAATTGTAACCCCAGAAATGGTAGCTAAGAAAATTAGGGCTATGAAGGATAATAAATCACCTGGAGTGGATGGTATTCCACCCAAACTACTATTGGAAATTGTAGAACAAATTAGCATACCGCTTGCAACAGTTTTCAACTTGTCATTAGAAGAGGGAGTGGTTCCTTTAGAATGGAAAGAAGCAAACATTATACCGTTATTCAAAAAAGGTTCGAGAAACAAGTCAGAGAACTATAGACCAGTGAGTTTAACATCAGTGATTTGTAAATTATTAGAAAGACTAATTAAAGATCACATGGTGGATTTTCTTGTTAAACATAACTTGATAAACCCATCTCAACATGGGTTTCTAAAAGCGAGGTCATGCTTAACAAATATGTTATGTTTTTTGGAAGATATCACTAAGTGGGTAGATGATGGATCACCAGTAGATATCATCTACTTAGATTTTCAAAAAGCTTTCGACAAAGTGCCACATCAAGAGATTACTGCTTAAACTAAAAGCCCATGGCATAGGAAATGGTATAATTAACTGGATAGAAAAATGGCTGATTGACAGAAGACAACGGGTAGTTGTTGATGGGGAGGCTTCAAACTGGAAATCAGTTTTGAGTGGGGTTCCACAGGGATCAGTACTGGGACCTATATTATTCTTAATATATATAAACGATTTGGACGATGATATAGCTAGCAAGGTGTTGAAATTTGCAGATGATACAAAAGTGTTTAGAAGGATTAAAAGTGATGGGGATAGACAGCATTTACAAGATGATCTTGACAGGTTGATCAAATGGTCTGAAAAGTGGCAAATGTTGTTCAATTTTGGGAAATGTAAATGCCTCCACACAGGACATGGGAACGAATATGTAGAATATACAATGGGGGGAACTGTACTAAGTACTACTGTAAAAGAAAAAGACTTAGGGCTGACAATTAGTGCTGACATGAAGGTTTCAGAGCAGTGTGGAATTGCAGCTTCAAAGGGAAATCAAATCCTTGGATTGATTAGGCGAAATATAGCATATAAAGAAAAAGAACTAATAATACCGCTGTACAAAACAATAGTTAGGCCTCATTTAGAATATTGTATACAAGCGTGGAGGCCATACCGCAAGAAGGACATAGATATGCTAGAAAGAGTACAGAGGAGAGCGACTAAAATGATACCAAAACTGAGGGATCTTAGTTATGAAAAACGCCTAAAAGAATGTGGTTTAACAACACTAGAGACCAGGAGATTGAGAGGAGATCAGATAGAAGTGTTTAAAATATTGAATGGTTATACAAATATTGATAGAAATATGTTTTTTTCAGTTAAGAAAGATAGTAAGACTAGAGGACATGAAGTTACATTAGTAAAGGAGCAGTGTAGATTAGACGTGAGAAAGTTCTCATTTTCACAAAGGACTGTGAATGAATGGAACAGATTATCTGATGATTGTGTGGGTGCTAGTAGTGTGAATATGTTTAAAAATAAAATCGACACATACCTCAGAAGGGCTGGATATATGTAGATAAAAGGGTTGGACTCTCGATAAGCCAAAGGGCTTCCTTGTCCACCTGCCATCTAGAGTTAATTCTCTGGATGGCAATCTTGTTAAATCTTGTTAAATGTCTAAACACATCAGCACGCAACAATCAGGCTCAACACGTGCACCCATTTGCATTTTGCAAAATGAGAGTTTTCAGACATAAGTTAGGCGACTTAATATTGCAAAATGGTTTATTATGCGAGCGCGTTCAAGATTTATTTTGCTAACGGATTGAAGTTTCAGTTGTACACGTACCAGAGTGTAGCACACACTGCACCGGTTCATTTATCATATAGTAAAGTAAAACAAGAAAAACACAAAAAGTTAAAGGTAAATTCTGATATAGTCTAATACGGAAGCACTAAACACTTCATCCTCTGACAGACTTGTTAATTCGAATACCATATCTACGCCAATGGGGTATAGAAACACTTGCCACTATTCGTTCACACACTGTTTTGTTTAATAACGTCACGTTTGCATATGATTTTTAAGCTACTCTCGGATAGCGCATTTTTACGTTATGGTGTACCCACGTATCTAGCCAAGGTTTCTGCAATTCTATATTAAGATTAAAGGGAATAAAAACATATATTGCTTGAATTCATGTTATATTACATCCTGCTATCTATTTCCACGTCCACCATGCAAACAAAATCAAAAAAATTCAATGAATTAGAAATTCCACATGTTATGCTGTACATCCGGACATTTTCGAATATGCATATTTTTGGCGCGCTTTTCGGGATGCCGAGATGTGACGTCACTTATGACTCACTCGCATCAGGCCGACCCTTTCCATGCATTCAGAGCATGTTTACAAATATAGTTTTTGGGGCGAAACGAGCGTCAGAATGAGTTATTGTGCAATTTTTCGACGTAATACAAACACTAGTCATCATAGAGGAACAAGCAGTTATCTTACGGTTCCACATGAATCCAATTTTATTCAAAACAACGTATGCGAATGGGCCTACAAGTCGACTAGGTTTCGCCGAGCTTGGGCTCGTTTTCAGAATAATTATATCGAATGCAACCAACGGGAGATAATCTACACCAATAAACATACATAGCAAACATATATTGTATCCAGCTACATAAAGTAACGTGTATAATCTCATAATATCAGTAGAATATCGATATATGAAGGAGTTGTAAAATTTACCATAACAACTTAAATCAGTAAGAGAGTTTCCGCTGGTCCCGATAGCTCAGTGGGTAGGTGCGTTGGTTACTTGTCATTTATTTTACAATCGGGCGACGCCGATTCGATCCTGACAGCATGCAAAGTATTGATTTTCTTTACACTTTTTTTGTTTATGTTTTCACGAAGTAATATAAACCAAATCATTTAGTATAAAGTATAATGCAGTTGTAAATATTTTTTATTTTTGTAGTAATTATTTATTCGCCACAAAAATGAAAATATGGTCATTATATAATGATGTTTGTAAATGTTGTTTATCCAAACAAATATAATGTAATGGATATATAATTTATTAATTGTAAATATATTGTACAGTAATATATTGTAATTATATATGTGAAAAAGATTGTGATCTGTCTGGATAAATACAATTTAGAAACATCGTTATATATAATGACCATATTTTCATTTTTGTGGCGAATAAATAATTACTACAAAAATAAAAAAATATTTACAAACAGTGCATCATAGTATACTAAATGATTTGGTTTATATTACTTCGTGAAAACAAACAAAAAAGTGTAAAGAAAATCAATACTTTGCATGCTGTCAGGATTGAACCGGCGTCGCCCGATTGTAAAACAAATGACAAGTAACCAACGCACCTACCCACTGAGCTAGCGGGACCAGCGGAAACTCTCTAAATGATTTAAGTTGTTATGGTAAATTGTACAACTCCTCCTTCATACATCGATATTCTAGTGATATTATGAGATTTTACACGTTACTTTCTGTAGCTGGATACAATACATGTTTGCTATGTATGTTTATTGGTGTAGATTATATCCCGTTGGTTGCATTCGATATAATTATTCTGAAAACGAGCCCAAGCTCGGCGAAACCTAGTCGACTTGTATTACAAGTTGTAGGCTCATTCGCATTCATTGTTATGAATAAAATTTAATTCATGTGGAACAGTAAGATAACTGCTTGTTCCTCTATGATGACTAGTGTTTGTATTACATCGGATTATTACATAACAATTTATTCTGACGCTCGTTTCGACCCCAACATTATCCATGTAAACATGCTCTGAATGCATAGAAAGGGTCGGCCTGCTGCGAGTGTGAGTCATGTGTGACGTTAAGATACCACGTGATCGCCTAGCTCATTAAATTTTTATTTTCCGCGGGAATCGCTACACAGACGGGTTTAAAATCGAATTTATGCTACAAATGTATTTTTCTGTATTTGTTTAATGTTCTCGAATGTTACATGCAATATTAAACTTTCTGTACACATGAAAAACGGATTTTAGCTAATGCCTTGTTTTTATTTCCTTTAATAGTTGTGTTGTTGATAGTTCGTGGACGGTTCGAAGACCCAGAGTCCAGTGTTAATTGGTCCGATGTAACACACTTGTGAACACGGATTCAGAAACAGGTCAATTATATTCCTGGCGAGTTGTCATTATTAATGCGAGGTTGTCTGTCACATTAATCAAAATAAATTATTAACATGCAGATTATTGAATTGGTTGTTGTAAATGTAGAAACATTGTGGCAGCGCTCGCTAAACATTATAGTGCTTTGCTAAACATTAAGGTACCAGGCGGCGTTCGTTACATATTGCTAATTACAGTTGTTTTATAAGCTGAGTTTTATCTACATGTTACGATACTTCCCTTCCAACTAGAGTCGAGGATCGACTCGTCGAACACGAAACCAACAAACGACGGTGCGACATTAGGTTAGCACACGTTTATTGGCTGACAAATTACAGCTTTCAGTTATGGTTATACGGTCATGCCTTCATTACTTCGTCAAACCGTTGGTGTCATCACAAATAATATTATTCTACAAATTATTTGGCGCCTGCTATATACAGTGAATATAGCGAATGTGCAATACAAAATATACAAACATACGAAGAGTTAATTTAACATTATTTAATTTCAATGCAATACAGCTACAAAACATCGAAGTGGGTAGACGTGGCTCGAATTGTGTGCGATGTGAAGGACTGTCCGGTTGCTATGTAACACGATGCAGTTAAATAGAAAACAATAACTGAACATGGATCAACAAAATAGCGAACAATTATCTATTCTTCACTCATATGAAGATAACTATTTATACTATGAGATGGTGTGAAAGGTGTTACCGTATTTAAATTACAACAACAACAACAACAACAACAACAACCATACAACCTTGTGCATGTTCGTAAACGTCCGAAATATTAATGAACCGCGTAACACAGACGAGCACTCGTCCGTATCAACGAAGTATTCACTTCAGCATCGCATAGGTTGCTGCCGTTGCCATGGTGATCAAGATGGCGGACACGCTGAGGCCGCTTGCGTCACTGCTGTCATCGTCGGATTCACCGGAAACGGTCGGGTCATATACAAGTTTATCATCAAAACGGGGGAAACGCACGACGACACGATAATTGTCGATCGGATCCACCTTAGGGTATCCTTCGGTCATGTCGGTCCACGATCCGGAGTCTTTCTGGACCTGTTGCACAAAGCACATGATACTAGTACGCTAGTGTAGACTAGCTTTAAAAGTAAAGAAAGAAAAATACCCAAAATTATATTCACTGTTGGATTTGGTCGAATAATGTAGAGGTGAAGTAGTAATGAAACAGTATGTTCTTGAACGAAGGTGAACGAGGCAGGGATGGATGGAGGGAGGTAGGTGGGAAAGAGGAGGAGGAAAGGAGGGATGGATGAAGTAGGGAGGGAGGGAGAGAGAGAGGGAGGGGGGGGGGGCGGGGGGGGGGGGGGAGGCAGGGAAGCAAGGATGGAGGGATGGGGGCAGGGAGGCAGGAATGGAGGGAGGAATGGAGGGAGAGAGGGAGAGAGGGAGAGAGGGAGGGAGAGAGGGAGAGAGGGAGAGAGGGAGAGAGGGAGAGAGGGAGAGAGGGAGGGAAGGAGGGAAGGAGGGAGAGAGGGAGAGAGGGAGAGAGGGAGGGAGGAGGGAGGGAGGAGGAGGGAGGAGGGAGGGAGGGAGGGAGGGAGGAGGGAGGGGAGATACAGACAGGCTGAGGGAGGGAGAGGGAGATGAGAGAGAGAGAGAGAGAGAGAGAGAGAGAGAGAGAGAGAGAGAGAGAGAGAGAGAGAGAGAGTAAACTAAATAAATCCAGTAGTAAGACAGCACACTTTGCGAACAACATGACCAATACGCTAATAACAAGCTTTTCATGATAATCACAAGAGTACACCCCACAAAATATGAGCAACCTCTCATTTCAGTTGCTTCAACAACGACACCAAATAGTTTAAATTACTTAAATGATTTGTTCCCAGCACTTCTATTATTAATATTCTATTAATTAAAAAATATGTAAGCTTAGTGTGGTTGTTATAATGTGATGTTCTTATAAGACTTCATTTAATTGATCAGCCTTTTCCCGGAACGTTATTGCCAAGCCAAGCAAATTTTCCCATGATGACAGTGAGGTTGGCCGAAGCCTGATAGCAAGTCGTATTTCCAAATAAAACATTATATATTATATATTTAAAAAATACATATTTGAAATGTTGATATTCCGTATTATAAATAAGTATTTTTGATAAGGACTATAGATACCCGCTAATTGCAATTAGCCTAGCCATGTGCAAACGAGGGCTATTGGCACGACGAGTGTTTCATCACGGCAGTGGCCCGTTATAGAATACCTCGAGGAATTCCCGCACGAGATACTGTGTTACGCTATACCGGTCGCATATAACATACAATGCACGAGAGTGTCTTAAAATAATGCTGGTATGGTCAGACGTTCCTCGTTTACACAAAAAAAGAAGCTGACTATCCTGTTGTTGCAGTTATTGTACGAGGGTTCTCAGAACATACCTTTCCGGAGAAGCTCACTGTCTTGTTGTCGCCCATGTCGAACGAGGCAGGCAGAGTCTTGCTACGATCGAACCTCTTCTTTGGCTTCTGTTTGCCCAACAATTTCATGTAGACATCGACGTATGCGGCGTTGTCGCACCAGTTCCACTCCGACATCTCGAGGTTGAACTTCATGTCTCCTTTCTTCAGCCTCTGCTTTTCCCCGGCGATGTCGATATCTCCGTCCTCTTCCGGCAAGGCCATATCGATGGACATCTTCCCAATTCCGTCTCCGAGGGACGCACTGAATTTCCGCTTCTCAGCTTTCATGGAGCCCCCGTTCTCCATGCTCTGCTTAACTCTCTTCGCTTCAACATTGAACTTTTGACTACCGAAGTCTTTGAATGCCTTCATCTTGTCCTTCATCGCTGTCTTTTTCGCCGCATCTTTCGCCCAACTCATCCCAGGTTTCGATGTGTTTGTGGGTTCTTGACAGTCGGTCAACGCCTTGCCACTACTGTCAATTTGCACGAGTTCGTCTATTTTTATCTTGACAGGATGGGCATCCTCGCTACCGTTATCCATGGTATGTTTAAACTCCATCTCTCCGTTGTCGCCTATTTTCATCTTGGTTTTGCCCATCGACATTTCAGTGACGGCAGCGGCCACCACAAGCATCGCAGCTGCCAACATGACCCCGACAATACCTCGGAGATTCAACATGGTTGTTCTTGTTGTGCACAAAGAGCGTTAGAGAGTCCGCGTCTTTCTGTGGCACGAAGCGAACTGGGCGTCGCCTTATATACACCGAGTGACTACGCGCTAGTGATTATCGGACTATTGTTCGGACAGGCCAAATCGACGCGCACGAGTGAGTCGTGACAAGAACGTTACTTGAAATAGCGTTGTACTGACTGGGGCGTTATAGACGCGTTCGACTTAGCAACGTAATTGAGTAATCGGCAACATAGTCGCGACCAGTTTGATAACTATTACGTAGTATTTATCAACAATCACTCATGAATGCCACCGCCTGCGGTCTGTGTAGCTATGGTCAAAGGTAGTTGTATAAATAGTCGAAGCTTTGTTGCATGATAGTGATCATGTCTCCTTTATTGAGTCATTTTGTGTTATTATTATAATATTACATTAAACAAATAAAAACAATAAATAATTAAATAGATCCATATAATGCCAGTACAATTCTGAAAACAGTTATAAAGACATCGATCAATGTATACATTTTAGAAAGTAATAAAAATAATCAAAAAATCAAACGTTTCTGACAAGTTATAAAAGCAGTGTATTGAGACCTTCTGCTGCGTTTGCATTTCGTATTTGTTCTGGGGTTGTGTCCCTATAGCTTCGCGCCCCCATAATAGTGGAAAAGGTTGACTAATATTGTTGGTAACAACGCAGATTGTCCACGTTGTAGGCTGCCTTGTATCTTTGTGTTTAATACTTTATGGTACGTCATTAAAGTTTTATGTGTTCATGCGAAGAGATTATATCGCTGTTGGTGTCAGAATTATTACTATACTACTTCAGTGTATTTAGGAATATTATAAGCTGTAGCTCTTTTATGATTGTTTTGTTCCTGCGTAAAGTAGTATTACACCTAGAAGGCGAACATGTTATTGCTAAAAAGTGACACCGCAATACGTCAATGTTACGTCAGGTGTTGACGCGAAACAACAAACGTCATCAAATTCTAGTTCGATGTAGATTGCTCGGATGAAACATGTAAGCACACGTAATAAACTACTGGTCAGCAGTCCACGTTCTATTCACGGACCGCTGGCAGGTAGGTGGGGCTAGTTAATCTCGCCAGCGAAGCGAGTTGGCACACAATTGAAGAGTCATGATCAGAGAAACGAGCGAAGTCACGCACGAGGGACCAGTGACGAGTGACGCTGCATTCTGATAAACACAGCCCACGGTGTTGTAAACACCAACGATAGGCAACAACATTCCTTCACCGGGTGTAACCTCACAGATGTAACTTGCATTCGCTTTGTTCCCTCATATCATATCACTCACGAGTTTTGAGGTGACACAAGTGTTGTTGTGCACATGATATTGTTTTCTTCAAGATGCATTTCCTAAACACATTTCACTGTATATAAACTACACATGTTTGTTCGCCATGCCGCTGATATCGCCGTGTGTGTGTGTGTGTGTGTGTGTGTGTGTGTGTGTGTGTGTGTGTGTGTGTGTGTGTGTGTGTGTGTGTGTATGTGTGTGCGTATGTGTGTGTATATGTATGTGTATGTGTGTGTATGTGTGTGTGTGTGTACGTGTGTGTACGTGTGTGTACGTGTGTGTACGTGTGTGTGTACGTGTGTGTACGTGTGTGTACGTGTGTGTACGTGTGTGTACGTGTGTGTACGTGTGTGTACGTGTGTGTACGTGTGTGTGTGCGTATGCGTATGCGTGTATGCGTATGCGTATGTGCGTATGCGTATGCGTATGCGTGTATGCGTATGCGTATGCGTGTATGCGTATGCGTATGTGTGTATGCGTATGTGTGTATGCGTATGCGTATGTGTGTATGCGTATGTGTGTGTGTGTGTGTGTATGCGTATGCGTGTGTGTGTGTGTGTATGCGTGTGTGTGTATGCGTATGCGTCTGCGTATGCGTGTGTGTGTGTGTGTATGCGTATGCGTGTATGCGTGTATGCGTATGCGTGTATGCGTATGCGTGTGTGTGTGTATGCGTATGCGTGCGTGTGTGTACGCGTGCGTGTGTGTACGCGTGCGTGTGTGTACGCGTGCGTGTGTGTACGCGTGCGTGTGTGTACGCGTGCGTGTGTGTACGCGTGCGTGTGTACGCGTGCGTGCGTACGCGTGCGTGTGTACGCGTGCGTGTGTACGCGTGCGTGTGTACGCGTGCGTGTGTACGCGTGCGTGTGTACGCGTGCGTACATATCTGTGTGTACGTATCTGTGTGTACGTATCTGTGTGTACGTATCTGTGTGTACGTATCTGTGTGTACGTATCTGTGTGTACGTATCTGTGTGTACGTATCTGTGTGTACGTATCTGTGTGTACGTATCTGTGTGTACGTATCTGTGTGTACGTATCTGTGCGTGTGTCTGTGCGTGTGTCTGTGCGTGTGTCTGTGCGTGTATGTGTCTGTGCGTGTATGTATCTGTGCGTGTATGTATCTGTGCGTGTATGTATCTGTGCGTGTATGTATCTGTGCGTGTATGTATCTGTGCGTGTATGTATCTGTGCGTGTATGTATCTGTGCGTGTATGTGTCTGTGCGTGTATGTGTCTGTGCGTGTATGTGTCTGTGCGTGTATGTGTCTGTGCGTGTATGTGTCTGTGCGTGTATGTGTCTGTGCGTGTATGTGTCTGTGCGTGTATGTGTCTGTGCGTGTATGTGTCTGTGCGTGTATGTGTCTGTGCGTGTATGTATCTGTGCGTGTATGTATCTGTGCGTGTATGTATCTGTGCGTGTATGTATCTGTGCGTGTATGTATCTGTGCGTGTATGTATCTGTGCGTGTATGTATCTGTGCGTGTATGTATCTGTGCGTGTATGTATCTGTGCGTGTATGTATCTGTGTGTGTATGTATCTGTGTGTGTATGTATATGTGTGTGTATGTATCTGTGTATGTATCTGTGTGTGTATGTATCTGTGTATGTATGTATCTGTGTATGTATGTGTGTGTGTGTGTGTGTGTGTGTGTGTGTGTGCGTACGTACGTACGTACGTACGTATGCATGAATGCATGAATGCATGTATGTATGTATGTATATATGTATGTATGTATGTATGTATATATGTATGTATGTATGTATGTATGTATATATGTATGTATGTATGTATGTATATATGTATGTATGTATGTATGTATGTATGTATGTGTCACAAAATCGAGTGTAAGTATTATTAAATTAATAAATTGGCGGTACCCGATTTGACATAGCAAGTTATAGGTTCAGGTGCACTAGGATTCGAAGTGAACGAGAGACATAACGTGACATCAGGTATGTATGTACGAGAAGCCAACTGGCATTCCCATTTAATACATCAACAATATTATATGCGGTTCAGTGAAAGTTGGCCAACCGTTACTCTGTTATGACATTATATTTATAACACCATACATTGTACTCGACGAGTATGCATCCAAATACGAAATTACATGGGAGACAATTTAAACAGCTGGTCACTTACATGAAGACGGGTATACACCGTTGTAAAGTCTATGAACTGTAACCAACGAATGTCTCGTGATGTGCGAATGTCAACGTTCGCATCGGTCGCGTTCGGCGAGATGTCAGGACGAAGTCGAAAGTCGCTCGGCATTCGGCGAACGAATTCACGTAGATGAAAGCAGGCGACTCGGGCGATCAAGTAGACGGTAGATTTGCCTTGTCGATCCCACGCGAATCACCAGGCGACAACACGGAAACGATGTCACGACGTCGGCGATGTCGAGAAGGTCTGTCACGGAGTCTGTGTTATGACAGCTAGCAGACGAAACGGTGGTGGCCTCGCATTCGAAGATCACGTCAAAATGAAACTGCACTCTGCAGTCGGTTATTGCTCAGTCTTCTTCAACGCGTGAGAAGTGCAGCGTCTCACAACTAATCAGTACTGTTGAAATCGTAGAAGTATTTACTACAGGCGTTGGGCGGACACACGTTTCAGCCCAATTCCTGGAGACGAGAGTGCAACACTTTCTTCTGCTCAAATGTTCGTCTGGCCTTGAATGGCCGTCCTGCCCTTATATATTTTGAATCAGCATTGATGGCCGGAAGTTAGTCTGACCAATTACAACTCTTAATACAAATTAAAGTAGCTTCAAAAACTGGCTCCCGAAACCATTCACACTTCGAAGCAATCCATTCAACTCGCTGAGTTTAAAATAGATTTTGCGAGCTAAACGTATGGCTATATAAGTGCTCATTCAATCTTTAACTTACGTGAATTACTTACATAATTAATATCACTGGATTCCTTGTATCGAGCCGGATACCACAATATTCATCGTACATTCCAACTCTCATGAATTAATCCATAATTTTAATAAAACACGCACTCTATTCATACGCTACGTGTGACCCTAGTGTTTTTCACACCGACATTTCTGTAAACAACTTTTATAAGTTCATAATATAATCTTTTCATAACCACAACATAAGTAGTTTGACAGGTCACCATATTACCAGTCATGTTAAATAATTTCTACAGGTACCAAATTTGGTATACCTAACCGTAGAATTAGTGGTGTACGCTACAAATGAAATTAATTAAATCTGACTCGTCGGCAGTTAAAACGTTACACGCCTTAATCGCCAGAGGGCACCAGCGTATACCTCCGCGACAGAGATGGCAGCACCATCAACCATACGTTCTAAAGCCTGATTAAATTCTATACAAACCACTTTGTGACAGTATGTATGTATATATGCATGTATGCATGTATGTATGTATGTATGCATGCATGTATTATGTATAAATATAAGAATGTATGCATGAATATGTAAATGAAACGCGAACATTTCTACAAATGTTCTAATCACGACACAGTGGAATTACTGAATTTCTGTGCACACTGTAACTAAACGTGCTGTATCAATTAAGTCGGCAATCTCATGCAGGGCGCACTTGCTAGTCCCGTTAGTTCGGGGCGTGTGCACAACATCCTCGCGCGCCAGAGGGCGCTGCTGATTATATCAGTGTCAGTACCCCCATCCTCGCATGCCAGGGCTGTTTGCCATGCAAAACTAGCCCTGGCTGATCCCCTACGCAAAGTGCGGCCGCTGAGTCAAATTAGTAATTGTCTTTGCCAGTCGCGACTGCATCACACGTGAGAACAGCGCAAATACCTGCCCCAATTTGAAGACGGTTAAACGACTTCTGGGAATCCCAATATATGACCCGTTCGCCCATTAGCACGAGCAGCTGATCAGTATTGTGTATTCGAATAATTGCTTCTACTTCCTAAACATTGCAGATAACGCGAGCAACGGTTGGTTGAAATTAGTTTTATTATGACCACCTGACCTGCCGACACCCACTGACCTACTGAGCGATTTTATAGGCTGGGCTTAAATTCAGAGTTTCGCAAAGCGATCAGCCAAGAGGTACTGCTGGCTGGCTCTGACGTAATCAGCAGCAGCGACCCCTGGCGCGCGAGGATGAATACCCCTGGCAGATCGTCTTGTCAAAACTGAAGATAAGCTCGGCCAATTACATCGCTTGGTGTAAAATTCCAAAGGTTTCTGAGTGGTCTTCGTGAACTGTTTGGGCAGTAGACATAATTAGTTGAATAAACAATACCTCTCAGTGGCTCGTGAGAATGGTCGAACGGGTAATTCTGTTGAGATTCCTGGAAATGGGGCGCGAGTCGGACGGGTGTCTATGAGTTTGATTCAGCTAACTTCCATACAATGCGTAGGAGATCTGCCTGGAGCAGTGTACGTAGTCACACCCCTGGCTTACGAGGATGGCGTGCACGTGCACGTGGAAACCCCTCTGGTGCAATTTAAGAAATTAATAATGCTCATAAACGATTATAGTGAAACTCTATCACAAGTATATCAGTGACATAGTTATCGAAGTAATTATGTAGCATTAATAAACCCACCCGTACCAGGGGCGTGTCAAGAGAAGGTAGTCGGGGGGGGGGGGCACAACTGGCGGACGAATCAAATGGTGTAGACAAGTTTTCGCTGCGGCACCGCCGTAATTTCAGTCACGGGGGCACATTCAAAAGGTTCTAGGGGGCACGGTCATGGGGGCCCATACACAAAGATCTGAGGGCACACCAAATTCAAAAGGTCTAGACCAATACCATTGATAAGCTTCGCAGCATAGTCCTATGACGTCGTAATGCCCGTCTTAATTAACCTATTTGTCCAAAATAACGTCACGTTCCAGTGAATTCCAACACACACATGATAGTAACAGCTTATTGAAGTACAGAGTTCTGACTTTCTGACCTCGGAATAACTTTGTAAAATTGTTGCGCTTAAGCCTAGACACAAATACTTCGGCTAATCGAGTCCCAAGTCGGTATGACGCAAACATGTCATCTAAAGCTGTGCATTTACATACGACCTGACGCAACCTTAATTGCTATATAGTACAAATGATTAAATGTATGTATATTGAGAGTATTCTGAGAGCAGGCACTGTCTCTGCGAGATCCATGGTCTTATAGACACAGGTCCGTATTTTGCACCTAGCCTATGTTGCAGTAGTCTGACAGTTGGGGAATGCACGTTTCTCACGCTAGAGGGAGCAGTGTTCGACATAGGGCCAAACATGTTGCGGGCCCGACAATAAATTTGTAGGTCCTATTATTTCAACGAACAAGCTGCTGCTGTCACCATGTAATATATATATATGTATATGTTCCTGATATATATATATATATATCAGGAACAGTTTAGGTCTGTCTAAGATCATGTATAACTTAAACATACCAATATGGGTTGTATTGGAAATGGTCGTGTAGACAGAGCAACCGCTGAGGTGGCACGTTTACGAGAACAACTAAGTCCGGAGGATTACAGGAGCAATGAGAGTGGATGATCTGAGGAAACAGACTGGGATTCAGTTGAGCTCCGAAAGACGAATAATAAGACGCCAGATAATTTATGTGCGGGACATTTATTACGATGGGGGTCAAGGCCGACTATTAACAGTACGGAGGCGGTGAAATAGCCAGGCCTAAAAAAAATGACGAGAAGACTATAATATATATGTATGTATATATATATATATATATATATGTATATATATATATATATAGGTATATATATATATATCTACGCGACTATCTCCAATACAACCAATATTGGTATGCTTACGTTATACATGATCTTAAATATACCTAAACTGTTCCTGACTTATTAATAATGCATTCTTAACATTCTTAAAGATATACTGTAGAATTGTCCTTACTAGCCAGAATTACTGATAGCAATTTGATTGCTTCATCAACGAAAAGTTCTAACTGTACACGAAACACTGAAATATTAAATACTAGGTAATAGCCGAGCAAGCGGTGTTATCGATCTAACCGCATGTCCGGGGAATTGTTCTTTGGTGCCGTCTGGTTCCCACTAGACCATGGAAGGACGAAGTGGGACAAAGTAGACTTGAGCCGGCGAACATCCGGTCTTTGTGTAGGCAATACACCAGTAGTCTCGCTTAACCGACTCTCGCCTGGCTGCGTGACTTTGCCAGGAAGATAATCTGGGTCAGAATCGCGTTTTGACTGCCCACCTGTTGACAGCCATGAGAGCTGCCACCTAGTGAGTATGCATGTGATTAAAAGGCATTAAACTACGAAAAAAGTTTAATGTCGGTTTATTTTTGTGTGTGACATGTTTCAATATAAATTTAATGTTGAATAGTTGTTATAGTATAGTATTATCTGATAAAAGTGTATCCTTATTTAATTTGTTATTTCATAACTGGCATCCAGATAAACAGGGAACAGTGGCCTATTAGCAACACGTCTGGCAGGTCAAACGTTTGCTGTGGGGGCATACGAACGCTACCTCTTCAGCTCCCATCTCTGTTCTCTTTCCACAATTTATCCTCCATACCACTAATTTCTTCACTAAGCTATTCATGCTGTGTCTCCACTCTCTACGGTCACGCTTTAATTCATTTTCTACATGCCACAATAAACACCACTGCTTTGTGCTATGTTGCGACATGCTCTACACAGCTATAGTAAATAATCGGCAGGGGTGCCTCTGGCTCATGTCCGAACACATTTCCCAACAGAAGTGCCACGTCACGTACTCAAAATTCCACCACTGCCTTAATTTCACTTAGCCAGCTTTCGCCTGGCTGCGTAATCTTGCCTGGCAGCGCCGGATTTAGTACCGCGGAGGCCCCTGGGCAATGATTAGCCAATCACCCTATCGCAATAGTTCTCACTCCGTGCTACCAACTACAATATGGACACCATGGCGCAACACGACTTTTTGTATTAAAAACACAAATCCGCATCAAATAGCGATTTTATTTCATAAAATATGCCTGCAGATACAGAAGTGACACAATACAACAGACACCCAGTCATATTCTATATTTATTATAGCGCCAGGTAAGAGAGACGTTCCTGTGGCGTGGTTGTGCTAACCGTATTCTTGATGTGTTGAACTCAAAAGCGCAATAAGCCAGAATTGTTAAGAAAGTCATGAAGACGGACGCCCAAGCATCAACATCAGGACAATGGATGCCGTGAATTTAAGGTGTACGTACATTTGGGAAGAAACATGTATTCAGTTGTTTGCGGAGACGTTTTTCGTTATGTTATTGTTATGGATACGACGCGCCCCATCCTCGTGGCATATATCTACTTTGACTGATGCTTCAGCTAATCCGAGTAGGTCCTACCCGATTATGTTGGTGATATACGTTGTACAACGTACGCCAATTACTGACGGACCAACTCTTCTTTGCTTTACGCGCGTCTCCGGTATATATTGTTGCCAAAAAAGAAATCTGTAGTTTGTTAAATATACGGGAGATTCACATGCTATTTTATAGAGGACAGTAATTAGGGAACTACATCATGGTGTCTTATTAATTGACACCACTAACACTACGTCGTTATAATGTAAATTGTATAACATGTGGTTCAAGATAATGGTTGGAAAATAACCCTTTATATTACGATCAGCTCCTATGTGAAATCAACGAGTATCATTTATAAATATGACACTAACATATTTTAAGACACAATTTTATTATGTATTAAAAAATCAAGCCGCACAAACAAGATTATAACAATAATTATATAGCAGATCATACATTAAAGAAATGTATTATTTGTTCAACATTTTACAAAATGAACACGTGTGATAACACAGAATTCATCGTACGAACGTTTGACTCCAGTGAGGTTATGATTTGTAAAAAAAAACCGGATGTTTATGAAATATTAGTATAGTCCTAATTCATTGCCACCGGCGCCATCAATGCGGTGTCTATCCGCCTATGGCCAGAAGCCAACCGATGCAAACGGTCGGTTCTCATTCTGACTTTGCTGAGTCATCGTATACATTATCATTTATTATTACTAGGATAAATTTGTAAAGCGCCATGAATCAGGGTCAAAAAACCTGCTGAAAGTAGTAACAATGTAGTAACATTTAAATTTGCACAATTTACCCCTAACCCGATAAACGTAAGACAACTTAGACATAACCAGGGCAAACTACTGAACCACATTGCTGGAGAATGGTGGAGTAACAGTCGAACCGTCAAAGCATTATGAGGTTCAAAAAAACTCCAACAACACCCCCGTGCGACCTCGTACAGTAACTCCTACTGAACCCCACTTGAGGCTGCTCCCCAAACCCCCCCTGTTCCACCTTCCCGTTGAGATCTCGAGCGGAAAACCTTTCCCCGAGAGGACGTCTTGCCTCGGCGGGAGAGGACTTCGCGAAAATTCACTAAAATTACAACATCGAAGCGTCAAAGCATTATGAAGAGCCACACATGTAGGTCATAGGTGACCATCACGTCACAGCTAACCGGATATCAAATTGCACTGACCTATTCTACACGCGGGTTATAAAATACTCTAGGTTATGATCCATCAATTTTTTTGATTTTGGCAGATAAACATATCTTATGATCGCAACTTTTAATGCCCGGTTAATTTTCCTCGATGAATAATCCAAAACAAATTAAATATTAAATGTATGTTGTTTATACGTTTGGTCAATTTTTAGCAATACATCAAAAACTAGGAGGATTTTTGCGGAGCCTTAAGGGATTGCAGTTGGCGGTCTCATGAGGAGTGTGCAGTTGAAGATTTTGGGCCTATAATCGCATGTCAAAAAACGCACCCCAATAAACCACGTTACGGGTTTATGGGGTTTTGTCCATGACGGATTTTGACCGTGAGGGTTTATGACCTACACGACGTCCACTTGTTTCAAGCATTCGGCAACGTTATATTACCGTACTTGTCTGTATGTGTGGTGGGATTTGTGTGGTCAGTAGAATATCACGGTCTTGCTGGGTCTGATTCAACTAGTATGCCTTTTCAGAAGATTATTACTAAGTCAACCTGTCCATGTTGTCACCGTGGGAGGTCACTCACAGAGTGCATATCTTTCACAGTGGTTCTCTTACGTCCGAAAGTGTGACTGGACCAAACTTAAAGTGATCTCCGAGTCACAGTCCCAAAGTTGACAGCCAACTGTTTGCGCTAAATGTACCCTGTCTGGTCTTGAAACCAAAAGTCTAACTTACAAAACAGATGTGGTAACCGCCACATCGATTCGCCAAGTAAAGTTGTTCATGTTGTAGTTACAAGGGGGTGTCTTGCCTCCAATGCGATACACTGGTAGACTCGGTTACGGGTATAAACTGTGCCAATAGATATTTATTTATCTCCGCGTCAAGGGCCAAAACGCTTCTTCTTCCGATTTAAATTAATTACAAAGTTTATTAATTACAGTAATCGCTGTAATTCCTAGTACTAACAAATGGCAAAGCTCACATTAGTTGTGACATAATGCGCAGCCTTACGCGGTAACTGGAGACGCCTTCTTTTGTGATGTTGAATCCATTGCGAACTGGCATAGCCGTTCTGATTGTAAACAATGCAAATGAACGTGCCATTGAATGACTAATGCGAATTGCAGACAAGCACGCAGTCGCTACCTGCCACCGATTAATATTGGTGTTTGCTGCTTTCGCACAAGTGGGCGATTCCAAGTACTTAAGCAATATTTACGCCGCGAACAGACACGCACTGAACCGAACTTTGCTACGCCATGCGTGTCTAATAATGTTATTGTTGCCAGCTGGTAGCGCCTTCATATTCGCTAGTTCCGAAGGCAAGGATATACAAGAATATGTTTGCATGTCTAAACACATCACCACGCAACAATCAGGCTCAACTCAACACGTGCACCCATTTGCATTTTGCAAAATGCGAGTTTTCAGACATAAGTTAGGCGACTTAATATTGCAAAATGGTTTATTATGCGAGCGCGTTCAAGATTTATTTTGCTAACGGATTGTCAAATTTTACTACTGAAGTTTCAGTTGCACAGTGTAGCACACACTGCACCAGTTCATTTATCATATAGTAAAGTAAAACAAGAAAAACACAACAAGTTAGAGGTAAATTCTGATATAGTCTAATACGAAAGCACTAAACAGTTCATCCTCTGACAGACTTGTTAATTCGAATACCATATCAACTCCAATGGGGTATAGAAACACTTGCCACTATTCGTTCCCACACTCTTTTGTTTTATAACGTCACGTTTGCATATGATGTTTAAGCTACTCTCGGATAGCGCATTTTTACGTTATGTTGTGCCAACTTTTCTAGCCAAGGTTTTTACAATTCCATATTAAGATTAATAGTTGTGTTGTTGATAGTTCGTGGACGGTTCGAAGACCCAGAGTCCAGTGTTAAGTGGTCCGACATAACACACTTGTGAACACGGATTCAGAAACAGGTCAATTATATCCTGGCGAGATGTCATTATTAATGCGAGGTTGTCTGTCACATTAACCAAAATCAATTATTAACATACAGATTATTGAATTGGCTGTTCTAAATGTAGGAACATTGTGGCAGTGCTGAATATTATAGTGCTTTACTAAACATTAAGGCACCAGGCGGCGTTCGTTACATATTGCTAATTACAGTTGTTTTATAAGCTGAGTTTTATCTACATGTTACGATACTTCCCTTCCAACTAGAGTCGAGGATCGACTCGTCGAACACGAAACCAACAAACGACGGTGCGACATTAGGTTAGCACACGTTTATTGGCTGACAAATTACAGCTTTCAGTTATGGTTATACGGTCATGCCTTCATTACTTCGTCAAACCGTTGGTGTCATCACAAATAATATTATTCTACAAATTATTTGGCGCCTGCTATATACAGTGAATATAGCGAATGTGCAATACAAAATATACAAACATACGAAGAGTTAATTTAACATTATTTAATTTCAATGCAATACAGCTACAAAACATCGAAGTGGGTAGACGTGGCTCGAATTGTGTGCGATGTGAAGGACTGTCCGGTTGCTATGTAACACGATGCAGTTAAATAGAAAACAATAACTGAACATGGATCAACAAAATAGCGAACAATTATCTATTCTTCACTCATATGAAGATAACTATTTATACTATGAGATGGTGTGAAAGGTGTTACCGTATTTAAATTACAACAACAACAACAACAACAACCATACAACCTTGTGCATGTTCGTAAACGTCCGAAATATTAATGAACCGCGTAACACAGACGAGCACTCGTCCGTATCAACGAAGTATTCACTTCAGCATCGCATAGGTTGCTGCCGTTGCCATGGTGATCAAGATGGCGGACACGCTGAGGCCGCTTGCGTCACTGCTGTCATCGTCGGATTCACCGGAAACGGTCGGGTCATATACAAGTTTATCATCAAAACGGGGGAAACGCACGACGACACGATAATTGTCGATCGGATCCACCTTAGGGTATCCTTCGGTCATGTCGGTCCACGATCCGGAGTCTTTCTGGACCTGTTGCACAAAGCACATGATACTAGTACGCTAGTGTAGACTAGCTTTAAAAGTAAAGAAAGAAAAATACCCAAAATTATATTCACTGTTGGATTTGGTCGAATAATGTAGAGGTGAAGTAGTAATGAAACAGTATGTTCTTGAACGAAGGTGAACGAGGCAGGGATGGATGGAGGGAGGTAGGTGGGAAAGAGGAGGAGGAAAGGAGGGATGGATGAAGTAGGGAGGGAGGGAGAGAGAGAGGGAGGGAGGGGAGGCTGGGTGGGAGGGGGAGGCAGGGAAGCAAGGATGGAGGGGTGGGGGCAGGGAGGCAGGAATGGAGGGAGGAATGGAGGGAGGAATGGAGGGAGAGAGGGAGAGAGGGAGAGAGGGAGGGAGAGAGGGAGAGAGAGAGAGAGAGAGAGAGAGAGAGAGAGAGGAGAGAGGGAGAGAGGGAGAGAGGGAGGGAAGGAGGGAGGGAGGGAGGGAGGGAGGGAGGGGGGGAGATACAGACAGGCTGAGGGAGGGAGAGGGAGATAGAGGGAGAGAGAGAGAGAGAGAGAGAGAGAGAGAGAGAGAGAGAGAGAGAGAGAGAGTAAACTAAATAAATCCAGTAGTAAGACAGCACACTTTGCGAACAACATGACCAATACGCTAATAACAAGCTTTTCATGATAATCACAAGAGTACACCCCACAAAATATGAGCAACCTCTCATTTCAGTTGCTTCAACAACGACACCAAATAGCTTAAATTACTTAAATGATTTGTTCCCAGCACTTCTATTATTAATATTCTATTAATTAAAAAATATGTAAGCTTAGTGTGGTTGTTATAATGTGATGTTCTTATAAGACTTCATTTAATTGATCAGCCTTTTCCCGGAACGTTATTGCCAAGCCAAGCAAATTTTCCCATGATGACAGTGAGGTTGGCCGAAGCCTGATAGCAAGTCGTATTTCCAAATAAAACATTATATATTATATATTTAAAAAATACATATTTGAAATGTTGATATTCCGTATTATAAATAAGTATTTTTGATAAGGACTATAGATACCCGCTAATTGCAATTAGCCTAGCCATGTGCAAACGAGGGCTATTGGCACGACGAGTGTTTCATCACGGCAGTGGCCCGTTATAGAATACCTCGAGGAATTCCCGCACGAGATACTGTGTTACGCTATACCGGTCGCATATAACATACAATGCACGAGAGTGTCTTAAAATAATGCTGGTATGGTCAGACGTTCCTCGTTTACACAAAAAAGAAGCTGACTATCCTGTTGTTGCAGTTATTGTACGAGGGTTCTCAGAACATACCTTTCCGGAGAAGCTCACTGTCTTGTTGTCGCCCATGTCGAACGAGGCAGGCAGAGTCTTGCTACGATCGAACCTCTTCTTTGGCTTCTGTTTGCCCAACAATTTCATGTAGACATCGACGTATGCGGCGTTGTCGCACCAGTTCCACTCCGACATCTCGAGGTTGAACTTCATGTCTCCTTTCTTCAGCCTCTGCTTTTCCCCGGCGATGTCGATATCTCCGTCCTCTTCCGGCAAGGCCATATCGATGGACATCTTCCCAATTCCGTCTCCGAGGGACGCACTGAATTTCCGCTTCTCAGCTTTCATGGAGCCCCCGTTCTCCATGCTCTGCTTAACTCTCTTCGCTTCAACATTGAACTTTTGACTACCGAAGTCTTTGAATGCCTTCATCTTGTCCTTCATCGCTGTCTTTTTCGCCGCATCTTTCGCCCAACTCATCCCAGGTTTCGATGTGTTTGTGGGTTCTTGACAGTCGGTCAACGCCTTGCCACTACTGTCAATTTGCACGAGTTCGTCTATTTTTATCTTGACAGGATGGGCATCCTCGCTACCGTTATCCATGGTATGTTTAAACTCCATCTCTCCGTTGTCGCCTATTTTCATCTTGGTTTTGCCCATCGACATTTCAGTGACGGCAGCGGCCACCACAAGCATCGCAGCTGCCAACATGACCCCGACAATACCTCGGAGATTCAACATGGTTGTTCTTGTTGTGCACAAAGAGCGTTAGAGAGTCCGCGTCTTTCTGTGGCACGAAGCGAACTGGGCGTCGCCTTATATACACCGAGTGACTACGCGCTAGTGATTATCGGACTATTGTTCGGACAGGCCAAATCGACGCGCACGAGTGAGTCGTGACAAGAACGTTACTTGAAATAGCGTTGTACTGACTGGGGCGTTATAGACGCGTTCGACTTAGCAACGTAATTGAGTAATCGGCAACATAGTCGCGACCAGTTTGATAACTATTACGTAGTATTTATCAACAATCACTCATGAATGCCACCGCCTGCGGTCTGTGTAGCTATGGTCAAAGGTAGTTGTATAAATAGTCGAAGCTTTGTTGCATGATAGTGATCATGTCTCCTTTATTGAGTCATTTTGTGTTATTATTATAATATTACATTAAACAAATAAAAACAATAAATAATTAAATAGATCCATATAATGCCAGTACAATTCTGAAAACAGTTATAAAGACATCGATCAATGTATACATTTTAGAAAGTAATAAAAATAATCAAAAAATCAAACGTTTCTGACAAGTTATAAAAGCAGTGTATTGAGACCTTCTGCTGCGTTTGCATTTCGTATTTGTTCTGGGGTTGTGTCCCTATAGCTTCGCGCCCCCATAATAGTGGAAAAGGTTGATTAATATTGTTGGTAACAACGCAGATTGTCCACGTTGTAGGCTGCCTTGTATCTTTGTGTTTAATACTTTATGGTACGTCATTAAAGTTTTATGTGTTCATGCGAAGAGATTATATCGCTGTTGGTGTCAGAATTATTACTATACTACTTCAGTGTATTTAGGAATATTATAAGCTGTAGCTCTTTTATGATTGTTTTGTTCCTGCGTAAAGTAGTATTACACCTAGAAGGCGAACATGTTATTGCTAAAAAGTGACACCGCAATACGTCAATGTTACGTCAGGTGTTGACGCGAAACAACAAACGTCATCAAATTCTAGTTCGATGTAGATTGCTCGGGTGAAACATGTAAGCACACGTAATAAACTAGTGGTCAGCAGTCCACGTTCTATTCACTGACCGCTGGCAGGTAGGTGGGGCTAGTTATTTTTACATCGTTCTCGATTCAGGTCGCTCAGCTGAGTCAAACCTTCGTCACGCGGTATTTATATCCTCGTGCATAGCAACCGTCAATCTCGCCAGCGAAGCGAGTTGGCACACAATTGAAGAGTCGTGATCAGAGAGACGAGCGAAGTCACGCATGATGGACCAGTGACGAGTGACGCTGCATTCTGATCAATACAGCCCAAGGTGTTGTAAACACCAACGATAGGCAACAACATTCCTTCACCGGGTGTAACCTCACAGATGTAACTTGCATTCGCTTTGTTCCCTCATATCATATCACTCACGAGTTTTGAGATGACACAAGTGTTATTGTGCACATGATATTGTTTTCTTCAAGATGCATTTCCTAAACACATTTCACTGTATGTAAACTACACATATGTTTGTTCGCCATGCCACTGATATCGCCGTATGTGTGTGTGTGTGTGTGTGTGTGTGTGTGTGTGTGTGTGTGTGTGTGTGTGTGTGTGTGTGTGTGTGTGTGTGTGTGTGTGTGTGTGTGTGTGTGTATACGTGTGTGTGTGTATGTATGTGTGTGTGTGTGTGTGTGTGTGTGTGTGTGTGTGTGTGTGTGTGTGTGCGTATGTGTGTAGTGTGTGTGTAATGTATGTATGTGTGTATATGTATGTATGTATGTATGTATGTATGTATGTATGTATGTATGTATGTATGTATGTATGTATGTATGTATGTATGTATGTATGTATGTATGTATATATGTATGTATGTATGTGTGTATGAATATATGTATGTATGTATGTAAGTATGTAAGTATGTATGTATGTATGTATGTATGTATGTATGTATGGATGTATGTATGTATGTATGTATGCATGTATGCATGTGTGCATGTATGTATGTATGTATGTATGTATGCATGCATGTATGCATGTATTATGTATAAATATAAGAATGTATGCATGAATATGTAAATGAAACGCGATCATTTCTACAAATGTTCTAATCACGACACAGTGGAATGACTGAATTTCTGTGCACACTGCGTGACGTAGCTAAACGTGCTGTATCAATTAAGTCGGCAATCTCATGCAGGGCGCACGTGCTAGTCCCGTTAGTTCGGGGCGTGTGTACAACATCCTCGCGCGCCAGAGGGCGCTGCACCAGTATATAAGGGAAAGACTCGATAACGACGAGAACATTTATTGAACAGACTTATCTCAAAACGGAAGTCGAGGCAAGAGAGCGTACAACAGGAACAAGGTATGGAATTAACCAACGCAATAATACAGGAAGCGGAAATGTGATACTTATCCAATATGGCGTGACCACTTTCTTTTCTCCTTTACTAATCTAATAATAGCATATAAGCTTGTAAGGTTATAACGTGATAGCCCATATGACATACAAATATGCAGTAGAGTCAATATGGGCATATGCCACACAAAATATGCAGTAGAGTCAATAGGTCCATGGCACATGTATTATAACTCATAGTCTTGTAGATATGCAGGTTTATTACGTCTGCGGATGGGCCGAGTGGGCCTCACGTTGTCACTGGGTGTGGTTGGTGGTTTCGGTAGCGCGCTTGTAGGGGCCTCAGGTGGCGCTGTGATCGTCAGTGGAGCCTCGGGCGGTGCCGCGATCACTAATGGGATTTCGGGTGGAGTTGCATTCGCTTGGACATCAGGCGGGGTGTCGTCTTCGTATGGCGGGACGTCTTCCGTGTCATCTCCATCCTCACGATGGCGCGTGGGTATTGTGGTCGACACATGAATAGCACTCGGATAGTCGCACCTTGTATGATGAAGTGCGTAGTTGAGATCCGCTAAATTTGCGAATGTAGCACCAGCTATCTTCGATAGAGGTGACTAGATAGCGGTCTCGAGCTTGCGACTTATTGCGGTCGGATAGTACGTAAACCAAGTCACCGACATGAATTATCGGTACAGGCGCCTCTTTGCCGCGAGGAGCCTTCGACGTCTGGCTGTGTGCGTGATTTTGTAGGCGAGACTGTTGTTGTTCAGCGATGATGGCACGATCTAAAATAGGCAACTGCGCGTTGGAAAACTGGTCTCGTTGGAACCATATTTCGCGTGCCGATAGGCCGCGACCGCGGATTCTGGAGTTGAGTTGAGAGGTAGCAATTGCCAGTATAAGAGGTGACACCGGTCCCCCGCCAGGCTCCTGTCGTAGCAGCTCATCTTCAACCTCTGACACAGCTTTCTCGGCTATGGGGTTATTGTTAGAGTTTTTGATTCTCCCTATCTCCAAACGAATACCCAAACGTAGCAGAGTTGGGTCGTTCACGAGAGCGATGAACCCTGGGGCTGGATCCACGCGGATGATCGCAGGGGGCCCGTCGAGGGGTCGAAACTCTGTGCAGAGTCGAGCGAGGCAGTCACGTAACGCGTCATGGCGTTCGCTCTCGATGATGCACGTAGAAGTGTATGAGCTAACGGTTTCGCGGACGACAAATATGAGTTGCCGGTTACGCTTGATAACATCTGCTGCGAACGAAACACCAATCGCTTCGGGAGCGTCGGTCGTTGTTTGTTCGATGAGTGTAGTCGGGATATTTTTTAGTGACATGCATGTATGGCATGCGTCGGTCACTCGCTCAATCGCGTTGTCGATGTCCAATGCGAAGAATTTGCGACGAACTACGAGTTTGAGTTGGTGTTTTGATGGGTGGCTCAGCTTTAGGTGGATCGCTGTTAGTAAGCCATCTAACACTTGTCGTGGAACTACGATAAGTTCTTTGATTGGCGCGAATGGTATGTCGCACTTTTAATCCTTTATTGATACATAATGTACATTGCAGCATAGATGTAGCAGTAATATGAAACTCGTAAATACATTACGTATCAATTGGAACAAAGCATCACATTGCTTGTGTTCCTTATTCATGTCATATTAGTAATGTAAACTATAATTCGTGTCCACAAAAAAAACAACGACAACATAATACATAAACATATTCATAAAAATCTAACTAATTATTTAATAGTGCATTATACGAGTACCGTAATACCGAACACCGGTTGCATCTTAACATGGAAAAATTACATTAAACCAAAATTTAGCATATGTTTGCTAGAATTAGACGCTTGGTCCTTTGTTTGAACATATGAAGAGATGTACAATATTGTAAATAGTCATTTGTAATAAATGTATTCCAGATTTTAGGACCAACATAAGCCAAAGTCAGTTGTCTGCAATTTGTCTTGCAGTATGGTATTTTATATGTTACTTCCTGCCTTGTATTATATTTATGTGTGGATATTTGCAGGACAAACACATTATGAAATATATCTGGCAACATACCCCTATTATGCTTGAACATTAGAATACAGCATAAGTATTTATTTACGTCATAAATATTCATTATTTGATAAGATGTAAATAAAGGCTGAGTATGATCAATACATCCTACATGACTTATTACCCGCAAAACTCTTTTTTGGAGTAAATGAATTTTAGCAAGGTATATATTCGGGGCCCTTCCCCAGACGACATTACAGTAAGTGATATATGGGTATATAAACATGTAATACAGATTTAACAATGATTTATTATCTAATTTGTTTGTCACCTTTTTCATAATACCAATATTCTTAGAAATTTTATTTGATATATATTTAATGTGTGTGCTCCAATTCAATGTATTATTTATAAGCAAACCCAAACACTTTATCTCATGTACAGTGTTAATTTGTATGCCGTCTATGCAAATGTTATTACTCCTTTCTCTTATACTGATCGTATTACTGAAGGTCACTGTGTGAGTTTTCTGTATATTCAAAGAAAGTTTATTAATTTTAAGCCATAAAGATAGTTCAGAACAATTTCCATTTCATTTATGTTGTTGCCTTGTATAAAGATGCTCGTGTCATCAGCAAACATAATGGTAAACGTTGTGTCAGATAAACTAGATAAATCATTTATATAGATAAGAAAGAGTAAAGGTCCCAGAATTGAACCCCGCGGAACACCACATGTTATGTTTTTAAGGGAAGATTTTGTTCCATAAAATTTTACTCGTTGTTGTCTGTTACCTAAAAAGTTACGAATCCATTGAAGTATATTCCCTCTGATTCCATAATGTGTTAATTTTCTCAATAATATATTATGATTAACGGTATCAAAGACTTTTGCTAAATCCAGAAATAACCCAATTACGTGCTCTTTAGTATCGATTGCCTTACTAATGTTGTCAATTAGCAGTGAAATAGCCATATCAGTGGAATATCCTTTCCTAAAACCAAATTGGGAGTTAGACAAGATGTTATGTTTCATTATGAAATTCATTAATCTATTGTACATTAATCTTTCAAACACCTTGGAAAATACAGGCAAGACAGAGATAGGCATGTAATTATTAATTAATTATGTATCGCCATTTTTAAAAACGGGAACTATATCAGCTATTTTTAGTTGATCAGGAACATATCCTTGATTAAATGATAAGTTTACAATGTAACTTACAGGATCACGTAGGTTGGAGAAGGCCTGCTTGACAATACTAGGTTTTATGCCATCCCATCCAGGACTAGAGTTTTTTAAATTCTTGATAATTCCCTTTATCTCATCTGGTGTGGCTGGCGACAGATACATTGAATTTTTATAGACTCCTTGGAGGTAATCATCAGGATTCTCTGATATGACTGGTATCTTATCAGCCAGTTCTGGACCTATGCTTGTAAAATATTCATTAAATTTATCAGCTATGCATTTTTTTTGTTTTGTTAGTTTACAGTCAATTAGTAATATATCATTAGATAAAAATACTTCCTTTCTTCCTATAATACTCTTTAAAACTATCCAAGTTTTTTGCAAATTACCCTTGTGCTGTTGAAGCTCCCGTCGATAGTATTCTCTTTCTACTTGACAACGATGACGCCGTTACGAGCCAACGTTGTAGTAGATAAGTAACGTTTTACGTCCTTGGCGTTGGTTACTTTTTTGGATGGACGCGTGCCTTGTTTTAGGTGAGCTCTGACGCGCCGTAGGTCAGAGCACTCTGATTGTGTAGAGAGCCATGCGGACCTGCTCGTGAACGGAAGGCGAGTGGAGCCGGATATGATATCTTCCACAGCAACACTCATAACGACATATTGTTCGATTTGCGATATGAAAGAACATATCTGGCAATGTGGTTCATGGCATTCCGGTGCGTTTCTGCTTGCGAAGTCGGATGGTATGTTTGATGAGCCCGCCAGGTGGCGCACTGTGACTTGGTATCGGGCAACAACTGACAGAAACGATGTCACGCGAGGGCTAGATGAAAATTCGCCACGGCATAGTTTGTCAATGGCCTGCACACACGGTTTGTTGTCGGTGAGTAGACACGGCTTCGACTTTGATTGTATGATGTACGGGTTGAAGTGTTTGACTGCTGCAGCAATGCCTAACGCTTCGATTTCGCAGGGTAGCCATGTAACTTGGTGTTTCTTTAGTTTGGCGCTGAAAAACCCGGCAAGACGGGTCTGTCCATTTCGCGAAACGTATAGTGTGGATCCGATGCCACGTTTGGTAACCGAACCGTCGGTAACGATCCATAGTTGGTCACTGGGCCGCGGTAATGTGATCGATCTGTTGGTGGAGAGTGTGTTTTGGGCTACACGGAACGCCTCGCGGATGTCATCAGTCCATGTCAATGTCTCCTGTGATTTCATGCCCGCAATGTACGATTCGAGGGGTGCAAGTACTTTGGAACACTGAGAGATGACGCGTCCCAACACTTTATATGCTCCAACGAAGGAAGAAGTCCCAGAACGGTTTGTGGCGGTGTGCACGATGCCAGAGTAGCGATGCGGTGAGGACTTGCATGTAGTGTACCTTCTGACCACACCCAGCCTAGGATGGTCGTTGATTTGGGGCAAACCCTGGTCTTCTTTGCTGAAAGTCGTAAGTCGCATCGAGCAAGGGCATCAAGGACACGACTCCAGTTGTCTAGTAGTTCTTGTGGCGAGTTGCCCCCGCAGTACAAATCGTCAGCCAACTTGGCGACGACGCCCTCTTGTAACAGATCACCAAAGACTCGGCACATGAGTTCTTCCAATACCGTCTCAGAGCCGGGCATGCCCATGGCACATCGTGTGTACACGAGAACTCCACGAAAGGGTGTCGCAACTCCGCAGTATTTGAGTGAGTCCTTCGATAGAGGGATCTGATAGAATGCATTCGTCAAGTCTGATCCAACGATGAACTTCCAGCAAGCTATGGATCTTAGTGTCGAATCCACGTCTGGCATGAGAGAAGGCTGCGGCTTGCTGTAACGTCCTACTTCCGTGAAGGCAGTGACGAGTCGTGATCCTCCATTAGCTTTGCGTACGAGAAATGATGGGTTAAGGTATTCGACCACCACCCCGATATCTTCTGGACGACGGAATACACCGGCCGCCTCCAAATCATCAAACTTTTCCTGAAGTTCGACGAGTTTGTCGCGAGCGTATTGCGGACATCTCCCCTTTCGCTGCGGGAGTTGGACTGGTCCCATGTTTACAGTTGCTGTGAATGGGCCCGCATGCCCGTTGTATCCTACGATTTTCGAGTTGAACACGGTGTCAAATTGTTGATGCAGATTGCGGAACTGGTTGCGCAAGTCGTCAGACAAGAGGTTGCCACTGTCTAGTTCGATAGTGTCTGGAAATTGCACGTCTGCTGCGTGTGTGCTTGTGTTTTTGATTACAATGTCTTCCACGTAATTGGTGTCACATGCTGTGGTACCACGCACTTGGCAAAAGTGCTCGTTGCGTCCTATTTTCAAGGGATGTGAACACGTGTTTAGTAAACGGATTTTGTCCCCGACTGCCTCGACAATGGCAGGTTGGGGCCAATCTTGGTAGTGCAATGTTGACTTATGATCGCTACGAGGTTCGATCGCCATTACAAGATCGTCGAGTGCTGATGGAATAGACAGTTCTATGTAGTCGCCTGGCCAAACAGTAGTGGACGCGGGTGGCGCACGCAACACGTAGGCCTGCGCTCTGCGAATGGTGTGATATTGGGAACGGTTGACGTTCTCCATCCCGTAGTGTATCACAGTTTCGTCAATGCTGATCTGATTTTTGGCGGGACGAACGGATATGTCATTGGTTGTCATGAATGGTGTTCCCGCAAGTACATCGATATCCGAGTTTTTAACGACAAGGGCATCGAGGTGTAGGTCAAGATTATCCCGCGATAACACGAGCCTTGTTTCTCCGACTACATTGAGTGGGGTTACACCATCAGCTTGTCTTGCGAGCTGGGAGCTTTTGGTGATTTTTGCACCAATTGACCTGGCCACCGTCTCTCTAATCATGTTGGTTTCGGTCCCAGTGTCGAGGGTAAGACGTATTGGGTGGTGACGATGGAACGCCTTGAAGAATGGAGACTGTTTCGTATTTACGCGACAAGTCGCCAATACTTTTTGTACGTCATTGGCGTAGCCGTCATTCACCGGTGGTTCCTCGTCTCCGCTGTCTTCGCAGTTTAGTCATGTCACGTTGCGTGCCTTAGTCATGAACAGTCTGTCTTGCTCGGGCAAGTACTTGCAAGCGCTTAGATAGTGGTCTACTATCGGTCTACCAGCCTGCTTACAGAGTGGGCATTGTTTTGCTCGTTGGGTTCGTTGGTAGCTTTGTGGGCGAGCGGGCCCAGAGCGTGTGCGTGGTTGGTAGTAGGTTGACTGTATCAGGATTTTTGTCTCTGACATAGAATGGATCTCGTCCAGTAGGGACCCCAGGGCCTGAGAGATCTCTGGTTTAAGACTGGCTAGCGTGCGGCTCCGCAATTCGGTTCCGTAGCGCTGTTTTACGAGTCTAGGTAGCTCCTGATGGATAAGTCTAAGCCAGCTCAATACAACCATGTTCTCTAGCGACGGTGATAAGTCCTCATCTACGGTCGGGAACTCGTCGTTGTGTGATATACCGCCACCCACTGTCAGCAGACTATCATCAACGGACGCCAGGAGGCGTTGGAATAGGTCCTCGTGGTTTTCGTCTGATTTAAGTTTTATGTCGGCGAAATCTATGAAGTGAGCGCCGCATGTCTGAAACCCGAAGTGAAGTCTGATTGCCTGCCATATGGAGTTGACGGATGTCGAGTTTTTGACGATGGTATTTCGCGATATGATCGGACAGAAGTTGGCAATCTGCCCAAGCATTAATTCTAAGTGCGCGACTTTTTGTTGTGCCGTTCGCCTAACCAAGCCTGGTGTGTCTTCGGTATCGTCAAGTAAGCCTCTGAGTGGAGAAGTGTTGGAGGTTTTGGCGCCAGCTCTCATATGACGTCAGTGTTTCGTGTTTTGAAAGAGACCACTGTTTTGGAGCTCTCTGTGACTGAGCCATTGTCGCGTTTGACGTGTAGCTCAATCGGGTATGCAAATGCCGGCAATGTTCAATGTTCAATGTTAATTACTGTGTACAGAAAGTAAGCATTTGTCGTGCCGTTTGTTTGGCTATACGAGTATCTATCCACTTCAGTAGTGAAAACGCTGCCACCACGCCAGTATATAAGGGAAAGACTCGATAACGACGAGAACATTTATTGAACAGACTTATCTCAAAACGGAAGTCGAGGCAAGAGAGCGTACACAGGAACAAGGTATGGAATTAACCAACGCAATAATACAGGAAGCGGAAATGTGATACTTATCCAATATGGCGCTGCTGATTATATCAGTGTCAGTACCCCCATCCTCGCATGCCAGGGCTGTTTGCCATGCAAAACTAGCCCTGGCTGATCCCCTACGCAAAGTGCGGCTGCTGAGTCAAATTAGTAATTGTCTTTGCCAGTCGCGACTGCATCACACGTGAGAACAGCGCAAATACCTGCCCCAATTTGAAGACGGTTAAACGACTTCTGGGAATCCCAATATATGACCCGTTCGCCCATTAGCACGAGCAGCTGATCAGTATTGTGTATTCGAATAATCGCTTCTACTTTCTAAACATTGCAGATAACGCGAGCAACGGTTGGTTGAAATTAGTTTTATTATGACCACCTGACCTGCCGACACCCACTGATCTACTGAGCAATTTTATAGGCTGGGCTTAAATTCAGAGTTTCGCAAAGCGATCAGCCAAGAGGTACTGCTGGCTGGCTCTGACGTAATCAGCAACAGCGACCCCTGGCGCGCGAGGATGAATACCCCTGGCAGATCGTCTTGTCAAAACTGAAGATAAGCTCGGCCAATAACATCGCATGGTGTAAAATTCCAAAGGTTTCTGGGTGGTCTTCGTGAACTGTTTGGGCAGTAGACATAATTAGTTGAATAAACAATACCTCTCAGTGGCTCGTGAGAATGGTCGAACGGGTAATTCTGTTGAGATTCCTGGAAATGGGGCGCGAGTCGGACGGGTGTCTATGAGTTTGATTCAGCTAACTTCCATACAATGCGTAGGAGATCTGCCTGGAGCAGTGTACGTAGTCACACCCCTGGCTTGCGAGGATGGCGTGCACGTGCACGTGGAAACCCCTCTGGTGCAATTTAAGAAATTAATAGTGCTCATAAACGATTATAGTGAAACTATATCACAAGTATATCAGTGACATAGTTATCGAAGCAATTATGTAGCATTAATAAACCCACCCGTACCAGGGGCGTGTCCAGAGAAGGTAGTCGGGGGGGGGGGCACAACTGGCGGACGAATCAAATGGTGTAGACAAGTTTTCGCTGCGGCACCGCCGTAATTTCAGTCACGGGGGCACATTCAAAAGGTTCTAGGGGGCACGGTCATGGGGGCCCATACACAAAGGTCTGAGGGCACACCAAATTCAAAAGGTCTAGACCAATACCATTGACAAGCTTCGCAGCATAGTCCTATGACGTCGTAATGCCCGTCTTAATTAACCTATTTGTCCAAAATAACGTCACGTTCCAGTGAATTCCAACACACACAGGATAGTAACAGCTTATTGAAGTACAGAGTTTTGACTTTCTGACCTCGGAATAACTTTGTAAAATTGTTGCGCTTAAGCCTAGACACAAATACTTCGGCTAATCGAGTCACAAGTCGGTATGACGCAAACATGTCATCTAAAGCTGTGCATTTACATACGACCTGACGCAACCTTAATTGCTATATAGTACAAATGATTAAATGTATGTATATTGAGAGTATTCTGAGAGCAGGCACTGTCTCTGCGAGATCCATGGTCTTATAGACACAGGTCCGTATTTTGCACCTAGCCTATGTTGCAGTAGTCTGACAGTTGGGGAATGCACGTTTCTCACGCTAGAGGGAGCAGTGTTCGACATAGGGCCAAACATGTTGTGGGCCCGACAATAAATTTGTAGGTCGTATTATTTCAACGATCAAGCTGCTGCTGTCACCATGTAATGTGTGTGTGTGTGTGTGTGTGTGTGTGTGTGTGTGTGTGTGTGTGTGTGTGTGTGTGTGTGTGTGTGTGTGTGTGTGTGTGTGTGTGTGTGTGTGTGTGTGTGTGTGTGTGTGTGTGTGTGACCCATCTTAACAAAATGAGTCGGATGTCGGCAAATTAGATTTTTCGTAAATGCCGTTTATGTGAACAAATCGCGAATCCATCGATTTTGAGATTTCCTCTGAAAAGTATTCTTTGGTATTTATTTGATCAATTGCTTCTCTAGGTACCCGCTAATTAACTCTGTTTTGTGTATTTTTCCGCTCGATTTCCTTAAAATAACGCCGAAAATGCCAGTAATTGCGCGCGTTCGCAACTGCTAATTTTGAGACGCTCCTAACATATGGGATATCACCACGAAGATATATATATATCAGGAACAGTTTAGGTCTGTCTAAGATCATGTATAACTTAAGCATACCAATATCGGTTGTATTGGAGATGGTCGCGTAGACAGAGCAACCACTGAGGTGGCACGTTTACGAGAACAACTAAGTCCGGAGGATTACACGAGCAATGAGAGTGGATGATCTGAGGAAACAGACTGGGATTCAATTGAGCTCCGAAAGACGAATAGTAAGACGCCAGATAATTTATGTCCGGACATTTATTACGATGGGGGTCAAGGCCGACTATCAACAGTACGGAGGCGGTGAAATAGCCAGGTCTCGGAAAAAAGGAGCAGATCACATTTTATGACGAGAAGACTATAATATAGATGTATATATATATATATATATATATATGTTTATATATATATATATATATATATATATACATATATATATATATATATATATATATCTATCTACGCGACTATCTCCAATAAACCAATATTGGTATGCTTACGTTATACATGATCTTAAATATACCTAAACTGTTCCTGACTTATTAATAAAGCATTCTTAACATTCTTAAATATATACTGTGGAATTGTCCTTACAAGCCAGAATTACTGATAGCAATTTGATTGCTTCATCAACGAAAAGTTCTAACTGTACACGAAACACTTAAATATTAAATACTAGGTAATAGCCGAGCAAGCGGTGTTATCGATCTAACCGCATGTCCGGGGAATTGTTCTTTGGTGCCGTCTGGTTCCCACTAGACCATGTAAGGACGAAGTGGGACGAAGTAGACTTGAGTCGGCGAACATCCGGGCTTTGTGTAGGCAATAAACCAGTAGTCTCGCTTAACCGACTCTCGCCTGGCTGCGTGACTTCGTCAGGAAGATAGTCTGGGTCATAATCGCGGTTTGACTGCCCACCTGTTGACAACCATGAGAGCTGCCACCTAGTGAATATGCATGTGATTAAAAGGCATTAAACTACGAAAAAAGTTTAATGTCGGTTTATTTTTGTGTGTGACATGTTTCAATATAAATTTAATGTTGAACAGTTGTCATAGTATAATATTATCTAATAAAAGTGTATCCTTATTTAATTTGTTATTTCATAACTGGCATCCAGATAAACAGGGAACAGTGGCCTATTAGCAACACATCTGGCAGGTCAAACGTTTGCTGTGGGGGCATACGAACGATACCTCTTCAGCTCCCATATCTGTTCTCTTTCCACAATTTATCCTCCAGACCACTAATTTCTTCACTAAGCTATTCATGCTGTGTCTCCACTCTCTCTTTGTACTGTATACTACATAGTGTACTACGGTCACGCTTTAATTCATTTTCTACATGCGCACAATAAACACCACTGCTTTGTGCTATGTAGCGACATGCTCTACACAGCTTTAGTAAATAATAGGCAGGGGTGCCACTGGCTCATGTCAGAACACATTTCCCAACAGAGGTGCCACGTCACGTACTCAAAATTCCACCACTGCCTTAACTTCACTTAGCCAGCTTTCGCCTGGCTGCGTAATCTTGCCTGGCAGCGCCGGATTTAGTACCGCGGAGGCCACTGGGCAATGATTAGCCAATCATCCTATCGCAATAGTTCTCACTCCGTGCTACCAACTACAATATGGACACCATGGCGCAACACGACTTTTGTATTAAAAACACAAATCCGCATCAAACAGCGATTTTATTTAATAAAATATGCCTGCAGATACAGAAGTGACACAATACAACAAACACCCAGTCATATTCTATATTTATTATAGCGCCAGGTAAGAGAGACGTTCCTGTGGCGTGGTTGTGCTAACCGTATCCTTGATGTGTTTCGGTTTTAAAACGAACGCAACAGACCGCTCACTACTGCAGTTGGCGACCTTAATCATATATCTAGGTAGATACAAGGTTCTATTTGGCCATTAGGGAGGGAATGCCATATTATAAATTCGCTTATCAAGTATTAATGTACAGTTGTCTCTGCATGTGCCATCGCTGTCTTCATATTTGAACATTTTTGAGAATTTAGCTTAATATCAAATCATTGACTCAGATCATTATTGAGCAAGTCAATCATCGTAAGCAATTTGTAAAATGCTGGCTACTTTCGAGGACGTATATCACCTATCTTAGTGACTTACTAATGTGTTAGTTGACACACTACCACGTAGAGGCACACCAGGTTTTTAACCATCTGCATTTATACGACCCTATAACAGTTGGACCATGATCCAAAAAGCTGTTATAGAGGCCCCATTATAAACTAGTTTGTGGGGGGCTTGGGCAACTGCCCAGTCTGCCCTGCCAAACACCCGGCACTGTTGCCTGGGAGGCGGTCTGGCCAGCCACACTGACATAGTCTTGACTGTTACCGTCAGATGGCATCACTTTAAGTCGGCGAGACAGCCTGCATTTACGTATACAATTAATACTATTATACCAAGTCTTTTGGATAGTGCAAATATGTTTCTGATTTCTGAAAAAATTACAGAACGGAAAGTTAACCTAAAATAAAGGTGTACGAAACAATTGTTATTATGGGATTTGAAATTGTTACCCTTTCCTGGCCCATTTTATATAATGGTGCCGCACGTCACAAAGTAATCCATGTATGACGTTGAATAAAACATTTCGTAGAAACTAATGTGACTGGTTACCCTGAACTAGGGTAAGCAATCATATTTGTGACAACGCAAACATGTATTTGGATCCAGTGCGGTAGACGGTGACGTCACACCACGGAGCCTTGACTAAGCATTCATAATACACGTGTGGCAGAGTGGCACAAACGTAACGAAAGTACTTTTAATAATGTGGTGTTCAGTGTAAGTAGGCGCTTAGCACATCGATCAGTTTTTCAGGAGGACACTATGCCGTGTGTTTTACATATCACAAGGAATTATTGGTGAATTATCGAAACTTTTTTATTTTCATATAAATACGAATGTTTTAATTATATCATTTTAATTACATTTGTTGTACACAGCTGCTTCTAAACAATGCTGTTTCTTCAATAATAGCGAATGAATAATTAATTCTGAAGAAACAAATATTTTACCTCGCCGCATTTGTGCGATGCACTATTATGCAACCGCGTGGAAAAACTATCTTGAAACCGTGTTGTAGCAATCTAAGTTTTTGATTGGTTCATATGGGAGATTGGGGAGCTCCTTGTCTTCACATAATCTAGACGTACGTACAGCAGAAAAATAAAAAATGCGCTTTATGTACAGTATCGTAACGAGAGTTCCTGCGTTGTTTAGTACATTTTGTTTTATTACCCGCGTGGTGACAAGCCAATGATGTCACTTATCACCAATACAATAGTGTAATTTTTTTAACTCGTTCACATATTGATGCTTTCTGGAGGAGAGTGGCTTACCACCCAGTTCTGCATGGTAGGAGAAATGCACTCTAAAGTAAAGTAAAGTAAAGGTAAATTCTTATGTAGCGCAGTATCCAGTCATCTGGACTGCTCAAAGCACTTTATACTTTGCTCCCTGGCAGACCTGTCCAATCGAACACCATTTCGACTTCTCTGGGAAGCATTCAGCCACGCTGCAATTAATTTGCGAAGACTATTCGTACAGAAATATCCACCACTGCCTATAGTCAGGTACTCATTCATACAGCTGAGTGAACTGAAACAATGTAGAGTAAACGAACTTGCCCAAGGTTCAACACCGCTGCACAGGATTCGAACCCGGGTTCACTCACTCGAGAGTCCGAAGCTCTTACCGCTGCGCTACTGCACTCCACAACTCTAGAAAAGCAAAGCATATCAAACTGTGTAAGTGAATAACATTTACTAAGTATCTTTGCGTTTTCTGAAAACACATCGCCAATTGCAGAAATCGGAGGGAAATGTTTCAAGTAAACGAATAACGTAGACAGAGATAATTGGACCCCGGCGCCGGGGAGGAGATCCTGCTAAATGTTCCAAAGTTAACGTATTAATACATAGTTATGACATAGATGTGTGCCGACTGTGTGATTATGAAGCACTGTGCAAGGCGCATTACTAGTTTTGCTAACTGCCTGCGCATGTGGTGCCAACCGAATCTAGTCTACCGTCAGTTGCAGTACAATACAGGTTGTGTGACGACTAGTCTCGTAAACTAAAGCAGAATAATTGGGCCACAGCGCTCCCGATTGAACCCATCCAGACTAATATAATTTCGACCCAACTAGACTGTCAAAAGAAGGCATGACACGATAGACAGAAATATTCCGTGAACAAGTGACGAGTGCGAATTGAAACGTTTATTGTCCAATTACATTTTGCAGCTTTCCGCGGTGAACTGAAATGTCATCATGCTTGTATAAATACGATCGATTGTATTGTATCGATTATTCCGACATCCCATTTGTTGGAGCTCTGCTAGTGTTGTCATACGGTAGCCACCGCGAAAACAGCAACATTCTATTTAGTAACCACCGATCATGCAGCTACACAAGGTGGCGCTATGTTAAATATTGTAAATCTTGTTAAATGTTATCACATTTACATGACACGAAATATCAGACCTACATAATTAATGTATTGTCGTTGACGGATGTCAGTTTGTTTACACCAGCATAGCATAAACGGTTGTCGTTGTCATGGCAATCAAGATGGCCGACACACTGAGGTGACTTCCGGCACTGGTGTCGTTATCATCGCCGTCGTCCACGGCATATACGGTTGGATCATAAACGAGATTTTCTTCAAATCTCGGGAAACGTACGATGATTCGAGATGTGTCCACCGTATCGACCTTAGGGAAGTCGTCTGGCATGTCGTCCCAGGCTCCGGAGTCGTTTCGATACTACAAAGAGACACCAATATACATGACATACAACAGAAGAGTCAGGTTTGCGAAACCAACTGGGTCAGAAGAATTGCGGTGAGTGAAGAGAATCGACAAGCGAAGAATGAAGGAGCTGAGGGAGGAGGTTGTTGTAAAAGAGTTAAGACGCTGGCGAGGAGTCGGCTAATCTGGGCTTGACACGTGGAATAAATTGGAGAAGAACGGTTGGCGAAGATAGCGAAGCCCGGAGAGCGGAAGATAAAAGGAGACGAGTACGATCAAAATATGCAACGGTAGGATTATGTAGAGAGATTTAAGGGAATGGGAGAAGACTGGTGATCGAAAGATAGACAAGTAATGGGGAATGGAGACGGCTCGCGGAGACAGCAGTGCAAGAACAATGAGGGGAAAAACAAAAACAAACATAACTCATGAACAGGACCGAGGCCAGCCTCACCCAGCACACAGAGGGAGAGAAGAGGAGAACAAAAACACTGTTTCATCGCCATGAAATGACCACTCAAGATTGATTGAATAAAAGAAACAGTTGCGTCGACAAAGCGTAACAAGCATTACAGTATAACCTACATTAGTTTTGGAGCACTGATATGTTTTAGCTATCCACGTTCAGCACATTTGTCCATTCAAACACACGTTGCTGTGCAAAAGCAACACACCTATCCTGCGGTACAAGTGTCGTATTTACCGAGAACACAAAAACCACTACCTATTACAACTAAACAGTCTTAACTAGTGGTGAAGTAGAAGGTAAAAGTGACAACTCATAAATACGACTTGTACCGAGTCGTGAATGCATATCCAGTGTAAATACGACTTGTACCGAGTCGTGAATGCATATCCAGTGTAAATACGACTTGTACCGAGTCGTGAATGCATATCCAGTGTAAATACGACTTGTACCGAGTCGTGAATGCATATCCAGTGTAAATACGACTTGTACCGAGTCGTGAATGCATATCCAGTGTAAATTCGACTTGTACCGAGTCGTGAATGCATATCCAGTGTAAATACGACTTGTACCGAGTCGAGAATGCATATTCAGTGTAAATACGACTTGTACCGAGTCGTGAATGCATATCCAGTGTAAATTCGACTTGTACCGAGTCGTGAATGCATATCCAGTGTAAATACGACTTGTACCGAGTCGTGAATGCATATCTAGTGTAAATTCGACTTGTACCGAGTCGAGAATGCATATCCAGTGTAAATACGACTTGTACCGAGTCGTGAATGCATATCCAGTGTAAATACGACTTGTACCGAGTCGTGAATGCATATCCAGTGTAAATACGACTTGTACCGAGTCGTGAATGCATATCCAGTGTAAATACGACTTGTACCGAGTCGTGAATGCATATCCAGTGTAAATTCGACTTGTACCAAGTCGTGAATGCATATCTAGTGTAAATTCGACTTGTACCGAGTCGAGAATGCATATCCAGTGTAAATACGACTTGTACCGAGTCGTGAATGCATATCCAGTGTAAATACGACTTGTACCGAGTCGAGAATGCATATCCAGTGTAAATTCGACTTGTACCGAGTCGAGAATGCATATCCAGTGTAAATACGACTTGTACCGAGTCGTGAATGCATATCCAGTGTAAATTCGACTTGTACCGAGTCGTGAATGCATATCCAGTGTAAATACGACTTGTACCGAGTCGAGAATGCATATCCAGTGTAAATACGACTTGTACCGAGTCGTGAATGCATATCCAGTGTAAATTCGACTTGTACCGAGTCGTGAATGCATATCCAGTGTAAATACGACTTGTACCGAGTCGAGAATGCATATCCAGTGTAAATTCGACTTGTACCGAGTCGTGAATGCATATCCAGTGTAAATACGACTTGTACCGAGTCGTGAATGCATATCCAGTGTAAATACGACTTGTACCGAGTCGTGAATGCATATCCAGTGTAAATTCGACTTGTACCGAGTCGTGAATGCATATCTAGTGTAAATTCGACTTGTACCGAGTCGTGAATGCATATCTAGTGTAAATTCGACTTGTACCGAGTCGTGAATGCATATCTAGTGTAAATTCGACTTGTACCGAGTCGTGAATGCATATCCAGTGTAAATACGACTTGTACCGAGTCGTAAATGCATATCCAGTGTAAATACGACTTGTACCGAGTCGTGAATGCATATCTAGTGTAAATTCGACTTGTACCGAGTCGTGAATGCATATCCAGTGTAAATACGACTTGTACCGAGTCGTGAATGCATATCCAGTGTAAATACGACTTGTACCGAGTCGTGTGAATACGAACATATTGGAAAAACACAATATTCACAATTATGCTACACAACAAATTAGGCTTCAGTGAAAACTTTGTAGTCCCCAGTCAATGTGGCCAAAACGTCGCTTAACCTGTACACCATTTCACAGAAGCAATAGTTCGGTAAACAAACACATACTAAGCAACATATCATAAGTTGACAAAAATCTAGGTGGAGGGAAAAATTAACTTGCATGAATCAATCATTGACTGCTCAAGCAAATACTTTCAGTCAATACGACTGCGTTTTAAACAGGTAGCCATCTTGGATTTCCAGTTGGTGAAACCATCTATTGTAACATCAATATTACCATCTACGTTACATTTTAGTTGTTTACATGACATGATCAACGTATTTACGGAGCATTACATTTACAGTTTCTAGTTTAATATTTTCTTTGGTATCGCAGTCCACTCGCAATGGTTGTGAATATTATTTGACCGTCGATGGTAGAACGTACCTTTCCGGAGAAACTCACTGTCATGTTGTCACCCATGTAGTAGGAGGCGGGTTGAATCTTGCTGCGGTCGGATCTCTTCTTCGGCTTGTGTTTGCCCGACACCTTCATGTTGACGTCGATGAAGGCGGCGTTATCGCACCAGTTCCACTCGGACAACTCCATGTTGAATTTCATGTCTCCTGTCGTCAGCTTCTGCTTTTCCCCGGCGATATTCACAGTCCCGTCCTCTTCCGGCAGGGCCATGTCGATGGTAATTTTCCCGATTCCATCAGAGAGCGTCGCAATGAATTTTAGCATCTGCGCTTTCATTGCGCCCCCTGCTGCATGTTCTGGTTAACTCTCTTGCTGCCCAAAGTGAACTTCTGCTGTGCAAAGTTACGGAAATTCTTCATATAGCCTTTCATCGCTCCTCTCTTTTGCACCGTCTCTTTCATCCAACCCATGCCGGGCAATGAAGAATTGTTGGGTTCTTTACAGTCGGCCAACGCTTTGCCATCGATATCGACTTGCATCAGTTCGTCCAGTTTTATCTCAAGGGGGTACGCGTCGTCGTTGTCGTTACTCGTGTGATGCCGGAACGTCATTACACCGAAATCGTCTACGTTCACCTTAGATTTGCCCATCGTCATTTCCTTGCTGGGTGCGACGAAGGCAAACATCGCGGCCGCCAGCAACGCGACGGAGAAACCTCGGAGAGTCGCCATTGCCGTTCTTGCCGTGTAGAAAGAGCGTCTACGACAACGTCTTTCTTGGGAGTCTCTTTATATACACCTATCTTGCCCCGGGTGACTACGCCCTAGCGATTGTCTTGTTCGAACTGTTTGACCAATCGGATGCGAACGAGGAAACGTGTTTAGTTGCTGCGATGTCGCTTTCACCATGTACACAATAGCAGCTGACAGCCTGACGCATTCTGTCTGGCATGGGTTGGATTACATAATACTCACCAACCAACACTGTCTGCAGGTGGTGGAAGTTATGGTGACTTATAGGAAACCTGTCTAATGCCTGGTACAATATATTCCTTAAAATACGATCACGGCTAAACTGGGATTGTTGCTGCGATAGAAGACGTCGACATTCATAAAATAAATGTAGAAAAGTAATCCGAAACAGGAAAAGTAATCCAAAACATAAAAAACATTAGTGAATAAAACAAAATGTGCATTATATACTTACAGTTTTGATGGCATCGCCATCGTTTGCACGTTTAAAGTCGAATTCATCGTCGTAATTGTGTTTCGTGATCCACAATTATCTATATCCGCTAATAAAACTACATTTATAGTTAGTTGTTGTTTTAATTTTAATTTTATGGTGCTGTCAGTTCTATTTGGAAATGATTTAATCTCTCATGCAAGTTAAGCTATTTTGGCTTAAGTTACCTTTTAAAGACGCATAGGTTACAAGGAAACGGAGACACTTAAATACGTATGTGGCTTTTTACTGAAAGTCAGCCAACGTCTGACGATAGCTGCGCTACATCATATTTTGCCAAATGGCCATCCTTGAGCATTTGGCTTGCTGACCCACAAACTGCTAAACTAGATTTAAAACCCTGTCCAAAACAGGCTCAATTAACGATGAGTTGATTTTTAAATTCACCGTGTCACATGGACAGAAATCGCATTCCACAAGTCCAAGTCTGGCAAACGAATACTCTTTTCAAGTTGATGAATGAAATATAATCTAATAATCATATATCTAAATAACTATACGAAGCTTTCAAAATGCCGAGCTGGGCGCCCAGACTAGAATACTATTCATAATTTAATGTGAAAACGCGGTTAGGTATGCAATATATCCCCCTATATACACAATTAGTTGATTTGATATACCCAAAATTCGTAGTGTGCGATAACATAAAACACATCAATGAAATGTGAAATTTGGCTCGAAGAACTAAGTGCCCCGGTTATTTAATTTATGCCAATGCTGCCCATTATGCACATATATGTATATCATGTATATTTTATGCACCTATTTTCCAAAGATGCCCCCACTGTAGTTCCGATTATTCTACCTCCTCACGTATTGACATTTCTGTTTGAATACATTTTCCTTTTATTGCTGGTGTGATTAGACTATGACCATTAAGTTAATTTTCAGTGTACACGAAATGCCCGTTTTGAACTGCTAAAACACTGGTTACGATTTGTTTAACTGAGCTGAATAAATGGTTCCTATTTTCTGTCAAAACGTTGACGTGACGATGGCGCCTGATTCTTTACAAAGAGAGTTTTTCTTGAATGGAGCAGCAGCTGCGCAGCCATTCGCAGAGACTTCGATTGTTGACTGGCCACAAATTAAGACTAACACTGCACTGCCCGCCAGCGTTGTGCGTGAACGCCTGTTGTTGTCGACGGACGTGTCGTCACGCCTGAGAGGGCACGCTTCGGAGATAAACACGTACCGCATGAACTGTTGTCAATACAACATGTCTGTTTTTCTGTAGAAGCTGCACCACGACAAAGTAGACTTGTGTGCTTGAATACTACGTCAGTGGGTGTTTTTGTATATTAATTGAGCACACGCAAGCACACCCACCCGCACACCCACGCTCACACTCACCCCCCTACACATATACACGCACACACACACACACACATACACACACACACACACACACACACACACACACACACACACACACACACACACACACACACACACACACACACACACACGCACGCACGCACGCACGCACACACACACACACACACGCACGCACGCACACACACACATACATAAGCAGTCACAGACGCACATAGAGGTATACACGTAGCGATACAGTTGCACCAACGCGCCGAATCAAGCAGGCGCACAAGCACACGCGCACAAGCACGCACACGCACGCGCACAAGCACAAGCACGCACGCACGTGCTTACATACACGCACGCAAAACTATACACCTGAAATAACAGAAAAACATCGGAAAACGAGAAGCACCAAACGTTCTTCATAAACCACATGATTAATTAAAAGAATCACATACTAAACTAGGAGGGATTCAAGTTTGCGGACAAGGTGTCAGACCGGATGATAAGATATATAGAAGAAGCGATCTGGGTAAGAAAACAAAAGACAACATGAATTGAGAAGAGTGCTGGTGTAGGATAGGTACTATGCCGGTGTTGTCTCTCAGATGTATATAGCCACGGGCGAGGGGGGTCGTCCCCATTTAGTAAGGTCAAACATACTCAGATCTAATGACAGTGCTATCTATAGTCTGGCATGATGACAATGAGAGCCGCTGAGTGCAGACTAAAGTGACGAGCAATGAAATGGACATATATCTTCCAGTCAGTTTACTCGATACAAAATAACGTCATATACATATAAAAGGAGTGTGATGGCATTCGGCGGTGTTGTTTGGGTCTCAGTTAATGATTCCACTCAATTGTATTCGTCAACTCCAGGCACGCTTGGCCATCTTTGGGGGCACCCCGAGACCAGTATTTTGAATATCCCAAATGAAGAGACATACCTATTCACCATACCGACATACCAACCAGACTCTTGGTCGTTTCAAGCACACATGTGACACGGATTCTTAGAAGACTATATTAATAAGAACCGTGCAACAAACGAATACACGCCTTATCTGTGGACGGTACATGGACGGTCGCTGTCTTAATAGAGCTGCTCAACAACACGATCAGAATTCCGTCAACAATGGAGGCATTTTTAGAAATGTGACGAATCAAAACAGGTTAGCCGGTCGGTTTTACGGGAGTTTTGACATAAATAAACTGATCACTGTTACATGTCTAGATGTGTGAGTGTGTTTATGTGTGTGTGTGTGTGTGTGTGTGTGTGTGTGTGTGTGTGTGTGTGTGTGTGTGTGTGTGTGTGTGTGTGTGTGTGTGTGTGTGCGTGTGTGTGTGCGTGTGTGTGAGTGCGCGTGTGTGTGTGTGTGTGTGCGTGCGGTTACTGAACTGGAGCAATGTGGATTGGGCGAACTTGTGTAAGGCTTGAATCGGCAGCAAAAGGATTCGAAACCGGGTTCCCTCGATTCTAACAATACTACGCCCCGTGTTTTAAGGCGCAAAGATCGTATGCGTTTATATACGTATAACCATGTTTATACATGACAGAAAATAATTGCCATTTGTCCCAACATAATTACTGGTATTACACGCTATGTGCTGCATTTACCGAATAACAGATTGAAATCGTGTATGACCATTAGACGTTGGCTGTTTGCTAGAATCCAAAGAAATCCATTGACAGTCAACGTATTGTTTATCACTCGGTTCCGCTTGGGTGAATCTGTCCGCGACTTTGTTCGCTGGAAGTGTATTCTGGTATTGTTGTTGCCGTTTATGTAGTTTTGAGATCTAGATCAATGTTTCCTTGCAAGTTGTGACTGGTATAGAGAGCGTCAACACGTACCGACAGTGCTGGTCCTTTTAAGTTTCCATGGTTGTTCAGACACACCATGCCCGTTCGATGTAGACCTAGCGACGAGCTGCGCGTTATCTAGGTGGCTCCATTCGATGCCTTGTTTTGGAAACCGACATAACAACATATTTAAATGTTTATTTATTTGTTCTTGCACGAAAAAGAAATATGTTGATGCCATTAAGTAAACATTGGTATTACGAACTTACTCGGATGAAATGATGGAATTGCAGATTGACATCATAATATAACATGATAAATGTATATCATAATATATACGGGCGGTTTCAGAAAGGGTAGTCGGGGGGTGGGGGCCAAATCTCCAATTGCACCAACTTGAGACACGCCATAAAACCTCTATTGGCGGCCAAACCAAACGTATATTGGCTGGCTAAGCCGACGCTTCAGCACGACTCCGCTGTCGGATCCTGACAACGGAAGATTGCGTGGTGCTGTTGAACATTTTCGCGGCGTCATTCACAATTTCGGAAGCTCACCGAAACCTCCAATTGCACCCCTCCCCCCTCCTCGTCCCCGAGACTCATCTAAACGCAGGCACATCCCAAAGGTATATGGAGGCACGTAACGAGGCAACATTCAAAATGTTTAGGGGGTACCCCACTCTAGCGCGGGCATAGCGCTAGAGTGGTGTGTGTGTGTGTGTGTGTGTGTGTGTGTGTGCGTGTGCGTGTGTGTGCGTGTGTGCGTGTGTGCGTGTGTGCGTGTTTGCGCACGCGTGTGTGTGTGTGCGTGTGTGTGTTGTGTGTGTGTGTATGTGTGTGTGTATGTATGTGTTTGAATGTGTATATGCGTGCATGTATACGCGTACACTCCCGTGTGTGTGTGCGTGCGTGAGTGCTTGTGTGAGTGTGCGTGTACGTGTGGGTGTGTTCTTACACATGTACGCACCCACTTAAACACCCACTCACACACTAAAATTACACATACAAAGAGCAAATAGGATTTGAGCCAAAGCACGTTTGTCAGGTCTATGCACACCTGGCTTAAAAGTCTCTACATGCCAAAATGATTTCCTGGATGAAAATGTTTATTGTTTTACATAATCCGGTTTTAAACATTCAAAGGTAACACCATCATGTATAGTTATGTAAACCACTGGAGTAGAAGCGGTATCATCCAAAATATAAAATAAACAGATACACATATAAACTGATTGACAGGTTACAGGTATGTGTCTTTCCCCGGATATACATAATGCAACGTATTTAATAATGTAACGTAGGTTTATTTAAGATGGATTAAAGTTATAATTTGTATAGGTATATTATCGTTTCATAGTTATTTATGTAAGCTGTATTAAAATCCCTCGTAGTTGAGTCTTATCAAATGAGAATCACGGAATTGTTTCTCTTGCTAGTTTGATGTTTACTTCAGCAGAATGTAGGTCAAGGCCGTCGTCATGGTAACAAACATGGCGGACACGCTGAGGCTACTGGCATCGTTGCTGTTGTTTCCGTTGTTGTTGTCGTCTTCTTGGACCTCGGCTTCCACCGAAACGGTTGGATCGTATAATAGACTGCTGTTGAATCGCATGAAACGTACGACGATAAGAGTCGGGTCATCGTTATCCACCTTCGGGTAGCCACTGACGACATTGACCCACTGATTGTCTCTCTCGAACTGTAACACAGAAGATACATGCCAACATGAAATCGTTATTAATTGCCAGTAACCGTACTGTTACGTATCTTGCATGCGCTATATAGACGACAATGTTATGCTACTGAAACGTTTTTTATTTACTCTTGCATCGTGCTCACATTACACCGACAATTCCCGCTCTACTGTATGTCTCCGCGCGGTGCCTCATGGTTAGTAGCCGATTTGCCTACGACTACGTCCCAGCTAAAGTCCTAGATACTGGCATGAAACACTACACACACAATGAAAGTTCACTACGACCAAAGTATGTCTATGTGCTTTACAAAGGAATAGCCATCTCCGTTATTGTTATTGGGACTTTGTTTAATTTCCATATTTTGGGCTACGAAAGTTTTTTGCATTGAATCATCTTATATGTTCTCTAACATTCCACAACAACCATCTATGTTTCATTGTTATTCTGGTTCCAAGTTGCAAGATTAATATTTCTGAAAATAGTCTTCCAACTGATCCTGTGCTTCGGCACCGTTTGAAGTAATAACAGCTGATGTTGACATGGCGACACCGACGTCGTTCAACAGCTGTGAAGACTAACACTATATGCCCATATCCTCAAGTCTTCTTTGTCTCATACCCAACGATGGTTCAGTCATTAAACAGTGTAGCTAGTACTAGCTACTAGTAAGAACCGAGGTGTTACTACGCGTCAAAAGCACATGTCACTTATCTTTTATTTTTTTAATTTAGCACTTTTCTAGCCTACTAGAGAAGCAACCTGAAGAATTTTACATAACACTTCCAAAAACAGCCAACACATCACGTCGTATCGAACAAAACTCATCAGCAAGATAAAGAGAGTGACCTGGCGTGCACACTTGACGTACATAAACGTTTTCAGACCGCGACTCAGTTCAACAGGTTTGGGCGATAATGCACTGTTTCTGGTTGTTAACGAACGATTCTTGGATGATACTGTCAGCAGTCATCTTCGTCAAACGTTTACACTCTCCCCTCACATTTAATGACACAAAACGTTTTTTTTTTAATAATAACTGCAAGTTTACACAGATAAAAAGTATCAATATACATGGTGTGTGTGTTTGAAGAATTTACAATACAAATATGTTGATTAGTTTTATATAATGTGGCGCATAGGTATAAGAATGTTTAATCTGCCAGTTTGCACTCGATCACTGCAATACCTTTAGTAGATTGTTTACTAATTCGAAGTCAGATTATATATTAAATGATGCGATTTATACAGAGTTGCATAACATGCAACAACATTATTTTGAAAATGCTCGCTCATCATCAGACTTCGAGGCTATATTTGGCGGAGATAGATCGTAGAAATTGGTGGTGCAGAAAAGTTGATAAACAAGTGGAATTACTGATTGATAAGTATTATTCTTGCCTTAATATCATTCATAAAGTTGCAATAAACATATATTGAGTAGCAGTTGTGCTTAAAGTTAGTTAGTTATAGTATTTTAGAATACCTTAGTATAGTGAGTGATAATAGGGTAACTCACTTAGGCTTCGATAATTTGAAAACAAGATTTAACAAACCTGATTATGTGGTAGAATATATAGGAGATAAAGTAACAACCATCAAACTACTTACATAAGATAATATCTGTGTAAGCCAGTACTTGCTAGATATTTTGATTAGGTAGCATTGTTGTTAAAATTAAGCAAGGGCGATAGTCGGGCGGCGTAACCTAAATAAATAACGTAACGTAATTGATTGTATTTAAATTAGGTCACTACCGGTAATGTTAGCGTTCGTGTCAGGATAAATAGTCGGCTGTGTAATTGAAATTTGTAACCTAAAGTGTGCTGTAGTACACAGGAAACAGTCTTTATAAAGACTAAGTTAGTTAAGTTATTAAATAATTCTGATCGGGATATGGCGCCTTGCAAGCGGCAAGTCAAGGCAAAGCGACACTTGGTGTGCGATTACTGCCACAGCTGGGTAGATTTTATATTGTCCGGCTGTGGGAAGTCATGGGCAGAAACCATGGAGGAAGGATTCATCTTTCAGTGCACTGGGTGTTGGAAGGTGGAGTTTTTGCAGGAGATAGTTAGGTTGACAGATATTGTGAAGGGAATGGAGATGGGAATTAGCAAGGAGGCAGGTCGAATGGAGAGAGACGACAGGGAGAGAGGTGAGAATACTGCAAGACTGAAGGAGAATAGCAGTGGCAAGAAAACTGAGGAAAGGAGATTGAGAGGAGGGAAGGTGATTGGAGGAGAAGAAATTGGAAAATCGACAACAGAAAACGTGACAAGCGTGAAGGTGACAGGGAAGAAAGTGACCGTAGAGAAGGAGGGAGGGAAGATGGGAAGGGAGAGGAAAACGAGATGGGACGAACGAAGAAGGGACGAAAGGAAGTGAGAGAAAATGTGATAGAAGAGAAGTCGATAAAAGGGAAGGTGACAAGAGAAAAAGCGACAGGAAAGAATGGATCGGAAGAGAATGTGACAGGAGAGAAGACGACAGGGGGAAAGACAACAAGCAGACAGATGCAAACCGAAGAAGGAGCTATTCTAAGGCAGTGATAGAGGGGGCAATGAGGAAAGAGAGGGTGTTTATGGGCGACTCCATTATGAGAAAGACAGACAAGGCACTGAGCGAGGGGAAGGACATCGTTGTTTGTTTACCGGGGGCTAGGATTGAACATGTAACTGACAGGGTAAAGAAGGTATTGGGACATGGCAAGGGGGGGTCTATACTGGTACATGTAGGAACAGAAGTATAGACAGTTAGTGAGGAAGCTACAGAAGACGAGAGTTGAACAGGTTATTCTGTCAGGAATTTTGCCAGTAATGGGAGGAAGGGGGGCAACGTATAGAAACTGTAAAAGGATGGCGATCAACGCACTAGTTGAGCAGATGTGTGACGAAGAGGGGGTGGGATTCACAGATTTATGGGGATACTTTGTTGGGAGGGAAGATATGTACATGAGAGATGGCCTCCATCTTAGTGGAAAGGGGGCAGCAGTTTTCTCAGAGAACCTGCTGCGATCTGTTGACAGTGGGACATGTTGTATCTATTTAAACTAGATTCGCAGGGGGGGACTCACAGAAAACCCTGAAAATGGAGGCATATATAAAGACAGCACAAATAAATCAGCAAATAACAGTGTGGAAAACTCTTCTGAAGCTGGATATAAATGTGTTTGTTTAAATGCAAGGAGTATAGTAAACAAAAGAAATGAACTAAACATTATGGTAGAAGATATTAACCCTCATATAATAGGTATAACCGAATCCTGGACCACCACCGATATATCAGATGCTGAATTGGGACTGACAGGATATGTAATGTTTAGAAAAGATACAATAGGAAGAAAGGGAGGTGGAGTTATTTTATATATTAAAGAATCTATTCAGGCTAATGAAATAAAATTAGAAAGAGAAGCAGATTGCGAAGAAGCTGTTTGGTGTAACATAGTTACAGGAAACTCAACGTTAACAGTTGGGTTAGTTTATCGAAGTCCAAACATAAGCATAGAAGAGAATGAAAAATACAAAACGCTATAAGGGAAGTGAGCAAACGGGACTGTGTTATTATGGGGGATTTTAACCATGGGCATATAAAATGGAAATCTCTACAGAGTATGGGTAGTGAGGACCACAAGTTTTAGTTTTAGTACAAGATAGTTTCCTTTCTCAACATGTGCTAGAACCAACCAGGGGAGAGAATGTGTTAGACATAGTTTTGTCCTCACAGAATGAATTAGTTGACAATGTCAAGATATGTGAGCCACTGGGGAGTAGCGATCACAACCAGATACATTTTATCATCAAAGTAAAATCAGAAAGGAATAGTAAAAAGCAGTATAGGAGAAATTTCCACAAAGGAAGGTATATGGACATGAGGGAATATTTAGCAAAGATAGACTGGAATAACACACTGAAAAATAAGACGGCAACAGAATGCTGGAATGTATTAAAGAGTGAAATTAAGTGCATAGTCGATAAATTTGTACCCTTCAAAAAACAAGGAAAACGGTCCAAAAAGAAACACTTATCGAAAGAAGCCATTAGAAAAATTAAGTACAAAACAAATGATGTGGAAGTCATACAGATGTACTGGAAATGATGAAGACTACAACAGTTATAAAGAAGCACTTAACCAAGCTACAGCTGAAATTAGAAATTCAAAGAGAAGCTATGAACAACAATTAGCTAGTAATATAAAAAATGACAGCAAGAGTTTTTATGCGTATGTTCGAAGCAAACAGAAAGTTCAAGATAAAGTCGGTCCTCTAGAAGATAGTGCTGGAAATATAATATCAGAGGGATTCTTAATGGCAGAAGACCTGAATGAGTACTTTAGTTCAGTGTTTACCAGGAAGATATTAGTTCACTGCCAGTACCAGAGGCTAAGTTCAAGGGGGCAGATTCAGACTATTTAGGACAATTAATTGTAACCCCGGAAATGGTAGGTAAGAAAATAAGGGCTATGAAGGATAATAAATCACCTGGAGTGGATGGTATTCCACCCAAACTACTATTGGAAATTGTAGAACAAATTAGCATACCGCTTGCAACAGTTTTCAATTTGTCATTAGAAGAGGGAGTGGTTCCTTTAGAATGGAAAGAAGCAAACATTATACCGTTATTCAAAAAAGGTTCGAGAAACAAGTCAGAGAACTATAGACCAGTGAGTTTAACATCAGTGATTTGTAAATTGTTAGAAAGACTAATTAAAGATCACATGGTGGATTTTCTTGTTAAACAAAACTTGATAAACCCATCTCAACATGGTTTTTTTAAAGCGAGGTCATGCTTAACAAATATGTTATGTTTTTTGGAAGACATCACTAAGTGGGTAGATGAGGGATCACCGGTAGATATCGTCTACTTAGATTTTCAAAAAGCTTTCGACAAAGTACCACATCAAAGATTACTGCTGAAACTAAAGGCCCATGGCATAGGAAATGGTATAATAAACTGGATAGAACAATGGTTGATTGACAGAAGACAACGTGTAGTAGTTGATGGGGAGGCTTCAAACTGGAAATCAGTATTGAGTGGGGTACCACAGGGATCAGTATTAGGTCCTATATTATTCTTAATATATATCAACGATTTGGATGATGAAATAACAAGCAAGGTGTTGAAATTTGCGGACGATACAAAAGTGTTTAGAAGGATTAAAAGTGATGGAGATAGACAGCATTTACAAGATGATCTTGACAGGTTGATCAAATGGTCTGAAAAGTGGCAAATGCTGTTCAATTTTGGGAAATGTAAATGCCTCCACACAGGACATGGGAACGAAGAAGTAGAATATACAATGGGGGGTACTGTACTAAGTACTACTGTAAAAGAAAAGGACTTAGGGTTAACCATTAGTGCTGATATGAAGGTTTCAGAGCAGTGCGGAATTGCAGCTTCAAAGGGAAATCAAATCCTTGGATTAATTAGGCGAAACATAACGTATAAGGAAAAGAGCTAATAATACCGCTGTACAAAACAATAGTTAGGCCTCATTTAGAATATTGTATTCAAGCGTGGAGGCCATATCGCAGGAAGGACATAGATATGCTAGAAAGAGTGCAGAGGAGAGCAACTAAAATGATACCAAAACTGAGGGATCTTAGTTACGAAATACGCCTAAAAAAATGCGGTTTAACAACACTAGAGACCAGGAGATTGAGAGGAGATCAGATAGAAGTGTTTAAAATATTGAAGGGTTATGAAAATATTGATAGAAATATTTTTTTCTCAGTTAAGAAAGATAGAAGGACTAGAGGACATGAACTTACATTGGCAAAGGAGCAGAGTAGATTGGATATAAGAAAGTTTTCATTTTCACAAAGGACTGTAAATGAATGGAACAGATTACCTGCTGATTGTGTGGGTGCTAGTAGCGTGAATATGTTTAAAAATAAAATCGACACATACCTCAGACGGGCGGGATACACATAGATAAAAGGGTCGGACTCTCGATAAGCCAAAGGGCTTCCTTGTCCACCTGCCACCTAGAGTTAATTCTCTGGGTGGCAATCTTGTTAAATCTTGTTAAAATCTAGCCCTTCAAGGCAATGGAGCTTCAACTACATCTTGTACATACTCGGACTTGATGCCATGACGTTCTGTAGTATGAAGTCTAACCATTTTTATGATATGATTCAAGACCACTACTGGGAGGGGCTAGACGAGCAACTGATACACAAAGTGTCATTAACGAAAGATGTGTTAGAGATCATAGCCAATGCTATGCTTCCTTTTAAATTATATTTCATTAGAGGTTGCTAGGCGACCGCCGACATCGTTTACAACATTATCCAGCTGCTAGGTTTCCTTTATTTTATCAGTGTCACTGATTCATTCATTTAAATGGTTTGATTTAACAAAATCTTGATTATACAGCGGTGTTTCTCATTCAATATAACAGCTGATATTGACATGTTGCCAAAATAACATATATTTTTATATGTGATTAAAAGTAAATATTACTCATGTGGTACATACACTTTCTTAAAAACAAAATTAAATGGTAGTTTAACTCAAAATACAACTTTAATTAAGATTGTGCATTGTCGCAGCTGCTGAAACAGCTTTACTCGCGAAATCGCAAGGAATATTTGTGGCCCAACCATAGAAGTTGACTGCGGATTGACTAGGCGGATGAGATATTGACGGTGTTTATGAAGACGGAAAACACATACCTTGCCGGAGAAGCTCATGGTCGTGTTGTCTCCGAGGTCGAATGAGGCGGGCGTTGAGGCTGTGCGAGGTCGTCGCATCCTCGGCGAGCGAGTACTGTTGACCTCGACATAGACGTCCAAGAAGGCGGCGGCGCCTTCGTCTTCCTCCTCCCCACACCAACTCCACTCACTCAACTCGATGTTGAACTTCAGGTCTCCCTTCTTCAGCTTCTGTTTCTCTCCGTCGATCTCAATTTCCCCGTCGTTTTCTGGCAGCGCCATGTCAATTGCCATTTTCCCCACGCCTTCACCCAGTTGGGCGTGGAATCTCTTCCACAAAGCCTTCAGTGCTTTACGACTATGCTTCAGTTGCTCATGCGCTCTCTTCTTTTCAATTTTGAACTTCGTTTCTGCGAAGTTAGAGAAGCGTCTTCCCGGTCCGGTTCCGTTCTTCCCCATCCAGGAACGATGGGGATGCATCTTGCCTTTGTCTGCAGGGTTAGGCTTCTTGTTAGGGCTCGGCTTCCCTACTTTAAATGATCGCTTCTGTCGGTTCGGGTTAGCAGGGGGTTGTGTTGTAGGATCGGCAACGCTACAGTTAGTCACCTCGTTGCCGTCTTTGTCGAGCTGCACCACCTGTGCCATTCTGATCTGCACCTGCTGCCTCTCGTTGGCGTGACGCCGGAACTCCATCATCCCCGACTCTGCTTCTACCCTCACCTCTGACTCTCCCATCCTGAAGTCCTCTTCCTCCCCGGCGGTGACGACCGACATCGCCACAGCAGCTACGACGACGAGGCAGCACACTCCTCGTAAGTACGACATTGTAGAAAGATTCCGGCGCGCGACCGAAGTAGGACAGCCCCTTTATATCCGTCCCTCTCTCTCTCTCTCTCTCGCTAGAGTGAGTATAACGCTGGTTAATTGGCCAAAGGTTTAAATAGGTATGTTTACGCATGCGTACTGGTATGAATCGACACAACACGACATTCCACGAATGTAGCACCCGACGCCCGCCCGATGTTCACTGGACCATGAAGGAGTCACGCCCTACACGTCATCCGTTGCAGACTTTCGTATTAGGACACCGCGTCGACTACTATTGGAAGTATTCAAGCACACGCTGCAGTGCACACATATCCACCACTGTCTAGACTATATAACCAGCTGCTCATTCGTACAGATGAATGAACTGGAGCAACGTAGAGTGAACGAACTTGTCCAAGGTTCGAAACAGCAGCAAGTGGAATCAAACCCGGAATCTCCTGACTGAGAGTCCGATGTTATACGTTGCAAGGACGCTACTTGACTAATGAGTACGCAGTAGGCCATCGCCCTCAACTAAGGCTGGTGGAAGGGTTGAAGGGTAAACAAACGAAACAACGATGACACAGCAAAGTGGAGCTATACATACATCGCTGGTGGACGGATATAACGCGCATTAGATTAGGAACTATGGGGGCGTGGATACACGACATAAAAGAGTAAACACCCCACAGGGAGGGGTTAACACACCACAGGGCGGGGTAAATACTCTACAGGGCGGGGTAAATACACCACAGTTCACAGCAGCGGAGAAGCTGAAGTTACACCTGCGCAGCGGAGAAAATATTTCAACAGCACTCCCCCCCTCCCTCCTCCCCAAATTTCTTTGCAACCATTGCCATTGTGCCACTGATATGGTGAACAATTTTAGTTAAAACATGATACATGCAGCTCTTTTAAAACGCACTGCACGCACAGTGGCCATCAACATTGACAAAACAGCTATGCAATACTGTATTCGTTGACACAAAAATTGCACAAAATCTCCTTACCAATTAAACTCTTAAAACTCACTGCCAATATATTCTACAACTAAATATGTTGTTATGTCTGATCAGTTGCATTCAGTCCACGTTATCCGTTTTTGTTCAATAGTTATATATTACAATTGACGTGGTCCTACATTTATAAAACACGAAAGGTTGGTTCGCTGTGATTGACTCCCGCAGATGTATGTGCAGAACAAACAGCTAGTCATACGTAAAGTCATACTTCTGGCAATAACAGGCAGGCAGGTAGGCAAGCAGACACACAGGAAGACAGGCAGTCAGGCAGACAGACATGCAGACAGGCAGCGGACAGACAGGCAGGCAAACAGGCAGACAAACAGGCATACAAACAGGCAGGCAGGCAGGCAGGCAGGCAGGCAGGCAGGCAGGCAGGCAGGCAGGCAGGCAGGCAGGCAGGCAGGCAGGCAGGCAGGCAGGCAGGCAGGCAGGCAGGCAGGCATGCATACAGACAGGCGGACAGGCGGACAGATAGACAGGCAGACAGATAGACAGACAGACAGACAGACAGATAAGCAGGCACGCAGACAGACACAATTTCTTTATTTTGATATATCACTCAACAAGTGGGTATGTAAACTTGTAAATAATCACATATAGTATGCAAACTATCACGTGTCGGTCAGATATTCCTAAGGCTAAAAATGCCGCTCTGATGGGAGCCATTCAATTATATTAATAACACATGCTGGTGTATACAAAATAGTAGCATCGGTCGGTAAACAGACAGTTAGACAAGGCGTACATCATGACATTTACTTGATTATGGTTTGAATGGTTATTCATTCAAAGAGATCCATATAAAAACTTATTCTTACTTGTTTTTCAACCATGATGGCACCTGTAACAATTTCGTAAATATGATGCAAATAATGATCTTTAACATACATACCAAACCCGTGTAAGCTGGGCGTGTAGGTTTTACTTTGTTATAAATCAGGTGCATTATTCATAGTATCCCGATTGTCCATAGATAACCGTATGTATGATAACTGTGTTAACTCACTGCCGCGTATCGAGCAGTTTGGCTTGCCTATAGATTCGTAATCTTGGACTGTTTCGTAAGCACAAAAACAAGCCGGTTGCGGAAATTCCTGTTCATTGGAGTTTCTTAATCATTGTCAGACTAATGTCATAGTGTCTTAATTAAAGGGGACAATGTATAGATTGCGCTATTCCACGGCAGAAATATTTTGTCGACCGACGGTTGGCGTCTACGAACAGTGTGGTCCAGGCGATATGTTTGTCGTCGTTAGTTCTCGGGAACACAAGACAAGCGTGCAATGAATGTACTAGTGATTGTACACAGTAATTACGGTAGCCGCTTCACCATTGTAGGTCCAAGCTAGAAAAAAACATAAACGTGTCTATAATTTGATCACAAGCTGGATTCTTTTTATAGTTATGCCGTGGAGTTGTGATACATTGTATATTCGGCATAGAGATCTTCTGGAAAACAGTTTATAAATGATATGCTACACCGTTTGTATACGCTGCACACCACATTATTAAGTATAGGCCTACTCCACAGAAGGCAGTTAATTATTACCCCGGGAGCAATTGCTGATAAGTACATAATATAAAAACATCCGCCGCTGCGATGATACATTTTTTTGTGTGACCTTTATTTATTTAAGAGGGCGTGCATATTTAAGACCACGCAATTTCCTACAGTATGACATTACACACGGACCTTCGAAAACGTAAACATGACGCTGTTCTCGTTTCAACCAGACCCACGCAATGATTTATCACCACTTCCATAACGAGTCACAATCTATAACCACCTATTCCTGGCTAACAATTAACTACACATTTAATATTTCAATTAATGTAACTATTTATACACGAAATAATGCGGCATTTCTACATACGCCGAATTTCCATCTCTCGCGTACGAACAGCACATCGAACCGCAAATCAACCAACGTAAGGGAAGGGGATTGGCAATTGTTTCGTTTAGTGCCGTCGGATAAAATATATTGCTCCAACACACCCGGTTTCATTTCCGATCGCATATCATAAGGTGCCTACTTCGAGCGGAATCAATCGATTTTAAAGGGTCGTTGTTGTTCCTCGCATTTTATACATTAATTAATACACAGTCATGTCTCGCTTATCCGCACACTTTGGTTCCCAAGGGTTTTGGCCGGATAAACGAAACGTGCGGATTAGTGAAACACCCTATTATTGCTCATTAATAAACCATATACGTCATTGAGAAAGAAAGACATTTTATTTGCATGATATGAAACAAATAAGGGATAAGGAGTTACGATATGGATATCTCTCGCAAATGGTTCTTCAGATTTTTATGAAAACTACATGTTTATATTATTGGCACGATCGCCAACAATTTAAATCCATGTTAAGCAGTGCCAGTCATCTGGGTAGTCTGTGACTGTTTTCGAATGCGTTTCCTGATAACTCAGGCGCTATCCAGGTCGGTATCACACCCGTGCTGCTCGAAGTATCGAATGAGAACGTCAAGGCCGGCTTGTGCTTGCTTGGCGGAGACCGGTTCGGGTTCTAGCTAGCTCTGTGTCTACGACGACACGTTCTATAGGATCCATTGTCGGCTCTTCTGCGATGTCGACTCGGGTCACTAGTTGCAGTATCGCATGTATTCATATATCAAAGGGTGTTCATGTTAAATTTCACCGTAAGAGACCATTTATACTAATTCTACAAGAACGTTTTTGGTTACATCAAACGCCAAAAGTTTTGTGATTTCTCAAGCAAAGGGATTTCAAACATACCAGCCACGTATAGTCACGACGTAATACAGTCACGCATGGCCGCACAGTGGTATGCCGTGTCAACACAGTTGCATAGGGGTTATTCTATTTTATCTTGTTCTTGCCGAAGGCTCAGATAACAAACATAATTCGTTGGCTAAATTTAACTAATCGTGACGTGGTTCTGCTTGAATGAACCCTGGCGAGGTTCCGTCGAGCGTACCCGGTATACTATAATAATATGTATAAGTTTATATAGCAAAATGTCCCAAAATACACGCATGTGTCTTATGATGCTGCGTAATGGCATGCTCGCTTCTTAGTTGGAAATACGTACCGTATTGTATATAAGTAGACAGGGAGAGGAGTTGAACACCTGGATGGCGAGGAATCAACACATATATGCTACGAGAGAAGATTTGTTGTGTCCATAATAGATATGGGGATCTAAACAGACGCACTGTTGGGGGGGGGTTTACATGGCAGCGTAATCGAAGCGTAACAACTGTACGAGGCTGCGGGAATAGGGGCAGACCACACATAAGAAGGGAAGACTGCTTAAAGATGTACATGGGAAAAGCGGAAGAGGGGGACAATTGGAGGGGGACGGTTTCCGTTTGGGAATGGTGGAAACCAACTCAAACCAATATTGCATACATCGTGAGGCCATATCGCAAGAAGGACATAGGTATGCTAGAAAGGGTACAGAGGAGAGCGACTAAAATGATACAAAACTGAGGGATCCTAGTTATGAAATACGCCTAAGCGAATGTGGCTTAACAACACTGGAGAACAGAAGATTGAGAGGAGATCAGATAGAAGAGTTTAAAATATTGAATGGCTATACAAATATTGATAGAACTATTTGTTTCTCAGTTAAGAAAGATAGAAGGACTAGAAGACACGAAGTTACATTAGTAAAGGAGCAATGTTGATTAGATATAAGAAAGTTCTCATTTTCACAAAGGACTGTAAATGAAAGGAACATATTATCTGCTGATTGTGTGGGTGCTAGTAGTGTGAATATGTTTAAAACTAAAATCTACACATACCTCAGAAAGAGGGGGATACACGTAGAAAAAAGGGTTGGACTCTCGATAATCCAACAGACTTCCTTGTTCACCTGCCATGTAGAGTTCATTCTCTGAGTGACAATCTTGTTAATGCGGCTGTACAAAACTAATCATACAACAACATATCGCTACTCGTTTAATTTAATGCACAATTGTTTTTGCACATACCCACATGCGCGCATACGCACATACGCCTACACGCACACACGCACATACGAAGATACGAATATACTGACATGCGCGCACACACGCACGCAGCAACACACGTAAATGCATGTATACATACATACATACATACATACATACATACATACATACATACATACATGCATACATGCATACATACATACATACAGACAGACAGACAGGCGGACAGACGGACAGACGGACAGACGGATGGACGGACGGACGGACGGACCGACAGACGTACACACGTACACACGTACACACGTGCACACGTGCACACGTACACACACACAAACACACACAAACACACACAAACACACACAAACACACATACACACATACACACATACACACATTCACACATACACACATACATACATACATACATACAGGCTATTTATAGAACAGTGTGGCGCAGGCGATATGTTTGTTGTCGTTAGTTCTCTGGAACACAAGACAAGCGTGCAATGAATCTAGTGATTGTACACAGTAATTACGGTAGCAGCTGCACTATTGTAGGTCCAAGCTAGAAAAAAAGATAGACGTATCTATAATTCGATCACAAGCTGGATTCTTTTTATAGTTATGCCGTGGAGTTGTGATACATTGTATATTCGGCATAGAGATCTTCTGGAAAACAGTTTATAAATGATATACTACACCGTTTGTATACGCTGCACACCACATTATGAAGTATAGGCCTACTCCTTAGAAGGCAGTTAATTATTACCCCGGGAGCATTTGTTGATATGTACATAATATAAAAACATCCGCCGCTGTGATGATAAATGTGTGTGTGACCTTTATTTATTTAAGAGGGCGTGCGTATTTAAGACTGCGCAATTATGACATTACACACGGACCATCGAAAAAGTAAACATGACGCTGTTCTCGAACAAGTTTCAACCAGACCCACGCAATGATTTAACACCACTTCCATAACGAGTCACAATCTATAACCACCTATACCTGGCTAACAATTAACTACACATTTAATATTTCAATTAATGTAACTATTTATACACGAAATAATGCGGCATTTCTACATACGCCGAATATCCATCTCTCGCGTATGAACAGCACATCGAACCGCAAATCAACCAACGTAAGGGAAGGGGATTGGCAATTGTTTCGTTTAGTGCCGTCGGATAAAATCTATTGCTCCAACACACCCGGTTTCATTTCCGATCGCATATCATAAGGTGCCTACTTCGAGCGGAATCAATCGATTTTAAAGGGTCGTTGTTGTTCCTCGCATTTTATACATTAATTAATATACAGTCATGTCTCGCTTATCCGCACACTTTGGTTCCCAAGGGTTTTGGCCGGATAAACGAAACGTGCGGATTAGTAAAACACCCTATTATCGCTAATTAATAAACAATGTACGTCATTGAGAAAGAAAGACAATTTATTTGCATGATATGAAACAAAGGGAAAAGGAGTTACCATATGGATATCTCTGGCAAACGTTTCTTCAGATTTTTTATGAAAACGACATGTTTATATTATTGGCTCGATCGCCAACAATTTAAGTCCATGTTAAGCAGTGCCAGTCATCTGGGTAGTCTGTGACTGTTTTCGAATGCATTTCCTATCCAGGTCTGTATCACACCCGTGCTGCTCGAAGTATCGAATGAGAACGTCAAGGCCGGCTTGTGCTTGCTTGGCGGAGACCGGTTCGGGTTCTAGCCGACCGACCAACCGACATACAGACATACATACATTCATACATACATACATACATACATACATACATACATACACACATACATACATACATACGTACATACATACGCACGTACGCACGTACTCACGTACATTCATACGTACATACATACGTACGTACGTACGTACGTACGTACGTACGTACATACGTACATGCGTACATGCGTACATGCGTGTATGCGTACATGCGTAAAACATGCGTAAAACATGCGTAAAACATGCGTATAACATGCATACATGCGTGTGTGCATACAAACATACATACACGCATACACGCATACACGCATACACGCATATACGCTTACAGGTAAACACGCAAACACGCAAACACGCACACACGCACACGCACACGCACACGCACACGCACACACACACACGCACACACACACACAGGATTACACCTAAACTGTCGGACAGGGTTCACATACCACGCACTGTCCAACCCGGTCAGTATACCACGCACGGTCCAGCCCAGTCAGTTCGGACGTGCTAGGGCACGTGATATGCACGTTGGTGTGCTGCACGCGATATTTGCAGAGTGACCATTGTTAATTTGATTAACACAAATGGCAGGAAACCCAAGGCAAGTGTTATCACAGTTATCTTTATCGCAGCAGCCAGCGGCTTCACGCATGGTCGGCCATGCACTTGGGTAGACAGATTTATCACAGATAGCTACTCAATAAATGAGCAGTTATTTGTAAAGATGTGTGTTGGCGCGCGCGCCTGTGTGTGCGCGTGCGTGCGTGCGTGCGTGCGTGCATGTGTGGATGTACTTGTGTGTGCGTGCATGTGTGTGCGTGCGTGCGTGCGTGTGTGTGTGCGCGTGTGTGTGCATGCGTGCGTGCGTTTGTGTTGGTGTGGGGAACGGATAGTATTTGGGGAGGGTTGTGTGGATGGAAAACGAACGGAAAATTTGTGTCAGTCAGACAGACAGGCAGACAGGCAGACATACACACAGACAGACAGACCGACAGACGTACAAAATAGTAGCATCGGTCGGTAAACAGACAGTTAGACAAGGCGTACATCATGACATTTACTTGATTATTGGTCCAGGCGATATGTTTGTCGTCGTTAGTTCTCGGGAACACAAGACAAGCGTGCAATGAATCTAGTGATTGTACACAGTAATTACGGTAGCCGCTTCACCATTGTAGGTCCAAGCTAGAAAAAAACATAAACGTATCTATAATTCGATCACAAGCTGGATTCCTTTTATAGTTATGCCATGGAGTTGTGATACATTGTATATTCGGCATAGAGATCTTCTGGAAAACAGTTTATAAATGATATGCTACACCGTTTGTATACGCTGCACAACACATTATTAAGTATAGGCCTACTCCACAGAAGGCAGTTAATTATTACCCCGGGAGCAATTGCTGATAAGTACATAATATAAAAACATCCGCCGCTGCGATGATACATTTTTTTGTGTGACCTTTATTTATTTAAGAGGGCGTGCATATTTAAGACCACGCAATTACCTACAGTATGACATTACACACGGACCTTCGAAAACGCTGTCCTCGTTTCAACCAGACCCACGCAATGATTTATCACCACTTCCATAACGAGTCACAATCTATAACCACCTATTCCTGGCTAACAATTAACTACATATTAAATATTTAAAGTAATGTAACTATTTATACACGAAATAATGCGGCATTTCTACATACAGAAAGACAGACAGACCGACACACAGACCGTCAGACAGACTGACAGACTGACAGGCAGACGTACAGAGAGACATACAGGCCGACAGACCGACAGACCGACATACAGACGGACAGACAGACGTACATACAGACAGACCGACAGACCGACAGCCCAACCGACTGACCGACCGACTGACCGACCGACCGACCGACCGACCGACAGACAGACAGACAGACAGACAGACAGACAGACTGACAGACAGACAGACAGACAGACAGACAGACAGACAAACATATATACAGACAAACAGACAGACATACAGACCGACATACAGACTGACAGACAGACGTACATACAAACCGACCGACCGACCGACCGACCGACCGACCGACCGACCGACCGACAGACAGACAGACAGACAGACAGACATACATACATACATACATACAGACAGACAGACAGACAGACAAACATATACACAGACAAAAAGACAGACATACAGACCGACAGACCGACATACAGATGGACAAACAGACGTACATACAGACAGGCCGACCGACCGACCGACAGACAGACAGACAGACAGACAGACAGACAGACAGACAGACAGACAGACAGACAGACAGACAGACAGACAGACATAAATACAGACAGACAGACAGACAGACAGACAGACAAACCGACAGATCGACAGACAAACAGACAGACAGACAAACTTACAGACAGACAGTCAGACAGATAGTCAGACAAGCATACAGATAGACCGACACACAGACCGACAGGCAGACCGACAGACAGACCGTCAAACAGACTGACAGACAGACGTACAGACAGACATACAGACCGACATACAGACGGACAGACGTACATACCGACCGACCGCCCGACCGACCGACCGACCGACCGACAGACAGACAGACAGACATACATACATACAGACATACAGACAGACAGACAGACAGACAGACTTATATACAGACCGACCGACCGACCGACCGACCGAACGACCGAACGACCGACCGATCGACCGACAGACCGACCGACCGACCGACCGACCGACCGACAGACAGACCGACCGACCGACCGACAGACATACATACAGACAGACAGACAGACAGACAGACAGACCGACATACAAACATATATACAGACAAACAGACAAACAGACAAACAGACAAACATACAAACTTACAGACAGACAGACAGACAGTCAGACAGACATACGAACAGCGAGGGGGGATCAAAAGGGAGAGAAAGAATGGGAAAGGGGGATAAGGAAGAGTGAGAGTAAGAGAGAAAGGGAGAAAACAATTGTGTGTGATGTATGATGGGGTGTAGTGAGGGCCTCTTAGTTCGCCGCCCAATGTGTATACGATTTTATGAGCAGCTACGAACCCTTGGGTTAAATTAAAGCTATACAACTCTATGTCACGATCAACCTATTTTAGTTAACTCTTTAATTTTATCTTAATTACTCAGGTACCTACGTAGATGCGTAAGAAGTGCCGCCCATTTCTATTTAGGTCAAATATGACTGGTCAGTTTTAAACTCATATGACTCGTTAGTTATAAACTCACAGGGTAATCCGTTCAACGTTCAACAGTATCCAGACACCTAGTGTTTAGGATGGGTTATCAGACCACCACACAGTCATCGCTAATGTTAACATTTCTAATACTCCAACTGAGTCGAAACACAATGTGTCTTACAGAGCCATTTACAGAATTCATATTACAGAATTCACAGAGCCATTTATAGAATTCACATTACAATGGCTGATATCCTTAAATCTGACCTTATCTCAGCCCCAAAAGAACACCTATCTGACTAACAATATATAAACAGTACTGTCAAGTTCTCAAGGCAATACTTCACAAACATGTACCTATGAAATCCAAAATCGTGTCACAAAAGCCACCGGCTCCACGGATGACTTCCGAAATGTTACTATCTAAAAGGCGCCTTCGTTATTTAGAGCGTGTTTGGCGCAAATCACGCTCACCTATGGACAGGTCGCTTTATTCTAAACAATGTCACCCCTGTAACAGACATAACCAGAGCCAAGTCAGTTATGGAACTGCATCAATAACATTCTACACAGACGGCCTGATCCATATTAACCTAGTCATGTAATAATCGAGTTTCTGCGTGACTCGTTCTCTGGTCATTTTAAGGACTAAATCAGTCTTATTCGTTTGGCTTTCCCATGTCATACTTTAAATATTGTAAATATGGATTCTCCACGAGTAAATTCGCTACTTATGCTGTTTGAACCTGCCACAGTTGATGAAGTGAGGAAAATAATTATGTCCTCCCCTAATAAGTCATGTGATCTTGATCCATTTCCGACTATACTGCTAAAAGCATGTCTCCATACATTACTCAGACCTATTACAAATATCATCAATGCATCACTGTGCTCTGGCTTTTATCCTGATGATTTCAAATACGCCGATGTCAGTCCAGTTCTTGAGAAGTCACCCCTGCTTAAACAAGACCTAAGCAGTTATAGACCTATTTCTAACCTTAGCTTTATTTCTAAAATACTAGAAAAGGTTGTAGCAAGCCGTCTAAGATTTCACATTAGCACAGATGTCTTAATTAATTAGTCTCAATCAGCATATAGACAATTTCATTCAACAGAAACATATATTTTAAAAGTACACAATGATATTAACTTGAACAGTGATAACGGTAAAGTAACTGCGTTAACCTTACTTGATCTGTCTACCGCCTTTGATACCATTGAACACAACATTCTAATTAAACGTTTATCAAAGTGGTACGGCATCTCTGGCACAGCTCTGAGCTGGTTTTCTTCATACCTAGCTGACAGATACCAAACTATTAAGATGTGGAACTGCTTTTCGGTTGCACTGCCCACTTTATGTGGTATTCCCCAGGGTTCTGTTTTTGGGCCGTGCTTTTCAGTCTTTACATCACGCCACTAAGCTGTCCAAAATCATAATTTGAATCATCATCTTTATGCTGACGATACACAGATCTACATTTCTTTGGCTACCCCGGGTACACCGAACAACCTCGTGCATTCATAAAGGAATCATCCAACGTGTCGTCATTTCCCACATGAACGCATCACGATGCATTTTCTACCCCACAATGTCTCGGCAGTTTAAAATGCTCGTTGTCACCATAAACAGCCTATATTATGATGTATGTCGCTTATTTAATAAGTCGCGAACATTGCTGATAATGTTGTTACTCTCCTCCTTGATCCCTGCTGTACAGGGGTGAGGGTCAGGTACAGTAAAGCTGAACCACGCTCTGTGTCTTTTCCTTTCATAGTTTCCTGTCCATCGCTCCCTCTCTCCATCTTTCATCCTCCCCTGATCTTATCATGTCCCTCCTCACGCAGTCCTCCCATCTCAGCTGAGCCCTTCCCATTTTCTTGTGTCTTTTATGTTCCGCGCTCTTCGCTATTTTTCCGGCATAATAATATATATTATAATCATCCCAATGACGGGACGCGGCAATGTCAATTCAGGGTGTAAACGTTTCCTCTGAACGTGACTAGTTTAATAGAACCTGCCGAGCGATTTGTCGTGCAGTTAAGGTGTCCAGTAGAAAACACGTACAACTGATATGTGTCCTCTGGTTTGTGTTTTAAAATTTCAAGTGTCTGAATTGTAATCCGGAGTTGCAATCTACAAGAGCCAACATTACACGTTTACCGTTACTGGAATGTCTAATTGATTTTGTCTAAATCTCACATGTATAGATAGTTTTTAGTAATTTAATTCGCTTAAATCAAGTATTTGTTGTTACAACTGGACTCATTATAAGAGCCTTGACGCCAAACAGAGTTATTTTTTATTCAGCAGATTTGTTAATTGATAGGAATAATGTCTCTATTTGCCCTATGTTATGGGGGAAATAGGATCAGTATCTCATTTTACGTTTTGTTACATTATAATAATAATAATAATAAACTTCTATATTGCCTATATTCCCAGGAATCTGATCTCAGAGGCGCAACATAAAAGATTCGTTGGGCAAAATCGTTAACAGGGACAAGCAAAGATTTGTTTTCAGAGCAAGGGACTGCCGAAAGTTAGGGTGGGAATGCAATTTTAAATAAATAAATCTTCACTTTTTTACGAAAGGTAGATATAGTTCAGATGATTTTAAAGTGATAGGGCGTTCATTCCATATTTAGGTGTAGCTACAAAAAAGCACGTTTGCCAATATTAAGCTTGTTTTTCGGAACAAAATGTTGTGAAACAGATGATCTGAGATTCCTGGGGATATCAGAAAAACGAAGGAGACTAAACAAATAGGATGAGTGTTGTGTAGAAAGGGCGCGATATGTGATAGCGGCTATCATGAATTGTATTTGATATGCAACTTTAAGCCAGTGTAACTGTTTAAAGTGGGGCAATGATGGTGAGAAATGAGGTGCTTTTAGTACCACACGTGCTAATTATTATGTTCACGTTGGAGTCTAGCAATGTCCTTTTTAGCAATAACGTTTAGGAGTGAGTTGCAGTAGTCAAGGCGACTGCTAATTAGAGCTACTGATATTGTTTAGCAGTACCTAAAGTGAAATGACGCCGAATTCGACGATAATGACGTGTATGGTAGAAATAGGGTTTACATACTTGAGAAATGTTCTGGTGAAAGCTGAAATTAGGAACGGAATCTGATGGTGATGTATCATTACCAAGCAATTTAACTGGAAATTAGTTAACAACTTTGTTTCGTTGTTATTTTGTGCCAATAATAATTAGATCAGCTTTATTTGGATTTAGCTTCAATTTACTTGTTTCCATCCACAACACGATGCCAGTGAGACATACATTTAATGTTGATAGAGATGTTTGTGTATCGGTTGGTGAAAATGATGTATACATGTGTGTCGTCAGCCTACAAGCGATGATTTACGCTATGATTAGTTATGACTCGATTAAGGGACGTAGTATATAAGCTAAACAGAACAGGACCAACGACAGAGCTCCGTGGAACACCAAATGGAAGATGTTCAGGACAAGACAGTGAGCCAAATATATTAATGCTTTGGTATCGGTCTGAAAAATACGATCTAAACCACTGAATATATGTTCCAAAATTCCAAAATATCTACGGAGGCGATGTAAAAGAATGTCGTGATTTATTGTATCAAAACCAGCTGATAGATCTAGTAAGGTGAGAGCAGTCAATTTGCTATTATCCATATTGCACACAATGTCGTTGAATATTTTAAGAAGAGCCGTCTCAGTTGAATGAAATCGTTTATATGCAGATTGTAGATCACTTGATTGATAAGTGCTGGGTATAAATATGTTCATGGAGTCGATTTACAACAACCTTTTTCAATACCTTCAATAGAAAAGTATGATTAGAGATAGGACGGTAATTCTTAAGGTCATTTTTGCACAGACTTCGATTGTTAATAAGAGGATTGACACGAGCTTGCTTGAACTCATATGTAAAACACCACCCTGCCTTGACATTATTTATAATATTTGTAATAGGATAAACCAGTCGATCTATGCAACTTTTCAGTAGAAATGTCGGAAAAGGGTCAAGATCACACGATTTATTAGGACATTTTTGTGTGATAGTGCGAACTTCACTTGTAGTTGCAGGTGTAAAATACTGCAGTGCTTTACCAACAATCGTTTGTTCTGTAAACTTGTAATCAACGTCATTAATAACAAAACGTGATCGAATGTAAGCAATCTTATCCGTGAAGTATTTAAAAAACATGCTGCATAATGTAACCAATGAAGAGGTATCAGGCAATACTTTTGGTTTCTCCCGATGAAGCACACTATTGATGGATTTCCACATTTGGCGAGGGTTTTCAGAATTTGTTGATGTTAAATTCATGTAATAGTCTGGTATTGCTTTTGGCATCATGTGGTAGCATATATCTAACTGCTTAGTATAGTGGGAACGATCAAGGAGTGAACGGGTACGTCGCCAAATTCTTTCAAGATATCGACGGCGACGTTTCGTTTGTATTATGTCTAGTGACATCCGTGGTGTAAAACAAATTGTTGTGCTGGTCTTTACTCGACTTTGAGACACAGATAAATAATTACAGTATGATGATCTGATAATCCGTCAGTAACAGATACCGCCTTGGTGTTACTGCAGTTTGATCTAGTGATAAATACGCCAAGCCCAATGCCCATGGATATGAATTGGGAATGTGGCATGCTAATTCAAATGTTTGAAGTACATCCAATCATCCATGAATAACCTAGTATTAAGGATAGATAAATCAACATGGATATTGAAATCACCTACAATATATAATTATTCATGTAATTGTAATGTAGTTTCAAGAACATTGTGAAATTCATCAAAAAATGTACTTGTGTTTCCAGGAGGACGGCATATGCAAATAAAATTATCAGACACAGATGAACCTTTTATAAGAAAACATAATACCTCGAAGCTGTGGTATACAGGTGAATGAAGGATTTCTACCTTGAACAAATCAGAAACCAGAAATGCAACACCACCACCCCTACGTGACTGGCGTGGATGGTGGTGTAGAAAAAAGCCAGCAAGACAGGAGATAGTATAAATTGTTGTCAACCATGTCTCAGTCATTGCTAAAATATCTATGTGTTTTGATATCATTATATTCAATACAGCCAGAACAAATATTGGAACAGATACAAATTTAATTAAACATTATGAAACTGCGATACAAGGCAAGGTACATTTATTGCATTTCCGTTTCAAACTATTTTGATAGTAAGTAAGTTAGTAAGTTAATAATAAAGGTTTCATTTCCTGATGGTGACCATGTCACGTTTACATGTATTTTTCAATGGATCATCAGTCAGTGACTCCGCTACAGGTTACACATATACCTGTGTGGGATAAGTTATTTCTCATAGCACAGACACTAGGAAAAGGGAACCAAAGTCTGACAGTGTCTCTTCCTAAAGTCACAGGCAATGTGTGGTGAACGAAATGTGTCCACCTTTCGAAAATATCACAACAGCAGTGATCGCCAGGCATATTTCATTTGGAAAACCTGTATCCCATTCTATGCCGTTGAATCTTCTCGTAGATGATCTCCTTCTTTCTGTTATCGCTCACCATCGACACGAAATTGTTAATTCGTATCAAACTGTGGTGCAACACTTTTCCTTTCTCAAACGTAGTATTATTAAAGTTTCGAGTTACTCTGGGAACTCTCTACAAAATAACTGACCACAGAAGATCATGAAAGATGTGATGGAAACAAAATATGTGTCATATTTCGCAAAGCTATCAATACACAAGCAGATGTTTTTCGCGTTGAACATTTACTGCTTCAGAACTTGACAAAGTTGTCGCGAATTATGTTTTCTCTACCGTGATCGCATATATTATACCGTAGCGTATCGCGATATGGATGTTGAGTATCGTGTACTGTACAATGGGTATGTATTTTGCATTAAGGATACCGGTATGGTGTTCTGGTCCTATAAAATACGGTTATAGATATCCACGTGTATCTTATAATATATATATAACCTACACGCGGCTGTGAAAAATAGTAATTGGTGTGTTTCCTCGCCTTGCATTGCCGGGGTAACTCAGGTAGTACGCAACAAAAGCTTTTTTGTTACAAATGCGGGAGATCGGGAGGTTTGGAAGATATGTGACCCACGGCAACAAACCGGGTAGTAAGTCATACGGGCCTACTCAGCAAACATCCCGAAAATAGCTAATGGGTCATGTCCAATCAAATTTGTGATTTCGGCAGATATATATACCTTATAATCCCAACTTTCAATGTCCACTTTATTTCCCTCTACAAATAATTCAAACTTATAAAATACATGCATTTATGAACCCACATATTCAAAACGCAACTGACAATACGAGTCAAGATGACCTCGTTTCTCAAAACTTCGCTTTTTAAAAGATAAAAATATCTGCTAAAGATTTTCAAACAAATGAGGTATCATTTTAAAGCTGATCATCAGTGGAGCCCAAAAATTTACAAAATTAAATTTCACAATTTTGCGACTTATACTGTGGCAGGTCTGGTATTTGAAACAAAGAAGCTGGAGATCTCCCGTCATATGAGGAGGGTTGCAAGGTGTGCTTCGTTGTTCGATATAGGGAGACGAGATCGGTATAGGGAGACGAGATCGGGGTGCTTGCAGACTAACTCTAATTACTATTTCGTTTGCAAAAATGCCCGTCACATGACGGGATGCCTTGGTAGATGACAATCGTGATAGTAATGTTTACCAATTGTTAGAAAACACAGACCATAACGCGCGCGTAGAGACTCGTTGTTTGTGCAAAAGGATGAAGGTCGGAGAGAATGTGAAGTTCACGTCCACCAATAGGCCCTAGTCGTGATAGTGTGTAAAATTGTCAAATAATATTCGTATTGCTATGCTATTGACACGAGGGTAGACATAAACATTATTGTGTCAACGTCTACGTCATGTTGCCAAGTGTATGACACATGGACCGTTTTCCCGAAGTAATTGCCACGCGCACGTGGTTCATGCGATTGATAGGTTACGTTTTACGTATTACGCACACATTACTTGTTATGTTCCGAACAACTCATTTACCCCCAAAAAGGTTACAATCTTGACATATATGGCATATTTATTATAAAAAAAAGATATAGGTCTTACGTCCTATTCTAGGGTTCGTAGATTAATCCCTGAAACTTTGGCGCTCGAGGTTCAAGCCGTCTAAGAGGAAAACGTTAACCTACCTGCATACACAAGCTCGATTACAAGTAGATGACGTAGGCTTGTGTCCCGAATTTAAGACCTTGATGCTTGTACATGATATTGCCTCGCAGGTAGCTTTATAGACAACAGACATCATGCCCGGCCCGCATAAACAATATGGGATGCGAACGAACATTTCGTGTAGACATTGATAGTGTTTTACAAGCTACATTTATGTCACTAAAGCGATACATTCATGCCGCCGCTATATTTACAGATAGAGTAAATTATAAAATATGTTGAATTAATCTCGTAAATGTTTTTGATAACGCTGAATTCAATTAACGTCGCGAAGATTAATATCCGTTTTGTGTGAATCAAATTCGCCGGTAGTGCATTCAATATCAATAAATGAAAAATAGCTCAGTTGAGGGCAGACAAATGAAAAATAGCCCAGTTGAGGGCAGACGGGACGTACCGTTACATTTGATGTTAATTGAGCCAGAGCTTGCTAGCTAGCTAGAGTTGGTTAGACGACGCATGTACTATACCATACGTTATGTCGTTCTTGTGTATCTTGGTTTCTGCGTACCTAGCATGGTGCATCTATTTATGTCGATGTTGATGTCGTGCACTGCAACTCTACCTCAATATTTTATTTTTTTGTCCAAATCGTGATTGATTGATTTATTCAATATAATAATGTAATTTTACATATAATATTAGTACTTTTAAAATATATGGATGACACAAGAAATTACAAGCAGTTATTTACATCGTGGTCTTTAGACAGACACATCCAAAACATAACGTAGCGTTTAGAGGGTTATGTCAAGAGTATTACCGACTTAAATAACAATGATATATAAGTAAAATGTAAGCACGAAGTACCGCAGACGTCACAACACATAGTGGTAACACTGAGTTTTCTTCCTTAGTATTGATGTGTTCAAGTACCTACTATTGCATTATATATCAATAAAATAGTAGTAAATAAACAAATTATAAAACTTATAAAGTACCATAAACCACGATATTAATTGTAGATAAAAAGAACATGTATCCAAAAGAACAAACCTACTGGTTATTAAAGTAATTAAATAAAAGCTGCCTGAATATAGTAGGTTTAAATTAGTACTTGTTCTGAGAGCCTTGTATATTATAATAATTGTTTTCCAAATGGCACAGTTGTATACCTTGTATAACATTTTGATTAGTTTTAAACTATATTCTTTGTTAATAGTTGACTGTCTGTGTGTGCGTGTGCGTGTGCGTGTGCGTGTGCGCGCGCGATCGTAGTCATACGCCACATTTTTCAAACAAGTTGCCAGACCCCGAGGCTCTGTTATTTGTCTTGCCCGACCAACCGATTCTTATGCCTACCCCCACATTCATGGGAATGTCACGCGACTGACTGCCCTAAGTGGTCCCGCACTTCATTGAACCCGAACGCGAGAGAGTTGTCATGTCATTTTCTGCGTGCGTGCATGTGTGTGCGTGTGTATATGTGTGTGTGTGTGTGTGTGTATGTGTGTGTGCGTGTGTGTGTGTGTGTATGCGTGTGTGTGTGCGTGTGTGTGTGTGTGTATGCGTGTGTGTGTGTGCGTGCGTGCGTGCGTGCGCGCACGCGCGTTCTTAATCATACGCCACATTTTCCAAACAAGTTGCCCGTGTGCTCATTTCAATGTTAGCAAGTACAGCAAACAGCAAAGAACATACCTAGGTAATATCGACATAATAGTGCTAAAGTAGATGCATAACACGTGTAAGAGATAGCCCGCAAGGTGGTACCACTATACATGTATATTACTCAGTTTTGGAATCATTATTTCAACCAGCCCATTAAGAATCTCAATTAACATATATTTGCTTCAACGTTGAGTAGAATTATTATTCACATCTGAATCGGTCAGGGAATGGACGTTGAAACTTCGGAAAATAATGATGACAATCGAATTGTATGTGTCATTTGTTTGGCGCCCCATTTTCACACGAACCTGAAATATGTGTCAGGCCCGAAGGCCATAATTATTTTAACGAAAACGTATTTTTATTTTGGAATGGACATCGAGAATGAAGATCAATATAATTTAGAATAATGTATCGATTTATGCCGCAGGGCCGCTCAAGAGTCATCATTACACCGAATGACAGCCACCAATTTAATGTGAGAATGCTTTTTCAAACAAATAGGTCTATAGTCTTTTTTACGTACGGTGGCTATAGTTTGAGACAGTTCATCATGCTGTTGTGAACCAGTGTGCACTGTCTGGTCCAGATTGTTTATTACATTTCAAAAAACATAAGCAGTTCACACGGATAATCCCATCTGTCACTTAATCAGCATCTTTCAGCACTGAACATTTTTCCAGCTACACTAAACAGCTCCAGACTACAGATACCCTTTGTATTGCATGCACTTGGATGGGTGATAAAAGTCCCTAACATAACATAGTACACTGCCAGGTGGGCCCACTGACACACTCCCAGAGGAGTTTACGCTGCGTTCCAATCACCTCGTGTATACCGTGAATACGACTTCGTAACCCCTACTTTACCCAGTTGCATGCATTTACAAGTGGTAAACTCGAGGAGCTCGTGAATTTTCCAGTTCGCCAAGTCGTGTTTCCGATATAAACGAACCCATAGGTACGCAGCATTATTCACTGACTGACACTGGCTGGACAGTTAGACTGTAACTTTCTTTGATGTCAATTGAGTGAACGTTGGTCACTGCACACAGTGATCTTTAAAGCTCTAACCGCTGACAAAAGGAACGCATAATAATCAATAATGCCAAATAAAACATTGTTAATTGAAAGTTAATTGAGATTTTGTCAATTAAATTTTATTAAATTAACCTCTTCCAGAAAAGGTAATTAATTTTATTTAATTAATTTGCATATTTTGAGAAAATTAGTTAATTAAATTAAGTTAATTGAATAAACTAATTAACAACTAACAATTTAAACTAACCTATTTTATATGATTTTTAAAGTCATGTCAAGTTGATTTCTGATATTGGGTTCAGCTACAAAGAAACCTGGTTTGCCAATGTTAAATTAATTGCACAATTAGGCTACCCGATTGTAAACCCTTTTTCTAATCCTTTAATGTGTTATTTAGGGTACTGACATAACAAAATGTCGGCGCTTCCATTTACACACGTTATTGGTTTATTTTATTATGTTATGTATTCATTAGTTGTTAGCAGTCGGCGCTGGAACCAACATTTATGTAACGTGCACTGGCATCAAGTGCTCATGCTCCGGTTATAACCATTTATAATTAATATCCCGTTGTCCGAAGCACTGGCGGCAAGCACAGAAGATACTTGTCTAAATAGTTTAATCGTGACATGACTTGCGTGTTGATACGCTCGTTTCCACTCTTTCACGTTTGGCAATTGCTTGGTTACGCAAGCAGATTCGAACCATACATTTTCAGACAAACAACTGAACTGAATTAACTGCTTTGAAATAATCTTGATCAAAAATGTCTACTAGCAATATATAATAATAAAGTAGCATTATTAAACTAACTGTGACCCTGTTGTTATAACACGACTTGGTCATAGGTCTTACCGTAGATCTCCTGTCCAAAAAGGTGTTTTAATCTTAGTTGGCCATTCTTGTTTGAGGACTTTATTATCTGAATGTTTTGTTTACAATTTGAACATTTTCCGGTCGAAATGTTAAAGTTGCGAACATTGTTTCGTGTTTTTTAACACAGTTTGGCTCGTAGCAAATATAAATTTTAAATTATATATTAAATATTAATTGTGATCTTGTGTGTTAAGAACATATATTAAATAATACAGAAGATAAACATATCGTTAAGGGGACCATCGTTGTTTCTGTCATCGAAGCAATCGGACCTACCAGCGTAACAGCAAGCAAACGGTAGTCAACAATGTATTCCCTTGTTTTTGTCAGTCAATCACAATACTATTTCTCGAATGAACAATTTTATTGTTTTACCTAATCCGGCATTTCACGTTCAAAGGGAACGCCATCATGACTTAATAAAACAATTATTTTGTCACACAATAATATTATTTAGTTTCCGTTCAGCGGGTGAGCGTATCACAGCGATCCACTTTGACTGTAGCATAGGTCTGCCGTCAATATAAAAAGTACAGTATAAATTATGAACACATTTTTATGGTGGTGACAATGAATGCCCACCTTTCTTAACGTTGGTCCTTTACGTTAACACTGCCAGTTGCATAGTCAGATAAGAACATTATTCTAAACAGCTGGCGTTAGCTTGTTGGGTATTCATGTACAAATAGTAAATTTGCCATGTATCGATGTATGTACATCTATCCCATTGCTAACAAAGCCTTTGTGTAAGGAGAAATTAAGTGTTGTGTCCGTTCACGTCTGACATATTGATGGGACTATTGCATAATTTAACTTTACCATCACCATACAGTGTTATACGCAGGTCCGATTAATATACGTATCTATTAGTAAATCATTGATGAGAAACACGGCTGAGCGTCACTGGTGCGTTCATTTCAGCAATGCATAGGTCAAGGCTGTTGCCATGGCGACAAAGATGGCGGATACGCTGTGGCGTCTAGCGTCGTTGGATTCGTTGTCCTCATTAGCCTCGTCTTCGGCCGACACGGTTGGATCGTAGAGGAGACTGCTGTTGAACCGCGTGAAACGCACGATGATGAGAGACGGGTCCTTGCTATCCACCTTCGGATAGCCTTCGACGACATTGACCCAGCGATCGTCTCTCTTGACCTGTAATACAAACGACACATGCCGATCTTATAATATTGCATTGACTCTAGTCGCATACACATAACACGAAGGACCACTTGCACAAACCATGACAGGAACAGAACGGACAGGACGTGTCAACATTATGCATACGACAGCCTTATAATTTTTACTACACACGTTAACCGCTTATCTCATGCAAATAGCAAACGCACATGAACATCACCGCTTTCACTCGATAACCTCGTGACTGTTTTCTATGTCGTTCATCCGGACATTCGTGTCGTGTCGAGCCAACAATATTTACGTCTGTGCAATAGGCTGTGCGGATCGAGAATTAAATCGATCAATATGACAATTGTACTTAATTGACTCGATTCATATTCTCATCTCTCTCCACCTCCCTGTGTTACGTTTGTTTTTGAAATGCAGCCGTAGTGAGGAGAAAAACAAATACAGAGAGAAAATATAGGTTAGAGAGGATAGAGATGGTAGAGGGGGGAGAGAGAGGGGGAGAGAGGAGAGAGGAGAGAGAGGAGAGAGAGGAGAGGGAGGAGAGAGAGGAGAGAGAAAGAGAGGGGGAGAGAGGGGAGATGAGAGGGAGAGAGAGGGAGAGTGAGGGAAGAAAGAGAGGAGAGAGAGGGAGAGTGAGAGAGAGGAGAGAGAGGAGAGAGAGGTGAGAGAGAGAAGAGAGAGAAGAGAGAGGAAAGAGAGGAGAGAGGATAGAGAGGAGAGAGAGGAGAGAGAGAGCAGAGAGAGAGGAGAGAGAGGAGAGATGGGAGAGAGGAGTGAGAGGGGAGCGAGGAGAGGGAGAGAGTGATTGAGAGAGAGAGGGGAGAGAGGAGAGAGGGGGAGAGG
>CM034541.1:19245036-19279467 GCA_020002185.1 Paraescarpia echinospica
ATCTGAATGTTTTGTTTACAATTTGAACATTTTGCGGTCGAAATGTTTAAGTTGCGAACGTTGTTTAGTGTTTTTGAACATAGTTTGGCACGTAAACGTGAAGCATATTAATTGTGATTTTGTATTAAGAACATATATTAAATAATATAGAAGAGAAACATATGGTTAAGGGGACCATCGTCGCTTTTGTCATCGAAGCAATCGGACCTACCAGTGTAACAGCAAGCTAACGGTAGTCAACCATTTATTCCCTTTTTGATGTCAGTCAGTAACAACACTATTTCTCGAATGAACAATTTTATTGTTTTACATAATCCGGCATTCCACGTTCAAAGGGAAGGCCATCATGACTTAATAAAACAATTATTTTGTCACACAATACATTTAGCTTCCGTCCAGCGGGTGAGCGTATCACAGCTTTGACTGTAGCATAGTTCTGCCGTCAGTATAAAAAGTACAGTATAAATTATGAACACATTTTTATGGTGGTGACAATGAATGCCCACCTTTCCTAACGTTGGCACTTTACGTTAACACTGCCAGTTGAATAATCAGATAAGAATATTATTCTAAACAGCTGGCGTTAACTCGTTAGGTATTCATATAAAAATAGTAAATTTGCCATGTAACAATCTATGCCCATCTATCCCAATGCTAACTATGCCTTTGTAGCAATGTTCCTCTGCCGAGCTCACGAGTTGATTGACTTTCAGATCTGTGAAATTAGTAAGAGAAATGCTAAATGCAGTGTAATGAGAAATTAAGTGTTATATCCGTTCACGTCTGACACATTGATGGTACCATTGCATAAGTTTACTTTACCACCACACAGTGTTATACGCATGTCCGATTAATATACGTATCTATTAGTCAATAATTGAGAAACACGGCTGAGCGTCACTGGTGCGTTCACTTCAGCAATGCATAGGTCATGGCTGTTACCATGGCGACAAAGATGGAAGACACGCTGTGGCGTCTGGCGTCGTTGGTTCCGTTGTCCTCATTAGCCTCGTCTTCGACCGACACGGTTGGATCGTAGAGGAGACTGCTGTTGAACCGCGTGAAACGCACGATGATTAGAGACGGGTCCTTGCTATCCACCTTCGGGTAGCCTTCGACGACATTGACCCAGCGATCGTCTCTCTCGAACTGTAATGCAAAAGACACATGCCGATATTACAATATTGTATTGACTCTAGACGCATAAACATAACACGAAGGACCACTTGCGCAAACCATGACAGGAACAGAACGGACAGGACGTGTCAACATTATGCATACGACAGCCTTATAACTTTTATTATACACGTTAACCGCTTATGTCATGCAAATGGCAAACTCAATGACAATGAATATGACAATGACAATGACAATGCCAATGAATATAGTTTATGTTGGTCAATACGTACAAGAACCAATAGTAAAATAATACACATCATAAATTATATATTGAGACATAATATATGTACATCAGCGTGAATATGTTTAACGTGTAATTTGTTAACAAATGAAAACAACTAAATAACATAATAGTCTATATTTACATTTTATAGAAAAGAAACTTAGTTGATACGATCTTACTGTACTGACCAGGGAGACTCTTACTAAGACCGCAAGGTCGCTATCGTAAGAACCACCCTTAAATATTACAACGTTAGATTTATCAATAATTCATTGATTAATTAATAAAACAGTTCAATTCAAGGCTGATAGTCATCGTTCTTGTGTGTGTGTGTGTGTGTGTGTGTGTGTGTGTGTGTGTGTGTGTGTGTGTGTGTGTGTGTGTGTGTGTGTGTGTGTGTGTGTGTGTGTGTGTGTGTGTATCTTGCAGTTATTCATATATTCACATATATCTTTGGGAGTTTTGTACACATCGAGTGAACAGTAGGTACAGGGTTTTCTATGAGACAAATGCCAATTGAAAGTGATTACTAATACATCATGATAGCAGACACAGCATATCTTACATGTATAAGGTGTATAATGATGTCTTACATGTGAGAAGACGGGGAAACAAATCAGACAGGTTTTTTTTTATAAAAAAGAAGTACATTTTAAGTGTAGTTTTATTTAACTCGAATGTACACATGTATAACAGTGCCTGATTCGACAAGTTGAGCTGTAGTTTGAAATTAAATAGGTTTTTTTGCTGAAGCCTTTGAGAGAGTGGGTATGGATTTTGTCCGGTATTAAGTTGGGAGTATCATTATATACTCGAGCGATGCTACGTCTGATGCTTTTATTTGCAAGGTCACTGTTCGTACTTTCTGTGTGGATACGCTCCTGACTTCTGGTACTGTATGTGTGTACGTCAGAGTTAAGTCTTATGGTTATATTTTGTAGATACTCGAGAAGGTTTCTATTTACGTATTTGGGGGTAAAATTTTAACTGTTGTAATTTAACGATGTCTTCAACTTTTAGGAGTTTTAGGCTTTTGAACAAAGGGTCAGTATGTGCGTTATATTTACTGTTTGTAATCATTCGTATTGCTCTCTTTTGTAGTTTTGTTACTTTATTGAGTTGAGATCCCCATACAAGTATACAGTAAGTTATGTGGGGGAGAATTAGTGAATTGTACAGTTTTAATCATACATATATTGATGAATGAACCATCTCAACTTATTTATGATTCCAATTGTGCGAGATATTTTGGAAGCTATTTTATCGATGTGGCTGTTCCACTTAAGATGTTTGTTTATAGTTAAACCTAGGAAGTTGAAATTATCTGCGCACTCGACTGGTGTGTTGTCTATCTTTAAGGATAATCTTGGGATTTTCTTTTGTGGAGAATGGAATAACATGTATTTAGATTTTTTTATGTTTAATGATAGTTTGTTAACTATTAACCACGCATTTATTTTGTCTAACTCAATATTGATTTCTTGGAAATTGTCATGTATGTTAAAGGATTCCAATGTACTTGTTAATACTGAATCATCTGCATATAGTAATAGTTTTAAAACTGTCCTAGCGTTTGTAATGTCATTTAAGTAAATCAGAAATAAGAGAGGACCTAGAATGGATCCTTGAGGCATTCCAGTGGTAATGGGAAGCATATCAGATTTAGTGCCTTCAAATTCGACATATTGTTTTCTTCCAGTTAGATAACTACGTAGAAGTGTGTTTCCATTTCCATTAATTCCATAGTATGATAATTTGTTTAATAAGATGTCATGATCTAGTGTATCAAAGGCTTTTGATAAGTCTAGAAATATTGTTATGGGAATTTCTCCTTTATCCATTTCGCAGATGATTTTGTTAATAAGTTTGAGTGCTGCTAACTCCGTAGAATGTCCCTGTCTAAAACCATATTGACTTTTATAGAATAGTTTGTGATTTTGAAAGAAGGAATATAGCTGGTTATAGATTAATCTTTCGAACATTTTTGAGATTGCTGAAAGTATTGAAATTGGTTGATAATTTGTGAATAATCTTTTGTTTTCCTTTTTGAATATGGGAATAATTTTGGCTGTTTTCAAGATATCAGGAAAGGTTCCTGTTTCTAAAGACTGGTTTATTATGATTTCGAGTGATTCAAGTAAAGGTGTCTTTAATTGTTTCAATACTTTTGTTGATATGCCATCTTCGCCACAACTGGATTTCTGGTGAAGGCAATCAATGACAGTTTCTATGTCTTGTTGGTTAACTTTTTGAAAGGAAAATTGTACATCATGTTTGAATTGCAGATAGTCTTGAAATGTTTTGTTATCTGGGTTACGTATTTTTTTGACAAGTTCCGGTCCAATGTTTGTAAAAAATGAATTAAATTTGTTTGCGATAGTAAGCTTGTTTGAGACCTGTTGTTCTTCCACAGTAAAATATTCTGGGAATGATTTCTTTTTTTCCGTTTTATTTAGTATATCATTTATAGTTGACCATGTCTTTTTTTATTTGTTTTGTGTCTAGTAAAACAAGAGTCGTAATAACTTAATTCAGCATATTTAATTGTTCTTTTAAGTACAACATTAATATTATGTAGTTCCGTTTTTAGTAGTGTGTAGTCGTGTGAAATAGGTATAAGAGTGTGTAATTTCTTGTACAATTTATCTCTATGTTTTATAGATTTAATAATGCCTTGTGTGACCCAGTTTGATTTTTTTGTGGCGATGTTTGTTGAATTTAACAATTTTACTTGGAAAATGTTTTTTATATATTTTTTCAATGGTATCACACATAATGTTTGTGTTTGTATTTGGGTTAGTGTTATGGGATGAGTTATTTTTTCCAGCAATATTGTTACTTGTTAATTCGTGTAATAGCCTGTTTAAGGCATTTGGTTTTTCTTTTATCACTTTTATAAATTTTGGAGGCGAACCCTGGAGACTTCTTTGAATATTTAGGCATGTAAAATAAGGCTGATGATCTGAAAACTTTTTTTTATCAAAATGCCTGATGTAGTATTCATAGTAGTATTGGAAAGTTTGCAGAAAAAGTTATCTATTAATGTACCCTTAGAGTTAGAGAATCTTGTGGGTAGAGTAATTTTGGGGTAGAAACTATGTGTAGATAGTACATCAAAAAAATCACTAAAGATTTCAATCTCGTTTACTTTTAAGAGATTAATATTGTAATCTCCAGCGATGACAACATCAGAATTGCAACTCTCTAGGTGCATTAATAACGGCGTTATTTCATCAATGAATGTCCTGTAATTATCGAGGTTATTTCTTGGTGGTCTATGCACATTTCCAAGTATAATATTTCTGTGTAAATTGAATTGATTTTGATAAGCTGGCCTTCTCAATTAGTTTACTCACTATTAGTCACACAAACAGCAACGCTCACACTCGATAACCTCGTCACTGTTTTCTATGTTCTTCATCCGGACATTCGTGTCGTGTCGTGTCGCGATATTTACAGTCTGTGCAATATGCTGTGCGGATCGTGAATTAAATCGATCAATATGACAATTGTGCTTAATTGATTCGATTCATATTGTCATCTCTCTCCACCAGCCTGTGATACGTTTGTTTTTGAAATGCACCCATGGTGAGGCAACAAACAAATACACATAGAATATATAGGATAGAGAGAATAGAGAGAGGGAGAGAGAGAGGGGGGTAGAAAGAGGGGGAGAGAGAAAGGAGAGAGAGAGAGGAGAGACAGAAGAGAGAGGGAGGAGAGAGAGAGGAGAGAGGGGAGAGAGAGGACAGAGAGGGGGATAAGGGGGAGAGAGGAGAGGGAGAGAGGGAGAGAGAGAGGGAGAGAGAGGGAGAGAGAGGGAGAGAGAGGGAGAGAGAGAGGGAGGGAGAGAAAGACAGGAGAGAGAGAGAGGGAGAGAGAAAGAGAGAGAGAGAGAGAAAGAGAGAAAGAGAGAGAGAGAGAAAGAGAGAGAAAGAGAGAGAGAGAGAGAAAGAGAGAAAGAGAGAGAGAGAGGGGGGAGGGGGAGCGCGCTCGCGACACGTACCTTGCCGGAGAAGCTCATAGTCGTGTTGTCTCCGAGGTCGAACAAGGCAGGCGTTGAAGCCGTGCGAGGTCGTCGCATCCTCGGCGAGCGAGTACTGTTGACCTCGACGTAGACGTCCAAGAAGGCGGCGGCGCCTTCGTCTCCCTCCTCCCCGCACCAACTCCACTCACTCAACTCGATGTTGAACTTCAGGTCTCCTTTCCTCAGCTTCTGTTTCTCTCCGTCGATCTCGATTTCCCCGTCGTTTTCTGGCAGCGCCATGTCAATTGCCATTTTGCCGACTCCCTCACCCAGTTGGGCGTGGAATCTCTTCATCAAAGCTTTCAGGTTGCTACTGTGCTTCAACTTCACCTTATCTTTCTTCGCCTCAACGATGAACTTTGTATGCTCGAAGTCAGAGAATCGCTTCCCCACTCCAGTTCCGTTCTGTCCCATCCAGGAGCTACGGAGCCGCATCCAGTCTTTAAATCCTTCCTTCTTCCCTCCGCTACCTGATCCAGATCCCGGCTGTTTACTCATTCCGCCGCTCCCTGATCCAGATCCCGGCTGTCCACCCATTCCGTCGCTCCCTGATCCAGATCCCGGCTGTCCACCCATTCCGCCGCTCCCTGATCCAGATGCCTGCTGTCCACCCATTCCGCCGCTCCCTGATCCAGATCCAGATCCCTGATGTCCGTCCATCGCTCCGCTTCCCGATCCCTGGTGTCTACCTGTCTCGCCACTCCCTGATCCAGATCCCGGCTGTTTACTCATTCCGCCGCTCCCTGATCCAGATCCCGGCTGTCCACCCATTCCGTCGCTCCCTGATCCAGATCCCGGCTGTCCACCCATTCCGCCGCTCCCTGATCCAGATGCCTGCTGTCCACCCATTCCGCCGCTCCCTGATCCAGATCCAGATCCCTGATGTCCGTCCATCGCTCCGCTTCCCGATCCCTGGTGTCTACCTGTCTCGCCACTCCCTGATCCAGACCCCGGCTGTCCCGTCGTTCTGCGTTTGGTTTTCGTAGACCTTCGCCTCCTCCCGGTCGCCGGCTGTTCCATAGCGGTACAGTTAGTCACCTCGTTGCCGTCTTTGTCGAGCTGCACCACCTGTGCCATCCTGATCTGCACCGGCCGCCTCTCCGCCGTCTCGTTGGCCATCTCTCGCCGGTGACTCCGATACTCCATCATCCCCGAATTGGCTGCTACCCTCACCTCAGATCTGCCCATCTTGAAGTCTTCCTCGGCGGAGACCAACGCCGCTGCGACAGCAACGAAGACGAGGCAGATCACCCCTCGTAGGTACGACATCCCGTTGTACAAAGACCGCGGCACAGATGACAGTAATGATGTTTTAGAAGAGCGATTTCGTGTTCGCGTCCGTCTTTAGAGGCTCCTGGCTGCTTGCTGAACCGAATGAATAACCAGGCGCTTATATATGCATCGCCACAAAGGCAACTGCGCGGCAAGTCTCGCCGAAATCGTGACAAGCTGGAGTGACGTTAATGGCAACATTCTGGGCGTGGCCTGCCGCTGGGCATAAAACGGGTATTCAAGTATGTATGTATGCTAGATCAACAAAGAAGAACGTCATGTAGCAGGAACTGCCATAATAAGCATGCGTCAATGCTGCCACAGGAGGTCTTCGCGGCTGTCGTAGCATTTGTTGATTTGGCTAAAACCACTTGAGGACAACAACACTGCTTGGCCTGAGTTGAGCTTAAAATGTAATTAAACCTTGGTCCTTCTGCAGTGAACGCATGACTGATTCGTCAGTCACGACTACTCCGCTGTGCATTGTGCGTCGTATCAATCCATCGATCGTTAGCTGATCGTGTCATGTTTGTCGAAGCGTGACTGTAATTATATCGTAGTCACTGAATCGTACGTTTGGAACTGCACATTTCTTGGTGTAATGTATATCTTTGAGCACGTGGATATATTGAGCAATACATACCTTGGAGGAGTGATCAGTGATTTTTAAAAGGTTGACTTAAACAATAATTAAGCAATTTTATATCAATATTCTAAAACAGCGGTATTTAACCTGAGGATAATTACCCCTTTGGGGGCAATTCGGACATTTTCGGGTGGTAAAACAAGCTTGATAAAGTATGGATTTTTCAGCAAATAATTCATCACAACAACCCTCTTGTAGCACGCTATAATGAAGAAAAATGTTGTGGAAAGAAACATCAGAAGTTAAGGATGCTTCATGCTGAAAGCAAGGAGTGCCTTACAATCGGGGAGGATTTCATCAAGTCACGTCTAATTGAAGCATCGAGGTTCGTCCTTGGCGATAGACAAGGAATGCATATGAACCAGACATAACTTTAGGACACGATCGTGAAAACTTTATATTTGAGACGAGCGAGGTCACTTTTGGATCAGGCCGTTTTAGTTGTAGAAGTGAAAGCAAACCACTAGATGCGTCGTGCTTCAGTTGAATGAATCAATATAATGATATGTTGTCTATTGTGCAGAATTGTTTATATTTGAAATGCGACTCTGTGAAAAGAGGGCAGTCCAAAGTCACTAAACTGTTTACCATGGAGTGTCACGTACCCCAGAATTATTAGTGAATGTAAAGAAGTTGGATCCGATTTCAATGTTCTTATCTTCCCTATGGAGGATCGCATCGCTTGTTATCGTGGAGACAACAGTTTATCGTGTGTTCGAATTAAGAGAAAAATCATCGTCTTCTTGGAAGGGCGAGAACCGCTAGACTAAAATTTCAGGTGATGTCAGACAACGAGGCTATGCAGTTGTTATAAGGCTGGGATGTATTGCACATCGTTTAGTAAATAAAACAGCTGAACCTCTCACAAGAAAGGAATGTGGTTCATTTTCTCACAAAACTAGTTGTGTGAAATTAAAATATCAATTAAAAAACATGTTAATTGAACTGAAATGTCTAACAATAATTATTTAAACCCATTTCATAGATCTTTGGAACTCATTTTCTATTCACAGGCATCAGGACGGGCCGCGCTTTAGGACGGGCAGGGCTTCAGGACGGGCAGGGCTTGAGAGGCCGAGTCCCCAACATGTTGGAGTGAGCGGAATGGCGATTGCTTTTAGCCACCCCCACCCCATGCACACCACCACCACAACGACGACCCGGTTCCCGCCACAAACACGACGACCCCACCCCCGCTGTCACCACCACCACCACCATCACCACGACAACGATGAAGACGGCGACGACGACCTAGACCACGGCGACCACCACCACCGCTATCACCACCACCATCACGTATGCGCTTACGCTGAACTCTCAGAATGCTGACGTAGCACACGAAGAAGACGAAAATATGCATTTGCAGAATAGGGTGCTCGACACCAATACATCTAGTACTGTTGATGTTCTTACAAAGAACGACTGGACCAGTAATGCTGAGAAAACGCACTCGATGACGCTCTGGTTGATAATATAGACCAATGGTAACACAACCATGATATACCTCCCCCAACCCTGACATTGACTTCTCGGTTGCGACACTCAAAAAGAGGACCATCAAGAAACGTGGATCCAGGGAAGGGGTAAGGAATAGATTCAAGAAAAATGCGTACAGGTCCCCTCTACCAGCCGTCACTCTCTCGAATGTACGATCCCTCCAAAACAAGCTTAACGAACTGTCAACGATGATTCGTTCCGATGAAGATTAACCAGTTTATTTTGTTTTACCGAGACGTGGCTGTCAGAGCAGAATGTGGACATTGACATTGAAGATTTTATTACTATTCGCTCTGACAGAGTCAAAACAAATACTAAGAAAAGCATTGGAGGAGGTCTTCGCATGCTAGTCAACAGAAAGTGGGCCACTAACTTTTGTGTAAGAGAATGAGTCAGCATGAGATCGTACGAAATATTGACTGTGTCATTCCGGCCTCGCTACCTTCTCGTGAATTTGGTCAGATCACTGTTGTTCTGACCTACATACCAGGACTAAACAACGCAGAGGCAGCCGGGCTACAATGCGGCGCTAAGCAGGTCAGTGGACCAAGTCGTGTTTATATTCGAGGACTTCAACACGTGCGACATCACTGGCCAGCTGCCAAACCTACACCAGTACGTGTCTTGTCCAACTCGCCTCAACAGAACTCTTGATCGTTGTTCTGGCGCTATTCCCGAGGCCTACGTCGCCAATAACAGACACCCCCCCCCCTGGACAATCTGACCATACTATTATACACCTGATTCCAAAGTATATTCAGAGAGTGAAACATAAAAAACCAAGGTCACAGTGTATTGAAGTATGGGACTATGCTAGAACAGAGGAACTGAAAAGTTGTTTTGAATCGACTGAATGGAAGGTATTTTTTGACAGTTGTTATGACAACCCAGATTAACTTGTGGATCATGTAACGTCGTACATTCAGTTTTGTGAGGACTCTGTGATAAAATCACAGACTGTGCGAATGTTTTCCAACAGCAAACCATGTGTTACCAAGAGTTAAAGGTATTTTGAATGAAAGAAACAGGCATTTCTAGTTGGCAACACCACTAAATTGAAAGATTCGTCGCACTCCTTGGTAAACAGTTCAGAGAACGTACAATTTTAGAGTCGCCTTTCATTCACAAGCAGTTGTGCACTGTAGACAACGTTTATTCGTTCAGTTGAAGCGCAAAGCATCCATAGGTTTCCGAACAATTCTGCAACTAAAACAACATGATTCTGTTGCGATACATCTGCGGATGGTCTAGTTGGATCCATTGGTACCTATGATCTATTTCTTTGTGATAGAAATAACCGTATTGGTAGAGGTGTGGCCGCCTTCTGCAAGCAAGATTTAAACCCTATCCATGTATGTCTTTCTGAACACCTCAGCACAGTTGCAACCACGTGTTTAGGCCTTAAGATTACCACGAGTATCCGAATTGTATGTGTTTACGTCCACCGAATTGCGCTAAAGTTTACAACGAAAGCATGTGCGACATGATAACACGATAACACATTGTGTTAGGAACATCAATAACATTGTTATCATTGGTGATTTTAATTTGCCCTTAATTAGTTGGACACCTTCTTTTCCATGTGCGTGCCTGTCTCAAACGGTTCTAATAGAAAATCCGCAAACTACCCGAAACATATTGTCAAGCTGCGTACAAAATGTAAACACCTATCGACATGTAAACATCTGCCTAATGGTATGTAGAAATGACGGGCCGTGCAAAGCGAGTACATGTAAGCAGTCCTGCAAGTTGTTAACAATAGGGAGCTAACGATCCGGCAATCAGGTGACAGTTCTGCCTTTTACAAATACATCAACTATCGGCGCGTATATAAAGACGGGGTAGCCCCCTACTTAAAGGAAATAAAAATAAGGCATTAGCTAAAATCCTTTTTCCATGTGTACACATAGTTTAACCTTGTATGTAACATTTGACAACACTAAAAAAATACAGAAAAATACATTTGTAGCATAAATTCGATTTAAAACCCGTCTGTGTAGCGATTCCCGCGGAAAATAAAATTTAATGAGCTAGGCGATCACGTGGTATCGGGACGTCACTTATGACCCACACTCGCATCAGGCCGACCCTTTCCATGCATTCAAAGCATGTTTACAAGTATAGCTTTTGGGTCGAAACGAGCGTCAGAATGAGTTACTGTGCAATATTCCAATGAAATACAAACACTAGTCATCATAGACGAACAAGCAGTTATCTTACCGTTCCACATGAATCGAATTTTATTCAAAACAATGAATGCGAATGTGCCTACAAGTCGACTAGGTTTCGCCGAGCTTGGGCTCGTTTTCAGAATAATTATATCGAATGCAACCAACGAGAGATAATCTACACCAATAAACATACATAGCAAACATATATCGTATCCAGCTACAGAAAATTATTATTGCACAATAACTCATTCTGACGCTCGTTTCGACCCAAAAGCTATACTTGTAAACATGCTCTGAATGCATGGAAAGGGTCGGCCTGATGCGAGTGTGGGTCACAAGTGACGTCACATCTCGGCATCCCGAAAAGCGCGCCAAAAATATGCATATTCGAAAATGTCCGGATGTACAGCATTAAATGTGGAATTTCTAATTCATTGATTTTTTTGATTGTTTTTGGCTTGGTGGACATGGAAATAGATAGCAAGATGTAATATAACATGAATTCAAGCCATATATGTTTTTATTCCCTTTAACACATGTGGTGAATTAGCTGTCAGTGATACCGACAAAGCCAATGAACTAAACAGACAATTTTCGTCTGTTTTCACTATGGACGATGGGACTTTACCAGAGTTAAACATGCGTACAAATGTTCAGTTATCTGACATCAAGCTCTATTCAGAGCTTGGGCGTAAATTAATGTGTAAGCTGCCTAATAAATTCAGCCGTAGCCCGGATGGCACACCCTCCGCTGTACTTAAATGTCTTTCATGTGAACTATGTACTCCACTGTATATTATTTTCAAAATGTCATTCAGCAGCGGTGTATGTCCTTCGCCCTGGAAATTGGCGGACATCACCCCTGTTTATAAGAAAGGAGATGCATCGCAGGCATGTAATTACTGCCCGATTAGCATTCTACCAGCTGTGAGCATAGGCGTGGGAACGAAATTCATATCGGTGGGTTACTGAAGCTTCAACATCACTGACAAATTTTCGCCGTCGCGCCGTTCCGTCACCTTGAGACTGTCTCGGTTGGCTCGACTGTCACATCGGAAGACGGGGTACTATGCCCGGAGAAATTCCTGGAGGCAGCTGCCACCCTACCCCCCCCCCGTTCCCGCGCCTATGGTTGTGGGCAGTTTGTTTGAAAGAATATTGGCTGACAGCATAAATTACCACCTGCCTCAAAATCACGTAATTACAGATGCTCAATACGGTTTTGTTAAAGGGCGATCCACAGAGCTGCAGCTATGGAACTGTTAATATATACGAAACAGTTCGTTGACACGGTGTACATCGACTTTTCCAAAGCGTTCGATACAATACCTCATCCTAAATTACTCTACAAACTACCGAAGTATGGGATATGCGGTAACATTTTACAATGGTTCACTAGCTTTCTAGGCAACCGCAAACAAAGAGTTAAAATAGGTGAAACATTTTCTGGTTATACCGATGTCTCTTCCGGTGTCCCGCAAGGCTCGTTCACCGGTCCCCTATTGTTCATATTGTACGTAAACGATCTGTCCGACGAAAATGTGACTGCTACCACTAATGTATGTTTGTTTGCGGACAATACCAAAATATCCACCGTGTTCGCAGATGTTTCTGAACGGCCTGACATGCAAAACTGTCTTAATGAATTCGTGGTTTGGGCAGACCGGTGGCAGCTTCAAGTAGCTGAACATAAATGCTGTGTACTGACGATTGGAAATAGTATCCCGGCTACCTGTCATCCGAAAGGTGTACAGCATGTTAACATTAATGAATACCGAGATCTTGGTGATACAGTGGATGATAACTGTTTATTTAAGCAGCACGTTTTGTCTATTTCTCACAAAGCATACAGCGCAGTCAATGTTATTTTTTGCTGCTTTAATACTGCTAATGACTGTGCTCTCATTAATGCATAAAACTCATTTGTGCGTCCAGTGCTGGAATATTGTTTTACTGTATGAAACCCATACATACCAACCAGGCAGTACTTGTGCATGACTGGCCAGTTAGAGAATGTGCAACGGTTCTTTACGCGCCCGGTTTATTACCGCTGTAAATTCAATGCCAAACATGGCTACTTACAAAGACTTGAATATCTTCATCTAGAGAGTCTCGAACTCCACCGGGTTTATAATGATATGGTAATAGTATATAATATCATGCATGGACATGTCAATGTATCTGAAAATAATATCATTTCGTGCAATAACACTGCTATGAATACCACCATTTCGACAAGAGATCATGGACTTAAACGTAAGACAACGCCCTTTAAACTTGATGTAACAAAAAAACATTTTTGTTATAGAGTTGTTCCTATCTGGAACCGACTATCTGAAGGCTTAGTTAACTTAACTTCCAAAATACAATTTAAGAAAGCCCTGCGTACACTAAACTTTGATTCTGCAATTAAGTTCGATAGACACGTGTAGGAATCTACTTGATTGGAATTTTTGTGTATCATATAAATTAGCACGTGTTGTACCCATGGGGACACAATCTTTTACATTTTTGATCCATAAATAAACAATCAATCAATCAATCCAAAAATGACTTCGCTCGCATCCGATATTCAGTTTTCACGTTATATCCTAAATTGATATATAGTTCATCTGTCTCCCTTGTTCCTCGCCAAGGACAATAATCGAAGTTTCAGTTAGATATGACTTGATAAGATCTTTTCTGATTGTAAGAGACTTTAAGTATAAGGCATTCTTAACTTCTGGTACGTCTTTCAACTACACGTGTCTTCAATGCAGCGCGGCACAGAGCGTAGTCGTAATTAATTAAATAATTACTCAACATTCGTACCGGCACTATAAAAAAGCTTGTGTTACCCCAAAAAGGCCCGAATTAAACCCAAGGGGTAATTACTCCCATGTTCAATATCGCTGATATAGACGGACTTTTGAAGAGTTTCTTGAATTTTCCAAAGTCTACGTCGACACCTGAGAGACAACTAACGAGTTTGACTGCTGCCACAACAGTCAATACCGCGTATGGTTGAAATGGCGCAGGTTGAGTAATCTCATTCTGAAGACTTCCTCCGAAATCCACAGCGTTATCAGTAGCGTGATCGTCCGTTTTGTTATCACTGGTGTCTTCTCTAGCAATGCACGTGGTCAAAAGACCGCTGAAATATATGTGTGTATATGTATTCCATGAAAATGATTGGCTTACCAGAAGAGCCAATCCAAATGGTATTGATATGATATGATGCTTTATAATGTATTGATAACGTAGCAGCAGAATCTCAGTAACCAGCCATGACATTTCAGATTAAATGGCCAAATTGACGGAATCCTTTCACTTAAAGATGTATGTGTGAGTACTCGTTTGTAAGTGTGGACGGTGTGTGTGTGTGTGTGTGTGTGTGTGTGTGTGTGTGTGTGTGTGTGTGTGTGTGTGTGCGTGTGCGTGTGTGTGCGTGTGTTCGCGTGTGTGTGCGTGTGTGTATGTGTAGCGTATGTATGCATGCATGCCATGTATGCATGCATGCATATATGTACGTATGCATAAATGCATGCATGCATATATACAATAAATCCACCTCCCCTTCTTCCTATTATATCTTTCTTAACATTACATATCCTGTCAGTATTTGATATATCGGTGGTGGCCCATGATTCGGTTATATCTATTATGTGAGAGTCAATATCTTCTACCATAATGTTTAGTTAATTTCTTTTGTTTACTACACTCCTTGCATTTAAACAAACACATTTATATCAAGCTTCATAACAGTTTTCCAGACTGTTCTTTTCTGATTTATTATTATATCTTTATCTATGCCTCCAGTTGCAGGCTTCTCTGTGAGTCCCCCTGCTAATCTAGTTTAACTAGATGCAACCTACACCACTGTCAATAGATCGCAGCAGGTTCTCTGAGAATACTGTTGCTTCCTTTATACTTAGATGGAGGCCATCTCTCATGTACATATCTTCCCTCCCAACAAAGTTCCCCCATAAATATGTGAATCCCACCACCTCTTCTTCACACATGTGCTCCATTAGTGCGTTGATCGCCAACCTCTTACAGTTTCTGGATGTTGGCCCCCTTCCTCCCATTACTGGCAAAATGATCATGCTTCTGTCATTACTGATTACATTGCCTTTTGCATGGATTCTGCTATTCCCAAGAAAAGCGTGACTTTTTACCCCAACTCAAAGCCTTGGATCACGTCTTACATAAAAACACTCAATCAAAACAATTAGCATACCGCACTAGGGACAGACAAACAATGAAAAACGCACACAGACAGCTACAGACAGAAATATCACAGGAAAAACAAAGGTATCGTGAAAAGGTTGAACGTAAGTTGAGCTGTATGAAAACCAAACAGGCTTTTGAACACTTGAAAAAATGCCAGGTCATTCGGACAGATTGTTTGTTCCATCCACTACTGATCCGTTGAAATTTGCCTCAGACTTGAACTTGTTTTATAACAGATTTGACAGCCAAGATTTTTCCACTGAGTGTGAACCGCTTCTATCTTCTGGCCCTTTGCCCCACACCGGTGATATTGAAATGTCTAAAGTTGGTGTCACAAATCTACTTAAAAAGTCAAAGTCCAATAAATCCGCTAGCCCAGACGTTATTCCCGATCGCTTACTTAAAGAATGCGCAGTTGAGTTAAGTCCCGCGCTGCAGCCCCTGCTTCAACAGTCTGTGGACACAGGTGTCATTCCTACCATCTAGAAAACGTCGACAGTGGTACCTGTCCCCAAAATGTCATCTCTGTCAGAGCCACACCTTTCAGACCTGTGGCCCTTACGTCCCTCATCATGAAATGTTTTGAAAGATTGATTTTGTCCCATCTTCTTCCCCTTGTTCAATCTCAACTTGATCCATACCAGTTTGCTTACACTTTCAGAAGAGACACTGACGATGCAGTAGTCTGCCTTCTTCAAAAAATGTTAGAGCACTTGGAGATAGCTGGTAACTATGCTAGAATCTTATTCATTAATTTCAGTTCAGCATTTAATACAATACAGGGACATGTCATGATTGATAAATTACAGAAACTGTAAGTTCATGCTGCGCTTGTCCACTGGGTTTTCAAATTCCTGAGCAATCGCTCACGGTGTTATCGAGTGGGTGACGTAAAGTCACCAGTGTGGTTAGCAACTCGCCTTTTAAAGCGAAACTGTTTGTTTCTCGTGATATTAAACAAAGCATTGAAATTACAAAGACCTTTTTGGCCATAATACGGACACCTCTTGGTTTAACCGTAAATCTCTTTGATGTTCAGCGCCGTCGCCATATTCCCACTCTGAAGACAAACAATTCAGCGAACATTTTTTTATATTTACCACCCATACTGATTTCGGCCCACGGAACAGATTTATAACAGTATGTTCTTCTACTCGGAATTAGCCAGTGTAATAATTTGTAACAGGAAGTCTGCAGTGTTGAATGTGGCAAAATGGGAAATCATTGAACATCAAAGGGAATTGCAGTTAACTCAACCCGTCTAGACAATATTGCCAATAAAGCTTGTGTTGAAATTGCGTGTTCTGTTTGCCATTTGAACATGCTGCGGGGTCAAAAACTTTCAAATTACGACCATTCTTACGGGCTTACTAAACACATTTTGGCTGGCAGTATGCCTTCAACATATTTATTATTGCACTAAGAACATTGTATTAGCTATTAACTAAAAAAAAAACTAGGAACACACACCCTCCCTTTAACTGGTTAAACGTCGTATCATCAATGACTGATTATGCTGCTGGTTAATGCAACACGAGTTGGGCAGGGGTAATGTCAATATTGATAGAGTGCTTGTCTTGTGCACTCGACCGTGACTGTGGGTACGAGACATAGGGTAAATAAAGTGTCCTCAGGGCAACATTTACGGTTGACTGAACCGTCCTCAATTCCGTCATTGTGAATGGTGATTGATATCAGCTTTGCTCCCCCTCATGCTCGGTCGACAACCGTAAATCGTGACTCGAGGGATGACTGTTCACACTTACAGAGTGAGCAGGTCAAAAACCATGTACGTATAATATTAACTTGTGTCTTGTAAATGTGTTGCAATACCAACACGAATTAGTTTGCTTGTAGACAACTTCTTCTTTATTCCAATACATTTGTTATTCAATCGCGCACCCCCCACACACACACGCAGACATGTACAGACACACACACACACACACACACACACACGCACACACGCACGCACACACACACACATATGTACGCACACGCACGCGCGCACACGCACACACACAAACACGTGTACACACGCATGCACAGAAACATACATACGGACACACACACACACACACACACACACACACACACACACACACACACACACACACACACACACACACACACACACACACACACACACACACACAAACACACCACCAGGACTGCGATCTACATATTGTCAAGAATGTTATTCCTTTATCAATAATCCACAACATGTATACGATGCACACTCGGTCGAACGCACGCAATCAAGCACGCAACGTGAGAAGTTCATAATATCTTATCTATTCCAACCGCATCTTCTAATTCTAAATACATGCCAACCAATGTGAACAAATTCTAACCACGGCGAAGGAATTCGAACACGGGCAAATAACGCCTAGTATTGACAATAATAGTACGATCGTGACGGAGATCGTGACGGGGTTCGTGACGAGTTCGTGACTGTGATAGGGGCGGGTGATTATCGACCTAGATTAAATTTTGCAACACTCTATGCTAGTCATTACTAGTAAGTAAGCTGCAAACTTTAGCGAGATATGCTACTAAAAAACAACACAAGCTCATTTATTCTTATTGTTTTTTTAGTTTTGAACATTTTATATTTATTTACATGCTTGTATTGATGTATTTTTATATATGGACATACTGATTGTCTGAAATAAATACATTATTACTATTATTGTGTTTACATACTAAATTTTATTATACAGTATGTTTAGCTTTTAAGCACTTTGGCTAATCGTTTGCTTTATCATTTCATTTACCAGTAATTTTACTTTACATGGGTTTATTTATATAAACTATGATTTTGCCTTGTTATGTTCTACTTTTAAATCCGTAATTGATGTAAATCTCTTATAAGCTATTTTGTGTATTTGAGATAGTATGCCGATTGTGTAAAAACCCGTGAATTGGGCATTAGCCCCGGATTTCAATAATAAAAATTATAACTTATCTTGATCAAATATCCTTATATTCTCGCAAGTTTGCTACACCAAAAAAATAATTTAAAACAATTCACCACCGGAAGTTCCCGCCAACGTGTAACATAAAATGTAATGAGCGGGTAATACGTAAAATGCAACCTAACAATCCCAGGAACCACGCGCGCGCGGCAATTACTACGGGGAAAAAGGCCCGTGCGCCATAGCCTTGGCAATATGATGTCTACCCTCATGCTAATAGCATAGCAATACGAATATTAGTTGCCAATTCTACACTATCACGACCAGGGCCTATCGATATACGTAAACGTCACATTCTCTCCGACCTTCGTCATTTTAAACAAGCAACGAGTATCTGCGAGCACGTTGTGGTGTTTGGGTAAAGAGGGAATAGGTAACGCGAATGCAGGCCGAAAGAAGAAAGGGAAGAAAACCGCAAACAACAAGACAGACATGGCGATGATAGGGGAGATAGTCGGTCAAGTGGTGCAGCCCCTACAACCCATGTTGGTCAGCGTAGTAACTTCGTCGGTTACTGCTGCCACTAAGCAGATACTTACCGATCTCACGTTAGGAAACGAACTGCAATGTGTAAAACGAGACTTGCGACTCCAGACATTCCGGTTGGACCGTCTTAAACAGTATGGTCGTCGAGAGTCCGTCCGCATTCATGGACAAGCGGAGACTCCGGATAAATGTACGAACAATGAAATCATAAAGTTGGCGGCAGAAATGGGGGTAACGCTGGGAGAAGAGGACATCAGTATCAGCCACATATTGTAAGTCGGGCAGGCGAGTGTAAACCATTGATAGTGAAGTTTGTCCGCAGAGACACGAAGGTACAACTGATGAAACATAAACGTAACTTCAGAAACAACCAGAATCGATGCGGCGTGTTCGTGAACGACGATTTGACGCCAATCGGGGGAAAGATGGTCCGTGAGCTAAACAAAACATTTGCATCAATCATAGACGGCAGAATTGCTGCACAATTTACGAAAACGGCACTGAAGTGAAGAAAATTGTGGACTCGCCAGATGACTTGTTCAAATTGGGCTGGTCGGAGGAAAAGGTCACCCGACTAGGACTTTTCCAGTAATGGACTGACTTACAAATGTGAACATTACCACTGGTAAATACACCGAAACAATGGCAGAAATGAAACAAGTTTGTTTAATGTGCCAAGAATGCATTAGTAGTGATTCTATTCAGTGTGCATTATGTGAATCATGGACACATAGAGAATGTACAGAATTAACAAAACGTGAATTCAAATACCAAATCAAATCCTGTGTTAAATGGTACTGTTCAGACTGTATAAAGGCATTACCTTTTCAAGCAATTAATGATCATGAACTGAAATTCTTCAACACTAAACATGAGATGAATACCAATCTTTTTAATCTGTACGAGCAATGCTCTGAATTCATCCTTTGATATATCAAAATACAACTGCTGTGACTTTGAAAGAAACATTGATCCAAATAATAATTTCTACAATAATGTCAGATCAGTTAACTAATGTTACTAAAAATTACACTGGTTTATCACTTATTCATTTCAATGCGCGAGGGCACCGGAATTTTTTTTACAAAATTGAAAACCTTGTAAATAAATGTGAAACCCCTTTTGACATAATCGCTATCACTGAAACTTGGCTTGAAACCGAAGACTGTTCTGACATTATGTTACAAGGCTATGATGTAAGACATGTGATGAGAAACAACAGGAAATCTGGTGGAGTAGCATTGTACATAAACACAACAAAATATTTTAAGGCAGTAACTAATATGACAATGGTGGTTGATAATGTAATGCAATGCGTAACGATAGAATTATTCTTCAGTAAAGGGGAAAATGTGATTGTTGCTTGTATGTACAGAACACGTGGTTCAAACATTGAAACTTTCAGTGACCAAATACAGTTACCAATGAAACAAGTTAAAAACATTAATAAGACGGTATTTCTATGTGGTGATATAAACAGATCTCTTGAGATATAATAATAACTGCAGCATGAAACATTTCGTGGACACAATGTTTACATTGGGATTATATCCACTTATTGATAAACCAACCAGAATAACAGAACATAGTGTCACTTTAATTGACAATAACTTCGCCAATGAATTAACCAGTAACATATGCAGTGGCTTACTTATAAATGACATAAGTGACCACTTGCCAGTATTTACTATATTGAAGTATCAAGATACCAAAACACCCTCTGTGCCAAAGTATATGCATGTTAGAAAGGCTGATGATACCTGTATTAGTGCTTTTAAAGACAGTCTGTTATCAGTAAACTGGGAAACTGTAATAAACGAAGTGGACGTAAATGTAGCTTATGCTAATGTTGGTTGTAGACATTTTTGCATTGTTGTATAATAAGAATTGTCCATTTAAGAAATTACGTATGGATAAAAACAATCATCCTGACAAACCTTGGTTTACAAATGGGTTACGGAATGCGTGTAAAAAGAAAAATAATCTTTACAAAATGTTTTTACAAAACAGAACAACAACTGCAGAAGACAAATATAAAACATGTAACAAATAAATTGACATCAATACTTAGAACCAGTGAAAAAAACACAATTACAACACATTATTGGAGAAATAAACAGTAAAAGATAAGAAAGACATTGCCAACGGATTTAATAATTATTTTGTAAAAGTAGGACCTAAACTAGCAAAAAACATAAAAACACTCCACAAAAACTCTAATGTATCTGATTACATAGGACGCCGTAATGCTAAGAAAATGTTTTTAAATGGTGTAACAAAAGTGAAATAACTGATATTGTTAACAACTGTAAAAATAAATAATCTACAGGAAATGACTACATAGATATGTCCATAATTAAAAAGGTAATTTCTCACATTGCTAAGCCACTTACCCATATATGCAACAACTCTTTTAGTCAAGGTATATTTCCAGATAAAACAAAAATAGCAAAGGTAATCCCTCTTTTTAAAAGTAATAATAAACATATTTCTTTCTAAAAACAAACCTATTTCTCTTTTACCACAGTTTTCTAAAATCCTGGAAAAACTATATAATACCAGACTTGATGCATTTATTGAAAAACACAGCATACTAAGCAACAGTCAGTATGGTTTTAGATCGAGTATGTCCACATTATTAGCACTATTTGAACTGACAGAAGAAATTACAACAGCACTGCATAATACGAAGTGCACTATTGGTGTTTTTATAGACTTAAAAAAGGCTTTTGATACACTAGATCATGAATTGTTATTATCAAAATTAAATCAGTATGGAATAAAAGGTATTGCGAATGACTGGCTCAATAGCTATCTACAAAACCGACTACAATATGTTACATTTGATAAGTTTATCGAAGTCCAAACATAAGTGTAGAAGAGAATGAAAAAGTACAAAAACTATAAGGGAAGTTAGAAAACGGGACTGTATTATTATGGGATATTTTAACCATGGTCATATACAATGGAAATCTCTACCGAGTACGGGGAGTGAGGACCACAAGTTTTTAGTTTTTGTACAAGACAGTTTCCTTTCACAACATGTATTAGAGCCAACCAGGGGTGAGAATGTGTTAGACATAGTTTTGTCCTCACAGAATGAATTAGTTGACAATGTCAAATTATGCGAGTCACTGGGAAGTAGTGATCACAACCAGATACATTTTACCATCAAAGTAAAATCAGAAAGAAATAATAAAAAGCAGTTCCGGATAAATTTTCACAAAGGAAGATATAAGGAAATGAGGAAATATCTAGCAAAGATAGACTGGAACAACACACTGAAGAACAAGTCAGCAACAGAATACTGGAATATCTTAAAGACTGAAATAGAGCGCATCGTCGATAAATTTGTTCCCTAAAAAACAAGGGAAACGGTCCAGAAAGAAATACTTATCGAAAGAAGCCATTAGAAAAAATTACAAATAAGTACAAACAAACGGTGTGGAAGTCATATAGACGTACTGGAAATAACGAAGACTACAACATTTATAAAGAAGCACTAAACCAAGCTACAACTGAAATTCGAAGAAAAGCTACGAACAAAAATTAGCTTGTAATATAAAACAAGACAGCAAGATTTTTTATGCATATGTTCGGCGCAAATAGAAAGTTCAGGATAAATTCGGTCCTGTAGAAGATAGTGCTGGAAATATAATATCAGAGGGATTCTTAATGGCAGAAGACCCGAATGAGTATTTTAGTTCAGTGTTTACTAGGGAAGATATTAAGTTCACTGCCAGTACCAGAGGCTAAATTCAAAGGGACAGAATTAGAGTATTTAGTACAGTTAATTGTAACCCCGGAAATGGGAGCTAAGAAAATTAGGGCTATGAAGGATAAATCACCTGGAGTGGACGGGATTCCGCCCAAACTACTATTGGAAATTGTAGAACAATTTAGCATACCACTTGCAACAGTTTTCAATTTGTCTTTAGAAGAGGGAGTGGTTCCTTTAGAATGGAAAGAGGCAAACATTATACCGTTATTTAAGAAAGGTTCCAGAAACAAGTCAGAGAACTACAGACCAGTGAGTTTAACGTCAGTGATTTGCAAATTATTAGAAACATGGTGGATTTTCTTATTAAACATAATTGTTAAACCCATCTCAACATGGATTTCTAAAAGCAAGATCATGCTTAACAAATATGTTATGTTTTTTTAAAGATATCACTAAGTTGGTAGACGAGGGATCACCAGTTGATATCATCTACTTAGGATTTCAGAAAGCTTTCGACAAAGTACCACATCAAAGATTACTGCTTAAACTAAAGGCCCATGGCATAGGAAATGGTTTAGTTAACTGGATAGAAAAATGGCTAATTGACAGACGACAACGGGTAGTAGTTGATGGGGAGGCTTAAAATTGGAAATCAGTTTTGAGTAAGGTACCACAGGGATCAGTACTGGAACATATATTATTCTTAATATATATCAACGATTTGGACGATGACATAACAAGCAAGGTATTGAAATTTGCGGATGATACAAACATTTTTAGAAGGACTAAACGTAATGAAGATAGACAGCATTTATAAGATGATCTTGACAGATTAATAAAATGGTCTGAAAAATGGCAAATGTTGTTCAATTTTGGTAAATGTAAATGCCTCCACACAGAATATGGGAACGAAGATGTACACTATACAATGGGAGGTTCTGTACTACGTACTACTGTAAAAGAAAAGGATTTAGGGTTAACCATTAGTGCTGATGTGAAGGTTTCAGAGCAGTGCGGTATTGCCGCTTCAAAGGGAAATAATTTTTTTGGATTAATTAGGCGAAACATAACGTATAAGGAAAAATAGCTGATAATACCGCTGTACTAAACAATAGTTAGGCCTCATTTAGAATATTGTATTCAAGCGTGGAGGCCATATCGCAGGAAGGACATAGATATGCTTGAAAGATTGCAGAGGAGAGCAACTAAAATGATACAAAAATTGAGTGATGTTAGTTACGAAATACCCCTAAAAATGTGGTTTAACAACACTAGAGACCAGGAGATTGAGAGGAGATCAGATAGAAGGATAGGACCAGAGGACATGAAGTTACATTAATAATGGAACAGTGTAGATTATATATAAGAAAGTTCTCATTCTCATAAAGGACTCTAAATGAGTGGAACAGATTATCTCCTGATTGTGTTGGTGCTAGTAGCATGAATATGTTTTAAAATAAAATCCGACACATACCTTAAAAGGGCGGGATACACGTAGATAAAAAGTATTGGACTCTCGATAAGCTAAAAGGCTTCCTTGTCCACATGCCATCTAGAGTTAATTATTTTCTGGATGGCAATCTTGTTAAATCTTGTTTAAAATGCTGAATAGCAAGATAGACATCATTAACTCAGTATTTACTTTCGAATAGCAAATAGCAAGAGTAAAGAATCATCCTTTATATGGTCTAGCGAAGCTTTCTTCACAGGCTGAATGTTTACGCCCATGTTGCCTCATTACCACGAAATAGCTTGCGCACACAGTAGAGCCAGGTCACATTCATAGTAGACAAACACCGGGAATGAATGCTTCATTGCAAGATCAAACTGGTCAGATCATTTGGTCGACTACGCCATTGTCTCTGCGCAAACAACAACTAATTCGTCACCCGCAGCCCGGGTAGAACTGACCAGTGGACGTTTTCACTAACAGTCTTATGAGATTGTATGCCTAAGTTTGTTCCCGCTTCTAAATAGTGATGTTATATGCTGAACACTGTCAACACCACGACACGCAGGCAGATTTTTGCATTTTTAAAAAGTTCATTAGATTTAGCAATTGATCATGTTTAATGGTGGATTTTCCTTATGAGCGCACTGTCTGAGCGAGACGGTCCCCAGGTGGATGCAGTGTTAGGGTAGATCGTTTATATATCGGTGCCACTGGCCGAATAGGGATGAAGCAACTTGCAACAATATAGGTAGTATACTGATCTATCAGTGCACTGAGATAGTCAGTGTGACGATAGTGTGCTGTCGATAGTACATGTTACTGTCGATAGCTGTCGTCGACATTGAACTATCGATGATAAAGCTAATTTATAAACATATCAACAGGGCTACTTTTCCTATGTGCGGTGTCTGTCGCATGCGTTGGCGATCATGGTCCTCCAAACTGCTCGGTCGTGTGTAGTTTGTAGTAGTTCTGTTGCGCTCCTTCCACACCATGTTGACACGTTTTGTATTATTTTATTCTCTCGCGTCCTCTGGATCTTTTCCTTCAATCTTTCCTATTGTTACTATGTGTTCTAACTTTCTCTTTCTCATTACATGGCCTATTAGTCTTACTTGTTGTGTTCTAATTGTGTTAATGGTCTTTCTTTTTGATTTGCTTTTCTTTTCAGTTCATGGTACTCGCAGCATTCTTCACATTTCAGTGACTTCTATGATTTACTGTGAACTTTTGGTCAGTGTCCAGGAATCACACCCATATAGCAATATGGGATATGTATAGCAATGCATTATATATTTTCTCAATTTAAATTATTTTTGTTAAAATGTTTCTTATGTTGTGAAAAGCTGGTTTTGTCTGAGCAACTCGTCTCTTGATCTACAGCTACTTGTGTCCCTCAAAAACAATGTATTAGACATGCTTAAATATCATCATTTTTGTAATTTAACTTAGTTATCAACCTACCGTACAAATTCATTCGCGGGTTCGCTATTTTGGGAATCAATAATTCAAGACAACGCTGTGACGTCATATATAAACAGTGGTTCTGGATTGTCTGGGTATTCACTATGTTGTGATGATGTCTCAATATTGTTGCAATAGATATGACAATATTACACTAGTATTGCAATAGCATTTTATATGTTACAAAATATTTCCGTAGTATAATATTATCACGAATATTCACACCTAATATTCCTTGACAGTAATGTAGTCAACTCCGTACTATGCACGCTTGCCAATTGAACAACTTAACCTGTCCTTGTACTGAGTTTTTGTTTGTTTTTTCTTGTTGTTGTCGATTTTATTAATGTATTACTTTTTTCTGTAATTGCATAAGTTGTTACATTTATGGCGTAGCCGTAAGTTTCTTTCGGGATTTTATTATGTGTCTAAATAGGAGTCTCCCATATGGTCTTAAAGATTTATAAATTGATTTTATTGTAAAAGCTTGCAATATCGCCCACCGATGACTTGATCGCTATTGTCCTGCACCAGCTGAACTGCTGTGTCGAGGTCACGCGTGGCTGCACTCTTGCGCCCTGACGAGGCGTCGCTGGGTGCCGATGCCGATCGACCCAATACAACATAGATTCAGCACGGGTCGTTTCGTGTTGTGTCCCCGAAGAATGCACAAGTCGTCGGGTCTCCATCACGGCGGTGACATGTGTCGACGGAGTCACACATGCGTGACGGCCGGTTTCATCTTGATGGCTCTTCTGCCGATTCTGCTTATGCTGAGTGGGAATGTAAATCCCAACTACGGACCTAGCCCAACCCATAAACTCTTTTACCAGAACAATTCTAGCATCGTCGGCAAATTACAAGACTTTAACATTTTCTTTAGCGATCATGACTACAGCTTCACAGCGATAACCGAAACATGGCTGCGGGGGGATATTTTCGACAACGAGGTACTGCCAAATACATACAACATATACAAAAGAGACAGAGACAGCACAGTTGTGGCAAACAACAAGAAGTGTCGCGGCGGTGGTGCCTTGGTTGCAGTGAGTAATGCATACAACTCCAAACGTAGGATGGATCTGGGAACTGATCTGGAAATAGTATGGAATCAAACGCGCTTGACGGGACAAAGCCTGTACCTAGGGTGTGTTTACTTCCCGACCTGGTCGGATGTGCACACCTGGTCAGAGCTCGACAAGTCGCTGGAACTGGTCACTAGAGCTATGAACCCTGACTGCGATTGTGTATTACTCTTGGGCGATTTCAATCGTCCAGACATTCAATGGACACCGTCAAACAACACAATAGGCCTCATGTCCCATTCATGGACCAATCCACGAGCATGTACTAGATCTTGTTTTTGTGCATGGCGCAGAGTGTAATGTTAAGAAAATAGACAAGGCGGTGAAATCCACACACGACGCCCTACATTGTGAACTGTTATGTGCCAACCGACCAAAGCAGGAACCCGCTAAACGTTTTGTTTATAACTATCGCAAAGCGGACTTTAGTCACCCAAGACACCTATTGTCATTTCTCACGGACAGTACTGACATTGACGACAGTTTTGATATAGTTTATGACATTTTGTATGTTGCCATAAACGAATGCGTTCCTCGTATCTGCATTCGTGGACGTAAATACCCAGTATGGTATGATAACGATATGATCGCAACCTTGAACGAGAAAGACACCGCACACAAAGCATGGAAACGGTCACATTCGTTATCTGTTTACCAAGTATTTTCTGAACTACGAACCACTTTTAAGAAACTTAAGAGAGAAAGGTATTGTGACTACATATCGGAAATTGAAACGTCCGTCAAACAAAACACCAAACGTCTATTCAGTTTTGCCAAAAGCAAACAAGATAATATAAAACGTCCTAAATCAATGGTATATAAAGGCACCGAGGCAGACAGTCCAGCTGACATAGCAGAACTATTTTCTGACCACTTCGAATCTGTCTTTACATTAATAGGTAACCTTGTTTATCCACGTATTCCCTCCTATCAATCCGACTCAATGACTAATACCAATGTGTCTTATGATGATGTCATCAGAGTACTAAGAACCTCCGATGTAAACAAAACATGCGGTCCTGACAATATATCAGGTGTAATCCTTAGGGAATGTGCTGCCGAATTAGCAGGTCCACTCACTGTGTTTTTTTAATGTCCTTAAACTGTGGAACTTCTCTAACTTGTTTTAAAAGAGCAAATGTTGTTCCTGTGTACAAGATGGGAGATAAACGAAATATGTTCAACTACAGACCTATCTCTCTCTTACCGCTATTTAGCAAAGTTTTTGAGAAAGTCGTATACGACTCATTGTATGAGCATGTACGTAACACAATTTCGGGCAGCCAACACGGATTTGTGAGGTGTAGAAGTACAATATCTAATCTAGCTTGTTACTTGAACGCCATTTCTGAATCTATTGACAACAAGAAACAGGTTGATTCTGTTTATTTGGATTTTAGTAAAGCCTTTGATTCAGTATGCCACCCATTGTTAATTCACAAGCTTAGATCATATGGTTATTCCGGGCAATGCATAGAGTGGTTGCAGTCTTACCTTGTCGACCGAAAACAACGCGTGGTTCTCGAAGGCAAAACATCTGACTGGAAGCCAGTGTTGTCTGGCGTACCACAAGTTTCACAAATTGGACCACTTCTGTTTATCTTGTATGTTAACGATCTCACTAATCCTGTTGATTCATGTGAAATGTCATTGTATGCTGATGATTCCAAATTGTTTAAAGAAATTACGTCGGTGACCGATTGTCAGTTGGTGCAGAAGGATGTGGACAGTGTATGTCTTTGGTGTGAGACATGGCACCTTAAATTTAACGTTGAGAAATGCTGCATAATGTTATTCACTAACAAAAAGAAACGTATATCCTATGACTACACGATTTTAAGCCAGTCCCTGCCCAAGGTCACTGCTGTCAAAGATCTCGGTATCACATTGACCGACAGTTTGACTTTTAAAGATAATATTAATCGTTGTGTTTGTAAAGCTTTTAAGAAGAGTGGTTTTATTAAGCGCGTTTGCACAACATTTACCGATGTACAGGCTTTGCGATCCTTGTATATATATATATATATCTAGTTAGAAGCCAGTTGGAGTATTGCAGTGTCATCTGGAATCCCTGGCAACGTACGTTTATTGACAAAATCGAAAGAGTTCAAAAGAAATTCATTAAATATCTATGTTACAAATCCAAAATACAGTACTCCTCTGACAGTTATCCTGAGCTTTGCCATCATTTTAGACTACCTTCCCTTTAACATCGTGGGCAAGTTGCAGATCTTATGTTTTTACACAAGTGTGTGCACTCCCAATTAGACTCGTCGTATCTGGCAGGGGCTGTCCAATTTCACTGTCCTTCACGATCTCAACGAAACTACATCCCTTTTAGAGTTTCCAATAGCAGAATCAACATTAGAAAACACTGTGTTTTGAATAGATGTATGATTACTTTCAACACATGGTATTTAAGTGATCCAACTTATGATATATATGCAGGAGCTGAACCATTTAGATCCTCAATTCAAAAGCATTTCTATGTATAACAGATGTTTGCCTGGTATATTTGACGTTGATATTGTGTGGCTTTTATGTCCTTATTGTTTTTATTATTATATTATTGTTTTGTTATTTATATGTATTGTTTCGGTTATCAGTCCTGTTACTGGGTCCACTGGACTGAATCTGGAATCTGGAATCTGAATAAATACAATACAATACAATACACAAAACACGTTTTTGTTGTTAAATGACTTTATTTGTATAACTGTATTATTTTTGATTGCTAGTGAATATCTCATAGTTCAATATATTTGTGTTGTGTCATGTGTTTATATTGTTCTATTGTCATTTATTTATATTGTATGTTGGTATGAATAAATCACCTTTTCACGTGAACACTTTAATTCAGTAAGAGAGGGTAGCGAGTGACAGGTCTTATTGGTAATAGGTCTTTGTTAGGACAGCCACACCGGTCAACACAGACGAATTCTCGCGGAGACGACATCTCGTTGTATCTGATTCATTGTCTTCGAAAGCAGCAGGAGTCTTCTGTCGAAAGTGTGTTTACGGTCTGTTTTTTGGTTCTGAAGATAGGTCGAGGAGACTAAAATATTTATACATTCCAACAGTATCTGGACAACTTATCAGGAATCATGTATACGTATTCGTGTTGATAGGAATCGTGATTACCAGTTCTACCGTGACTGTGGGTACAAGACATGGGGTAAATAAAGTGTCCCCGGGGCAACCTTTACGGTTGACTGAACTGCCCTCAATTCCGGAAATGTGAATGGTGATTTGTATCAACTTTGCTCCCCCTCAAGCTCGGTTAACAATCGCGTCGTGACTCGAGGGATGATCGTGCTGTTCACACAGAGCGAGCGGGTCAAAAACCATGTACATATATTAACTTGTGTCTTGTAAATGTGTTGCAATACCAACGTATTAGTTTGCTTGTAGATAATTTCTTCTTTTTTCCAATACATTTGTTATTCAATTTTGCATATTCACTCCATATCTGTGCTGCCTAATGTAGTGTTATTGTTGCGTGTCTTCGGAATAGTAATGCACTATATAATATTACGTACAATTATAATGTGTACACACACACACACACGCACACACACACACACATACACACGCATGCACGCACACGCGCTTACGCACACACGCACACGCACACACGCACGCATGCACATTCACACACATATACCCACCAACAGGACTGCGATCTAAAAGGCTCCCGATGACTTATTGTCAAGAAAGTTATTCTTTTATCAATAATCCACAACATGTATACGACGCACACGCGCTCGAACACACGCAAACACGCACGCAACGTGAGAAGTTCATAATCTCTGATCTATTCTAACCGCAATCAATATCTTCTAATTCTAAATAAGTCCTAACCAATGTGAACAAATTCTAACCACAGCGAAGGAATTCGAACACGGGCAAATAACGTCTAGTATTGACGATAATAGTAGGATCGTGACGGGGATCGTGACGGGGATCGTGACGTGGATCGTGACGGGGATCGTGACGGGGATCGTGACGTGGATCGTGACGGGGATCGTGACGGGGATCGTGACGTGGAACGTGACGGGGATCGTGACGGGGAACGTGACAGGGTCGTGACTTTTATAGGGTCGGGTGATTATCGACCTAAATTAAATGTTATGCTATGCTAGTCATTATTAGTAAGTAAGCTGCGAACTTTAGCGAGATATGCTACTAAAACAACACAAGCTCGTTTATTCTTATTGTGTTTGCATATTAAATTTTTTTATACAGTACGTTTAGTTTTTCAGAACTTTTGCTAATCGTTTGCTTTATCATTTCTTCTTCTTCTTCCTCTTGCTCCCTTGCGGGGTGGGGTCCACGTCACTTGGTAGCTTCTTCTACTTTTCTTGTCAGTTCTTTCCACCTCTCTCTCTCGTCCGCACTTGCCATCCATTCATGACTGTTCACGCCAGCCCTCCCTAGGTCTCGTTTTATGCTGTCGTTCCATCTCAGCCTTGGTCTTCCTCTCCTTCGTCTGCCACCCTCTTCTACTTTCCACGCTCTTTTCGCCAGTCTGTCTTCACCCATTATATGTACATGTCCCGCCCATCTCATTCTGTTACCGGCTACTTTCCTCTTTGGGTGTTTTTTCATTCCAATCTCCTCTCTCAATTCCTTCATCTTCCTTCTATCCTCTCGTGTTACTCTACATATTCTTTCGACCCAGTTGTTTTCTGCCATCTTTAGTTTCTCCTCCTGTCTCTCTGTCAGTGGCAGTGTTCCCAGCCCATATATACAGGCTGGTACAACGCAGGCTTCTAACACTTTTCCTTTCAGTTGTTTCTTTAGTTTTCTGTCCCACATAATGCCTTCTACCCTCTTCCATGCTGCTGCTCCTGCTTGCACCCTCCTATGTATTTCTTTACTACTCCTTCCATCCTCACACACTGTACCGCCCAGATATACAAAGCTGTTCACTTGTTTAATGGTCTTTCCGTCAATAACTACATGCATATCTACCTCCTGTTCACCTATCTATCCACATTACTTCAGTCTTCTCCTGAAGAATTGCTTTATCATTTCATTTACCCGTAATTTTACTTTACATAGGTTTATTTATATGAACTATGATTTTGCCTTGTTAAGTTCTACTTTTAAATCCGTAATTGATGTAAATCTCTTATAAGCGATTTTGTGTATTTTACATACTTTGCCGATTGTGCAAACACCCGTGAACTGGGCATTAGCCCCGGATTTTCTGGTGTCTAATAGTCTCGCTTAACCGACTTTCGCCTGGCTGCGTGACTTCGCCAGACAATATAAGTCTGGCTCTGAATGGCCCTTCTGAATGTTATCCGCTAGATGGCAGCACTGGTATACTCATGAATTAAAGAGTTATCAATTTATGAAGTTATATGTGATGTATTGTCAGGATTTGCCGTGTATTAAAATTATTTATTTGCTGCGTGATTATTTGGTTTGCTGCGTGACTTCGTCTGGAAGATTGTCTGGCTCAGAATCGCGTTTTAACTGCTCACTGCCAGTTAGCACGTCTATCCCCCAGAATATTTATATATTATGTATTTTTTCGATAACGAAATTAAATTACGAAATAATACCCGAAATAGTATTATACACAATAAAATGATTCATAATATAAATGAACACAAACAAAAGTTTCGAGTACTCTGTGAGATTCGAACCGAGGACCGTAAAAATACCACCTCGACACGCTACCAACTTAGCCAACAAGATCAGTACATATATCAGTTAGCAGTTCGACCGTTGCGCGAGACATCGATTGCTGCCACCTAGTGAATATGCATGTGATTAAAAGGCACTAAACTACGAAAAAGGTTTAATATCGGTTTATTTTGTGTGTGACATGTTTCAATATAAGTTTAATGTTGAATAGTTGTTGTAGTATAATATTATCTCATAAAAGTGTATCCTTATTTTATTTGTCATTTCACAGTTGGCCTGAGAGCCAACCATCGTCTCTACCCGAATCTGCAGTGAAGCCCCCTACCGGTAACATTGGCTGGAGCTTAATAATCCAGGCCCTAGTGAGAGGCCAAGCGAATGCTGCCACCTCAGGGCGCCTGCATAACCGAGGCTAGGTGTCTAAATAAAGTTTATTATTATTCTATTCCTAAATCAGTAATGAATATGGTAACCGGTATAGCTGGGTTTTTTAATGAAAGATCCAATATAAATTATGTATATCTTCATAGTGACTAGATACATTTTTGTACATGAGGTGTGACGACCTAATGACTAGATCATCGGTTTCTCGATCAGGGAGAAGATGCTTCCATTCCACCTACCCACCTACCGCCGTTTCGGTACTTGGACAATTTCTGTCACCTCACTTTGACTTTCTTAGACTTTGACTTAGCGGCTCCCGCGTCTATAGACGCATGAGGCAGTCAAAGCATGCCATCCAGTTCTGTCGCTTGCTAGTGTTCTGACGTCGATCCAACTTTTGTTGACCAGCTGTAGGTCGCGGTCGATTGTTTGGCGCCAGTTCATTCTTGGTCGTCTCCTCTTTCTCTGGCCAGCTGGTATCCACTATAGCGCTTGTTGGGCAGGTCTAGTAGGTGGGAGCCTTGTGACCTGGCCGAGCCAGCTCATTCGTCTTCTGCAGATAGTAGATGATGCCAGAGGTTGTCCTGGTCGTATCCGGATATCTATATTCGTTACATGGTCGCTCCATTGTATGCCCAAGATCTTTCGCAGGCATTTAGTGTCGCAGGGCTGCTGATGCTATCCCCATCTGCAGTTTAGTTCATGATCGATGATTCCTTGGTTGTTGATGGAGCTGCCAAGGTAGGTGAAGTCTTCGACTGTTTCTATTTTTTCTGATTGATCAAAACATCTGTGGATGGTTGGTGTTCCCCTGTCAGCATGTTTCTGTCTTCTTTTCACTAATGACAAGTCCCAATCCATTAGCATATTTGCTGACTGATTCCATGAGACGTTGTAGGCCCTGGATGGTGTTTGAGAGGGCAGCAATGTCAACAGCAAAGTCCAGGTCTGATAAACTCTCCTCCTTAACCCACACAATTCCTTCATTGCCTGTGGTTGTTAGCGGCATGACCCAGTCGATGGCCAAGGCAAAGAGAAACGGGGTAAGAATGCACCCTTGTCTGACACCAGTAATCACATAGAACTAGTCGCTGTAGCTCTCTTCTGTTTTTACACAACATCTCGAGTTTTCATATATCTTCTCGATTGCTGTTACCATCTTTTGTGGGATTCCATACGTGGTTAATATTTTCCACATGGAGGGTCTGTGGATGGTATCAAATGCATTGGTGAAGTCTTCGAAACTGATTGCGAGGGGTAACTGGTATACTCTTGACATTTCTCAATAATGCGTCTGAGTGTGAATATCTGCTCAGCACAGGAGCGTTTGGGCCTAAAGCCTGCTTGTTCCTCCCGCAGTTCGTCATCTACCACATTTCGGATTCGGTTCAGTATCATCTGGCAGTACACTTTCCCTGGTATAGACAGCAATGTCACACCTCTCCAGTTGTCACATTCAGTTATACTCGAATGGAGCATCTGTCAGGAAGGGGTCTAAACGGAATAGCCAGTTGTGTTGATGACTATCTTACTCGTGCAAACTATGAACACATCAGCAAAGTTCGTCTCTTCAGTGACCGATGTGGTGGCCAAAATAAGAACAGCAATGTTTTGAGTATGGCAATGATCTGGTTGGGCCGCTCACCCGAACATATTCAATCTCTGGAAATTATATCGTTTTTACCATGTGACCGTCTCTTTGGGCGCATTGAGTAGGAAACGAAAGTAATCGAAACAATCATCTCACCAACTGAGAGTGTCAAATAACTGGGCAACGACTGAAATGTTCACGATTGGAAGAGTCTGGCAAATATCAACTTCAAGCCACTGAAAGACATTCAGTTGACCAAACGTTTCATCATGACAAAATAAATGGGGCAACAAAGTTGTGGCAAGAAATGAGGCTAGCTACCGTTCTGACCTAAGCGAGGAAGGAGTAGTATTGCGAGGGAGACCTAGCAGAATAAGAAACCCA
>CM034541.1:19280467-19376824 GCA_020002185.1 Paraescarpia echinospica
CTCCTTTTTGGAGTGGAAGCTGTGACTGCCTCAGGTGTGGAATCCTCTGTATCACAGGAATCCGTACGAGAGCTGTCATATTCAGTTGCTGTATCTTCAGATGACCCATTCTTGGTCGACGGTGGACTATCTCGAGCTGCTGCCAGAATGTCAGCAAATAACTGAAATAACAAATGACCCTTATAGAATTTGCAAAAAAATAAGTTGTTGTAGGTTTCTGACAAAAGCAAACAAAATCCTGTCTTTTACCATCTTGTCAGAAAGGAGTACATCCATTTGTCTAGTCATTTGCCCAGCTTCCAAGTGTGAACAGACTGCCTAGCTGTGAAAAATACAAATTAATAAATTAATTTCAAGTTGCAAGGTATGTATTGTTTATTCTATGATAAAAACATCATAAATAATTGATATCACGCATACAGAATCTACACAGAGACATAGTTACTTTTGTTATGTTACACTTTTATGCAAACAATTACCTGGAAAATGTGACAATATATTACTTGTGAACATTTTATTTTTGGTTATAACTAATCATCTATTAAATATACAATAGATAGGTTTGCAACTTGCATTGCATTTATTGTTATTGTTTCACAACAAATGACCATTTTCACACTTGGTAGCTGGACAACAACCCACATCCAAATGTGAACATATTTATTATTTGATAAATTTACTTGATTTTTTTAATAACATTAAGTTAAAAATCAAATAAATTTTCATTAATGACATTTTGTAACATCATTAGTAGAATCCTTATCCATTGATATAGTTACTATCATAACAATATGTGACTGCAGACATGAACAATCCTGCAATACTCAATGTTATAGTCACTATAGGAAGCCTGCTCCAGGAGTGGTGTAATAATAATAATACCTATTAGTAACAATAAGTTGAACAAAGCACAATATAATAACAGAAACAATGTAATAGTAACTGGCATATAATATATATACATGTTTATTAATATATGTCGCATCAAAATATAAATTTTATTATGCTTTCTGTATCCTATTGAACTAGTTTATCCAGGTTTTATGATTGCCAACATCCATCCCATGAATAATGTGGGAGCCGAATACTGGTCCTTGGTACATTTCTGAGCTTCTGTTTAAAAAAACATCATGACTTGTGCCAGTAATTAGCAATGCACCAAGCAGTAAGGTGTAATTACACTGATTGCAATCTATTAAATTGCAGTGACATTTCTTTTGTCTTCCATTCATTCATGTTATACAGACATAAAATGAAAAATATGTTCTATCCGTAAACGTTGTTAGTAGATAATACAAGATACAATAGTTATATTTTTGTTCTAAATATTTATCTCGGTACATACTGTAGTTCCAATTCAAAATGTAATAATAATACCTTCAAATGTAATAGTATATATTGCATGATGTACATTGTCTTCGATATTCAACTGTAATAAAATGGAAACTAGGCAATAGCAATATATGACACTGTAATGTAATTCACCATAGGCCTGTGCACTGGAGTTATGAAAATGCAAATCAATAAATTACTATTGAAATATTAAAAATTCTATAGTAACAAATGTAACAGTACTTGTGTGTTACAATAGTGTGTGTTATGAAAGCTGCTCTCTACTGTAAGAATTCTATAGTAACAAATGTAACAGTACTTGTGTGTTACAATAGTGTGTGTTATGAAAGCTGCATCTACTGTAAGAATTATATTTATTGAAAACATTACTTTTGAAAACTTAAACATAATATATTATTAACTCGATGAATACATACTGTAATCTACAGGGTGTTCAATGTGGTAACCATTCAATATTAATAATAATTAATCACATCTACCTGCAAGGTTTACCAATTGCAATGGTGATCAGGGTGATGTTAGGCATGGGTTAATTGCATGGGTTAATTATAGTAATAATAAGTATCCGACATGTCACATCCATGTTACCCAGTTCCTGCCATTTCCACCTAGCATGCTTTAATTACCAGTAGATCAGGTTCAGATAACTATTTTAACTGGAGGGAGAATGCAGTGGGCCAGCTGGAGGTGGCTGGTGTATTTGTTATTCATAGCAGGAAAGACCTACAAAGTGCAATGTCAACTGGTAATTAATTAGATTTGATCTTTGATCAGTTGACTAGGGCAAACACTACACTTAGTTCCTCAGTCAAGTGGAGGAGTCACAACAAAGGAGTGCAATTAGCTGGATTAGCAGACAGGTGCCAAACACTGTAATAAACTGTTTCTACAGAGAATACTGATGGGGGATAATTCTTCAGCAAGTCATTGATGACATAAGACTTTAGTGAGTCATGTGTCAGAGGAGGAGATTGCCAGCAACTGGTTCCAACTATGAGAGTGAGACAGACCACTTCCTAATTTTTTAATTTGTGTTTTAAATATCTAACTTATGCATGGTACTTTATGTGTACATACATTTGATGTTGATCAAAATGCATGGCACTTTCATAAAGTCCAAGTATTGTCATTTAAAAAACAACTAATGTTATGTATGAAAAATAATAATTAATTTATGCAAATTCAACATTAAATACATTTGAAAATATAATTATTCTTCCATCTGCAAATTCACATTGCAATGTTCTACATCCAAGTATTGCTTCTTACTGTTTAAAAAACATTATAACAGACTAACCTGACTCGGCAACGAGTATAATTAAAATAATTATTTCTTATTTGCATGTAAAAGTAAATAGATTAATTAAATGCATAACTAACAAATTAGCATCAATTAATTTGCTGACGTTTTTGTTTTATTGCCTTACATTCCTGTAAACATGATAATGATAAAAACAGTCACCTGAATCGATTTGATTACACTATCAAATTTTCCACAAAACTGAGTATATGTAGATTTATTATAGTAGTATCGTGCATAACTACAACATTTAGAATATAAGATACTTAGGAAGAGTTCCGTGATATGATTGGAACCAATGGGATACAATGACAATAAGTTGAATAACTTATTTTGACACTTGACACACACGAGACCGTCCAGTCCAGGCATTATACTAGACCTACAGAATAATAATAGTAGATATAACATGTAAGAATTACCTTGATTCGTTGCCGCTTTCGGTAAGCAGACCTCGTAAATTCACCACTCGTCGAAGGAACCTGGTACCCCAAAGAAGCCATGGGTGTAGTTGCTGAGCCGGCTGTAGTGACAGCGGCAGCGGAGCCTGCAGCGGCGACTGCGGCACTGGAACAACGCTTGCGAGACCCGCTTGCCTTCGACTCGGGCAAAGCGGCCGTCGATCCTGCCCGTGCCGACGCCTGTCTTCTGCGGATTGACGGCATCAATGCAGCTTCTACTGCCGGGAATATTGTTGGGACTGCATCGCTTTTCAACGATATTCGAGCACCAGGATATCCAAGGGTTGCCAACATCTCCGGATCGCGATAAAAACAGCTTTTCTCAAAATGAGCGGAGCAAAGCCGGCTGTGTTTCGTCGGCTTGAAGTTAGCTCGCTTGATTTTTGCGATCCATTTCTTCAATAAAACTGGATCCGTAGGGAACCGAAAAAAATGGTGTGTTGCTCTATGTTTAGAAGAGTTTGCATTACAACCGAATGCCGCACAATGAACCATGATGATATTCGCATTACACAGCCACCTCTGCTGTCATATTGCTGAGAATGAATGTAAACAAGCGGTCGCTGTATCGGCAGAGTCAACTCTGACGTCACATCTCGGCATCCCGAAAAGCGCGCCAAAAATATGCATATTCGAAAATGTCCGGATGTACAGCATAAAATGTGGAATTTCTAATTCTTCGATTTTTGGGCATTTTTTTGGCTTGGTGGACATGGAAATATATAGCAGGATCTAATTTAATATGAATTCAAGCAAAAGATGTTTTTATTCCCTTTAACGATCTCACGTTACGAAACGAACTGCAATGTGTAAAACGAGACTTGCGACTCCAGACATTCCGGTTGGACCGTCTTAAACAGTATGGTCGTCGAGAGTCCGTCCGCATTCATGGACAAGCGGAGACTCCGGGTAAATGTACGAACAATGAAATCATAAAGTTGGCGGCAGAAATGGGGGTAATGCTGAGAGAAGAGGACATCAGTATCAGCCACAGATTGTAAGTCGGGCAGGCGAGTGTAAACCATTGATAGTGAAGTTTGTCCGCAGAGACACGAAGGTACAACTGATGAAACATAAACGTAACTTGAGAAACAACCAGGATCGATGCGGCGTGTTCGTGAACGACGATTTGACGCCAATCAGGGGAAAGATGGTCCGTGAGCTAAAAAAAACATTTGCATCAATCATAGACGGCAGAATTGCTGCACAATTTACGAAAACGGCACTGAAGTGAAGAAAATTGTGGACTCGCCAGATGACTTGTTCAAATTGGGCTGGTCGGAGGAAAAGATCACCCGACTAGGACTTTTCCAGTAATGGACTGACTTACAAATGTGAACATTACCACTGGTAAATACACCGAAACAATGGCAGAAATGAAACAAGTTTGTTTAATGTGCCAAGAATGCATTAGTAGTGATTCTATTCAGTGTGCATTATGTGAATCATGGACACATAGAGAATGTACAGAATTAACAAAACGTGAATTAAAATACCAAATCAAATCCTGTGTTAAATGGTACTGTTCAGACTGTATAAAGGCATTACCTTTTCAAGCAATTAATGATCATGAACTGAAATTCTTCAACACTAAACATGAGATGAATACCAATCTTTTTAATCTGTACGAGCAATGCTCTGAATTCATCCTTTGATATATCAAAATACAACTGCTGTGACTTTGAAAGAAAAAAATTGACAAAATTGAAAATCTTGTAAATAAATGTGAAACCCCTTTTGACATAATCGCTATCACTGAAACTTGGCTTGAAACCGAAGACTGTTCTGACATTATGTTACAAGGCTATGATGTAAGACATGTGATGAGAAACAACAGGAAATCTGGTGGAGTAGCATTGTACATAAACACAACAAAATATTTTAAGGCAGTAACTAATATGACAATGGTGGTTGATAATGTAATGCAATGCGTAACGATAGAATTATTCTTCAGTAAAGGGGAAAATGTGATTGTTGCTTGTATGTACAGAACACGTGGTTCAAACATTGAAACTTTCAGTGACCAAATACAGTTACCAATGAAACAAGTTAAAAACATTAATAAGACGGTATTTCTATGTGGTGATATAAACAGATCTCTTGAGATATAATAATAACTGCAGCATGAAACATTTCGTGGACACAATGTTTACATTGGGATTATATCCACTTATTGATAAACCAACCAGAATAACAGAACACAGTGTCACTTTAATTGACAATAACTTCGCCAATGAATTAACCAGTAACATATGCAGTGGCTTACTTATAAATGACATAAGTGACCACTTGCCAGTATTTACTATATTGAAGTATCAAGATACCAAAACACCCTCTGTGCCAAAGTATATGCATGTTAGAAAGGCTGATGATACCTGTATTAGTGCTTTTAAAGACAGTCTGTTATCAGTAAACTGGGAAACTGTAATAAACGAAGTGGACGTAAATGTAGCTTATGCTAATGTTGGTTGTAGACATTTTTGCATTGTTGTATAATAAGAATTGTCCATTTAAGAAATTACGTATGGATAAAAACAATCATCCTGACAAACCTTGGTTTACAAATGGGTTACGGAATGCGTGTAAAAAGAAAAATAATCTTTACAAAACGTTTTTACAAAACAGAACAACAACTGCAGAAGACAAATATAAAACATGTAACAAATAAATTGACATCAATACTTAGAACCAGTGAAAAAAACACAATTACAACACATTATTGGAGAAATAAACAGTAAAAGATAAGAAAGACATTGCCAACGGATTTAATAATTATTTTGTAAAAGTAGGACCTAAACTAGCAAAAAAACATAAAAACACTCCACAAAAACTCTAATGTATCTGATTACATAGGACGTCGTAATGCTAAGAAAATGTTGTTAAATGGTGTAACAAAAAGTGAAATAACTGATATTGTTAACAACTGTAAAAATAAATAATCTACAGGAAATGACTACATAGATATGTCCATAATTAAAAAGGTAATTTCTCACATTGCTAAGCCACTTACCCATATATGCAACAACTCTTTTAGTCAAGGTATATTTCCAGATAAAACAAAAATAGCAAAGGTAATCCCTCTTTTTAAAAGTAATAATAAACATATTTCTTTCTAAAAACAAACCTATTTCTCTTTTACCACAGTTTTCAAAAATCCTGGAAAAACTATATAATACCAGACTTGATGCATTTATTGAAAAACACAGCATACTAAGCAACAGTCAGTATGGTTTTAGATCGGGTATGTCCACATTATTAGCACTATTTGAACTCACAGAAGAAATTACAACAGCACTGCATAATACGAAGTGCACTATTGGTGTTTTTATAGACTTAAAAAAGGCTTTTGATACACTAGATCATGAATTGTTATTATCAAAATTAAATCAGTATGGAATAAAAGGTATTGCGAATGACTGGCTCAATAGCTATCTACAAAACCGACTACAATATGTTACATTTGATAAGTTTATCGAAGTCCAAACATAAGTGTAGAAGAGAATGAAAAAGTACACAAAAACTATAAGGGAAGTTAGCAAACGGGACTGTATTATTATGGGATATTTTAACCATGGTCATATACAATGGAAATCTCTACCGAGTACGGGGAGTGAGGACCACAAGTTTTTAGTTTTAGTACAAGACAGTTTCCTTTCACAACATGTATTAGAGCCAACCAGGGGTGAGAATGTGTTAGACATAGTTTTGTCCTCACAGAATGAATTAGTTGACAATGTCAAATTATGCGAGTCACTGGGAAATAGTGATCACAACCAGATACATTTTACCATCAAAGTAAAATCAGAAATAAATAATAAAAAGCAGTTCCGGAGAAATTTTCACAAAGGAAGATATAAGGAAATGAGGAAATATCTAGCAAAGATAGACTGGAACAACACACTGAAGAACAAGTCAACAACAGAATACTGGAATATCTTAAAGACTGAAATAGAGTGCATCGTCGATAAATTTGTTCCCTAAAAAAACAAGGGAAACGGTCCAGAAAGAAATACTTATCGAAAGAAGCCATTAGAAAAAATTACAAATAAGTACAAACAAACGGTGTGGAAGTCATATAGACGTACTGGAAATAACGAAGACTACAACATTTATAAAGAAGCACTAAACCAAGCTACAACTGAAATTCGAAATTCGAAGAAAAGCTACGAACAATAATTAGCTTGTAATATAAAACAAGACAGCAAGATGTTTTATGCATATGTTCGGAGCAAATAGAAAGTTCAGGATAAATTCGGTCCTGTAGAAGATAGTGCTGGAAATATAATATCAGAGGGATTCTTAATGGCAGAAGACCCGAATGAGTATTTTAGTTCAGTGTTTACTAGGGAAGATATTAAGTTCACTGCCAGTACCAGAGGCTAAATTCAAAGGGACAGAATTAGAGTATTTAGTACAGTTAATTGTAACCCCGGAAATGGGAGCTAAGAAAATTAGGGCTATGAAGGATAAATCACCTGGAGTGGACGGGATTCCGCCCAAACTACTATTGGAAATTGTAGAACAATTTAGCATACCACTTGCAACAGTTTTCAATTTGTCTTTAGAAGAGGGAGTGGTTCCTTTAGAATGGAAAGAGGCAAACATTATACCGTTATTTAAGAAAGGTTCCAGAAACAAGTCAGAGAACTACAGACCAGTGAGTTTAACGTCAGTGATTTGCAAATTATTAGAAACATGGTGGATTTTCTTATTAAACATAATTGTTAAACCCATCTCAACATGGATTTCTAAAAGCAAGATCATGCTTAACAAATATGTTATGTTTTTTTAAGATATCACTAAGTTGGTAGACGAGGGATCACCAGTTGATATCATCTACTTAGGATTTCAGAAAGTTTCGACAAAGTACCACATCAAAGATTACTGCTTAAACTAAAGGCCCATGGCATAGGAATTGGTTTAGTTAACTGGATAGAAAAATGGCTAATTGACAGACGACAACGGGTAGTAGTTGATGGGGAGGCTTAAAATTGGAAATCAGTTTTGAGTAAGGTACCACAGGGATCAGTACTGGAACATATATTATTCTTAATATATATCAACGATTTGGACGATGACATAACAAGCAAGGTATTGAAATTTGCGGATGATACAAACATTTTTAGAAGGACTAAACGTAATGAAGATAGACAGCATTTATAAGATGATCTTGACAGATTAATAAAATGGTCTGAAAAATTGCAAATGTTGTTCAATTTTGGTAAATGTAAATGCCTCCACACAGAATATGGGAACGAAGATGTACACTATACAATGGGAGGTTCTGTACTACGTACTACTGTAAAAGAAAAGGATTTAGGGTTAACCATTAGTGCTGATGTGAAGGTTTCAGAGCAGTGCGGTATTGCCGCTTCAAAGGGAAATAAATTTGTTGGATTAATTAGGCGAAACATAACGTATAAGGAAAAATAGCTGATAATACCGCTGTACTAAACAATAGTTAGGCCTCATTTAGAATATTGTATTCAAGCGTGGAGGCCATATCGCAGGAAGGACATAGATATGCTTGAAAGATTGCAGAGGAGAGCAACTAAAATGATACCAAAATTGAGGGATGTTAGTTACGAAATACGCCTAAAAATGTGGTTTAACAACACTAGAGACCAGGAGATTGAGAGGAGATCAGATAGAAGGATAGGACCAGAGGACATGAAGTTACATTAATAATGGAACAGTGTAGATTATATATAAGAAAGTTCTCATTCTCATAAAGGACTCTAAATGAGTGGAACAGATTATCTCCTGATTGTGTTGGTGCTAGTAGCATGAATATGTTTTAAAATAAAATCCGACACATACCTTAAAAGGGCGGGATACACGTAGATAAAAAGTATTGGACTCTCGATAAGCTAAAAGGCTTCCTTGTCCACATGCCATCTAGAGTTAATTATTTTCTGGATGGCAATCTTGTTAAATCTTGTTTAAAATGCTGAATAGCAAGATAGACATCATTAACTCAGTATTTACTTTCGAATAGCAAATAGCAAGAGTAAGGAATCATCCTTTATATGGTCTAGCGAAGCTTTCTTCACAGGCTGAATGTTTACGCCCATGTTGCCTCATTACCACGAAATAGCTTGCGCACACAGTAGAGCCAGGTCACATACATAGTAGACAAACACCGGGAATGAATGCTCCATTGCAAGATCAAACTGGTCAGATCATTTGGTCGACTACGCCATTGTCTCTGCGCAAACAACAACTAATTCGTTACCCGCTGCCCGGGTAGAACTGACCAGTGGACGTTTTCACTAACAGTCTTATGAGATTGTATGCCTAAGTTTGTTTCCGCTTCTAAATAGTGATGTTGTATGCTGAAAACTGTCAACACCACGACACGCAGGCAGATTTTTGCATTTTTAAAAAGTTCATTAGATTTAGCAATTGATCATGTTTAATGGTGGATTTTCCTTATGAGCGCACTGTCTGAGCGAGACGGTCCCCAGGTGGATGCAGGGTTAGGGTAGATCGTTTATATATCGGTGCCACTGGCCGAATAGGGATGAAGCAACTTGCAACAATATAGGTAGTATACTGATCTATCAGTGCACTGAGATAGTCAGTGTGACGATAGTGTGCTGTCGATAGTACATGTTACTGTCGATAGCTGTCGTCGACATTGAACTATCGATGATAAAGCTAATTTATAAACATATCAACAGGGCTACTTTTCCTATGTGCGGTGTCTGTCGCATGCGTTGGCGATCATGGTCCTCCAAACTGCTCGGTCGTGTGTAGTTTGTAGTAGTTCTGTTGCGCTCCTTCCACACCATGTTGACACGTTTTGTATTATTTTATTCTCTCGCGTCCTCTGGATCTTTTCCTTCAATCTTTCCTATTGTTACTATGTGTTCTAACTTTCTCTTTCTCATTACATGGCCTATTAGTCTTACTTGTTGTGTTCTAATTGTGTTAATGGTCTTTCTTTTTGATTTGCTTTTCTTTTCAGTTCATGGTACTCGCAGCATTCTTCACATTTCAGTGACTTCTATGATTTTCTGTGAACTTTTGGTCAGTGTCCAGGAATCACACCCATATAGCAATATGGGATATGTATAGCAATGCATTAGATATTTTCTCAATTTAAATTATTTTTGTTAAAATGTTTCTTATGTTGTGAAAAGCTGGTTTTGTCTGAGCAACTCGTCTCTTGATCTACAGCTACTTGTGTCCCTCAAAAACAATGTTTTAGACATGCTTAAATATCATCATTTTTGTAATTTAACTTAGTTATCAACCTAACGTACAAATTCATTCGCGGGTTCGCTATTTTGGGAATCAATAATTCAAGACAACGCTGTGACGTCATATATAAACAGTGGTTCTGGATTGTCTGGGTATTCACTATGTTGTGATGATGTCTCAATATTGTTGCAATAGATATGACAATATTACACTAGTATTGCAATAGCATTTTATATGTTACAAAATATTTCCGTAGTATAATATTATCACGAATATTCACACCTAATATTCCTTGACAGTAATGTAGTCAACTCCGTTATATGCACGCTTGCCAATTGAACAACCTAACCTGTCCTTGTACTGAGTTTTTGTTTGTTTTTTCTTGTTGTTGTCGATTTTATTAATGTATTACTTTTTTCTGTAATTGCATAAGTTGTTACATTTATGGCGTAGCCGTAAGTTTCTTTCGGGATTTTATTATGTGTCTAAATAGGAGTCTCCCATATGGTCTTAAAGATTTATAAATTGATTTTATTGTAAAAGCTTGCAATATCGCCCACCGATGACTTGATCGCTATTGTCCTGCACCAGCTGAACTGCTGTGTCGAGGTCACGCGTGGCTGCACTCTTGCGCCCTGACGAGGCGTCGCTGGGTGCCGATGCCGATCGACCCAATACAACATAGATTCAGCACGGGTCGTTTCGTGTTGTGTCCCCGAAGAATGCACAAGTCGTCGGGTCTCCATCACGGCGGTGACATGTGTCGACGGAGTCACACATGCGTGACGGCCGGTTTCATCTTGATGGCTCTTCTGCCGATTCTGCTTATGCTGAGTGGGAATGTAAATCCCAACTACGGACCTAGCCCAACCCATAAACTCTTTTACCAGAACAATTCTAGCATCGTCGGCAAATTACAAGACTTTAACATTTTCTTTAGCGATCATGACTACAGCTTCACAGCGATAACCGAAACATGGCTGCGGGGGGATATTTTCGACAACGAGGTACTGCCAAATACATACAACATATACAAAAGAGACAGAGACAGCACAGTTGTGGCAAACAACAAGAAGTGTCGCGGCGGTGGTGCTTTGGTTGCAGTGAGTAATACATACAACTCCAAACGTAGGATGGATCTGGGAACTGATCTGGAAATAGTATGGAATCAAACGCGCTTGACGGGACAAAGCCTGTACCTAGGGTGTGTTTACGTCCCGACCTGGTCGGATGTGCACACCTGGTCAGAGCTCGACAAGTCGCTGGAACTGGTCACTAGAGCTATGAACCCTGACTGCGATTGTGTATTACTCTTGGGCGATTTCAATCGTCCATACATTCAATGGACACCGTCAAACAACACAATAGGCCTCATGTCCCATTCATGGACCAATCCACAGTCCGAACTGTGTGTTGAAATGCTATCTGAATACGGCCTTGTGCAGTGTAATGCTGACCACAAGTGCAACGAGCATGTACTAGATCTTGTTTTTGTGCATGGCGCAGAGTGTAATGTTAAGAAAATAGACAAGGCGGTGAAATCCACACACGACGCCCTACAGTGTGAACTGTCATGTGCCAACCGACCAAAGCAGGAACCCGCTAAACGTTTTGTTTATAACTATCGCAAAGCGGACTTTAGTCACCCAAGACACCTATTGTCATTTCTCACGGACAGTACTGACATTGACGACAGTTTTGATATAGTTTATGACATTTTGTATGTTGCCATAAACGAATGCGTTCCTCGTATCTGCATTCGTGGACGTAAATACCCAGTATGGTATGATAACGATATGATCGCAACCTTGAACGAGAAAGACACCGCACACAAAGCATGGAAACGGTCACATTCGTTATCTGTTTACCAAGTATTTTCTGAACTACGAACCACTTTTAAGAAACTTAAGAGAGAAAGGTATTGTGACTACATATCGGAAATTGAAACGTCCGTCAAACAAAACACCAAACGTCTATTCAGTTTTGCCAAAAGCAAACAAGATAATATAAAACGTCCTAAATCAATGGTATATAAAGGCACCGAGGCAGACAGTCCAGCTGACATAGCAGAACTATTTTCTGACCACTTCGAATCTGTCTTTACATTAATAGGTAACCTTGTTTATCCACGTATTCCCTCCTATCAATCCGACTCAATGACTAATACCAATGTGTCTTATGATGATGTCATCAGAGTACTAAGAACCTCCGATGTAAACAAAACATGCGGTCCTGACAATATATCAGGTGTAATCCTTAGGGAATGTGCTGCCGAATTAGCAGGTCCACTCACTGTGTTTTTTTAATGTCCTTAAACTGTGGAACTTCTCTAACTTGTTTTAAAAGAGCAAATGTTGTTCCTGTGTACAAGATGGGAGATAAACGAAATATGTTCAACTACAGACCTATCTCTCTCTTACCGCTATTTAGCAAAGTTTTTGAGAAAGTCGTATACGACTCATTGTATGAGCATGTACGTAACACAATTTCGGGCAGCCAACACGGATTTGTGAGGTGTAGAAGTACAATATATAATCTAGCTTGTTACTTGAACGCCATTTCTGAATCTATTGACAACAAGAAACAGGTTGATTCTGTTTATTTGGATTTTAGTAAAGCCTTTGATTCAGTATGCCACCCATTGTTAATTCACAAGCTTAGTTCATATGGCTATTCCGGGCAATGCATAGAGTGGTTGCAGTCTTACCTTGTCGACCGAAAACAACGCGTGGTTCTCGAAGGCAAAACATCTGACTGGAAGCCAGTGTTGTCTGGTGTACCACAAGTTTCACAAATTGGACCACTTCTGTTTATCTTGTATGTTAACGATCTCACTAATCCTGTTGATTCATGTGAAATGTCATTGTATGCTGATGATTCCAAATTGTTTAAAGAAATTACGTCGGTGACCGATTGTCAGTTGGTGCAGAAACATCTGGACAGTGTATGTCTTTGGTGTGAGACATGGCACCTTAAATTTAACGTTGAGAAATGCTGCATAATGTTATTCACTAACAAAAAGAAACGTATATCCTATGACTACACGATTTTAAGCCAGTCCCTGCCCAAGGTCACTGCTGTCAAAGATCTCGGTATCACATTGACCGACAGTTTGACTTTTAAAGATCATATTAATCGTTGTGTTTGTAAAGCTTTTAAGAAGAGTGGTTTTATTAAGCGCGTTTGCACAACATTTACCGATGTACAGGCTTTGCGATCCTTGTATATATATATATATATATATCTAGTTAGAAGCCAGTTGGAGTATTGCAGTGTCATCTGGAATCCCTGGCAACGTACGTTTATTGACAAAATCGAAAGAGTTCAAAAGAAATTCATTAAATATCTATGTTACAAATCCAAAATACAGTACTCCTCTGACAGTTTTCCTGAGCTTTGCCATCATTTTAGACTACCTTCCCTTTAACATCGTGGGCAAGTTGCAGATCTTATGTTTTTACACAAGTGTGTGCACTCCCAACTAGTCTCGTCGTATCTGGTAGGGGCTGTCCAATGTCACTGTCCTTCACGATATCTACGAAACTACATCCCTTTTAGAGTTTCCAATAGCAGAATCAACATTAGAAAACACTGTGTTTTGAATAGATGTATGTCTACTTTCAACACATTGTATTTAAGTGATCCAACTTATGATATATATGCAGGAGCTGAACCATTTAGATCCTCAATTCAAAAGCATTTCTATGTATAACAGATGTTTGCCTGGTATATTTGATGTTGATATTGTGTGGCTTTTATGTCCTTATTGTTCTTATTGTTTTTATTATTATATTATTGTTTTGTTATTTATATGTATTGTTTCGGTTATCAGTCCTGTTACTGGGTCCACTGGACTGAATCTGGAATCTGGAATCTGAATAAATACAATACAATACAATACACAAAACACGTTTTTGTTGTTAAATGACTTTATTTGTATAACTGTATTATTTTTGATTGCTAGTGAATATCTCATAGTTCAATATATTTGTTTTGTGTCATGTGTTTATATTGTTCTATTGTCATTTATTTATATTGTATGTTGGTATGAATAAATCACCTTTTCACGTGAACACTTTAATTCAGTAAGAGAGGGTAGCGAGTGACAGGTCTTATTGGTAATAGGTCTTTGTTAGGACAGCCACACCGGTCAACACAGACGAATTCTCGCGGAGACGACATCTCGTTGTATCTGATTCATTGTCTTCGAAAGCAGCAGGAGTCTTCTGTCGAAAGTGTGTTTACGGTCTGTTTTTTGGTTCTGAAGATAGGTCGAGGAGACTAAAATATTTATACATTCCAACAGTATCTGGACAACTTATCAGGAATCATGTATACGTATTCGTGTTGATAGGAATCGTGATTACCAGTTCTACCGTGACTGTGGGTACAAGACATGGGGTAAATAAAGTGTCCCCGGGGCAACCTTTACGGTTGACTGAACTGCCCTCAATTCCGGAAATGTGAATGGTGATTTGTATCAACTTTGCTCCCCCTCAAGCTCGGTTAACAATCGCGTCGTGACTCGAGGGATGATCGTGCTGTTCACACAGAGCGAGCGGGTCAAAAACCATGTACATATATTAACTTGTGTCTTGTAAATGTGTTGCAATACCAACGTATTAGTTTGCTTGTAGATAATTTCTTCTTTTTTCCAATACATTTGTTATTCAATTTTGCATATTCACTCCATATCTGTGCTGCCTAATGTAGTGTTATTGTTGCGTGTCTTCGGAATAGTAATGCACTATATAATATTACGTAACAATTATAATGTGTACACACACACACACACGCACACACACACACACACATACACACGCATGCACGCACACGCGCTTACGAACACACGCACACGCACACACGCACGCATGCACATTCACACACATATACCCACCAACAGGACTGCGATCTAAAAGGCTCCCGATGACTTATTGTCAAGAAAGTTATTCTTTTATCAATAATCCACAACATGTATACGACGCACACGCGCTCGAACACACGCAAACACGCACGCAACGTGAGAAGTTCATAATCTCTGATCTATTCCAACCGCAATCAATATCTTCTAATTCTAAATAAGTCCTAACCAATGTGAACAAATTCTAACCACAGCGAAGGAATTCGAACACGGGCAAATAACGTCTAGTATTGACGATAATAGTAGGATCGTGACGGGGATCGTGACGGGGATCGTGACGTGGATCGTGACGGGGATCGTGACGGGGATCGTGACGTGGATCGTGACGGGGATCGTGACGTGGAACGTGACGGGGATCGTGACGGGGAACGTGACAGGGTCGTGACTTTTATAGGGTCGGGTGATTATCGACCTAAATTAAATGTTATGCTATGCTAGTCATTATTAGTAAGTAAGCTGCGAACTTTAGCGAGATATGCTACTAAAACAACACAAGCTCGTTTATTCTTATTGTGTTTGCATATTAAATTTTTTTATACAGTACGTTTAGTTTTTCAGAACTTTTGCTAATCGTTTGCTTTATCATTTCTTCTTCTTCTTCCTGTTGCTCCCTTGCGGGGTGGGGTCCACGTCACTTGGTAGCTTCTTCTACTTTTCTTGTCAGTTCTTTCCACCTCTCTCTCTCGTCCGCACTTGCCATCCATTCATGACTGTTCACGCCAGCCCTCCCTAGGTCTCGTTTTATGCTGTCGTTCCATCTCAGCCTTGGTCTTCCTCTCCTTCGTCTGCCACCCTCTTCTACTTTCCACGCTCTTTTCGCCAGTCTGTCTTCACCCATTATATGTACATGTCCCGCCCATCTCATTCTGTTACCGGCTACTTTCCTCTTTGGGTGTTTTTTCATTCCAATCTCCTCTCTCAATTCCTTCATCTTCCTTCTATCCTCTCGTGTTACTCTACATATTCTTTCGACCCAGTTGTTTTCTGCCATCTTTAGTTTCTCCTCCTGTCTCTCTGTCAGTGGCAGTGTTCCCAGCCCATATATACAGGCTGGTACAACGCAGGCTTCTAACACTTTTCCTTTCAGTTGTTTCTTTAGTTTTCTGTCCCACATAATGCCTTCTACCCTCTTCCATGCTGCTGCTCCTGCTTGCACCCTCCTATGTATTTCTTTACTACTCCTTCCATCCTCACACACTGTACCGCCCAGGTATACAAAGCTGTTCACTTGTTTAATGGTCTTTCCGTCAATAACTACATGCATATCTACCTCCTGTTCACCTATCTATCCACATTACTTCAGTCTTCTCCTGAAGAATTGCTTTATCATTTCATTTACCCGTAATTTTACTTTACATAGGTTTATTTATATGAACTATGATTTTGCCTTGTTAAGTTCTACTTTTAAATCCGTAATTGATGTAAATCTCTTATAAGCGATTTTGTGTATTTTACATACTTTGCCGATTGTGCAAACACCCGTGAACTGGGCATTAGCTCCGGATTTTCTGGTGTCTAATAGTCTCGCTTAACCGACTTTCGCCTGGCTGCGTGACTTCGCCAGAACGATAGTCTGGCTCTGAATGGCCCTTCTGAATGTTATCCGCTAGATGGCAGCACTGGTATACTCATGAATTAAAGCGTTATCAATTTATGAAGTTATATGTGATGTATTGTCAGGATTTGCCGTGTATTAAAATTATTTATTTGCTGCGTGATTATTTGGTTTGCTGCGTGACTTCGTCTGGAAGATTGTCTGGCTCAGAATCGCGTTTTGACTGCTCACTGCCAGTTAGCACGTCTATCCCCCAGAATATTTATATATTATGTATTTTTTCGATAACGAAATTAAATTACGAAATAATACCCGAAATAGTATTATACACAATAAAATGATTCATAATATAAATGAACACAAACAAAAGTTTCGAGTACTCTGTGAGATTCGAACCGAGGACCGTAAAAATACCACCTCGACACGCTACCAACTTAGCCAACAAGATCAGTACATATATCAGTTAGCAGTTCGACCGTTGCGCGAGACATCGATTGCTGCCACCTAGTGAATATGCATGTGATTAAAAGGCACTAAACTACGAAAAAGGTTTAATATCGGTTTATTTTGTGTGTGACATGTTTCAATATAAGTTTAATGTTGAATAGTTGTTGTAGTATAATATTATCTCATAAAAGTGTATCCTTATTTTATTTGTCATTTCACAGTTGGCCTGAGAGCCAACCATCGTCTCTACCCGAATCTGCAGTGAAGCCCCCTACCGGTAACATTGGCTGGAGCTTAATAATCCAGGCCCTAGTGAGAGGCCAAGCGAATGCTGCCACCTCAGGGCGCCTGCATAACCGAGGCTAGGTGTCTAAATAAAGTTTATTATTATTCTATTCCTAAATCAGTAATGAATATGGTAACCGGTATAGCTGGGTTTTTTAATGAAAGATCCAATATAAATTATGTATATCTTCATAGTGACTAGATACATTTTTGTACATGAGGTGTGACGACCTAATGACTAGATCATCGGTTTCTCGATCAGGGAGAAGATGCTTCCATTCCACCTACCCACCTACCGCCGTTTCGGTACTTGGACAATTTCTGTCACCTCACTTTGACTTTCTTAGACTTTGACTTAGCGGCTCCCGCGTCTATAGACGCATGAGGCAGTCAAAGCATGCCATCCAGTTCTGTCGCTTGCTAGTGTTCTGACGTCGATCCAACTTTTGTTGACCAGCTGTAGGTCGCGGTCGATTGTTTGGCGCCAGTTCATTCTTGGTCGTCTCCTCTTTCTCTGGCCAGCTGGTATCCACTATAGCGCTTGTTGGGCAGGTCTAGTAGGTGGGAGCCTTGTGACCTGGCCGAGCCAGCTCATTCGTCTTCTGCAGATAGTAGATGATGCCAGAGGTTGTCCTGGTCGTATCCGGATATCTATATTCGTTACATGGTCGCTCCATTGTATGCCCAAGATCTTTCGCAGGCATTTAGTGTCGCAGGGCTGCTGATGCTATCCCCATCTGCAGTTTAGTTCATGATCGATGATTCCTTGGTTGTTGATGGAGCTGCCAAGGTAGGTGAAGTCTTCGACTGTTTCTATTTTTTCTGATTGATCAAAACATCTGTGGATGGTTGGTGTTCCCCTGTCAGCATGTTTCTGTCTTCTTTTCACTAATGACAAGTCCCAATCCATTAGCATATTTGCTGACTGATTCCATGAGACGTTGTAGGCCCTGGATGGTGTTTGAGAGGGCAGCAATGTCAACAGCAAAGTCCAGGTCTGATAAACTCTCCTCCTTAACCCACACAATTCCTTCATTGCCTGTGGTTGTTAGCGGCATGACCCAGTCGATGGCCAAGGCAAAGAGAAACGGGGTAAGAATGCACCCTTGTCTGACACCAGTAATCACATAGAACTAGTCGCTGTAGCTCTCTTCTGTTTTTACACAACATCTCGAGTTTTCATATATCTTCTCGATTGCTGTTACCATCTTTTGTGGGATTCCATACGTGGTTAATATTTTCCACATGGAGGGTCTGTGGATGGTATCAAATGCATTGGTGAAGTCTTCGAAACTGATTGCGAGGGGTAACTGGTATACTCTTGACATTTCTCAATAATGCGTCTGAGTGTGAATATCTGCTCAGCACAGGAGCGTTTGGGCCTAAAGCCTGCTTGTTCCTCCCGCAGTTCGTCATCTACCACATTTCGGATTCGGTTCAGTATCATCTGGCAGTACACTTTCCCTGGTATAGACAGCAATGTCACACCTCTCCAGTTGTCACATTCAGTTATACTCGAATGGAGCATCTGTCAGGAAGGGGTCTAAACGGAATAGCGAGTTGTGTTGATGACTATCTTACTCGTGTAATGCCCTTGATGCAAACTATGAACACATCAGCAAAGTTCGTCTCTTCAGTGACCGATGTGGTGGCCAAAATAAGAACAGCAATGTTTTGAGTATGGCAATGATCTGGTTGGGCCGCTCACCCGAACATATTCAATCTCTGGAAATTATATCGTTTTTACCATGTGACCGTCTCTTTGGGCGCATTGAGTAGGAAATGAAAGTAATCGAAACAATCATCTCACCAACTGAGAGTGTCAAATAACTGGGCAACGACTGAAATGTTCACGATTGGAAGAGTCTGGCAAATATCAACTTCAAGCCACTGAAAGACATTCAGTTGACCAAACGTTTCATCATGACAAAATAAATGGGGCAACAAAGTTGTGGCAAGAAATGAGGCTAGCTACCGTTCTGACCTAAGCGAGGAAGGAGTAGTATTGCGAGGGAGACCTAGCAGAATAAGAAACCCACATCGACTCCCACCCACACGACCAATCGCACGTCGATTGACTGAAGCAATTCACTTACATTTATTACCACCCAGTAAAGGGGAAAATAGTATGAATGGTGCGCGACACGACTGATATCATTATTTTTATCACCCGTCGGAGAGTCACAAATTAATTATTCATATTCTAATCTCAGTCGCGAAGTAGTCAATGTTTGGAGCAACCTTGCACCGTGCTGCAGGTCGGGCTGTAACAGGTGGTAGTGAAGCCGTTGTGGATTCAACCAATCCGAAAAGAAAGAGGTATTATTCAACTCTTTGCGCAATTGTAATCAAATCATTGTATTTATGAGTCGCGTCTATTAGCGCACACCTATGCGTTTGTATCGGAGTTCTAATGCGTGCATGCGACCGCACGCGTGCCTGTTTGTGTGTATGCAGTTGTACGTTTGATTGCGTGTAATAGCGTATGTGTAAAAGAACGTGTCAGTGCACCAACGTGTACACGTGACATATGGCCCGTGTAATCATGGAATGACGATTTGGCGCCATCATTGATGTCATCATCGGTGAGGGCCTACCCGCTTTTTTTTATGTAATCACTGATGTAGGTCCACCTCTATCATTGATGGCATCATTGATGTAGGCCTACCCATTCATTAAACTATTTATGATGCATTAAAACGTAATGAAACTGTGTCTCATACTAGGCCTAAGTAAGCGACACATATATCGGTTCAGTTGTTGGTTCACAAGTCCACCTTTCATGTTCAGGAATTATCAGTGTCCGTGTGTATTTGGTAGCGAGTTGTTTTTTGTTTATACACACGTTTTATTAATATTATGCAGAGAAAATAAAAATGAAACGAAACAATATTCAATTACTCTGATGTAACCGCCGGGGTACATAAAACCACACTTTACACAAGACCGTAGTTCCGCGCATATCTTTCCAGGATTCCTCGTAAACAACAGCTACACAAACATCTTGATAGATCAACTTAACACAGCAGGATCATCGCAGACGGGTGGAATGACCTGGCACTGCAGAAATGGCGAAGAAATCTGTTATTCAAGCTGATACATTTTCTTGCATGTGATTCCCGTTATTTGGTTAAGCAGATCCTTGACAACAATAACAACAATAATCGCAGGTCATGCAGACGACGTATATAAAAAGCTACACATAACGGCGGTAGCGATTAATGAGCTACGAACTCTGCCGTATACAACATACAACGACCGAGCAATGGCGATCTCTTCTTCGTCCTTCTGTTCGCGTTAACTGCCGCCGACATGGATATGAAAATGGACACGTTTCGCGGACAATACCTTCGATATCGACGCACTCCGTGAGAAGGCCGCCATGCCGAACGATGGCTCGTTGAAGGCAACGATGACAAGGTTCTCCGCCGCTCTGGGGGCTGACGTTGGGACGCTGGCCATCGACGTAGCGCTCGCAGAAGGGGCGGGGGAAGTGGAGATCGGCGGGGAAAAGCAGGCATCGGAGAAGGGAGACATGAAGTTCAACATCGAGCTATCGGAATGGAAATGGTGCAGTTCCGAGGATGTCACCTGTGCGGCAAGTTCCTCGACGTATACATGGAGGTGAGAGGAAAGCAAACTCCGCTGATGAAGGAGGCTCGCACAGCCGCGGAACCAGCTTCGTTTGATCTCGGAGACAACATCACCGTCAGCTTCTCCGGAACGGTGGGTCTTGGCGTAGAGCGGACAGTAACTGGTGACATAGCAAATTTAACAGGGGATAATTTTAGCAAGTTATAAATAAAACTGTCATTTAAAGCAGAAACCACATATTGCAAACGTACAAGGAATCCTTTGGCTTATTGAGAGTTCCAAACTTGTTTTTATTTTTATCCGAAACCCTTCTGAGTTACTACTTGATTTTGTTAAAAAATATATTAAACTACATTCTTTTATGCAATTTTCATAACTAACGTATCCCCATTACTGGAACCATTTTGGTTGAGCCCCTTTCTACGTTCTGTGGCGTACGAATGACGGCGATTTTTAATTACAGACTAGGGGCGTTACCCCAGCCCTTTCATTTGCCCCAGGCCCATTTTATCTCCAATCCAGCCCCAGCCTTGTCACACGTTATCAGTCCATTGTTCTCTTCATACATATTTTTGACGGTGCTTTAAAAACTTTAAATGCACAACCGTACATGTCCACAAAATGCAATGTCCTGACCGGGAAAAGGCCTCATGTTTTCTGTCATAAAAAGGCAACTAGTCTGGGATCATAGCCTATATGAAAAGGGACAAATTGTACGATAAAATGGCTATCTGCTAGTAACCATGTCTCAAAAATGGCATTTTTCTGTAACAAAATATTTTTAGAGGAAAGTCCTAAGATGGCAAACAGCAGTTTTGTGAAAATGGCCATCTCTGGGAGGAAATATACGATGATACACTTTCCGTTGCAATATGGCAACATTCGCCATAAAATGGCAAAACGTCTGGGATACAAGGATCCACACGGTTTCATAACATATAGGGAGTACATTTGAGAGTAAAATCGTTAACAAGATTTAACAACCTTGAATGTAGTGACGATCCGATATCTTGGTTATTCATGTTTAGTATTTTTACCTCTGAAGAAATTGTTGTGTTTTTCTTCTGTATAATTTGAATTCTGGAGAAGGCCGCGAGTTGCGGCCGAAATTATACAGAAGAAAAACAAAAAGAGGTAAATATACTAAACAAGATTTAACAACATTGCCGTCCAGAGCTATAAGCTCCAGACGGCATGCGGACAAGGAAGCCTTTGGCTTATCGAGAGTCCAAAAATTTTCCACCTATGTATAACCCGCCCTCGCCAGATCGATAGCTGTAAATTTTATTTTTGAACTTACTCACACCGCTAACATTAACATAATCATCAGGTAATTTGTTCCAATCATTTACTGTCCTCTGGGAGAATATCAGAGGTTCGTAGTTATATATGATACCGCAAACTATTGTAACAAAAACACGCTTTTAATGCGAAATGGGCAATTTTCTCATAAACAGATAAACTCAATAGTTGCATTATGATGTGGAAAACATAAACAAATGATACACTTTGTGGCAAAGCAAAAACAGGGGAAGGGAAAACTCGCTCCTAATTTTATTTAAAAAAGACTTCGTCTGTTAAACAAGATGTTTATTAGAACAAATTAATTCACCCTCAGTTTAATTAATGTCACTGATTGACTAAATAAGTCCATTTTTTCACAATCGGGCAAGCCCTAATATCACAAGAAGTGCTAAATTGACATCATCAACATGGTATTTGCGTTAAACAAAAAAATAGTTTAAAGTACGTCAACTTTTCGAAAACAGACCATTCGGTGCATTTCAGCCAACATGACTGATAAAATATACCGAGTATCATACAAAGAGTACCACTAGTTATTTTTTATAGCGTAGATATCTTGCTAGTCGTTATTAACGAATTAAAAATAACGATTGATTACCGATGCCGATGGTTATTAAATTGTGTTTAATGGGAACACCTTTCTTACAGTTTCAGAAGGACTCCGGCGTTTGGGCAGAAAACGTCGAAGGCTATATAAAAGTCGACCCGACAAACCCATATCGGGTTATCGTACGTTTCCCGAGATTCTCCGACAAGCTCGCCTATGACCCTACGTTGAACTGACGCTGCCGTCGGCACGACTCTGACCACCATCTTGGTAACCATGACAACGGTTATGACCAGCTTAATGTTGAAGTGAATGATGTGGAGAAACCATTAAATGCCATTTACAAATGCATGACCAGACGTTGACATACACGTTAATGTACATTGTTACAGTCATCAAGGTTCTCACCTTTCTCACCTTTCCCCGCCTTCTCCCTATGCGGAGTGGCGGGTCTTGCAGAGTCTCTTCCTTCTTCTGTCATGCCTTTAAATCTTTCCTCACTGTGTCCTGCCATCTCAAATTGGGCCTCCCTCTCGCTCGTTTCCCCTCTATCTTCATCTCCATGGTGGCTCTTTTACATTCCCTTTCTTTTCTTCCTTTCACATGACCAAACCACTCCAGCCTTCTTCTCCTCATATTGACAACAATGCTCTCCACATCGGCTTCTTTCAAGGTGTCCTATTTTCTCCGGTGCTCCTGCAGGCTTACACCCATTGTCCATCTAATCATTCTCATGTCCGTTGTTGCCAGTCGTCTTTCATCTCTTGTCGATAGTGGCCACGTTTCACAGCCGTAGAGAGGTATCGGCCTAATTACCGTTTTGTAGAGCAGGAGTTTCATCTTTTGTGGCACCTTCTTATCACATATCACTCCAGATAGTTCCCTCCACCTAGACCACCCCTTTGTCACTCGGCTCTCAGTTCCCTTACTGACACCTCCCTCCTTGTCTATGACAGAGCCAAGTTACTTAAAAGTCTGTACAGTTGGGAGGTTTACCTTTCCCTGAAACTCATACTTTTTCATATTCAACGGCTCTCTGTGCCCCGTTGCCGGAAGGTGTTCCGTCTTCGTTCTCCTGATCTTTAGCCCACATCTCTCCATTATATCTTTCCATTTGTCCAATCTCTCTTCTATCCTACCTCCATTTGAATCACACAACACCAGGTTATCCGCGAATAACATAGCCCAGGGCGTCTGCTCCTTGATCTCCTCTGTAATCACGTCCAGGATAATTATAAAAAGTAAAGGACTAACGGCGACCCATGGTGTAGGCCAACTTCAATCTTGATTTCCTTTGTTTTTCCAGCATTTGTCATGATGCTTGCCGTACACCCTTCATACATGTCCTTTATGATGTTAATGTAGTATTCTGGTATGCTCTTATGTTATAGTCAACAGGTGATAGTCCATAAAACAATTATTGTCGTAGCATCAGAACACAATGCCATGTATAGGGTAGCCTGGGGCAGCACGGCCCCAGAGGAAGACGTTCAGACACACCATGAAACTATGCTAACATGTTCTTAATACGTTCATGTCATAGTTAAATACACATGTTTCCCATTGGGAAACAACTTTCAACATGTGACCTGCAGCGCTCCGCGCGTCCCCAAACCAAACGAATTACATTAAGGCAAACAGGATATATAGAGAAGGTTTATTCACAAATAACAGTTAGTCCAGAAATAGCGTCATATAGCAGGCTAATTATACTTTACTTATTTCCGACGAAGAACTGTCTAACTTAACCGATTAGAACGGTTACTACCCAAAACGGTTAGAACGGTTACGACTCAAAAACTGTTAGAACGGTTACGACCCAAAACGGTTAGAACGGTTACTACCCAAAACGGTTAGAACGGTTACGACTCAAAAACGGTTAGAACGGTTACGAACCAAAACGGTTAGAACGGTTACGACCCAAAACGGTTAGAACGGTTACGACTCAAAAACGGTTAGAACGGTTACGACCCAAAACGGTTAGAACGGTTACTACCCAAAACGGTTAGAATGGTTACGACTCAAAAACGATTAGAACGGTTACGACCCAAAACGGTTAGAACGGTTACGACCCAAAACGGTTAGAACGGTTACTACCCAAAACGGTTAGAACGGTTACGACTCAAAAACGGTTAGAACGGTTACGACCCAAAACGGTTAGAACGGTTACTACCCAAAACGGTTAGAACGGTTACGACTCAAAAACGGTTAGAACGGTTACGACCCAAAACGGTTAGAACGGTTACGACCCAAAACGGTTAGAACGGTTATGACTCAAAAACGGTTAGAACGGTTACGACCCAAAACGGTTAGAACGGTTACGACCTAAAACGGTTAGAACGGTTACTACCCAAAACGGTTAGAACGGTTACAACTCAAAAACGGTTAGAACGGTTACGACCCAAAACGGTTAGAACGGTTACGACCCAAAACGGTTACGACTCAAAAACGGTTAGAACGGTTACGACCCAAAACGGTTAGAACGGTTACTACCCAAAACGGTTAGAACGGTTACGACCAAAAACGGTTAGAACGGTTACGACCAAAAACGGTTAGAACGGTTACGGCCCAAAACGGTTAGAACGGTTACGACCCAAAACGGTTAGAACGGTTACGATCCAAAACGGTTAGAACGGTTACGACTCAAAAACGGTTAGAACGGTTACGACCCAAAACGTTTAGAACGGTTACGACCCAAAACGGTTAGAACGGTTACGACCCAAAACGGTTAGAACGGTTACGACCCAAAACAGTTAGAACGGTTATGACCCAAAACGGTTAGAATGGTTACGACCCAAAACAGTTAGAACGGTTACGACCCAAAATGGTTAGAACGGTTATGACCCAAAACGGTTACGACCCAAAACGGTTAGAACGGTTACGACCCAAAACGGTTAGAACGGTTACGACCCAAAACAGTTAGAACGGTTATGACCCAAAACGGTTAGAACGGTTACGACTCAAAAACGGTTAGAACGGTTACGACCCAAAACGGTTAGAACGGTTACTACCCAAAACGGTTAGAACGGTTACGACTCAAAAACGGTTAGAACGGTTACGACCCAAAACGGTTAGAACGGTTACGACCCAAAACGGTTAGAACGGTTACGACCCAAAACGGTTAGAACGGTTACTACCCAAAACGGTTAGAACGGTTACAACTCAAAAACGGTTAGAACGGTTACGACCCAAAACGGTTAGAACGGTTACGACCCAAAACGGTTACGACTCAAAAACGGTTAGAACGGTTACGACCCAAAACGGTTAGAATGGTTACTACCCAAAACGGTTACGACCAAAAACGGTTAGAACGGTTACGACCAAAAACGGTTAGAACGGTTACGACCCAAAACGGTTAGAACGGTTACGACCCAAAACGGTTAGAACGGTTACGATCCAAAACGGTTAGAACGGTTACGACTCAAAAACGGTTAGAACGGTTACGACCCAAAACGGTTAGAACGGTTACGACCCAAAACGGTTAGAACGGTTACGACCCAAAACGGTTAGAACGGTTACGACCCAAAACGGTTAGAACGGTTATGACTCAAAAACGGTTAGAACGGTTACGACCCAAAACGTTTAGAACGGTTACGACCCAAAACGGTTAGAACGGTTACGACCCAAAACGGTTAGAACGGTTACGACCCAAAACAGTTAGAACGGTTATGACCCAAAACGGTTAGAACGGTTACGACCCAAAACAGTTAGAACGGTTACGACCCAAAATGGTTAGAACGGTTATGACCCAAAACGGTTATGACCCAAAACGGTTAGAACGGTTACGACCCAAAACGGTTAGAACGGTTACGACCCAAAACAGTTAGAACGGTTATGACCCAAAACGGTTAGAACGGTTACGACTCAAAAACGGTTAGAACGGTTACGACCCAAAACGGTTAGAACGGTTACTACCCAAAACGGTTAGAACGGTTACGACTCAAAAACGGTTAGAACGGTTACGACCCAAAACGGTTAGAACGGTTACGACCCAAAACGGTTAGAACGGTTACGACCCAAAACGGTTAGAACGGTTACTACCCAAAACGGTTAGAACGGTTACAACTCAAAAACGGTTAGAACGGTTACGACCCAAAACGGTTAGAACGGTTACGACCAAAAACGGTTACGACTCAAAAACGGTTAGAACGGTTACGACCCAAAACGGTTAGAACGGTTACTACCCAAAACGGTTAGAACGGTTACGACCAAAAACGGTTAGAACGGTTACGACCAAAAACGGTTAGAACGGTTACGACCCAAAACGGTTAGAACGGTTACGATCCAAAACGGTTAGAACGGTTACGATCCAAAACGGTTAGAACGGTTACGACTCAAAAACGGTTAGAACGGTTACGACCCAAAACGGTTAGAACGGTTACGACCCAAAACGGTTAGAACGGTTACGACCCAAAACGGTTAGAACGGTTACGACCCAAAACGGTTAGAACGGTTACTACCCAAAACGGTTAGAACGGTTACGACCAAAAACGGTTAGAACGGTTACGACCAAAAACGGTTAGAACGGTTACGACCCAAAACGGTTAGAACGGTTACGACCCAAAACGGTTAGAACGGTTACGATCCAAAACGGTTAGAACGGTTACGACTCAAAAACGGTTAGAACGGTTATGACCCAAAACAGTTAGAACGGTTACGACCCAAAACGGTTAGAACGGTTACGACCCAAAACGGTTAGAATGGTTATGACCCAAAACAGTTAGAACGGTTACGACCCAAAACGGTTAGAACGGTTACGACCCAAAACAGTTAGAACGGTTATGACCCAAAACAGTTAGAACGGTTATGACCCAAAACGGTTAGAACGGTTACTACCCAAAACAGTTAGAACGGTTATGACCCAAAACGGTTAGAACGATTACGACCCAAAACAGTTAGAACGGTTATGACCCAAAACGGTTAGAACGGTTACTACCCAAAACAGTTAGAACGGTTATGACCCAAAACGGTTAGAACGGTTACGACCCAAAACAGTTAGAACGGTTACGACCCAAAATGGTTAGAACGGTTATGACCCAAAACGGTTACGACCCAAAACGGTTAGAACGGTTACTACCCAAAACGGTTAGAACGGTTACAACTCAAAAACGGTTAGAACGGTTACGACCCAAAACGGTTAGAACGGTTACGACCCAAAACGGTTACGACACAAAAACGGTTAGAACGGTTACGACCCAAAACGGTTAGAACGGTTACTACCCAAAACGGTTAGAACGGTTACGACCAAAAACGGTTAGAACGGTTACGACCAAAAACGGTTAGAACGGTTACGATCCAAAACGGTTAGAACGATTACGACCCAAAACAGTTAGAACGGTTATGACCCAAAACGGTTAGAACGGTTACTACCCAAAACAGTTAGAACGGTTATGACCCAAAACGGTTAGAACGGTTACGACCCAAAACAGTTAGAACGGTTACGACCCAAAATGGTTAGAACGGTTATGACCCAAAACGGTTACGACCCAAAACGGTTAGAACGGTTACTACCCAAAACGGTTAGAACGGTTACAACTCAAAAACGGTTAGAACGGTTACGACCCAAAACGGTTAGAACGGTTACGACCCAAAACGGTTACGACACAAAAACGGTTAGAACGGTTACGACCCAAAACGGTTAGAACGGTTACTACCCAAAACGGTTAGAACGGTTACGACCAAAAACGGTTAGAACGGTTACGACCAAAAACGGTTAGAACGGTTACGACCCAAAACGGTTAGAACGGTTACGACCCAAAACGGTTAGAACGGTTACGATCCAAAACGGTTAGAACGGTTACGACTCAAAAACGGTTAGAACGGTTATGACCCAAAACAGTTAGAACGGTTACGACCCAAAACGGTTAGAACGGTTACGACCCAAAACGGTTAGAATGGTTACGACCCAAAACAGTTAGAACGGTTACGACCCAAAACGGTTAGAACGGTTACGACCCAAAACAGTTAGAACGGTTATGACCCAAAACAGTTAGAACGGTTACGACCCAAAACGGTTAGAACGGTTACTACCCAAAACAGTTAGAACGGTTATGACCCAAAACGGTTAGAACGATTACGACCCAAAACAGTTAGAACGGTTATGACCCAAAACGGTTAGAACGGTTACTACCCAAAACAGTTAGAACGGTTATGACCCAAAACGGTTAGAACGGTTACGACCCAAAACAGTTAGAACGGTTACGACCCAAAATGGTTAGAACGGTTATGACCCAAAACGGTTACGACCCAAAACGGTTAGAACGGTTACGACCCTAAACGGTTAGAATGGTTATGACCCAAAACAGTTAGAACGGTTACGACTCAAAAACGGTTAGAACGGTTACGACCCAAAACGGTTAGAACGGTTACTACCCAAAACGGTTAGAACGGTTACGACTCAAAAACGGTTAGAACGGTTACGACCCAAAACGGTTAGAACGGTTACTACCCAAAACGGTTAGAACGGTTACGACCAAAAACGGTTAGAACGGTTACGACCCAAAACGGTTAGAACGGTTACGACCCAAAATGGTTAGAACGGTTACGATCCAAAACGGTTAGAACGGTTACGACTCAAAAACGGTTAGAACGGTTACGACCCAAAACGGTTAGAACGGTTACGACCCAAAACGGTTAGAACGGTTATGACCCAAAACAGTTAGAACGGTTACGACCTAAAACGGTTAGAACGGTTACGACCCAAAACGGTTAGAACGGTTATGACCCAAAACAGTTAGAACGGTTACGACCCAAAACGGTTAGAACGGTTACGACCCAAAACAGTTAGAACGGTTACGACCCAAAACAGTTAGAACGGTTACGACCCAAAACGGTTAGAACGGTTACTACCCAAAACAGTTAGAACGGTTATGACCCAAAACATTTAGAACGGTTACTACCCAAAACAGTTAGAACGGTTATGACCCAAAACGGTTAGAACGGTTACTACCCAAAACAGTTAGAACGGTTATGACCCAAAACGGTTAGAACGGTTACTACCCAAAACAGTTAGAATGGTTATGACCCAAAACGGTTAGAACGGTTACTACCCAAAACAGTTAGAACGGTTATGACCCAAAACGGTTAGAACGGTTACGACCCAAAACAGTTAGAACGGTTATGACCCAAAACGGTTAGAACGGTTACTACCCAAAACAGTTAGAACGGTTATGACCCAAAACGGTTAGAACGGTTACGACCCAAAACGGTTAGAACGGTTATGACCCAAAACGGTTACGACCCAAAACGGTTAGAACGGCCAAACCAGCCAAATAAAACGGCGACTGCTACTCAGAACGACAGAGACAAAGAAAAAACCGTTATGCGCGCGATAAAGCTGACGCCAACGCACATCCTGTCGTTGTCGTTTAACTTGTAGCGCCATATAAAACCAGGATAAACAAACGCTGCTATAACGGCGTTACATTCACTATAATAATAATAGGTAATAATGGTAAAAGACAAAAGACCTGGCTTATTGCCATACACATATAAGTCACAGGGTCACAAATACACAAACAGAGCATATGAGTTACAGGTGAAAGATAATACCTGTACCCAAAAACCATCTTGCCATGAAGCAATACGCCGCCCCCTCCCTTCACATGGGGCTTTACGCCGCCCCCTCCCTTCACATGGGGCTTTACGCCACCCCCTCCCTTCACATGGGGCTTTACGCCGCCCCCTCCCTTCACATGGGGCTTTACGCCGCCCCCTCCCTTCACATGGGGCTTTACGGCCCATGACATTTATTTTGCGTTGTTCTTCTATGAACGAATCATTGTTTGTGAAATAGCCGATGTACAAGCAAGAAGGTCTAATGTGGTTCGTTGACCTGTGAATTATCCACGTCTCAAATACAAATGTTAAATAAAATAATTATATTACGATACGGTTTATCATGTTATTCTTAACATGTCGCATAATATTCATGATTAATATTACTCTTTAGTTGTTAATGCCTGACAAAGTAATTTCGTTGTTGCTATTTTATTTAATAGTTTATTCAACTGTGTTGGTATAAGCAAATCTATGATTGTTGAAAAACTGTTTTCCAAATGTTTTTTATAAGAGTAACATGCTATACTAATACGTATGCCAATTTAATATTATTACGAACATCACATTAGAAGGTGTCACCATGTTGTTGAAAATACATTTACAATAGCACACTGGGGCTTCAATTGTGTACTCGGGTATTATTTGATAAATTTAGCATGTTTAGTTTTCCTGTTCATTTGTGATTTCTTGTCATAAATGTGTTGTGAATAAACACAGTTAACTTTCTCAGTTAATCAGCTGACTTAACTATATATATATATATATAGTTAAGTCAGTTCATAAGCTCGTCAGTTTTATAATACGTTTTCCCAGCCTATATACCGATTTAGCAGGATTTGCATATGAGGTGTGGTCGCATTAATCTACAACAATATATATACAGTTAACTTTCTCAGTTCATCAGCTCGTCAGTTTTATAATACGTTTCCCCAGCCTATATACCGATTTAGCAGGATTTGCCTATGAGAGGTGGTCGCATTAATCTACAACAATATATATATACAGTTAACTTTCTCAGTTCATCAGCTCGTCAGTTTTATAATACATAATTTTTGCAATGATTTACAAAAACGTTGTTTTCGATGTATCTCTGTTAAGCACTGTGAACTGCAATATATGTGTCGATATATATATATGTTAGATATGTAATATAGTTTAACACATACCATGGATCTACGGCAGGGGTATTTAACCGTTTTGGCACTGCTGCCCCTTGAGTGAACCAAGAAAATCCTAATTACCCGACCATTTTCTAATACCAAAATTTGAGAAAAGGAATTTTGTGAAAGAACATTTAGTCGCATAATTTATTAATTTGTTAAATATGACATTAGCTGTACCTTGGCTTAATTCCTAACTTTTAGGTAAGATCAAATGTATGCCAAGCAATACTTTACTGATGAACGTATATGTGTATGGTTAAAGTTGCATCTTCTTGATAAGCTTTGAGACGCGAGGCATTGTCACAGCTAGAGCACTTCGCAGGTCATCAGCAAGATACAATAAATTGTGTGTATTGGTTTTACTATTGATCCTTGTCTAAATGCTAGTCCTCCACAGCAAAACATTGGAATGATGACTGCGAGAGCTATGTCAGAAAGAATTATGTATTTACCATCAGCGTTTTGTCAGGAAGTTACCAAGCTAGAATACTGAAAGTGTTATGTCACCAAGTTATCGTCTCGCAAACCAAGGAATTCGTCTTTGATATTTGACGACTCATTCGTCCACTAAAACAGCATCGCTATCCAGGCATTATTCGCACAGTGTTCCGGATCGGGATATTTCTTAAGATGACCTCTTCCACGAAAAATTTGTGCGGCACGATAAATTATCGTCTACAAACGAATATAGTGTTCTTCGTTCTCTTCAAGTGACGTTGACAATTTGGAGAACATGGATACCTTATCCGCCTGAACGTCATGTTGGTAAAACTGTTTTTGAAGGGAGCTGGTAAGCTTGCCTTCAGCTGTAAATATAGTCTCATTATTCCATTCTTGTGAGAGGTTCAGCTGATTGATAATACCAAAAGATATGCAATATAGCCTAGCTTTATAATAAATGTTTGGCCTCTTGGCCTTTATTCGTCTGATGCGGCTCACCCTTCCAAGGACTTGATGATTTTTATCTTAATTTGAACACGATGAAAATTAATGCTGTCCCAATGATGACCAGCGATCCTCCATATGGAAGAAGAGAACACTGAAATCTGCACCAACCTCTTCACAATCACTGACAATTCTGTGGTTCGTGGCACTCCATGGTAAACAGATCACGTGACAAGTTTTGCGTATTGTCTGTCCTATTATGAAACATAACAAAGCAACTAAGACGAAAACGCCTTTTCCCTTTATACAAACGTATCCTCGAGCCGAACATTTCGTTTGAATTCAAGTTATTAATCATTACCAATTACACGCTGTTCGTCTGGCTTTCATCGATAATGCATTGTTTATGTTGGCACGTTTTTTTTAGCTGTGACATCACCGCAACGAAGAAGCGGAATGATATCATATTGGTTAGGGTGGTAATAGTTTAATTGTGCTATTTTGGACATTTGGAGTAGTTATGTAGACATCGGGTCTAACTACTTTTGGAAAAAGGTTGTACTAACAGTTGATCGCAAACGGTTAGTTTCGAACCGTTTGCACAAACAGGAGGCAAGGCCAAGAGACTTCTTTTCTCAACGGAGTTAATCTTGGCGGACACACTGTCTCGGTGACTGGATCGAGTGCTTCAGTGTGGTGCAAATTGGTGTTATAAATGGAATATTTTGCAGTGATGTTTGTGTTGGAGCAGGTAGGGAGGAGTGAGAAATATAATTATGCCATACCGGATGAATCAGTGCTCAAGGTCCCTACAATCCAAACGTTCGACATAACTGCGAGCCCGCGAATGTTCCGTCGGGCCTGTTAAGCCCGGCGTACACTACACAACAAACGTTTTTGTTGGGCGACTGAAGAACAAACGACAAATGTCGGTGGACCGCACACCCTACGCGACAAAAGTTTTCAACACGCCCACACTAGGCGACAAATGTTTTTGTCACTGCCGTTACCCTAGCGTACTTATTTTTACAAAATGCATGAATGCACTTCTCCGTTGGCGAATTCCCCAACTAGAATAAAATGGCGCCGATTTCGAACAAAAGAAAGGGAGCTCCAATTGCTTTGGATACGCTCATTGTACCCCGTCGAAGAGAACTGCCGAGCTTGCCACATTTCAATAAGTTAACATTCGCGTTCGTCCGTCAGCCACTCCGCCATACTGTCGATTTGTAGATCACGGTCGTCAGCGACAGCGCATGGCAAAAATGCTGCACTGCGATTGGCTCGTTGATACGACAAAAGTTTTGTTGTGTTGTGGACCGGCGTACATTAGCGACGTCGCGCAATTTACCCGCGTACACTGTACAACAAAAGTCTGGCCGATTAAATTTTCTAATCGGCCAGACTTTTGTTGTGTTGGTCTGGACAGCAACAGACAAAGTGTACGCCGGGCTTTACTGCCACAAGTTAAGACCCGGTTAGGCCGAGCGATTAGGACATCGATTTCCCGATATGGCTGTAGTGGCGGATAACAAACAGGAATTACAGGAAGCGCTGCATGAATGGAAGATGATTTAGAAGTATAGGCTGAAGATTGGCCTGGGTAAAACGGAAATGGTGTGGTCAGACACCACAAAGGAGTTAAACATTTTGGACGTGAATGCATTCAAGCATGCGAGTGGCGCAGTGTTCGTTGATGGTAGACAATTGTGTACGTTTATAAGTAGAAGTGCGGCGAAAGATGTATGCAAAACGATACGAATGCTTGAAGCCAAACAGAGGGAGTCATGATGTAGACAGACAGGTTGAACGGAGTCTTAAAATCGTGCATAGCATACCGATATTGGCTGGATATACTGACGTTGACAGAGCAGCAACATCTGATATGGCATGGGAAAATGGCCATCGGCACTTGCCCTATCGGGTGTTCGAGAACGGTGGTCATGGCGTCAGGGCTCTGCGGAACACCATCTCTGAACTAATTGCAACAAATCAACAACTCCCTCGTCAGACTCTAACCTGATCTTTTTGCCACGTCACAAAATGTGTGCAGGCCCGACTTGCTGATGGGAGTGTAGAGGCTACATATATCACCAGATCTTAGTGCACTACGCACACCTCTCCCCAGCTTCTGCGTCTAGTGTTGAGGAACGAGTTTTGCACATCCAGTGTTGCATGCCATCTACGAACTGAGTGATATGGATCCCTCCTCGCAAGAGAGCAAAGTGGAAGAAGTCTTGATGAGATTCAGGCTCGAAAGAATTTATTATGTTGTTGGCAGCATATTGTTGTAACTTGACTATTAATGTATAACTAGAGAGTAGTAAGTATTATAAACCTTTTATTATGAACGAAGAACCACGCCTGCGGCGGAAACCAAAAACACACACAAAGCGCGCAACAGCGCGCCGTATACACAGAATAGATTATACCCGATGTAACGACTACAGAATCTCCGATTATAACACTCCTTCCTCTTAAGCTTTTAAGTCACAAACTAATGTAATAACATGGAACAGTGTCAGAATACTGAATCAATTTAAAGGTCCAGTATTTTCCGTTGTTTGACACACCGGTTTGACCGGCGTAGCACAGGAGACGATGATTCATCAGGAACCACAGTCACATCACTTGGTGCTCGAACAGTTTCATCTGCCTCAGACGGAAGTGACTCTGCTTGAACACACGGCTCCGTAGAAGATGAAGGAAGGGTAACACACACAGACTCTGGAATCTCCGGAACCATAGGTACAGTCACCTCACCTTCAGCCGTCAGCCGTAGATGGTCTACGTGCACATAGCGACGCTGTGCACGTACTTGCACTAAGTAGGTGAGCGGACCCAGCTGTCTGATGATCTTGCCCGCGACCCATTTCGGAGGACCACTGCCACGATGATTGCGAACGTATACTGGATCACCGCTGACCAGCTCTCGAAGCTTCACTCTACTCCGATCGTGTTGCTCTTTTTGTTGCGTCTGTTTCTCCTCCATGTGTCTCTCTAGGTGCGGTTTGAGAAGACTGAAGCGATTCCTCAGTCGACGCTTGAGGAAGAGTTCCGCAGGAGACACACCGGTCACGGTATGCGGAGTGCACCGATAACGCAAGAGGAAATTAGCAAGCCAACTCTCCTTCGTCAGTTGAGTTCCAACAGAGTACTTCCGAAGACTCTGCTTCACAGTCTGCACACAGCGTTCAGCAGCACCGTTCGACGCTGGATGGTATGGAGCCACCCTCGTATGCTTGATGCCATTCTTGTCCATGAACGTCTTGAACTCGTGTGCGATAAATTGAGGCCCGTTATCTGACACGACCTCCTCCGGTAGACCATGAGATGCGAACATTCCTCTGAGTACCTCAATGGTCTTAGCGGATGTAGTGGACCTCATCGCCACAGCTTCCAACCATTTCGAATGGCTGTCAACCACAATCAGATAGTTCATACCGTCCTTCTCAGCAAAGTCAATGTGAAGTCTCTGCCATATGCGTGTGGGCCAAGGCCATGGATGCAGTGGTGCTACGGCTGGCTGATTCTTCACTGACTGACACACTGCACAAGCCTGCACCATCGTCTCGATATCATTGTCCATACCTGGCCACCATATGTAGCTGCGCGCGAATGCTTTGGTCTGGCTGACTCCACTATGCTCCGAGTGGAGTTCATCTAGCATCGCTTGGTGATATGCTGACGGAACCAGAACGCGTGATCCCCACAGCAGACAACCCTGTTCAGTTGACAGCTCGTCTCGCTTCGCGAAGAACACTTGTAGTTCCTTGTCTGGGTGGTTGGGCCAACCTGTGAGTACATACTCGAGTACTCGTGATAACAAAGGATCGCTGCGGGTTTCCACGGCGATGTCCCTAGCCTTGACCGGGAGATCGTCAACCACTGATACTTCGAATATTGCCGGCTCCTCTGTCGTTGTAGTCGGTAGAGGTAGTCTCGACAGTGCGTCAGCGTTGGCGTGATCCTCGGACTTACGGTACTCGATACCGTAGTGGTACGCTTGCAGGATGAGTGCCCAACGCTGCATTCGTAACGCTGCCAACGTTGGCACAGCCGTTTTGGGACCGAAGATTGTGACCAACGGCTTATGATCCGTGATCAATGTGAAAGAGCGTCCATAGAGATACTTATGGAACTTCTTGACTCCAAAGATGATCGATAACGCCTCCTTCTCGATCTGTGCGTAGTTGCACTCACTCGACGAAAGGGTCCGTGACGCGAACGCTATCGGCTTCTCATCTCCGTTTTCCATGACATGTGACAGCACGGCCCCGACGCCTGTCGGAGACGCATCCGTAGCCAGTCGCAGTGGCTTACGACAGTCGTAGTGCACCAGCACCTGCTGTGACGTCAGCAGATCTGTGCACTTCTGCATTGCGTCATCACACTCGGGAGTCCATCGCCACTCACGATCCTTCATGAGCAGTAGGTGTAGTGGACGTAACACGGTAGACATGCGGGGTATAAACTTAGCGTAGTAGTTGATCAAACCCAAGTACGAACGCAACTCCTTCACGTCCTTCGGCTTCTGAGAATTGGTGATTGCGTCCAATTTCTCAGATGTGGGATGGATGCCTTCCGCATCTATCAGATGACCCAAGTAGTCAACTGATTTCTTGGCAAACACATTTCGCCAGATTCACTCGGACGCCACACTTCTCCAGACGAGTGAGTACTTCGTCTAGAAGTTTCAGATGCTCCTGCTCCGACTCAGCCGTGATGAGGATGTCGTCTAGGAAGCACATCACATGATCCATGCCCTGCAGGATCTGATCCATCACCGACTGGAAGATACTCGGTGCGCTGCTCACACCGTACGGCATACGCAGGTAGCGATACGTGCCCTTGTGGGTATTCACTGTGACGTAGTGTTACGACTCGGCGTCCAACTCGAGTTGTTGGTACGCATGAGATAGGTCCAGCTTGCTGAACACCTTGCCACCGGCTAGTGACGCGAAGAGATCCTCCACGTTTGGAAGTGGGTAGTGCTCACGTTCCACATTCGGATTGATCGTGACTTTGAAGTCACCACAGATCCTCACCGTCTTGTTCGCCTTCGGCACTACCACAATCGGAGCCGACCAATCGCTGTGGTCCACCTTCTGGATGATGCGCTCCTTCTCCAACCGGTCCAGTTCGTGTTCAACTTTATCTCGCAGTGCGTAGGGCACCGGCCTAGCCTTATGAAAGCGAGGCTGCACGTCTTCCTTCATGTAGATGTGCGCTGTGTAGCCCTTTATTGTGCCCGTTCCTTCTTGGAATACCTCTGAATGCCCTTTCAGCACTTCCTCCACCGAATGCCTTGCAATTGCGGTGACTGCCAGGATACTCGACCAGTCTAACTTCATTTTTGCCAGCCAGTCTCTTCCTAGTAGAGGTGTTTTGTCGCCCTTGACGACCACTGCGGATAACTCAGCTCGTTGGTCTCCATGCCTCACATCCAGAGTGACCACTCCGATGTGCTCGATGACCTCTTGAGTATAGGTGCGTAGAGTGAGGTTGGTGGGTTGTAGAGCGAGATGTACAAAATGTCTCAAGTACAGTGTCTCAGGAATGAGCGACTTAGCTGCACCTGTGTCCACCTGCATTCTCACGGCGTTGCCTCCAATATCCACTTCAGCGAAAATTGGCTGCGCCCCGGCCCCTCCAACGTTACACGTGTAGATTCCAATGTCCGACTCATCAGCGACCACACCGACGTAGCGAACATTCTGGGACTGAATCTTGGTCATCTGACTCTGAGACGTGTTTCTGCGGTTATTTCCTCTGCATTTGCGTGCCAAATGTCCCACTTTGTTACAGACATAACACACTGCCGTCCTGAAGTGACATCTTTCAGGATTATGGTCCTCGCCACAGCGATAACACTCATTCCGTCTCGACTTCTCAGGCTTGCGTGCAGCACGACCACTTCCTTGACGCGGCGAGTGACTTTATTTACGGATTCACCAGTGGCCCGTAGACAGACCTCACTTCTGGTCGCCAGCTCCATTGCAATCGCTACTTCTTTTGCTGATTGGAAGGTGAGCTCTTTGGTGGTTAGCAATCGCCTCTGAATGTTCTCATCCCGAAGACCACACACCAGACGGTCTCTCAGGGCGTGCGGTAGGAACTCTCCAAACTCGCACGTACTACTCAGCTGCTTCAAGGTGATCACGTAGTCTGCCACCGACTCTCCCTCCTTCTGTCCTCTCTTGTAAAATAGGAATCTCTCAGCAATAACCAGAGGGTTTGGCGAATAATGCCCCTTTAAGGCATCACATAGTTCAACGTAGGACTTATCCTTCGGTTTCTCCGGCATCAGGATATCTTTGAGTAGTTTATATGACGTAGGCCCGATCACAGAAAGAAGCACGTTTGCTTTCTTCGTCGAATCGATTCCGTTCAATTCAGATCACTGATCCAGCCTCTCGACTACGTAACTCTCAAAGTCCTCTTTAGCCTCATTGAACTCTCCTAGCTGACCGATGTAGCCTGCCATTATCCTCATCGCCAGCTGTTGTAACTTGACTATTAATGTATAACTAGAGAGTAGTAAGTATTATAAACCTTTTATTATGAACGAAGAACCACGCCTGCGGCGGAAACCAAAAACACACAAAGCGCGCAACAGCGCGCCGTATACACAGAATAGATTATACCCGATGTAACGACTACAGAATGTCCGATTATAACACATATTGTTTGGTCAGAGCTTTCAGATGCTCGTCATCCCTCTTCAGTGTGGATGCCAGTACGTCTTTGTGATCCATGTCTTCTATACTTGTGGACAAACCACTGCTTTCTTGCACTGTTTGTTATGTTTGCATACTCAATCATGACATACCTCGTAAATGTCCACGTAATTAGTGCTAGCTTCTTTCTGGCCGTACCACTACCTACCCTACCCTCCGGAGATGGGTTTCTCTGTGCCAATGTTGCTCCAAATCCCAGTAATCTGACGCTCTCCAATTTTCCCGGTTTCAACTTTCAAAGGCACCTTGAACGTCTGAAGGGAGATTCAGCATGTCAAGGATTTAGATTGGAGTCCATCTGGCGTATTTTGGTCTGTTTGCAGCAAAGAAAGAAACCATGGTTCGTTGCATCTGTAGATGAAGGCCCAGTCACCTTGTCGCTCTTCCTGAACATTCAAAAGTTGGAATAACTGATCCCAGTACTTGAAGATGTGACTGGGCATATCCCCACGCCTGGAATTCGTCCAAGTTTGGCAGCGTGTCCTGCGTTATGACATCACCAATTTCTTTTTGATTGTTCTGACTCAGACTTGTATGTTTTCCGTGCATCTGTCAACTTTTCCAGACCATTGATGACACTAGATGCATTCCTTCACCTTTATCACTCAATGGGGTGTAGTTGTGTTTATGGGGGTCTCAGTTTGGTGCAGGTGTGGTAGGTTTTTGGGAGTCTTAAGTAGGGGTGCAGTTGGAGGTTTTTCGTGATCCTCAAAGGGTGTGCAATTCTCTGTGAGAATTTATATATCTAGTTATAAATTATCTTTGTATGTGAAATGCATCTGACTACTGCTAAGTATGTCTATATTATGTAATATTTAAACTGTTGGCATATAACTGTGTTTCTTAAATTACCAACATTTAAGTCATATTTTTTTAGTTTTGATTAGGCTTTCATGCTTCAGGAAGCCTGGGTATTTAGAATAGTCTTTCTACCTGGTGACTAACACAGACAAACAGTTACCATGCATATGGCTGATTAAATGCACTTACGAAACAATCCTGTTCAATTAAAGTAACAATCAAGCCGAATACTTTTTGCGGTGTACTTAATTAGCAAACGTTTATTAAAATCACAATTCACTAAATACGGCCAACACCTTCCTTAACCAAATATATCATATCATGTTTGATGCAAAGCAGGGAAACAAAAGGCAACTACGTGGGCCTATACACCTAAGAGTAAATACAATCTAACCATTGGCAACTACAATCAACAATATCATGGTTGTGGTTTACTGAGAATCTGTTTTCTAAGTGGGAGATTCTAGTAAAATCTCACAGTTCCCGGCAGCTGACATACTGACACACGCCCCCAGTGCTAGACGAATAAGCACCTAAAGATTCTTTGACATTGATGCTATGATGAAGCATCACATGTACCTGTTTCCTTGCTGTATATATGAATATGCAAGTGCTGGTGCATTTGTTGCTTTCCTGTAGTCCCTTTGATTGAGACACACAATTGTACCAACTGTAATGCCATACAGTGCAGCAGGCGAACAAACATTGTTTTGTAGTTACAGCGCCAACACAAATTCAGCAATGCAAATTAGAGCAATATTTTCAGTTTGGTGACTGGCGTCAGGCTTTCTATCATAATGGCACAGTCTGTAAAAGTTAAATGATTTTTTTCAACACGGTTATTCTAGTAAACTGCTGGCATACTAGTCTTGATTGTAGTTGCTTATGGTTAATTTGTATTAACTCTTAGATGCACAGGCCCAAAAAAATACCCTTTGTTTTCCTTTAACAAAATTGAATAACAATAGGAAGATTTACACGTAATCAGCAACCATTGCAAGCTATTAGACAGTTGCACATTTACCTTGGCTGAAATTTATAATTTTTTGCATATAAAATTAAACAGCTGGTAGAGAAGACAACGATACAATGCTTTCTTCTGACACCCTGACGATCACACCCATGTCATTTGTCAAACATTTTACTCAACACCCCAAGTGCGGCATCAAATGTCCGAAGCAAGGGGTGCATGCCTCGATATTGCAGCACCAACGATCCAGCTTCTAGAGCAAGCCCCGCCTCCTGAAGCTGATTGGCTAAAACCGGCACCTGGAGATAGTACGGTGTTTCATCATCTCCCTGCTGATTGGCTAAAACATAGCTGGCGAGTTTCAAATAGTATGGTGTGTTGACTACATTTGTTGTTAGATGGCGCTGCAGTAGCAGCACGGTCAGTTCATCGTCATCTTCCACCTGTGAACATCACAAACATCACAGAAATTTATTCCGAAATTTGCTTCAAGAAATTGCACATATGTTCTTTAAAATGGTGCTACTAAATAATCCTAAAATAAAAGAAACAATCAAGAAAGCATTTAAAAACATAACAAACTTCACCAAATACAATTGGTGATATTACTAAAAAAGGAGTCAGTCTGTTCCTAGATTTAATTAATTAATTAATATAATGTTCTGAAATAATAACTATGTTGAAGGTATACTGACCGCCAAATTGTTTTTAGTAAACCCGTAACAATGTTCACCATTTTAAAGTTTTGAAGCAGCAACATGTTCAAGTGCTAAAAAACACTGTTTCAAACCAAGCTTTACTTGCAATATTACCAAGGTGGGGTGAGTTAACCGCAACAACCTTTGATGTTGAACGATTCCCATTTTTCAATGTTCAACACGGCAGACTTCCTGTTACAAATTATTACGATGGCTAATTGCAGGGAGAGGAATGTACTGTGCTGCCTCGGTTTAAAGCTTTTCATTATTCAGTAGCTGACACACATAATCACATTTAACTAATGCTCAGCTGCAATGTGCTTAAAGGCTCATTATTTTGTCAGGCTAAATTTTTGCATAATGAAAACAAAAAATCTCACGTGAGCTTGCTCCTTGAGTTGGGATACAGCGACATCGTAAAGGTCAGCATGTTCCCCTAGCAGCAAACATTTGACTGCTTCAATCGCCATGTTCTGCTTCACCAAGTGACTAAATATCACTTTGAGACACTACAACACAAACATTAAGAACCGACGTATACATTCAAGCACAGTTCGGGTCAAGTATGTTGTTTTGAACCTGACAACTGGTCTTGATCCAAGCATCAATGTTTCAGCAGCTTTTTGGTTGGTGAACTCTTCCACAGATTATCCAGTCAGGATGCTAAAATCTTTTCTCAACCTATCTTGGTCTTTCAACTTTGACTATGGGCTACATTGCATAGCACTATATTGCGTAGCACTATATTGCATAACACGTCAAGAACATTACAGAAGACTGCACTGGGTATTGCCTATGATGTGATATATGCTGGCCCAGGGAGTAGGAGTAGAGATGTCATTCATAGCAGGGGCTTAAACAGAGACCTATCTGCCCATCTTCAAGACTGGCAGATGACTGGCCAAGACAGGTCATTACAACTGATAAAACTGGTGGAATCTAGAGGGTACCAGCTGGCCACTAGATTAATTAATAGTTCCCAGTCTAGGGCCTACTGTAAAGACTATCATTGGCACAACTGGTAGTGAAATAAATCAAAAGGATCAGTATTAATTACATAAATGGTTCAAATGACACTGGTTTGTCATTGAAGAAACTTAACTGGTCAATAATGGCTGTGATTGACATGAAAGGCTTCCACGCAAGCCGTTCACGTGCTAAGACACACTTTTTATTAATTCAAGTCTAGCAACAAATTATTTCTGGCTAAGGGCCTGATTTTCACAGCATATCTAGTTGTAATGTTGGATCTTCTGCAGCCATACGTCAAGTGCGACAGCATTGTAGGAGGGATCATAAATGATTTAGTATTCATGTGGCTAACAGCAGCAATGCTCACAGCTGTGACGACCACTTTGGAAAAATGTTTACTAGTGGCCTGTGTTATTTAGCCAACAACTTGGTTCAAGATCAATTGTCAGAATCAAAGTGTTGTGCACAGTCGGTTCTAATTCCAGTTTTGGTGTGACCATATTGAAATTATGTTAATTAACTATTCATCCAATCAAATTATGTAGTATTTTGTGATGATCCTTATCACCAAAAACTAAAACATTTAAAATCACTCTAATATGTAATCTAAGAGCAAGCATGGCAAAATACTGTTATTTGTCAGCCATATTGAACTTATACAAATTAACGATTATCGACTCAAATCATAAAGTATTCCAAATATATCCTTGTGTCCACAAACCTGCTCTACATTTTTAAAGCAAATATAGTGAGAGCAGAGATACAAGAGAATATTGACATTTGGCAGCCATACTAAATTTATGCAAATTATACGTGTCCACAACACGGATTGCCTTGCCATTGAAAATGTAAGTTTTTATCTGTAAAACAATATACAACATTCACAACCCAATTTATTGTAAAAAAATTACTACATACACCAGCCATTTTGAATTTCAAGATGGCCATCATCAGCCATCATACAATCAAGCATTGCCCATGGGATGCCACCATCTTACTAACTACAGTGAATTTTTAATGTATCCTAATGACAATCTTATGAATACAATATATTTTAACACATCACTTAAAACCACAATTAATACATTTCTCTTCCCACAACTGTGTGGCATATAGAGAACATTTTGCAACAGAGAAACTTACCGGCTGACTGAGAGGCATGGATGCCTGGAGGTGTTTCACAATGTCAACAATGTGGCTGCCACTACATTTGCCGCATGAAGTGATCATGTGTGTCATAAGCTGGCACCAAGGCTGGGAGGCAGGCTCGTCAGATCTGTAGTAAAAGTAAGTTCTTATATAGCAGTATCCAGTCCTTAGGACGGCTCAAGGCATTTTAGACTTTACTAACTAACAATTGAACACCATCTCGACTTCTCTGAGAAACACTCAGCCATGTGGTAATTAATGCATGAAGACTATTCGTACACAAATATTCACCACTGTCTATAGCCAGGTACTCATTCATACAGCTGAGTGAACTGGATCAAAGTAGAGTGAATGAATGTGGTTCGAAACAGCAGCACAGCCGATCACACAAATCAAGCACATGACACCAACAGAACTTCACTTCTTGTTATTAATATTATAAATAAACGTGTGTATTTGTGAGCTAAAAGTCTGAAGTATGTTTTTATCACTATCATCGATTTGTTAGATTTGGGATATGCTGGTGTTGTCACCATGTGTAATAGATTCTAAAAACATATTTTTTTTAAATTTAATTTTTTTTTAATTAGTACGAGAGTTGTACTTTCAGTGAATGATATACATCCAACTAACGGCGTATATTTATCACAAGATCCAGTAAGATCTTAAGGATTATGCTAAGTGTGACCAATTTGTGTCAGTGACCAAACCATTGACGTGTTCAGAGATTGGTTCTTTTCACTGCACTCAAAGCAGCCTGGGTAAAATTGCGTTCATCTGCATAGCGCAAAATTCAGCTTAAGTAAACATTGACAAGAACAACTGTGATGCCTGCGGTCAAAGTGAGAGTGATGTTGCACATAATTTTTTAAAAATAAATTAGCAGTCCAATCACAATGCAAACAAATTTTCCTATACATTCTTCTGTTTACATTTTTAACAGAAGCTTCCCCACAATTCCATGTTCACACATGCACAGTCACAAAAACTGACAATCTCCGAACAGGTCGTTCACCTCAGTAATACAGCCACTTCACTATTAAGGACACCCTAGAACAGTCCCAAATTATTTCTATATCATACAGCAAAGTATGGGGATATTATATTTGTCCTGCTAATACGGTCACCTCACTATTCAGGCCACTTTTGTCCAGTCACAAAGGTGACCTTAATAGTGAGATTCCCCTGTATAAAGAGACACCTACCGGCTGGTAGTGACCTGTAATGGGGGCCACACTTTGAGGAGGTCAGAAAGCGTGAGAAACTGGGTCATGTCGGTGCTGCCATCTAGCAGCTTGTCAAACAACTCACTGCGCTTCACATCTGATGATATGTTGTCTTCAGTGACCTGTGACAAATAGACTGATCTGAGGATATGTTGTCTTCAGTAACCCGAGACAGATTGATCTGAGGATATGTTGTCTTTAGTGATCTGAGACAGACTGATCTGAGGATATGTTGTCTTTTGTGATGAGACCGACAGATCTGAGGATATGTTGTCTTTAGTGACCTGAGATAGACTGATCTGAGGATATGTTGTCTTTTGTGATGAGATCGACAGATCTGAGAATATGTTGTCTTTAGTCACCTGAGATAGACTGATCTGAGGATATGTTGTCTTCAGTAACCCGAGACAGATTGATCTGAGGATATGTTGTCTTTAGTGATCTGAGACAGACTGATCTGAGGATATGTTGTCTTTTGTGATGAGACCGACAGATCTGAGGATATGTTGCCTTTAGTGACCTGAGATAGACTGATCTGAAGATATGTTGTCTTTTGTGATGAGATCGACAGATCTGAGAATATGTTGTCTTTAGTGACCTGAGATAGACTGATCTGAGGATATGTTGTCTGTTGTGATGAGACTGACAGATTTGAGAATATGTTGTCTTTAGTGACCTGAGATAGACTGATCTGAGGTTATGTTGTCTTTAGTGACCTGAGACAGATTGATCTGAGGTTATGTTGTCTTTAGTGACCTGAGACAGACTGATCTGAGGTTATGTTGTCTTTAGTGACCTGAGACAGACTGATCTGAGGTTATGTTGTCTTTAGTGACCTGAGACAGACTGATGAGGTTATGTTGTCTTTAGTGACCTGAGACAGACTGATCTGAGGTTATGTTGTCTTTAGTGACCTGAGACAGACTGATCTGAGGTTATGTTGTCTTTAGTGACCTGAGACAGACTGATCTGAGGTTATGTTGTCTTTAGTGACCTGAGATAGACTGATCTGAGGATATGTTGTCTGTTGTGATGAGACTGACAGATCTGAGAATATGTTGTCTTTAGTGACCTGAGATAGACTGATCTGAGGTTATGTTGTCTTTAGTGACCTGAGACAGATTGATCTGAGGTTATGTTGTCTTTAGTGACCTGAGACAGACTGATCTGAGGTTATGTTGTCTTTAGTGACCTGAGACAGACTGATCTGAGGTTATGTTGTCTTTAGTGACCTGAGACAGACTGATCTGAGGTTATGTTGTCTTTAGTGACCTGAGACAGACTGATCTGAGGATATGTTGTTAATAAAATATGCAAAATCAGTTTATTTAAATACAAATATGTACTTGACTCCAAAGTTGGACTCTGTGTGTTGAATGTGGTACCTTGTAGAAAGCAATGCGACATACATGATGACAGCCCTCACCTGAAGCTCAGGCCAAGCTGCAGCCACGACCGCCTGAGTGCGGTAGAGAATGAGCAGCTGCAGATCACCATCACTGAGTGAGAACGACTGAAAGATGGAAGAGTTTACGTGGCCGTTATTAACACATTCATATGCGAGATGTGGTAGTACAGTGGTTAGGGTATAGAGCTCTCTTAGGGAGGGAGAGACAGGGAGAGAGAGAGTGGAGAGAAAGAGAGGGAAAATAGGGATGAAGGGAAGTGAGAGGGAGGGAGAGAGAGAGAAGGAGGGAGAGCTAGAGAGGGAGAGACAGCGAGCAAAAGAGGGACAGAGACAGAATTACACGTTTCCAAGGAACAAAAAGAACATTGCAGATTTTATATGTTTTTGCAAATATATTTGTAAAAATGCCTTTCAAGAGTTGACACAAATGTCATACAGAAGTGAAACGGAAATAGATACCTGTCCAAGCTTCCAACAAACTCCTGGCCAAACTCCCTACTTAATGTACAAGCCACGTCACCAAAGGGACATTATCGATAATGCCACAGAAAAGATTTTTATTAAAAAGGTTTTATAATTCAGAGAGAAATAATGTAACAATGACACTAACTTACCTGTTCAAGAATCTTCAGTATTCTCAGCCTCAATTTCACTTCGATTGTCGAATTGGAACAGAACGGCCGAAGTTGCGACATGACATCCTCTGATCCAACCAGTGTGCCACTGAAATGTTTCGCCACCCAACTTTTTATACAGCTAATATATATATATATATATGTATATTTTTATCATCGCATATACAAAAAAACACAAGAACAGAGTTGAGTCCAAATAGTTATGTTTACAGATGTGCTCGTCTATAACTTACCCATAGAGCACAAAATGTCATATAAATATTATTTAAATAGGCAGTGAAAAGCAACTGAGCAAAAATGACGTAAATTGTTACTCTTAGCATACAGAAGTCTCACTTTGACTTGATGTCAGCCTCATCCGATAAGTCTTTATAAATCACATGTTGATGGCATTTAAAAGAGGTAGTGAAGGTTAACAACTTTCTTCCTAAAGTAATTTTTCCTACGAGGAATTATATAAAGAACACATGCACATTTGTTTGCTCAAATATAATTAGCTCATTTCCTGTAGCAAAATGGGCAACAGTTATTTTACACAGACACAAGAACTACCAGTGGGTAGTTATTGTGACAAAAACGCGTTGATGTAAAAGACGACGCACCCGTCATTCTGATGTTGACTGACTTGATCTATGATCCGTTGCAAGATCTCCATGGGATCATTATCCTCCAACAGTAGCTGACTGTCAACGCTGGTCTCACCAGCACTGATGTAAAGAAAAACACAGAAGATGTTTTTAATTTCTATCATAAAATCAAGCGACACAATTTTACATATATCTATTACAAAATAATGACCGCTGGAATGTTTTATGAACCATGTTTTGTTGTTGAAATTTGCATGTTTTGGGAGGAAACATTTTGTTTACATGACATCATGCTACTTTCAAAGGTGGTCTCAAGTCTGATTATTAATTAAATGGATATGCACCAAGTAATATATCATTACGTCCCTGATGGCTCACAAATTTCAATGGAATTATGTGAGCTCCCATATTCTGGGATTTGGGTGAGAGTAAATGTTAAACTGTTGAATTCAAAAGATGTTTTGGTTTCCTTAGAACATCTAGGTGGAAAGTATGTTTGAATACATATAGTTTATATTGCATGACACGATTTAAAAAAAATAAAAACAAACCGCCAACCTCCCTTTAATAATTCATTGCTCAACAGTCTTCAGGATACCGGTAGTTCATTTCTATGCTAATGAGTTCTTTTAGACATATTGAATATGTGAATATTTACCTTGTAGAGGCTTTCATCGATGTAGCCCACCAACTTCTTTAGTGTGACGTATTATGACGTATAAAAGACGCCATATGGATCAAAAAGGCCAGAACACCAACCAACTAAGACAAAGGGAATTACAAACTATCTCATATGTACGATGACGTCATACATCACATGTACTGAAGAAGTTGGTGTGTCATATCGACGAAAGCTTCTACAAGGTAAAAATTAACACATTGGATATGTCTAAAAGAACTAATTAGCATACTCTCTTTAATAATGATGATGAAATAAACAATACATTCAATTCCATATCTCATATTTCTGGCTTGATGACAATCAATCCAGGGATGTGCACAACAGAAATGTGAAAGTCTATTAGTAAAACATCCACTGGTCTTGTCATTTCCATAAGCTCAAACTAATTGTCAGTCAAACAGGTGAAACAGTAGTTTTGTCTAATGAACCAAACAAGTACAGCTGTACCACAATAACACAAATCTGTAAAACCATGTCATCATTGTTCAGACTTTGTGGTAAATTTAAACTATATAATTATGGTTCTTGTTGTTGCTGCTATGAATGTTGCCATCTTCTAAGATTCCACTATTTGATGTCAAATCAAGCAGAAACATATGTGCATTTAATCTGGCCTTACAAATGCAAACAGTGATTTGGTCTGCAGTGGCTTCGACTCTCAGTCTAGAGATTCCGGGATTGAATCCACTTGCTGTTGTTTTGTATCTTGGTCATTCATTTCACTTTACTCCAGTTCACTCAGCTGTGTGAATGATATCTTAACCATAGACAGTGGTGATATTTGTGTGTGAATAGTCTTTGCACAGTAATTGCAGCATGGCTGAATGCTTCCCAGAGAAGTTGATATGGTGTTCAATCAGATGCCATCTCTACTTACCTAGGAAGCATTCAGCTATCCTGCAATAAATGCACAAAAACTTTTAAAATATCCGCCACTGCCTATAGCCAGGTACTCATTCTTACAGTGAACTGGAGCAATGTAGAGTGACTGAACTGGTCCAAGCACAGGATTTGAACCCAGGTTCTCTCTATCAAAAGTCCGATGCTCTAATAACTGTGCCACTGCTCTCCACTTCACGCATTACATCTCACCTGAGAGCTTCAACTATCAGTGCCAGAGCTTCACTGACCACACGTCTAGTGGTCCAGTCTTTCACCTTGACCACTTGCAAGACACTGTCCACTCTGGCTGGACACTGCCCACCCACAACCATCCCCAGCAGTAGTTGCCAGAGCTGTCAAAACAAAACATCTTGTGAAAACATCAAAACAGACACTTGCTGAAAACTTCCAACATTTCCAACTGTAAAATTTCAAAATAAAGAACACCCGTGGGAATTAATTATAATGCCTGCTCAACCTCTTAGACCTAACACCATTTTATGAAACATGCTCTGAATTCTCGCAGTGCGTGCACAAAATCACCTTGTTATGGTCACACCTACGTTTTTGCATTTAACTTTTTGTACTAAATATAACTGAATTCAGCAGAAGACGGTGCTAAATATAGCAATCAATTTTTAGAGAGAGAGAGAGAGAGAGAGAGAGAGAGAGAGAGAGAGAGAGAGAGAGAGATGTGAGTGAGTCTGTGATTCAGGAATGGTAGTCAGAGAGAGATATTGCATCAAGACATATTTAAAGAAGCAAAACGAGAAGTGACCTTAGTAGATAAGTGACGAATGCAGGACCTGAGGGAGGTGGCTGGTGGGAGAGAGGTCCAGAAGCTGAAGGAGGTGGCTGGTGGGAGAGAGGTCCATGAGCTGAGGGAGGTGGCTGGTGGGAGAGAGGTCCAGGAGCTGAGGGAGGGTGACTAGTGGGAGAGAGGTCCAGGAGCTGAGGGAGGGTGACTAGCTGAGGGAGGGTGGGAGAGAGGTCCATGAGCTGAGGGAGGTGGCTGGTGGGAGAGAGGTCCAGGAGCTGAGGGAGGTGGCTGGTGGGAGAGAGGTCCAGGAGCTGAGGGAGGTGGCTGGTGGGAGAGAGGTCCATGAGCTGAGGGAGGTGGCTGGCGGGAGAGAGGTCCAGGAGCTGAGGGAGGGTGACTAGTGGGAGAGAGGTCCAGGAGCTGAGGGAGGGTGACTAGTGGGAGAGAGGTCCAGGAGCTGAGGGAGGGTGACTAGTGGGAGAGAGGTCCAGGAGCTGAGGGAAGTGGCTGGTGTGAGAGAGGTCCAGGAGCTGAGGGAGGGTGGCTGGTGGGAGAGAGGTCCAGGAGCTGAGGGAAGTGGCTGGTGTGAGAGAGGTCCAGGAGCTGAGGGAAGTGGCTGGTGTGAGAGAGGTCCAGGAGCTGAGGGAGGTGGTTGGTGGGAGAGAGGTCCAGGAGCTGAGGGAGGGTGGCTGGTGTGAGAGAGGTCCAGGAGCTGGGGGAGGTGACTAGTGGTAGAGAGGTCCACGAGCTGAGGGAGGTGGCTGGCGGGAGATAGGTCCAGGACCTGAAGGAGGTGGCTGGCGGGAGATAGGTCCAGGACCTGAAGGAGGTGGCTGGTGGGAGAGAGGTCCAGGGGAAAGCTGGTGAGGAGTGGGCTGGAGATCGAGTGGATGGAGAATAGTTACCACTAAGAACAGATGCTCTCAGGAGAGCAATGTTGAAGGGGAAACGACAACTGAGATGGGATGACTGGATGAAGAGATTCATGGCTGGACTAGGAGGAGGAAGGGGGTTGGGGGATGGGGGTGATAAGAGACAGCAGTAAAATGTAATCAGTGATGGGAGAAGGATGACTATAATGTAACGCTGCCAGCCTCATCTCAACCTTGACAAACAAAGAAGTGAACAACAACAACAATGGCGGTACCTTGTGCGGCTGTGACCTTGAGAGGTCATACTGCTGTGCGTACGTCTGTTCGAGTGGACTCTGTGAGTGACACAGGGCCGTGATGATGGGGTGAGAGAGGGTTTCTAGATGTGTCAACGACTGCTGAAGATGTTGAGCGACGTCGTCCCATGACACTTCCGTGCTGTAACTCACAACACACCAGTGTCATTTTGTCACTTATTTATCACTTATTCAGAATAACTATTATTGAGCTATCATATATAGATTTATATGTGTGTTATGCTATTCATCCAAGACACTTTGCATCTCAAGTGTCAAACTTTCAGGGATTCACCAACGCTTAGAAATGTTTTATGCTGGATTTGTTTGGGGGCAAACATTTCACGTTACACAGGAAGAACTGTAATTAAGGATGAAAATGCTGTGATTATCATATGAAATGTTACCCAAAACAATCTGATCAAATGTTATTCAAGCTATTGATTGGTATCTAATAACAAAAGACATTTTAATTCAAAGACACGAACAGAACATCATATACAGATTTTATACAGTGTAATATGTAACTGGTGACAGCATACTGGATATTTAGTCACACAGGCCAACTCTGCACAAAAGCCAAACATTTTTGACTAGATCATGTCCAATAAATTTTGTGATTTTGGCTGACCCGTACATCTTAAAATTTCATCTTTCAAAGTCCAGTTAATTTTCCTGAACATATAATAATCCTAAACTAAGAAAATGCTAAATGTATAATTGCTATTGGCACTGTTTTTTTCTCTCACATAACCCAGATTTTAAATTTATTTTTCTCAAAATTACACTTTTAAAGAGTTTGCTGATTATTTTTTAATAAATAAAAAATTACTGAAGATATTTCAACAAATGAGGTATCATTTAAAAATTTTTAATATATAGAATCAAAAATGTACAACTCTTTCGCAATTTTGCTGTGGCATTTGGTCACATTTGAAGAATTCTTTTTTTTGTTTTGTTAAAATGGATGTCGCTATTTTGCTACAGAAACCTCACCTGACTGATTCTGGCTTTTTCTTCTTTCCTGAATTCTGCCGACTGTACTTCAAAGCTCGCCTAACGATTTCACGCCTGGCATCGAATGGCAACTGGAAAATGGAAATTTTGAGATGTAGTCAAACATGTCATGACATTTTCAGATACGGTGCATCTAATACCTTAATCACATTGGAGAAAGAAGGATACTAGAATGGTTACTTTGTGGTGAGGATTATAAAGACAATATTTATTACAAAGCAGCAGGTATAATAATTACCATAAATTCAACAAACAACAATTGCAACTGTGTGTTTATTTTCAACTATATGACAACACATCACTCTTGCACCGCTACCGTGTAATGTTCTTACATTACTGCAGCACTACACTAAATCTTTACATCAATCAGTGAAAGAAATAAGATAAAACATTTACTTGTTCACTGGCCAAGTCAGTCTTCAAATTTACTTGAACGCCAAAAATGTGTACTTGGCCAAACATTTTTTGAGGGGAAGCGACTTAGTTTTAGATGGAAATCAACACAATATCTCTAGTGTAACAATATGCATAATCACTGATCACCTTATATGACCACATGACATGACCTTGTGACATGACTGTGTGACCGGACTGTGTGACACGATCACGTGACCTGACTGTGTGACATGAACACGTGATAGGACTGTGTGACATGATCACATGACAGGACCACATGACAGGACTACGTGACATGACCATGTGACATAATTGAGTGCCACGTGACAAGATCACCTGACAGAACCACGTGACATGACTGCATGATATGACCACATGGCAAGATCACGTGATAGGACCACGCAACATGACTGTGTGAAATAACTGCGTGAATGACTGCATTACAGGACTGTGTGACAGGACCGCATGACATGACCACGTACATGATGTGTGAAATGATTGCGTGACATGACTGTGTGACATGACTGCGTGACAGGACCACATGACATGTCCACATACATGACGTGTGACATGACCATGTGACATGACTGCATAACAGGACTGCATAACAAAACTGCATGATATGACCACATCACCTGGCATGATCATGTGACAGGGCCACATTACATAACCACATGACAAGTCTGCGTGACATGACCATGTGACATCCTACCTGCTGCAGAGAGCGTGGGACAAACGTGATGGCGTCAACAAACTGGGTGACGTCTTCCGGCAGCAGTTTGTGCAAGTATTCAGAACATGCCTCGTACCTGTGTACCCAGTCAGCCTGAAACACACACACTGGCAGTGCCATCAGCAAGATCATATTTATAGCTGTCTCACAACCGGCTGTCTACATGTGTACAGACTTAGGTACAACCAATGCATTTTAATAAGGAAGCCGAGTCACTCAGGTAGCTCCATCTGTTGCATTGAAATAGTATTATTATGCTGCGTTTTGGGGAATTTAACTGACTGTTGTTACTATTCAAATGCACTATAGTTCACCTCACCAATCCATCCATCCATCCATCCATCCGTCCGTCCGTCCATCCGTCCGTCCATCCATCCATCCATCCGTCCATCCATCCATCCATCCGTCCATTCATACATCTGTCCATCCATCCATCCACCCATCCACCCATCCACCCATCCATCCATCCATTCAAACATGCTTTTGGACATTTTTGAATGTTGACTTTTGCCTCCAAAATTAAATTTTCATATCATAGGTACAAGGGGAGTTTTTTCTACAGACGTTTCATATTCAGGGCGTTTAAGGCTATTGGACACCAGTACAAAGTCGACGTTTGAGAACGTACAAAACTTTTAGAATGTTACAAACAAACAAGCCATTTAAGTATAAACCAGCAGTGCAGGTGTGGCCTTCTCAAAGGTCATTCCAAGGTGGGAACTGCCAGTGCCGCAGAAGCCCATTTGTGCTTCATGTTCAACAGTCACTATCAAATCGCCAAAATCATTCACAATAATAAAAGTTACCCCATTGACAGCTGTATAGTTTCTTTGTTGTTCAGTGTTAATTAAATATTTTAAGTTCATTTAGATATTTTTTGATGAATTTCTGAAAGTGGTACAGGTCAGTTGTCGTGAGAAGCCATGTATCGTTTTCACGATGCCAAAATTTTTTGTACCACCTCGTTTCAAGGCTTGGCGGAAACCAGTACAACCCTTGATGGAGGAAACAGGATTGCAAAATTTTCCAATTTACCCATAATGCACATGAAAAACCAAAAAGTATGACATCGCATCTGAATAACACTTTTAATATGATCTATAATCTATCTTATGTGCTGCTCACAACAAAAGCAATTCGTAATAAAGGCTCATTTGTGACAATGCAAACACTGTTTTGACTTTGTTATTGGAAAAATTAAAACAAGTTACGGTCTAAAACAAAATCAGGTTTTTTTGAAAAATAAAAATCCTGTTATTTAAACGTCAAAACACCTGTTATTTGAATAAAACAAACATTACAATTTTCCAAAAACCTGTTCCAATAATGCAACATGGGGTCTCTGGCTAAGGGCTTGCATAATATCAGAAATACTTAACGTAGTTCACAGGATGGCACATACCGTGGATGTCACTTCGCGCTTCTTCTTCGCAGCGGGATCGCCTTCCCAGAAAAGCTTCACTGCCCAGGCACAGTACACGACGCTGGGGTGGAGGAAGCCGCCAGTCTGAGACATACACACTCGGTGAGCAAAATTCACGCAGCCTCTATAACAGGCAAGTTCTTATATAATCCAGTATCCAGTCCTCAGGACTGCTCAAAGCGTTTTACACTGGCAGACCTATTCAACTGAACACAATCTCTATGGGAAGCATTCAGCTATGCTGCAATTAATGCGCATACAATTAATTCACAAATATCCACCACTGTCTATAACCAGGTACTCATTCATATAGTTGAGTGAACTGGAGCAACGTAGAATGAATGAACTTGCCCAAGGTTCGACACGGCAGTTCAGGATTCGAACCAGGGTTCTGTTGGTTGAGAGTCCAACGCGCTAGCCACTGCCCCACTGCACCACTGCCCCACTGCGCGCCACTATACAGCCAGTATATGATACCGTGTTGGCCATTTCAACAAACAGGGATAACATTTGGGGAAGCTATCATTGTGGTTTGCTACACCAACTTAACTATCCTGGGTGAGTGATAGATAATACAATGTCACATTTTTACAAATGCAGGTTAACACAATGTTGTAGTCTGCATGGAGAGGCTTTGGCCATGCATACGTATATGGGGAGCGCCGTGGTGCAGTGGCTAGAGCATCGGACTCTCAATCGAGAGAATCCGGGTTCAAATCCTGTGCTGCCATTTCGAACCTTGGCCAAGTTCGTTCACTCTACGTTGCTCCAGTTCACTCAGCTGTATGAATGAGTACCTGGCTATAGACAGTGGTGGAAATATTTGAACGAATAGTCTTCGCACATTACTTGCAGCTTGAATGCTTCCCAGAGAAGTTGAGATAGTTTTACTGTATAAATTATGAGTTACATTACAAAAGTGCACGTCATGTTTGCGTCATGTGCAGGTGCATGACAATACACTTCACACCTGTACAAAGTCTATCATATTTGTATTAGTGTGAATTCTCCAGATATGTTGAATATTCTCACAGCTAAGTGTCATGTACACTGTGAGCAATGTAAACACCCTGTGAGCATTGTAAACCCTTGTGAGAGAAGAGTATTGTAAACACCCTGTGAACACTGTAAACCCTTGAGAGCATTGCAAACCCTAATGGGCATCATAAACACTTTATGAGCATATCCTGGGGGCACAGTAAACACCTCATGTGCCTTGTGAACACCCTGTGATACCCCGTGTTTACCTTGTCTGGGATCTTTGAGGCCAACTTGGCAAGCGTGTTGACATTCTCTGTGTTCAGTATGGGGCATATCACATCTAGAGGCCGCATCTTTCCATCAACTAACTTCTTGTAGTCAAGATCTACACAGCACGACACAAAGTACTATATGGATGGCCTAGTGGTTACACATGTGATTGAGTTCATTAACATACGGTCTACATGTATCTTTAAATCTGTTTTATTTTAATTTAATGTAGTCTGAGTGATATTTGTTTGGAATTTAGTAGTTTTAGTAGACATTTTTAAAGTCTGGATTATTTTAATTGTAAACTTATGTAACAATGTAAAACTTACATGTATTGTAACACCTTGACCAGATTACAATGTGCATCTTCAACTCTAACTTGAACAAACTAGATAAACATAGTGTAAATTAATAAAAATAAAAATACAGGTACAAAATATATATTTGCTAAATATATATATAGGTGCACCTTAGGCTAGAAACTTTAAAATAAAATAAAATCAATGTTTATAGCATAAAAGGATTACTGGGGCAAATGTTGATTTGGATATGAAAGAATTATTAAAATGTACAGTGACTTAATGCAGTATTGTTTGCACTTTTTTGTATGCCACAAACATTGAATTTCTCACAGTTGACCAAGGAGTCCAGACACATGCAGTATACAAAATAATTATTTTTGTAAATTTCTAGGGTTTCCGAAAACAGACAGTACAGGAAAATTAATCTTTTGTAAATTTGCCGGATGTCAGAAAACATATAGTCACTCTGGGGTGGTCACAGTGTTTTGGTGACCTTGTGGCGAATAGGCCCCACCTGTCTAAGTGAAATGTGTGTTTTTAGTGGGGAACCTATGTATTCTTGGCATATCTTATGTTTATATATGTAGTGGGTTTTACAAGTTTTACATTACAAGGTAGGGCCGAATCATGTATATTGTTATTGTCAAGGTTGTAGGAATGCGGGATCTGAGAAACCGGAAGGGTGACACTGTACAGGGGTTCAGTGTCATATCAGGTTTGTATTTTAGAGCTCACATTCCTATTAATGTCATTCCCAAACTGGCTGCACAATAAGCGGTCCAACTTCAATAAATAAACGTCATTCATTTGGACAATTTTGATTCTCTGCTACATTGGACTTGTGATGCTTGTTGCATAAATAGTCGTTATGGTATATGCTAGTGTGTGGACACGGAACTTGCCCTTACCCGACGCAACAGTTTTGATCTTGCGCAGTAGTTTCACATGCGTGACGGGAGGCACTGAGTCAGTGTCTTGTGGCTCCAGTGGGCAGCTGTCCAGCAGGCTGTAGTAGTGGACAAGAGCCCCATGGTCAGTGCCAGCGATGGTTGGGTAGATGTACTTGTTCATGCGAGCGTGGAACTCAGAGGGAGAGGCTGTGAGGGTTGGCAGTATCTTCTCCTGCCTAATTCTCGCGTCGATCTCCTCTGTTGTCAGTCTGCAAAGGTTGATACAGTTACCGTGACGACTGTTTGTACTCGGACACCTAAACATAACTGAATTCTCAGCTCTACGAAAAAAATGGGCCAAGACTGGACTACACTGTGAGTTTGTAATTATTAATCAAAATGGTCTTTGGTGAATCATAGTTACAGATCATTAAGGGTTATGACAGAAGTAAAATGTTGACATGTTTAGTGGAGACTATATGCATGTCAGTGAAGGTACACCTGGAAATAAAATATTTTTCACAAAATGGCGCTTACAGTAGATTCATGCTGCGAAATACCATTTTGCGATTGCACGAGATAAAATAGTTCATCCAGAAAAACAACAACTGACATACAAGAAATAAATAATGCACTGTGCACTGTTTGATATAGCCAATACTCAGCACAACATGGAAAAAATGTTTAATCTCTATTCTAGAGATATTTGCGAGTTTCAGAGAACAATAACAACTACTTTATCCCATTTTATCCTGAAGTAAGTGCAGACGAGTTGCAGCCAGTTCGTGACCATATCCAATAAATCACTTTGTCAGCATCAGAAAATGACCGACCTTCATTTTAAATGTACATAATTTTATTATTATTTCTCAATCAATTTTTTAATGTGATATACCATTAGAAAGCAGATAAAATAAGCTATGAAGTTATAATGACAAATAAGTTGTTTGGTAACATTTACTATATCTGGTATATGGCAAAACATTTCCCAACAAATTCAAATTTGTGTTGTGTTTTGTCACTTTACTTTTCACCAGATATTTTCTCCATGAAGGAGACAACATCTCAATGAGCAAGTTGATTTTATTTTATACACCATTCTCCCCTGAAAACAATGGTATAAAACTTGTTCACATATCTTGGATACTTATCTCGTTATCTACAATTCTGTAGTAACACCTCTATGTGAAGAACAGAATGGCAGCATATGGCGTCACCGAGTGGATTTCTGCAATTTTTTTAAATATCTTCTGTCAACTATATATATTTTTGTGTTTTGTTTCTTAGAACAAATAAACCAACAAACTAAAATAACAAATTTGGTCAACAAATTTATCTGTGAAACAGTTACTGTCATTGAAAGTAACATTAAGTTTGTTGCCGCTGAAAATGTGTCATGGCGCAAACTGGGCAAAAATAGGTGCCGTTGTCGGTTCCCTCCAATTCGAAGCCTTCAAAGTACATTTTCACAGACAAATATCGCACCAGTTAGCATGCCCATGCATATTATATCATCTATCCAGTTGTCTGCCTCCTTGTTATCACCAGTATGAAGTAAATTAGCAGAGTTATCCTTCAAAAATTGCTGAAATTTGACGATGTTTGCAACTTGTCTGCTGCTTTTGGTTTCGACTGATATGGGGGTAGGTCGAATAACCAATGAACGGTGCTGATTTGGTGATTCCTACGTGTTTCCCAATGACGACATTCAATGTTAATCAACCAATAGGGATCCATAAGACTACAGTGCAGATACAAATAGAATCACATCCCGGATACAAAGGGTAACTATGACTAGAAACGTACCCCAGATCAAACGAGTTAAATGTTGTTTAAGAAAATGTGCACACATTTTCTGTTCAATCAATTAGAGATTTCTTGTATATAGGGGCACTACCAAATGGAATGTGTAAATTAGAGTTTTTGAAAAAATAGGCAAAATGTGAACATTTATCAGTTTGGGGGGCCCCCTGGGGGGCCATTAGAATGGTTCAATCAAACACAGATTTCTCTTGCATAGTGGCAGTTTCCTAAGATATGTCTATACAAAGTTGCTCAACACTTTCTGAGATATGGCAGCTAATGGCCCAAAGGACTAAAAAAGAATTATTGTTGGTGTTCAAAAAAATACAGTCATTATGTATTGAATGTATTCGGACATTTAAAATAACAGGTGTCGTAAAACATACAATACAAAAAAGTTCTTTTTGTAGATTTTTAGGGTGTCTAAAACATGGAATGTGCGGATACATGTGGTCATTACGATACTTGTATAGCAAGGTATCCAGTCCTTAGTCCCCCTCAAACTTTTTACATTTCACCCCCGACATATCTATTTGTACACCATATGAACATCTCTCTGTGTGTAGAAATGTGTTTCACATATTCTATAAAATAATTGTTCATCACATGAACACGTTTTTTAAACACTGTTAATATTTGTATGCATGAGGACATCAAGGTTAAATTACATACTTCTGGTACGGTCCCATTTTCTTTTAAGCGATCTTTTAACTCAAAAGTACCAGGAAATTAAGTGACAGTTTTGGTTATGAAAAAGTCACAGGAACTAATGTCGAGATATTTAAAGACGTTGTATTAAATACAAAGTCATTACACTGTCGATGTCGTCACATAAAAAACTCACCTTATGAAGAATATGCCAAAGACACACTGTGACAATGTTACACATCAAAGTTTCATGCATGATTAAGATGAATACTCTCATTCTATTTATAAATTCTACAGTTTATAAGTGAACTTTATCAACTTTATTTCCTGACATTTTCTGAGTGTACTGCCTACCATGCAGAGACTTACCCACTGTCAAAGAGGAACTCGAGGTGTGTCATGTAGACGTGCCAGAGAGGGACATTGTACCTCTGTGCCAGGGAGACTGCTATGTCACACACCGATGTCTCCAGAGACCTGATCCAACAGAACATTAACCCTTTACACCGTAGTCACGTAATTTTCTGGATACTTATATAACTGTCACTGGATTCTTTAGTATCTCTGGTGCGTGCCAAGGGTATTTGTTTGATGGTTTTGTACTGGAAGTTTCTGATCATCTTCTGGATACTTATATAACTTATGCCACTCGATTCTTTAGTATCTCTGGTGCGTGCTAAGGGTATTTGTTTGATGGTTTTGTACTGGAAGTTTCTGATCATCTTCTGGATACTTATATAACTTATGCCACTCGATTCTTTAGTATCTCTGGTGCGTGCTAAGGGTATTTGTTTGATGGTTTTGTACTGGAAGTTTCTGATCATCTTCTGGATACTTATATAACTTGTGCCACTCGATTCTTTAGTATCTCTGGTGCGTGCTAAGGGTATTTGTTTGATGGTTTTGTACTGGAAGTTTCTGATCATCTTCTGGATACTTATATAACTTATGCCACTTGATTCTTTAGTATCTCTGGTGCGTGCTAAGGGTATTTGTTTGATGGCTTTGTACTGGAAGTTTCTGATCATCTTCTGGATACTTATATAACTTGTGCCACTCGATTCTTTAGTATCTCTGGTGCGTGCTAAGGGTATTTGTTTGATGGTTTTGTACTGGAAGTTTCTGATCATCTTCTGGATACTTATATAACTTGTGCCACTCGATTCTTTAGTATCTCTGATGCATGCTAAGGGTATTTGTTTGATGGTTTTGTACTGGAAGTTTCTGATCATCTTCTGGATACTTATATAACTTGTGCCACTCGATTCTTTAGTATCTCTGGTGCGTGCTAAGGGTATTTGTTTGATGGTTTTGTACTGGAAGTTTCTGATCATCTTCTGGATACTTATATAACTTATGCCACTCGATTCTTTAGTATCTCTGGTGCGTGCTAAGGGTATTTGTTTGATGGCTTTGTACTGGAAGTTTCTGATCATCTTCTGGATACTTACATAACTTGTGCCACTTGATTCTTTAGTATCTCTGGTGCGTGCTAAGGGTATTTGTTTGATGGTTTTGTACTGGAAGTTTCTGATCATCTTCTGGATACTTATATAACTTGTGCCACTCGATTCTTTAGTATCTCTGGTGCGTGCTAAGGGTATTTGTTTGATGGTTTTGTACTGGAAGTTTCTGATCATCTTCTGGATACTTATATAACTTGTGCCACTTGATTCTTTAGTATCTCTGGTGTGTGCCAAGGGTATTTGTTTGATGGTTTTGTACTGGAAGTTTCCGACTCGATTCTTTAGGGTATTTGCTGTGTGCTAGAGGCGTTTATCATATGGCTATTGGAAGTTTTTGAATGAGCATTGTTTGAAAATATCAACTGACAAAGAGTGCATTGATATGTGTAGCAAACCTAGAGACAGTGTATTGCATTTTGCACATTTAATTTAACTTTTGTGTGGAATGCAATTATCCTTAAATAAGCCCAACTGGCAATGTTTGGAAACAATTTATAAACGTTAAAGGCAACAAATTTGGTGAACCCATATCTTGAAGATTTTTGTGCGGGGACTTGGAGCGTGTTTCATGAAATGATGTAGACTCCTAAAACATGCAGTACACAAAATAATTTGTTTGTAGATTGTTGGACTATCGGAAAACGTAGAGTCCTAGTACATGCAGTCATTACTGTCTGTCAACGAGAAGTCCCCACATCATGAGCTTACATTGCAAGTCCTAGGATGGTCTCCTGTCTGTATTCAGCATCCTCAGCAAAGCGGGATGTGTCAATACCTGCCGGCAAAGATGATGTCATCACAGTAGCTCAGGGCAGCGTTTCGTTAACATTCTTTTCAGCTCATAAACCAGATTTTGCTCTTTAACAGTGACCACGTACACTGAAAATTGTCAACATCATGATGCGCCATTGGGACACTTTCGCTGGTGTGTCAAGGAAACAGTGTCCTCTGTGATAAGACGGAGGTTTTGTCCATTTGAAAAAGCTCCTACAAGTTAACAGTGGACTCTGTTTAATGCTGGACTTTTCTTTTGCACTCGTAATCTCAGTGAGACGGTTACATGGCGACAATAGAAATAAATGTAATATCACTTCAAGGATCCGATGCAGGTTGGGTTATATAACCACGCCAAAATAATATGTCTGGCACCACTGACAACAATTGACGCTATAATTGAATAAATGATAACATCTTTGCTTTGTTTGTGTCGTGAATTTGGTATGCCACATTAACCAGCCATATAAAGAACCTCACAAAACAACATCTGACATACAAATTTCTTCTAATTCAGTGTAACAAAGTCACACTGATCAAACCACGATGTTAGTATCAATAAACTTCATGTAGAAAATATATTAAAAAGTGCCATAATAGGAAATCCTTTCTTAACAAGAACGTTTACTCAAATGTCTTAATGGATTATCATCCACTTTTAACTTTGTAGACATTTTAGAAAATCATATATCAAATGTTTGGACGAATGTATTGAACATTTTTGATGCCTTGATACATTTTGAATTTTTTTTTATAAAAAATGAATCAGCCTTTTTTGACAGTTCGACAAATCTAACCAAAAATTAAACTTTGTAACTGAAACCTACCTCTACTAAGTGCCTGCAGTGTTTGTGCCTGGGTAAAATCCATCAAGCGTTCATTATAACTCAGAAGCTTGTCTGCAAGCGAGTTCATTATAGGGGTGAACTCAATATCTGAGACTTTTTTTGACTGACAACTCTTAGCTAACTTCAATGCCCTCTTGATGACGTCAGCTGGGCTGTGGAGGTATGCAGGGTCGGGGCAAGGAATGCTTTCCTGGGGTAAGGTTTTATAAATCTGCAGGGCGTAGTAATACATCGCAAGCTGCAGTGAAACGGCTGTTGTTGGTTGTTTCATGAAGCATTGATCAGCATCCACGGGCTGAAAGCAAACAAATAGTTCCATTGGTTTAAAATATGTATGTAATAAAATAATTACATAAGAGTGCTGTTTATAAGATCTTTGCCGAGCTTTTTGAATATTGTGACAACATTATCAGACACACATTTCTGAACAGAACAGTATATAAAGTTACTCAGTGTTTCACTCATTTTATTCTCCAGCCATTTCTATTAATTTTACTTTGGCTTTTATCTCCCGGTTTATTTGATGTTTATTTACCAATTTTACTAAAACACTAAAGGGCCAATGCCCAATATAAATTGTTATGAGAAACATGACACAAACATGACTTTTTATCATTCCTAAGCAGACAACACATAAAAAAATCTTTCCTGTCTCAACAGTATACAAAATGTCATTGCTAAAACCATTTTTTATTTAACCATTTCAGTACTACGGCCCTGACCAGCTGTGACCACTGAATACTGCATCCCCAGTGAATATGCAAGACAATGGACTACCTCACTTCAAGTCAAGATTTGAGCAACATAAATGCATTTTATGAATAGGAATATTATATATTTTCGGAAGGTACAATCAGCAAGTAAAATGAGCCATATAATTTTACATTCCGTCGTCATGGTAACCAGCAATACAATATGGCCGCCAAGATTTCAACGTTTTTGTAGTTGCTGAACACAGTTTTGTACTAAGTTTCGCCGACATCGTTATTGTGTCGATCATCAACATCTATCTAACAAAGATTCTTCGCTAAAATTATCAAATAATTTGTCCAAAACATACGGTGGTAAATCGCTAGTTGAAATAATGCCGTCCGCCATTGTGACCACCGCAGATTTTGATAATCCATCATAGAAAACTCCATAAGCTATTACATGTATTGAGCAATAATAAACGATGACCACTGCTGAATAGCTAATTTATTCGCCTTGACAACCGTACACAACGTACACAACAAGTGGCTCCACGTAGTGGATAATTATGAGTAAAAACGATTTGAATAGTAGACATCGTTAATGCCGAATAACCGGCCTGTCGTACTGAAGCGTCACAGACAGTGCGGCCGGAAATACAGCATGTCATCCTGAAATAGTTAAAGTTGTACGTATAATGTACGACAATTTTGTAATTATTAAAGAGATGTTACAAAAACAATTGTCAAGAACAACACAAACACTGAAAAGGACTGGGATCTAAATTTTGAGGTCTTGACATGTTCTAAATATGTGCCCAGTTTAGTATTTTGGTCAAAAAGTGCTGGATTTGTGAGTTACCTGCTGGCCTAGTATTACCTGAGGAAGAGTGAGCAAGAAGGCCAGTCCAAGGGTTGAGTCTCTTGATAAGCTGTCTTCGGCCAACTGTTGTAGCACTGTGGAGAAGAAAGACAGAATAAACTGAACACTCTTGGTCTGTGTACTTGAGATCAACAGGAAATGAAGCCACATTGTGCATTCGCACATTCCATCATATTTTTTGTTGAAATTGTGGCCCCAAACGTTTTCCCCTGTGATAAAAACATGAGGGAAAGTTTTCAAAACTAACAACGGTATGTGGGAATGTTTGATCTAGGAAATGACATGCCACAATTGTAATGTAACTCACATACTCACATATATAACTCACATACATATATAACTCACATACTCACATATATAACTCACATACTCACATATATAACTCACATACTCACATATATAACTCACATACTCACATATATAACTCACATACTCACATATATAACTCACATACTCACATATATAACTCACATACTCACATATATAACTCACATATATAACTCACATACTCACATATATAACTCACATACTCACATATATTACTCACATACTCACATATATAACTCACATACTCACATATATAACTCACATACTCACATATATAACCGTTATCAACATTGCTAGAAAAGGCCACACTCGATGGACGTCATGCGACAAATTTTCACTGTGACATAGGCAAACTGTCACCTAGCGTATCCAACAATGACACCAGGGATACATATACAAGAACAGTATAATTAACATGTTGCTGAACAGTCAGTCCATTATAAAAAAAGTTTCTTATTTGAAATCTGTCTACCAACCCAAACCAGCCCCTTGTAACATTTCCCAGTGCTGCCTCTACCCAACAAAACATCTCCCATTTGAGAAGTGATGGGGACTGTTTCACTGAGATAATTAAACTCATAAGAAAATCCATCGTTACACAGAATCCACTGTAAAATTTAAGGAACACTTTCAAAATGCAAAAACCCCATTTTGCCACCGAGAACATTATTTCGGTGACATACCGGCAAGTGTCCTGGTGTCATGTCCTCATGTTTTCAGTTTTTAGTATACAGGATCATTGTTAAGGAGGAAAATTGATTTTTAAAGAGCTCATAATAATGTTAGTGAAATGGCCCCCATGACTTGGCTATGACTTTCTCCAGTTCTCACAACAGTTTATTTCTACTTTAAGTTGTTGGTAACAAAGAGAAGATATATGACTGTGGCAGAACCATCATCAACATTTGAGGCACGAGTTGAGGTTCATATAGCAGTTATTTAAAACACTTCCTTTCTTTGTGTATTTGTATTTTACCTTTTACCAGAAGCATGTATTTAAATATGTATCTGACATAAGTATGTGGTGTATTGGCTGAAACAAACACTAATACTGCAGCTTATATTTGGTATAACAGCCTGTTTTACTATAACCTGATTGCCCGGTATAGCGGCCTGTTGTACTATAACCTCACTGTCAGGTATAGCGGCCTGTTGTACTATAACCTCACTGCCAGGTATAGCGGCCTGTTGTACTATAACCTCACTGCCAGGTATAGCGGCCTGTTTTACTATAACCTGACTGCCAGGTATAGCGGCCTGTTGTACTATAACCTCACTGTCAGGTATAGCGGCCTGTTTTACTATAACCTGACTGCCCGGTATAGCGGCCTGTTGTACTATAACCTCACTGTCAGGTATAGCGGCCTGTTGTACTATAACCTCACTGCCAGGTATAGCGGCCTGTTGTACTATAACCTCACTGCCCAGTATAGAGCGGCCTGTTGTACTATAACCTCACTGTCAGGTATAGCGGCCTGTTGTACTATAACATCACTGCCAGGTATAGCGGCCTGTTGTACTATAACCTCACTGTCAGGTATAGCGGCCTGTTGTACTATAACCTCACTGCCAGGTATAGCGGCCTGTTGTACTATAACCTCACTGCCCAGTATAGAGCGGCCTGTTGTACTATAACCTCACTGTCAGGTATAGCGGCCTGTTGTACTATAACCTCACTGCCAGGTATAGCGGCCTGTTGTACTATAACCTCACTGCCAGGTATAGCGGCCTGTTGTACTATAACCTCACTGCCAGGTATAGCGGCCTGTTGTACTATAACCTCACTGCCCGATATAGTGGCCTGTTGTACTATAACCTCACTGCCAGGTATAGCGGCCTGTTGTACTATAACCTCACTGACCAGTATAGCGGCCTGTTGTACTATAACCTCACTGCCCAGTATAGCGGCCTGTTGTACTATAACCTCATTGCCTGGTTTAGCGGCCTGTTGTACTATAACCTCACTGCCAGGTATAGCGGCCTGTTGTATTATAACCTGACTGCCTGGTATAGTAGCCTGTTGTACTATAACCTCACTGCCCAGTACAGAGCGGCCTGTTGTACTATAACCTCACTGTTAGGTATAGCGGCCTGTTGTACTATAACCTCACTGCCGAGATAGCGGCCTGTTGTACTATAACCTCACTGCCGGGATAGCGGCCTGTTGTACTATAACCTGACTGCCTGGTATACCGGCCTGTTGTACTATAACCTCACTGCCCGGTTTAGCAGCCTGTTGTACTATAACCCGACTGCCCGATATAGCGGTCTGTTGTACTATAAACTCACTGCCCAGTATAGCGGCCTGTTGTACTATAACCTCACTGCCAGGTATAGCGGCCTGTTGTACTATAACCTGACGGCCTGGTATAACAGCCTGTTTTACTATAACCTGATTGCCCGGTATAGCGGCCTGTTGTACTATAACCTCACTGTCAGGTATAGCGGCCTGTTTTACTATAACCTGACTGCCCGGTATAGCGGCCTGTTGTACTATAACCTCACTGTCAGGTATAGCGGCCTGTTGTACTATAACCTCACTGCCAGGTATAGCGGCCTGTTGTACTATAACCTCACTGCCCAGTATAGAGTGGCCTGTTGTACTATAACCTCACTGTCAGGTATAGCGGCCTGTTGTACTATAACATCACTGCCAGGTATAGCGGCCTGTTGTACTATAACCTCACTGTCAGGTATAGCGGCCTGTTGTACTATAACCTCACTGCCAGGTATAGCGGCCTGTTGTACTATAACCTCACTGCCCAGTATAGAGCGGCCTGTTGTACTATAACCTCACTGTCAGGTATAGCGGCCTGTTGTACTATAACCTCACTGCCAGGTATAGCGGCCTGTTGTACTATAACCTCACTGCCAGGTATAGCGGCCTGTTGTACTATAACCTCACTGCCAGGTATAGCGGCCTGTTGTACTATAACCTCACTGCCCGATATAGTGGCCTGTTGTACTATAACCTCACTGCCAGGTATAGCGGCCTGTTGTACTATAACCTCACTGACCAGTATAGCGGCCTGTTGTACTATAACCTCACTGCCCAGTATAGCGGCCTGTTGTACTATAACCTCATTGCCTGGTTTAGCGGCCTGTTGTACTATAACCTCACTGCCAGGTATAGCGGCCTGTTGTATTATAACCTGACTGCCTGGTATAGTAGCCTGTTGTACTATAACCTCACTGCCCAGTACAGAGCGGCCTGTTGTACTATAACCTCACTGTTAGGTATAGCGGCCTGTTGTACTATAACCTCACTGCCGAGATAGCGGCCTGTTGTACTATAACCTCACTGCCGGGATAGCGGCCTGTTGTACTATAACCTGACTGCCTGGTATACCGGCCTGTTGTACTATAACCTCACTGCCCGGTTTAGCAGCCTGTTGTACTATAACCCGACTGCCCGATATAGCGGTCTGTTGTACTATAAACTCACTGCCCAGTATAGCGGCCTGTTGTACTATAACCTCACTGCCAGGTATAGCGGCCTGTTGTACTATAACCTGACGGCCTGGTATAGCGGCCTGTTGTACTATAACCTGACTGCCCAGTATAGCGGCCTATTGTACTATAACCTCACTGCCTGGTTTAGCGGCCTGTTGTACTATAACCTCACTGCCCAGTATAGAGTGGCCTGTTGTACTATAACCTCACTGTCAGGTATAGCGGCCTGTTGTACTATAACCTGACTGCCTGGTATAGCGGCCTGTTGTACTATAACCTCACTGCCCAGTATAGAGCGGCCTGTTGTACTATAACGTCACTGCCAGGTATAGCGGCCTGTTGTACTATAACCTCACTGCCCAGTATGACGGCCTGTTTTACTATAATGTAACTGCTCGGTATGGCGGCCTGTTGGTACTATAACCTCACTGCCCAGTTTAACGGTCTGTTTTACTATAACGTCACTGCCAGGTATAGCGGCCTGTTATACTGAAGTGGTTAAATAACGCCCAAACTTGAGCCACCTGGTTCCCACTAACCCTCAGAGGCTGGGTGTGCAGCCCTTCCCTCGGTCAAGGTTTCCTCCAGTTTTTCCGCTCGCAGAATGTTCTCACTCAAGTTGCTGCCACTAGGGGGCACCTGGTAGTGTTGATAATCTGCCTCCAGCTGTGAAGATGCAAAAATATGTTAAAAACAGTAAGTTCTTATATAGCGCATCATCCAGTCCTCAGGACTGCTCAATGAGCTTTACACTTTACTCCCTGGCAGTCCTGTTGAATACCATCTCGCCTTCTCTGGGAAGCATTCAGCCGTGCTGCAATTAATGCGTGAAAACTATTCATACACAAATATCCACTACTGTCTATAGCCAGGTACTCATTCATACACCCGAGTGAAATGAAACAACGTGGAGTGAATGAACTTGTTCAAGGTTCAAACGACAGCACATGATTCGAACCCGGGTTCTCTCGAATGAGAGCCCGATGCTCTATCCACTGTGCCACCGTGCTCCACAAACACAATAACACAATATTATGTTGCATTACAAATTTACACATACACCATGTAAACCACTATCCCTATAATATCAATTAATAATATATAGCTAATTTTCTGCTTAAACCTGCCTTTAACATCAAAGAGATTATATGATGGTCATGGATAGCTACATTGTTACTATATATAATTCCAAGCTACAATGTTACTACATATTGTAAGCACATTTTACTCACCAGCGGCTGTTCAACCAATCAGCCACTGGCAGAACTGAGAGACCCGGCTTTGCACAGGAAACAGACATTTTCAACAAACTGCAATAATCATAAAACTATTCAAAATCTCTGCTTACCTCTATGTCTATGTCTACACATTAATTGTCAAAAACCCCAAGGTCATTACGCCAACAAGTGTCCACCGTGGCTGCAGACACGTCAAATAGATTGTTCCAGTTCTTTATAGTTATGTTGAAAAAGCTGTTGGCATAAACCTGTGTCCTGGCTGACACCTGAATAAATCGCTCACTATGGCCATGCATGTTGTTGATTGAGAGAACAATGCAGTGTGGCAAAGGAAGAGTTTGTTAGTTGCTTTCCCGACTGTTGTTACAAATCTCGCTGCTCGATGCTGTACTTTTTCTAGGTATTTTATATTTCTGTGTGTGTAAGGCCACCAAGCAGTGCTCGCGTGCCTCCACTAACAAACTTCTACAAACTTACTATTTAAACACAATTCGCTATTACATCGTCTGTCATTTGTATAAACAATATTAAGTTAAAGAAACCAAAAGAGCACATCACTCACCCTATTTGAGTAGCAATCACTCACCCTATTTGAGTAGCAATCACTCACTCTATTTGAGTAGCAATCACTCACCCTATTCGAGTAGCAATCACTCACCCTATTCGAGTAGCAATCACTCATCCTATTCGAGTAGCAATCACTCACCCTATTTGAGTAGCAATCACTCACCCTATTTGAGTAGCAATCACTCACCCTATTCGAGTAGCAATCACTCATCCTATTCGAGTAGCAATCACTCACCCTATTCGAGTAGCAATCACTCACCCTATTTGAGTAGCAATCACTCACCCTATTTGAGTAGCAATCACTCACCCTATTCGAGTAGCAATCATTCACCCTATTTGAGTAGCAATCACTCACCCAATTTGAGTAGCAATCACTCACCCTATACGAGTAGCAACCGTCGATGACAGACTCATAGAAGGGATGACATCCTTGTCGCTCTAACTTCCTGTTCCCATCATCCACCTCACTTCGAGGCTTGGGTTTCGGCGTTGATAGACTCGATAGGGTCTTCGTCCACCATCTTGTATCACTCACATGCAGCAGTGCCGCCCTGGTGGCTTTATTTGTCGACGAGAGGATTTCCTTTGTCTGGCGGATTGCACCCCTCGCTGAGAATGGACTCTCCCCAGGACTCTGGTTTTTGCTGTCCGCCACCTGACAGTTGACTCTCTCGCACAGGATCTGAAGGGCATTATGGGTAGATTAGACAAACTGTTAACATTTGTATGAGAACAACTAATTAGTTTATATATTTCACGATACTAATTTTATACAATTTATGAATGTGATTTTATATTATTTATTATATAACTTTTATAACAGTTATTATATAGACTAGATAGATATAGATTTCTAGAAAAGTTCTGAACGAATCTACATAACTTTGATAACGATCTTATAATATTTATTGATTTTATTATGTATAAAATAATGATACTAGTTTATAATCTTAAGAATGTTGCACTTAATACATTTTAGAACAATGCTTTTATAGTTCTTAGTATGCCCATTTAAAAAATTGTGTGTGAACTAATACACTAGACCGACCTATGATGTGATCCTATGCAAGGGTCATGAGTGCGTCTAAATGGTGGATACTGGCGCTACATATCTCATCATTATTATTACAGCTTTCATAAAACTTGTAAGACTCCTGATGAAGGACGTAACATAATGACTGGGTGTATTACGACCCCTAAAATTTATTGAATTCTCAGCTGTCCGAAAACATACTGTACAAGAAAAGAATAATTTTGTGTGTCATTGTGTACTGTGTGTATTGGGACGTGGAAAAATAGCAGTAGTCTAAAAACACACAGTCATTATGTACTGTATGTATTTGGACGTGGAAAAATAGCAGTAGTCTAAAAACACACAGTCATTATGTACTGTATGTATTTGGACGTGTTAAAATAGCAGTAGTCTAAAAACATACAGTCATTGTGTACTGTATATATTTGGACGTGTTAAAATAGCAGGAGTCCAAAAACGTACAGTACAAATAGCATTACCAGCCCATGGGATCGTACACTCATGGTTCTTCCCATTACCAATCTAAACAGATGCACTCTATTCCCTCATATAAGTAATAATTTATATTAACAAGAGAAAAACGTTTATTTGAAACACTGTCCATAACACTGTCCACAACACTGTCCACAACACAGTCCACAACACTGTCCACAACACTGTCCACAACACTGTCCATAACACTGTCCATAACACTGTCCATAACACTGTCCATAACACTGTCCATAACATTGTCCATAACACTGTCCATAATACTGTCCATAATAATGTCCATAACACCGTCCATAATACCATCCATAACACCGTCCATAACACAGTCCATAACACTGTTCATAACATTGTCCATAACACTGTCCATAACACTGTCCATAACACTGTCCATAACACTGTCCATAACACTATCATCGACACTGTCCATGACACTGTTCATGACACTGTTCTTAACACTGTCCATAACACTGTCCATAACACTGTTCATAACACTGTCCATAATACTGTCCATAACACTGTCCATAATACTGTCCATAACATTGTCCACAACACTGTCCATAACAATGTCCATAACACTGTCCATAACAATGTCCACAACACTGTCCATAACACTGTCCACAACACTGTCCATAACACTGTCCATAACACTGTCCATAACACTGTCCACAACACTGTCCATAACACTGTCCATAACACTGTCCATAACACTGTCCATAACAATGTCCATAACACTGTCCATAACACTGTCCACAACACTGTCCATAACACTGTCCATAACACTGTCCATAACAATGTCCATAACACTGTCCATAATACTGTCCATAACACTGTCCATAATACTGTCCATAACACTGTCCATAATACTGTCCATAACACTGTCCATAATACTGTCCATAATAATGTCCATAACACCGTCCATAATACCGTCCATAACACTGTCCATAACACAGTCCATAACACTGTTCATAACACTGTCCATAACACTGTCCATAACACTGTCCATAACACTGTCCATGACACTGTCCATGACACTGTCCATGACACTGTTCTTAACACTGTCCATAACACTGTCCATAACACTGTTCTTAACACTGTCCATAACACTGTCCATAACACTGTCCATAACACAGTCCATAATACTGTCCATAATAATGTCCATAACACTGTCCATAATACTGTCCATAACACCGTCCATAACACCGTCCATAACACCGTCCATAACACCGTCCATAACCCTGCCCATAACCCTGTCCATAAGACTGTCCATAAGACTGTCCATGACACTGTCCATGACACTGTCCAAAACACTGTCCATACCACTGTACATAACACTGTCCATAACACTGCCCATAACACTGCCCATAACACTGCCCATAACACTGTACATAACACTGTCCATAACACTGTCCATAACACTGTCCATAACACTGTCCATAACACTGTCCATAACACTGCCCATAACACTGCCCATAACACTGTACATAACACTGTCCATAATACTGTCCATAACACTGTCCATAACACTGTCCATAACACTGTCCATGACACTGTCCATGACACTGTCCATAACACTGTACATAACACTGTCCATAACACTGCCCATAACACTGCCCATAACACTGTCCATAACACTGACCATAACACTGCCCATAACACTGCCCATGACACTGTACATAACACTGTACATAACACTGTCCATAACACTGTCCATAACACTGTCCATAACACTGTCCATAACACTGCCCATAACACTGTACATAACACTCTCCATAACACTGCCCATAACACTGCCCATAACACTGTCCATAACACTGTCCATAACACTGTCCATAACACTGTCCACAATACTGTCCATAACACTGTCCATAACACTGTCCACAACACTGTCCATAACACTGTCCATAACACTGTCCATAACACTGTCCATAACACTGTCCATGACACTGTCCATGACACTGTCCATGACACTGTCTATGACACTGTCCGTGACACTGTCCATGACACTGTCCATAACACTGTCCATGACACTGTCCATGACACTGTCCATGACACTGTCTATGACACTGTCCATGACACTGTCCATGACACTGTCCATAACACTGTCCATAACACTGCCCATAACACTGTTCTTAACACTGTCCATAACACTGTCCATAACACTGTCCATAACACTGTCCATAATACTGTCCATAATAATGTCCATAACACCGTCCATAATACCGTCCATAACACTGTCCATAACACAGTCCATAACACTGTTCATAACACTGTCCATAACACTGTCCATAACACTGTCCATAACACTGTCCATGACACTGTCCATGACACTGTTCTTAACACTGTCCATAACACTGTCCATAACACTGTCCATAACACTGCCCATAACACTGCCCATAACACTGTACATAACACTGTCCATAATACTGTCCATAACACTGTCCATAACACTGTCCATAACACTGTCCATAACACTGTACATAACACTGTCCATAACACTGACCATAACACTGCCCATAACACTGCCCATAACACTGTACATAACACTGTACATAACACTGTCCATAACACTGTCCATAACATTGTCCATAACACTGTCCATAACACTGCCCATAACACTGTACATAACACTCTCCATAACACTGCCCATAACACTGCCCATAACACTGCCCATAACACTGTCCATAACACTGCCCATAACACTGTCCATAACACTGTCCATAACACTGTCCATAACACTGTCCATGACACTGTCCATGACACTGTCCATGACACTGTCCATGACACTGTCCATGACACTGTCCATAACACTGTCCATAACACTGTACCTGTCCATGACACTGTCCATGACACTGTCCATGACACTGTCCATGACACTGTCCATAACACTGTACATAACACTGTCCATAACACTGCCCATAACACTGCCCATAACACTGTCCATAACACTGACCATAACACTGCCCATAACACTGCCCATGACACTGTACATGACACTGTACATAACACTGTCCATAACACTGTCCATAACACTGCCCATAACACTGCCCATAACACTCTCCATAACACTCTCCATAACACTGCCCATAACACTGCCATAACACTGTCCATAACACTGTCCATAACACTGTCCATAACACTGTCCATAACACTGTCCACAATACTGTCCACAACACTGTCCATAACACTGTCCACAACACTGTCCACAACACTGTCCATAACACTGTCCATAACACTGTCCATAACACTGTCCATGACACTGTCCATGACACTGTCCACGACACTGTCCATGACACTGTCCATGACACTGTCCATAACACTGCCCATAACACTGCCCATAACACTGCCCATAACACTGTCCATAACACTGTCCATAACACTGTCCATAACACTGTCCATAACACTGTCCATAACACTGTCCATGACACTGTCCATGACACTGTCCATGACACTGTCCATGACACTGTCCATGACACTGTCCATAACACTGCCCATAACACTGCCCATAACACTGCCCATAACACTGTCCATAACACTGTCCATAACACTGTCCATAACACTTTCCATAACACTGTCCATAACACTGCCCATAACACTGCCCATAACACTGTCCATAACACTGTTCTTCTTCTTCTTGGTTCTTTAAAACAAATTTGCAAACAGATTCGATAAAGCTGAGACAATTCATTATGGCCAACATACCTGTGTTTCAAGCAGACACTTCGCTCGCAATATTGGTTCTATCATCTTTGGCGTACAGTACGTGATGGCAAAGCACAACAGCTCCATCCTACAAGAGGCAAGAAAATACATGAAATTAATTACATCGTCTGTAGAAATGAAAGTTTGAATAAAAATATGTTATTAAAATTGCTATGTTTATTCAATTAAATTTGTACTGCTCAAGGCACCCAGAACCACCCAACTCCTCCAATGTGCAACCGTTCCAAAACCACCTGCTAAACTCGCGGCTGCTAGGCCTTTCATTTACCTCGTTCAGATCCTACTTTTACATTAACCAAACTGGTGACATAGGCTATATAATAGCCAAGGAAGCATGTGTTATCAAGTGGCAGTGACAGTGTTGAAGACTTGAAATAAATAAATTGAACTTCTGTGCACTACGCAACAGCATGGCCAACAACTTCATACGTCAGAATTCACACAAACACAGCAAACAAAACATCTTATCATCAACATTTTATAAATGAGAAATCTTGAAGAGTCATATTTAGCTAAAATATTTGGTAATTGATTTATTAAGTATCGGCTGATTTAACTTTTTTCTTCATAGGACATCAGTAGGTTTTGGCATGAACATGTGTACTATAAAAAAAACATGCCACTTGTGCAATATGTCACCAATCCGTCCTTTAAAAACTAAATTTTTACGTGTGTCTGTGGAAATCCCCTTTCGTATTCTTGGAAACTGACAATATTTCCATAGTAACGATCACGTGTACATCAGATCACTGCGAACTGTCCGCAAACATAAATTCGTTCACTGTGAATGCACGTCACATAGTTTGGTCATTCTGAACGCAGATATATTCCTGACCATTGTCGCCATTTGCAATAACATGTGACTGACCTCAGCAGGTGTCATTCAATCAAGTGTGGCCAAAGCAAGTCAACACATGCACCTTCGTAACACGAGATCGTTAGACATTTTGTCATTACAAATACAGATTTTAGGGCCACCTTGTCAAATTGCTTTAACTCTTTACTGTGCAGGGCAGCCAAAAGCGCCAACCCCCTCGTATGCGCAGGCCATCCAAAACCGCCCGCAGAACTTGCTTCTCCTAGGCCTTTCGTTTACTGCGATCAGATCCTTCTTTTACACTAACTAGCCAGGTCAAAATGATGACCTAGATTTTATAAAGGTCAAGAATACATGTGCTTGGCCATCTTGCGAAAGCAGTTTGCGTTTGTGAACTAAAAGAGTTTATTTGGAAGGAAGTTGAGTTGCATTTTTCAAAATAAATTCCGACATCACACAGCATTTGGCGGGTTTGATTGAGACCAGCATCAGTAGCGTTGGCAACAATCACAGAGTTCTATTATCGTCCAACTTCAATGTCAGTGTGACTTGTAGACAGAGACATCCAGCAGATGACCTGTCATTGGCGTCTTCATCTTGCAGTATATATGCAGCCATCTTGTTGATTGTGGTATCATCCACACCTTGTTTAATGTCTTTATTTTTGCTGTATTTTGCTACCTTGATCGCATTGATAACGCTAAGGGAACACATATTTCTTAAAGAGGTTGCTGTCTTTCAGCATTTCGGGTGTTGATTTTATATTGGAACAAAATATTCCATTCAGTGATGTGATCAGTAGACGGTAGCCATTTTGTAAATTATGATTTTTATGTTTTCACGCACGTTTATGTTGTTTACAAAATAATACGATTTGAAAACTAACCATCATAACTGGATGGATGTTTTAACTGGCAAAACTAACCTGCATGGCTTCATTTCTTTCATTGGACCACTTACGGTAGGTTCTGTGAATTGTTTGGTATAGCATGATGAAATTGACATTTCATTTTGTCATCGTAATTGTTGACTTTCGCTTCAAGATTTGAAACTTAGCTATTTCCTGGGTAGACAACCTTCTTATTTTACACCCTGCTGTGGGCAGACGATTTGAAGATGGCAGCCAATTGTGGATTATACTGTGCGTTGCTTGCATTAAAATTAAGATATCTTGACAACTGATGCACGAAATCACATGAAATGAATTACGCTGTACATAAGGGGTGGTCACAGGTTGAGGTGACCGGTGGCATAATCGACCCCACTTTTAAGGTTTAACCTCAGTTATATAGTGTAATGCGTCAGCGGGTAGTGTTGGTTTTAGATTTGGTGTGGTTGACTGGTGTTCTTGGCTAGTATTATACTGTGCAGTAGGTATATGGTGATTTTAGCAGTAATGACATTGTTTGATATATGATATCATGTATACCAATACTGCTTGTGTTATGTGCCGAAATGTGGGCTCTGTCAACCTGAGGTACAGGAGACTAGTATGGGCTCAGTCACAGGCCTGGCCTTGGGATGTAGAGCCCACATTTCTCTCTTATCACGTTAATAAATAAACTTCATTCATTTGGCCTTTTTTATCACTATATTGGACTTTGTGTTGTCGCTTGCATAAAATGAATGTGTGAATAACATATGCTGCTGAAATTGCTGTGTTGCAATCAATTAAATTTCAGATCATGAAGCAAAGTTCAAAACCTACAAAGAAAAAAAATGTCAACTTCCATCATGCTGTACACAAAAAAATCACAGCACCTATCATAAGTTGTCCAGTGAATGAAATGTAAGGGTAGCCACGTGTGTTAATTTTGTTCTAATAAAACATTTATAAAATTTTGATGGTTAGTTTTCGAATTACAATTCATTTTGTCGACAACATCAACAACTGTGAAAACATAAGATTCGTAATTTACAAAATGGCTACCGTCTACCGATCGTATTACCGACTGGAATTTTCTGTTCCAGTACAAAATTAACACTCAAAATTATAAAAGATAGCAAACTCTTTCACAAGTATGTGTTCCCTTAACAGTAGCAGTGTGATAATACTAACGAAATACCGCTATAATAAACTAATCAAGCTAAGTACGGATGGTGCTCAATCAACAAGGTGTGTGTATATATTAACAAAATGAAGACACCGCCGATGCATCGAAGTCGCACAAAAAACGGATGATAATATGGTCTCTGTATTCATTGTCAACATTACTGATGTTGCAGACATCAATATCTGACACAAAATTGTTGGGAAACGACCTCAATCAAAACTGCAAAATGCCGCCCGATGTTGGAATCCAGTTTAATGAATGCAACTCAACTTCCTTCAAAATAAAATCTCTTTATTCACAAACTTCTTTTTGAAGATGGTGAAAACCACGTGCTACCTTGGCTATTGTATAGTCTCACTTAACCGATTCTCACTTGGCCGCATGACTTCACCAAGAAGATAGCTCAGAATCACGTTTTGACTGTCCACTTGTTGACAGCCATGAGAGTTGCCACCTAGTGAATATGCATGTGATTAAAAGGCACTAAACTACGAAAAATAATTGTTGGTTTATTTTTTGTGTGACATGTTTCAATATAAGTTTCATGTTGAATAGTTGTTACAGTATAACATTATCTAAAATAAAGTGTATCCTTATTTAATTTGTTATTTCATAGTTGGCCTGAGAGCCAATCATTGTCTCTACCCGAATCTGGGCTAAAGCCCCCTACCGGTAACATTGGCAGGGCCTTAATATTCCAGGCCGTAGTGAGGGCCAGTGCTGCCACCCCACGGCGCCTGGGTAATCGAGACTAGCTTTTATATAGCCTATGTCACCAGTTTCTACTGGATGGTTAATGTAAAAGTAGGATCTGAACGAGGTAAATGAAAGGCCTAGCAGCCGCGAGTTAGCGGGTGGTTTGGGAACGGTTGCACATTGGAGGAGTTGGGTGGTTCTGGGTGCCTTGTGCAGTAAAAATGTAATTGAATAAACAGAGCAGTTTTAATAACATATGTTATTCATTCATTTCTACAGACAATGCAATTAATTTCATGTATTTTCATGCACTGGTTGTCGAAATTTCAAAATTTTAATGCGAGCAACACACAATACAATTCACAATTGGCCGCATCTACAAATTATCTTCCCACAGCAGGTGTAAAATAAGAAGGCTTCTACCCAGTAAAGAGTTAAATAAGCCACCTGCCAGTGAAAAGGTCACATTTTAAAGCAAAAAACATATCTGATATCATGGTATATGAACGTGATTTGTCTACACAAAATTGCATGGCTTAGTTTTATGTTCAGTGGAGGGGTTGTGCCAAAATGCGCACCACGTTTTAGCTGTTTTTCAACATTGTAGCAACATTTTTATAAGCAAACTTATTATACATTTGTTACAAAAAAAGGAACGCCAATAAAATATTTGTGCTTACAAATATACATGTTTTTTTCAGGGAGTTTCTCAAAATGAAATAAAATGCCATTTTAGGTTTTTTTGACATATTTTTAATTGTCTTTAAAAACATTGAAATATAAATAAACAACATAAAAATTCAGTAGCTTAGTGTGTTAGGCAAAGTCTGAAAAACATGTTTAGTTTAATTTCAAAACCTGTCTTAAATTTATTTGATTCAAAACAAGCATGCCATAGCCACCTTAGCGACCTTAACAGAAAATAATACACATACTTTGCTGGAATATCTCTAAATTGCTCAGCTTCTGCTAGTTCCTTGCATTCTGGCCAGATGTCAGGGTATCCCATCTCCATCAATCGGTAGCAGTTCTCGTAAGCGACACTGTGATCCTGCACCTGGTCAACATAACAGGAATGGTGGTTTAATCAACTCTCAATATCATCTTGAATTCTTTGCTTTCCTATTCCAGTTCCAAACCGGCTATATTCTCATTTGTAAGTTTTACTTATCATATTCACAATAACAAAAAAAGTCTCTCTCGCTCTCTCTCTCTCCTCTCTCTCCTCTCTCACTCTCTCCCTCTCTCTCCTCCTCCTCTCTCTCATCTCTCTCTCCTCTCTCCCCTCTCTCTCCTCTCCTCTCTCTCCTCTCTCTACCTCTCTCCCTCCTCTCTCCTCTCTCCTCTCTCTCTCTCCCCTCTCTCCTCTCTCCTCCCTCCTCTCCCCTCTCCCCTCTCTCCTCTCTCCTCCTCCTCCTCTCTCTCTCTCTCTCATCTCCTCTCTCTCTCTACTCTCTCTCCTCTCTCCTCCTCCTCCCTCTCCTCCTCCTCCTCTCTCCTCTCTCCCCTCTTTCCTCTCTCCTCTCTCCTTTCTCTCCACCTCTCTCCTCTCTCTCTCCCCTCTCTCCTCTCTCTCCCCTTTCTCCTCTCTCCCCTCTCCCCTCCCCTCTCCTCTCTCTCCTCTCCCCGCTCTCCTCTTTATCCTCTCTCTCTCTCTCCTCTCTCTCTCTCCTCTCTCCTCTCTCCTCTCCCCTCTCTCTCTCCTCTCCCTCCGCTCTCCTCTCTCTCCTCTATCTCTCTGCTCTCCTCTCTCTCTCTTCTCTCTCGCTTGCTCACTCGCTCTCCCTCTCCCTCTCTTTCACTCTCTGCAGTTTCAGCAAATACGGATCAATTCATACTTCAAAAACTGAAAACAGAAATGTTGTTTACATTTAATGTTAACATGTGGATCACCAACACCAAGTTTTGAGTGAGAGAGTGAAGGGCCATGCTGACGACTAACATTTGAGGTGAGACATACACGACTGGATGTGAAGAGTTACCTTGAGAGCAACTTGAGCAATGACTCTGAGGACTCTGCCATGTCTCTCTACGTCGCTGCTGCCTCCCACACGAAGCAGCTCGCCAAGTCGCAGCAACTATAACAGACACTTGGGCAAATGAGTGAAATTTGTACTTACTTCAGTCAGTTTATACCTTTTTTACTCCACGTCTTGGAGGAAGATTGCTGAAAGCAGCCGAAACGTGACGAGAACAAAAGGTAAATTGACTGTGAAATAAGTAAAAATATCACTCATATGAATGTTCCAGTCTGATGACCTGTTCACTCAGACAGTTGGGCAGTTGTCAGAGGGGGTGGTAGGGCAGTGATTAGAACAACCACCTGGCATGACAGTCCTATGACCCTGGACCGGGTTCATTTCGTTTAAAAACATTCGTCTCAACATTGGGGACTGTGTATTTCTTGTGTCTCAAGAGATCACATTAATGTCTCAATATGGGACGCAAAAGTGTTTGTGTAACCATTTGGTACATGATAATATCACTAATCTACAAGTGGCACCATCTAGAAATCACAATGTTTTAGTGAAGATGGTTACCATAATGACCATATGTATTTCAACATTATGTTTTTGGACGCGCTTAAAATCTACAAAAAGCATACCATACGTTTTCAGACACTTGTCATTTTATGCATTCGGATACATACAATACATAATGAATGCATGAATACAAACAGACTTGACGGTATAACTGTTACCCTCTGTGAGTTCTTGTATGTGAATGGTTTACTGTCTACTGCCTTCTGTATCAGCTCCAGCCGGTCGCTGCACATCCGAACTGAAAGTGCACAAACACACACATCAAAGTAAAGCAACGGCACGTTCTTACATACCACAATATCGAGTCCTTAGATTGCTCAAAGTACTTTACACTAAAACATGAACGATCTTGACGCCATTTCAAACCTTGGCACATTCGTTCACTCCACATTGCTCCAGTTCACTCATCTGTTTGAATGAGTACCTGGCTATAGACAGTGGTGGATATTTGTGTATGAACAGTTTTTGTACAGTAACTGCAGCGTGGCTGAATGCTTCCCAGAGAAGTCGAGGTGGTGTTCGATTGAACAGGTCTGCCAGGGAGTAAAGTGTAAAGCGCTTTGAGCAGTCCCAAGGACTAGGTACTGCGCTATATAAGAACTTACCTTTATTTACCTTTTTCACAGATATCCTCACCTACTTCCTTTGCCCGTCAGTGCACTTATTCAACCGTTGATGACTTGATATTCTAAACTTGCCCCAGCCCTTTTTTCTGATGCAGTTCTGGGCTTGGTTTCTCAAGGACTCTTGCACAGTAAACGTTTTTCTTATTTTACTGTAGATGTATTGTAAATGGCCTATAACTGACAAAAGTTGGCATACATTAGGTCGGTCTATAACATCATTGCTGCCTAAAAATTGCTAGAAAATGGTATTTGTTGTTGGCAACCTTGAGAATGTTAGGTATCATCTCAGATGTCCGATATCAGACAAAATTCTTTTTGTTTGGGGAGGGGGGTCAGAGGCAGTTTCATCTGGCGTCGGACATCAATATTTTACACTTCGGACCGCTACTGTTAATATACTTATAACATCATTTCAACATTTACAAACTTTCATCTAAGGAGACGGGTTGCGGGGTGAGGCCAGATGAAAGTAAGTTTTTCTTATATCGGACATCGATGTTCAGAGATGATCCCTCACTCACCTTGAATAGGGAGTATGTTCACTCCAAAGCCATTGAGCAGAGCAAGGGATTGGATGAGATCAAGTTCATTCAGCACAGTCTGGGGCGTGTCCGTGATTACATTCAAACATGCCCTTCAACAAAATGTCAAATTCAAATATACGGTAGTTGCAGCACTGAAAATATTAAACATGGTTTTACATGAGGGCTATCTACTTCACAAAAAATGATGACACCTCCCCCCATAGTCCCATGCCCATAGTCATCGCAGCCACCCCGAAACTGGTAGGCTTTGGTTTTCCGTTAAATGCCCACAATCATTAAGGTGATTATTCTGGTATCAGGAGATTAGACAATGAGATCCCAGTGAGTCCAAGGCAGGATTTTTCCATTTCCATGTGTGGATCTTTTACTTCCCATGGCACAGACACCAGACAGAAGCGACCAACAGCTTATGGCACCTCTTCCGAAAGACACAGGCAAAGTAACGTGAATAAAATTACCCAAGCTTCGATATACAGCGGCTGAATCAATACCGAATCACCGCCCAGCGGCACCAGAGTTCGAAACGCGGCCTCTGAACGACAGCCCACCACTCTTACCACTCAGCCACTGCGCCCCACTTGAAAGAAGTGCAGAATAAACAATTCCAGTGTACACACATACACACTGCGTACAAGATGGCTTCCCTTTGTATCCGTACGGACGTTTGTTACAATGCAAACTTTACCGAGTTCACCATGGGCGCATTTCTTGATTGTTGCTGGGTTTTTTACATTGCAAACAACTGATTTACCCTAAGAACCACAAAGAACCCTTAACCTATCGGGTATTTCTAAAAAAATAAAGGAGTTATGTTTCAATCATGGGGTCTTAGATTCTTCCCTGGAAGTTTGGCGCCCAGTGTGCAAGCCGTGTAGGAGGAAAACGTTAACAGAAATACACACATACACAGTATTAGAAGATAGGATCTTACTTAATTTTTAAAGTAAATTTAATCAAGATAAAAACCATAAAGAACTGACCGAGCCAGGTCCATCGAGGAATCGGTGAGATTGGCCGACGAATCAAAATACTCCTGTGCCGCCATTAGCACCAACTCGACCGCACGTTTGTAGGGAACCTTCCAGACCTGAGCGCCATCTGGCGAGTTCATTGAAGACTGGTGGAGACGTTCGTGCCCCTGGTGGCCACTGGTCTGAACCATCTCGCCTGCGAGTTGGATGTTCTCGAGACGACCAGAGCATAACAGACTCTCAACAAATATCTGAGACAAAACAAACCATAGGAGACATGTGGAGAACAATGACTCGCAGATGTATTAAGAACTTAAGTAAAACTGTAGGCACATTATCAACCATTCCAGTGCCAGCCAAAATTGCACTCATGTACAAGAAGTGCCAAAGCTATATTTTTAGGCATGCTCATCATTCCAAACTTGTATTTTATGTGTTTAGAGTGTAAATGTCACCAAGTAAACTATACAGTTCCTGAACTGGCAGATCATTTTCTATGTGTGTCGAGTTGTAACAAAATGAGTTATTGATACCACTGGAAAGAAGAGATGTTAAGCTTTCCAACGGTACATAAAACATGGACCTAGCTCACTCATAGCCAAAGTTATGCCACAGTGAACATGACTGGGGTAGAAATGATCAAATTGAGAAAAACGCAGTTGACGTTCTTGTACATGTTTACACATGTCAACTTCTAATGAATTTAGTTACACTTAACAGATTTCTTTGAAATTTTGTAAAGTTGGCTAATGGTATTTTCCAAAAAAAAATATAAATATGACCCAAATTATTATTATTATGATCAAAAAGCTGTATATAACTACAGTAAAATATAAGTCATTTTATAACATTGCATACTCCTTGCACACAAAAACGCCATACAACAACCGAGCAACAACGTAACAAGATATCGATACAGGTGAACGTAATGGAATTTTATGTAATCGTTGTATACAGATAATTATCAACTTAATCATCCATCTACAAGGGCCAGGCCCTGACGTCAAAGGTATCAGCAAGTTATCGAACCTGCGTTGTCGTTCCAAATACGGCCGTTTTGCTTCTATTCCTCTGTTCAATGCATTCGAAATACACTGCCAAGGCATGCTCATTGTGCATATTTTGCAAACTGTTTATCAAGATTATCGCAACAGTATCTGAGTAATTTGGAATGTTTCCTAACAACAGACCCATCGCCACTGTATGTTGTTTACAGTTAGCGAGGCCAAGAAGGGGCGCATTGCGCATGCGCTCGCCGAATAAGCAAAAGAGGGGACCTGTATCAATCACGAGGCCAGCGGCAGTCGACTTTTGTCTACTGTTTAAAGACAGTGTGTGTGAGGCGCTGCTATTGGCTAAAGTTTACGTAAACGGGGAATTCCCCTGCCATATATGAAAAGTAGACATGCTGGGCTTTCTTGTAGTAAATAATATGTCTGCCTTCATTGAGGGATATCTCCATTATCGTTTTTGTTTTACAGAGTTCATGCATGAAATGTTACGTTCTCTTTTTAAAAAGGTGCTAATTGGTACTAAATATTAATGTAAGTGAGAAAAACCACTGCAAATTTATAGAAAAGACATTAAAGTATCATTTGGAAACAAAATGTCAAAATCATCAAAATCACTGTGCAATATAAAAATGGTGTTTTCTCAAAATCAAGTTAATTCCAAAAAAGGTAACAGTCTGTTGACACAACATAACTTACTTTCACTAATATATACACTTACTAGTCACTTAGACTGTCATCCAATTTTTTTTTGGGTAAATGAGAATATGCGGCCACGGCAACGTGCTGCATATGGGTTTTTGTGCTGGCAACAACGCAGGACAAGTGATGATTGGCCTAATGTCTGATGCTAATTATTATGCTAATTACCTCGTTGTCTCTGGCGCAAGGAGCCAATCACCGCGTGGTAGTGGCGCGCAGTCACAGATTACAACGAGCTCTTGGTCACTTCGTTTTGTGAAAGCAGACGGAGTGGTCGCATCAAACAATTTTGGCCCTCCCATCCCTCCCAAATTTTTGATAGCGTTAGGGACATACCATGTACATCATTGGTGGAAGAGGGATTGATAGCAAATCTCAAAGCTTTCCCCGTTTTCTTAGTGCAGATGGACAATGTGTTCACGGGGTTTTAACGCCGAGTCAGCTCGCTTCTCTTCCACCGGTGATTTTAGTAAGTGGGGCGTAATGGCCCCACTTATAGGTTTAGGCTAAATCTTGATACAATGTAACTCTTCAGCAGGTAGTTGGGATTATAGTTAGGTGAATGAATGGTGTGCTTGGTTAGTACGGTACGGTGCCTAAGGTCTACTGTGATTACAGTAGTAATGATGTTGTATATATCTATAACAATACTGCTAATGTTGTATATGCCGAAATGTGGGCTCTGTCAACCTGAGGGACAGGAGACTAGTATGGGCTCAGTCACAGGCCTGGCCTTGGGATGTAGAGCCCACATTTCTCTCTTTAACTTAATCTCTTAATAAACGTCATTCATTTGGCCTTCTTTCATCACTATTCATGACTTGTGTTGGTGCTTGCATAAACACATTTCTGTCGTAGAATTAAGTTTGCGTTACAATTGGTATTTTCATTTAATCGAGCTGCACTAGATTAACAATTACAATGACTATTTAAAGTATAACACACTATAACTATCTCCAAAATATATATAATATTATATACATATATATACATATATATATACATATATATATATATCTACCCTTAGATGAAGCAGTTGAGGATAACTTTATTTAAGCAAACTACATGGACTAAATTAATTATACGTAAAAGAATTGTCACTCATTTGTTGCTGATATAAGAGAAACTGAAAGTGAAAGTAATACCTCATAGCATGTGGATGGCTTGATACAGTGGTAAACCTTCTCCTGGAGAGCAAGAAGGTCTGTCAACAACACCCTCCACTGTTTGGCTCCAAGGGCAGGAGTTCTGGACATAACATCACAGCAGTAATAACAAGGGGTCCTGGACATGACATCACAGCAGTAATAACAAGGGGTTCTGGACATGACATCACAGCAGTAATAACAAGGGGTTCTGGACATAACATCACAGCAGTAATAACAAGGGGTCCTGGACATGACATCACAGCAGTAATAACAAGGGGTTCTGGACATAACATCACAGTAATAACAAGGGGTCCTGGACATGACATCACAGCAGTAATAACAAGGGGTCCTGGACATGACATCACAGCAGTAATAACAAGGGGTCCTGGACATGACATCACAGCAGTAATAACAAGGGGTTCTGGACATAACATCACAGCAGTAATAACAAGGGGTCCTGGACATAACATCACAGCAGTAATAACAAGGGGTTCTGGACATAACATCACAGCAGTAATAACAAGGGGTCCTGGACATGACATCACAGCAGTAATAACAAGGGGTTCTGGACATGACATCACAGCAGTAATAACAAGGGGTCCTGGACATGACATCACAGCAGTAATAACAAGGGGTTCTGGACATAACATCACAGCAGTAATAACAAGGGGTTCTGGACATAACATCACAGCAGTAATAACAAGGGGTCCTGGACATGACATCACAGCAGTAATAACAAGGGGTTCTGGACATGACATCACAGCAGTAATAACAAGGGGTCCTGGACATGACATCACAGCAGTAATAACAAGGGGTTCTGGACATGACATCACAGCAGTAATAACAAGGGGTCCTGGACATACATCACAGCAGTAATAACAAGGGGTCCTGGACATGACATCACAGCAGTAATAACAAGGGGTTCTGGACATGACATCACAGCAGTAATAACAAGGGGTCCTGGACATGACATCACAGCAGTAATAACAAGGGGTTCTGGACATGACATCACAGCAGTAATAACAAGGGGTCCTGGACATGACATCACAGCAGTAATAACAAGGGGTTCTGGACATAACATCACAGCAGTAATAACAAGGGGTTCTGGACATAACATCACAGCAGTAATAACAAGGGGTTCTGACATCACAGCAGTAATAACAAGGGGTTCTGGACATAACATCACAGCAGTAATAACAAGGGGTTCTGGACATAACATCACAGCAGTAATAACAAGGGGTCCTGGACATGACATCACAGCAGTAATAACAAGGGGTTCTGGACATGACATCACAGCAGTAATAACAAGGGGTCTTGGACATGACATCACAGCAGTAATAACAAGGGGTCCTGGACATGACATCACAGCAGTAATAACAAGGGGTTCTGGACATGACATCACAGCAGTAATAACAAGGGGTCCTGGTCATAACATCACAGCAGTAATAACAAGGGGTCCTGGACATGACATCACAGCAGTAATAACAAGGGGTTCTGGACATGACATCACAGCAGTAATAACAAGGGGTCTTGGACATGACATCACAGCAGTAATAACAAGGGGTCCTGGACATGACATCACAGCAGTAATAACAAGGGGTCCTGGACATGACATCACAGCAGTAATAACAAGGGGTTCTGGACATGACATCACAGCAGTGATAACAAGGGGTTCTGGACATGACATCACAGCAGTAATAACAAGGGGTTCTGGACATGACATCACAGCAGTAATAACAAGGGGTCCTGGTCATAACATCACAGCAGTAATAACAAGGGGTCCTGGACATAACATCACAACAGTACTAACAAGGGGTCCCGGACATGACATCACAGCAGTAATAACAAGGGGTTCTGGACATGACATCACAGCAGTAATAACAAGGGGTCCTGGATATCACATCACAGCTGTAATAACAAGGGGTTCTGGATATAACATCACAGCAGTAATAACAAGGGATCCTGGACATGACATCACAGCAGTAATAACAAGGGATCCTGGATATCACATCACAGCAGTAATAACAAGGGGTCTGGATATCACATAACAGCAGTAATAACAAGGGGTCCTGGACATGACATCACAACAGTAATAACAAGAGGTTCTGGACATGACATCACAGCAGTAATAACAAGGGATCCTGGACATGACATCACAGCAGTAATAACAAGGGGTCCTGGATATCACATCACAGCAGTAATAACAAGGGGTTCTGGATATAACATCACAGCAGTAATAACAAGGGGTTCTGGATATAACATCACAGCAGTAATAACAAGGGATTCTGGATATAACATCACAGCAGTAATAACAAGGGGTCCTGGACATAACATCACAACAGTAATAACAAGGGGTCCTGGATATCACATCACAGCAGTAATAACAAGGGGTCCTGGACATAACATCACAACAGTAGTAACAAGGGGTCCTGGACATAACATCACAACAGTAATAACAAGGGGTCCTGGATATCACATCACAGCAGTAATAACAAGGGGTCCTGGACATAACATCACAACAGTAATAACAAGGGGTCCTGGACATAACATCACAGCAGTGATAACAAGGGGTCCTGGATATCACATCACAGCTGTAATAACAAGGGGTTCTGGATATAACATCACAGCAGAAATAACAAGGGATCCTGGACATGACATCACAGCAGTAATAACAAGGGATCCTGGATATCACATCACAGCAGTAATAACAAGGGGTCTGGATATCACATAACAGCAGTAATAACAAGGGGTCCTGGACATGACATCACAACAGTAATAACAAGAGGTTCTGGACATGACATCACAGCAGTAATAACAAGGGATCCTGGACATGACATCACAGCAGTAATAACAAGGGGTCCTGGATATCACATCACAGCAGTAATAACAAGGGGTTCTGGATATAACATCACAGCAGTAATAACAAGGGGTTCTGGATATAACATCACAGCAGTAATAACAAGGGATTCTGGATATAACATCACAGCAGTAATAACAAGGGGTCCTGGACATAACATCACAACAGTAATAACAAGGGGTCCTGGATATCACATCACAGCAGTAATAACAAGGGGTCCTGGACATAACATCACAACAGTAATAACAAGGGGTCCTGGACATAACATCACAACAGTAATAACAAGGGGTCCTGGATATCACATCACAGCAGTAATAACAAGGGGTCCTGGACATAACATCACAACAGTAATAACAAGGTGTCCTGGACATAACATCACAGCAGTGATAACAAGGGGTCCTGGACATGATATCACAGCAGTAATAACAAGGGGTCCTGGACATAACATCACAACAGTAATAACAAGGGGTCCTGGACATAACATCACAGCAGTGATAACAAGGGGTCCTGGACATGACATCACAGCAGTAATAACAAGGGGTCCTGGACATAACATCACAACAGTAATAACAAGGGGTCCTGGACATAACATCACAACAGTAATAACAAGGGGTCCTGGATATCACATCACAGCAGTAATAACAAGAGGTCCTGGACATAACATCACAACAGTAATAACAAGGGGTCCTGGACATAACATCACAGCAGTGATAACAAGGGGTCCTGGACATGACATCACAACAGTAATAACAAGGGGTCCTGGACATAACATCACAACAGTAATAACAAGGGGTCCTGGACATAACATCACAACAGTAATAACAAGGGGTCCTGGATATCACATCACAGCAGTAATAACAAGGGGTCCTGGACATAACATCACAGCAGTGATAACAAGGGGTCCTGGACATAACATCACAGCAGTAATAACAAGGGGTCCTGGACATAACATCACAGCAGTGATAACAAGGGGTCCTGGACATGACATCGCAGCAGTAATAACAAGGGGTCCTGGACATAACATCACAACAGTAATAACAAGGGGTCCTGGACATGACATCACAGCAGTAATAACAAGGGGTCCTGGACATAACATCACAACAGTAATAACAAGGGGTCCTGGACATGACATCACAGCAGTAATAACAAGAGGTCCTGGACATGACATCACAGCAGTAATAACAAGGGGTCCTGGACATGACATCACAGCAGTAATAACAAGGGGTCCTGGACATAACATCACAACAGTAATAACAAGGGGTCCTGGACATGACATCACAGCAGTAATAACAAGGGGTCCTGGACATAACATCACAGCAGTAATAACAAGGGGTCCTGGACATGACATCACAGCAGTAATAACAAGGGGTCCTGGACATGACATCACAGCAGTAATAACAAGCGGACCCAGACATGACATCACATAAATAATAACAAGGAGTTCTGGATATGACATCACAATGTAATGTTACACTTTTTGATAGTTCTCAAAATGGATTTACTGCTCAGAAAAAGGCATTTGTCCCACCTCTGGTTACTGTTTGATGTTATCTGTGAAGTCACACAACTTCTGTTTACTGACTAGCTAAACATAAGATGGTCTAACCAGGACGTGTAATGGTCTACTCACTTGCGACCAGCCACTCGAGTCAATTTTGTAAAGAGTTTCTTCGCCTCTTCAGCATCATTCTAAAAAATGAGAATAAATTTGTTCCATAATCGTATTTATTTAACACAAACTTTCTAATGCTGTGTTCACACAGAAAAATCTATCTGGTTAACTTTAAACCAGTTCATGACGTGCAACTGTTTGCAACGCCACGTGTCCTTTCCACAACTGTTCCAAGCTACGTAACTGTCATACATGTGAAGTTCATTCAGTAAACCGGTGTAACTCAGGGTGTACATAATAAAGAGATCATAACATGTTTTAATATCTATTTCTCAAGAAACCGTGGTTCCGTCTTTTAATAGTTTAACCAAATCTCTGAGTCTCTACTGGCAGGCGAACTTGGAGAGATTCAGAATAAACAACTGAAAACAGAACTAGTTTCTTGAGAGGTCAAAACAACTGCAAAAGTCACATACTAAGCATCTGGAATGATGACATCACACTAGTAACTACTATATCTGATCAAGGACAGGCAGACAGACAGACAGGAACAAAGATGTAGACAGACAGACAAATGGATGGACGGACGGATGGGTGGACAGACGGGCAGGTGGATGGGCAGTCGGGCTGGCGGGTGGGTGGGCTGGCAGTCAGGCGGGCTGGCGGGCGGGCGGGCGTGCGGGCAGGCAGGCAGGCAGGCAGACAAACAGAGAGAGATACAGACAGACAGGCAAGCAGACAAACAGAGAGACATGCATAGAGACAGACTGACAGCGACAGACAAACGGACGGACGGACGGACGGACGGACGGACGGACGGACGGACAGACAGTTTACCTGGGTGTCCCTGATGAAAGCAATTGTCTGAGAAAGATCATTGTTCTCAAGAATCTCAGCAGCACTGGAACAAAACATGATATAAACTCATGAGAATCTTAGCACCACTGGAGCAAAATACGATATCAACTCATTGGAATATCAGAGACAGAGAGACTGCAGCAAAAATTATATAAACCCATTGGAAATTGGAATATCTGCAGCACTGGTACAAAACATGATATCAACTTATTAAAAGTTCAGTAATACTGAGGTAAAACATAATATTAACTTGCAAACTAAGCCGATCCAAAACATGGCTGGACGGACGGGTCCCTAGATAAAGCACTGTTCTGGGCCAGTCTCGATGAGCACGGTTCTTGAATAATGTGCATTACAAGGTAGCTGACAAATGTTCTAGGAACATGATCATACCTGAGTTGGCACTCCAGCTCATCCACCTGGTTATGCAGCTCCTGCAGCAACTTTGAGGTGGTTCTGAAAGCAAGCATCTGTTTTCATGTGGACTGCTTTCAGACGAGGTGCTTAGATGAAACCTCACAGTCAATCTAGTTGTGTAAGTGCACATTTACTTTGGTTCATTGCACGGTAAAAATGTAAATAAAATAAAAACATACGTAAATCAAAAAATACAAACACACATCTAATTTCTTCATTTTTAGTAGCAGTCACAAAACACTATCAACCTTCAAAACTTGTATTCTGCTTATCTGAAAACAGGGTAAATGCTCTTATATTACGCAGTATCGAGTCCTTATGATTGCTCAAAGCACTTTACATTTCACTCCCTGACAGACCTGTTCAATCAAACATCAACCACCACAACTTCTCTGGGAAGCATTCAGCCACCCTGCAATTACTGCATGCAAGACTACCGATACACAAATATCCACCAGTGTGCATAGCCAAGTACTCATTCATTTACTTGAGTGAACAGGAGCAATATGGGATAAACTTGCCCAAAGTTTGAAATGACAGGACAAGGATTCAAACTTAGAATCTCTCAACTGAGAGTGCGACGTTCTAACGACTAAGCTACCGCACCCCCTGGTGAGACACTTGGTATCATTTGAAATTAACAGAAGTGAAAGATTGGATGTGTTAAATATACGATATGCGTTAGATTTGCACTTTATGACGATGTGGACCAAGTTGAGTGGCATTGAAGCAAATCATTAGTGAGACTACCAGGAAATTGACCTACCCAAATCCTCTCTCTGGCAGACATTCGAGAATGGCAAAGGCATTGGTCAGCTGGTCAGTACTGTCAAAACAAAGAGTTACAATCTGAAATGATTACATCAAATGACTGACCATGAAAACTATTGCTATTGTCTAAACTCTAGTGATATTGTAGGCATGATTTCCTAGAGGTATCCATACCATTACGTGATGTTTAGCAAAGCTTTCAGAATAAACATAATGTTTAATTTATACCCAAATATCCTAGAAAATAAAATACTTGGAATAACTTAATGTTCTGGGGCTTGCTTCACTAACATTCTTATGAACCAATATTCCTCATAACCCAATTTTTATGTTTAAAACTTATTTCATTCCTAATCTTGTATAGTGAAAACTTTCACCACCAGGATGCACCACCAGCACACTTCTGCCAGTGTCTCATGAAAATAGTGTCCTCGGTGAAATGGCAGTGTTTTTTTTGTGTTTAAAAAAACTCTTTTCTGCTTAATGATGGGTTTTCTTTAAGAGCTCGTTATCGCAGTGAAATTGTCCCCTACTGGGAAACTACCAAAAATGCAGAAATTAAACATTTATGCAGTGTACAAGTTTGTGCTTTTACTCATGTATTCTAGTGCAGTTGAACCTCTGTATTAATATCAGGAGATGTGATATGTGCACGAATCAATAGTTGAAGTTTGCAGAAGATTCTTAGACATAGTGCCATCATGAAAACGTCATATGTCGACCTTGGTGGCCATACTGATTTTGACAATATAAAAAAGAAATTTTTCACTACCAGGCAGGATAGCAAAAAATGGCATTAACAGTAAGGTGTCTGCAGTCATGTGACGTTTTCTCCCAATTATATAGTAAATTTCACAATTTTCATGTCAAAATACACAATTTTTTGCTATTACTGCATGGATCACCTGTACAATTTAAGGATTTTCCAGGAACTGGATATCCCAAATAAAACACAGTTCTACTGGGCCTTGAAAAGTACACTCAGCCACCTTAACATAACATTTGCACAAAATACACAGAACAACCTTTAAAGATGCCTTCAAGGCTTGGCTGTCAAAGCTCACCTCTCACATGCATAAATGCACTCCAGTGCGACTGTGATAAGCAGCATTTCACTGTCAATGATTGGGTCTTGTTGCTATGGAAACACAAAGTACTGGTTAATGAAAGAATAAAATGTCGAAAATATGACATTTCTACCTATATCACATTATCAGACTATTTTGTAAATTTGTTAGCTATTAATCTAGAAATACTCAATTATGATACTGATAGCTTCAAATGTAAAGTAACGAAACCATAATTTTACAGGTCATTTAAAATTAATTTGACCCTAATAGTCAAAATAGGCAAAGAAATCTTGATTGTAGCCGGTGTCTCTGTTGATCACTGGTCACCTCTCTCGCCTTTCTGATAAGACAAAAGGGTGCCAAAAGATCCATTCAAGCCACACAATATTCAGTCACATAACTGCAGTTCAGGGAGAGACCCGTCTGCCTGTCTTCAAGACTGGCAGATGACTGGACAAGACGGGTAATTACAACTGATAAGACTAGCGGAATGAGAAGGTTAGCAGGCTACTGGATTAACCAATAGTTCCAAGTGTAGGGCCCCTTACAACTGATAAGACTAGTGGAATGAGAGGGTTAGCAGGCTACTAGATTAACCAATAGTTCCAAGTGTAGGGCCCCTTACAACTGATAAGACTAGTGGAATGAGAGAGTTAGCAGGCTACTAGATTAACCAATAGTTCCAAGTGTAGGGCCCCTTACAACTGATAAGATTAATGGAATGAGAGGGTTAGCAGGCTACTAGATTAACCAATAGTTCCAAGTGTAGGGCCCCTTACAACTGATAAGACTAGTGGAATGAAAGAGTTAGCAGGCTACTAGATTAACCAATAGTTCCAAGTGTAGGGCCCCTTACAACTGATAAGACTAGTGGAATGAAAGAGTTAGCAGGCTACTAGATTAACCAATAGTTCCAAGTGTAGGGCCCCTTACAACTGATAAGACTAGTGGAATGAAAGAGTTAGCAGGCTACTAGATTAACCAATAGTTCCAAGTGTAGGGCCCCTTACAACTGATAAGACTAGTGGAATGAGAGAGTTAGCAGGCTACTAGATTAACCAATAGTTCCAAGTGTAGGGCCCCTTACAACTGATAAGATTAATGGAATGAGAGGGTTAGCAGGCTACTAGATTAAACAATAGTTCCAAGTGTAGGGCCCCTTACGACTGATAAGACTAGTGGAATGAAAGAGTTAGCAGGCTACTAGATTAACCAATAGTTCCAAGTGTAGGGCCCCTTACAACTGATAAGATTAGTGGAATGAGAGGGTTAGCAGGCAAGTGTACAGCCCCACATTAATGACTATCATTGGTAGTGAAACAAATCAAATGGATCAGTATTAATTAAATAAATGGCTCAAATGACACTGGGTCATCATTAAAAAAACGAAACTGGCCAATAATAGCTGCGACTGATGTGAATGCCTTCCACGCAAGCTGTTCGCACAATAAAAGGCACAATTTTGGTTAACTCAAGACTGGCAAAAGAATTATTTCTGACTAAGGGCCTGGTTCACTTCCAAATTAAGTTACATACAGACGTGTCTTTCTTTTCTTTACAAATCAGTGACTTCCATATGTATCCTCTTGTTATATTAAGCTTGCTGCTCTTTTTAAATATCATGCTTCATATTACTAGGCAAGTATAATCGACTGACTACTCTACCGTCTGTATGTTTCTGGTCACTATATCTACAGAGGACAGCTGAAATTGCTACAGTTATCAGTTCACAATACATTCTGATTGCTATTGTAAGATGAAAGGGCACTCAACCAACTAAAGTGGGCTGGACCAGTGGAGTAAAAGGGGAGTAGACCAGTTAGCAAAGAGATCAGAAGCCCAGAGAGTGGAGGGGAAAGGAGGCGAGGATGACTAGACTGCGATGGGTGAGATTTGGAGGGATTGGGAAGTGTGGAGAATGAGACGGAAATATAGAAGGGTGTGGAGATGGTTGGTGGAGACAACGGTGAAAGATAGAGGGGAGTGGAGATGGATGGTGGAGACAGCACTGAAAGATAGAGGGGAGTGGAGACAGATGGTGGAGACAGCAGTGAAAGATAGAGGGGAGTGGAGATGGTTGGTGGAGACAGCAGTGAAAGATAGAGGGGAGTGGAGATGGTTGGTGGAGACAGCAGTGAAAGACACAGGGGAGTGGAGACGGATGGTGGAGACAGCAGTGAAAGATAGAGGGGAGTGGAGATGGATGGTGGAGACAGCACTGAAAGATAGAGGGGAGTGGAGACAGATGGTGGAGACAGCAGTGAAAGATAGAGGGGAGTGGAGATGGTTGGTGGAGACAGCAGTGAAAGATAGAGGGGAGTGGAGATGGTTGGTGGAGACAGCAGTGAAAGATAGAGGGGAGTGGAGATGGATGGTGGAGACAGCAGTGAAAGATAGAGGGGAGTGGAGATGGATGGTGGAGACAGCAGTGAAAGATAGAGGGGAGTGGA
>CM034541.1:19385836-19478228 GCA_020002185.1 Paraescarpia echinospica
AAGATGGAAGGGAATGGAGACTGTTGGTGGAGACAGCAGTGCAAGATGGAAGGGAATGAAGATGGTTGGTGGAGACAGCAGTGAAAGATAGAGGGGAATGGAGACTGTTGGTGGAGACAGCAGTGCAAGATGGAAGGGAATGGAGATGGTTGGTGGAGACAGCAGTGAAAGATGGAAGGGAGTGGAGACTGCTGGTGGAGACAACAGTGCAAGATCAGTGCGGTGGAGAACAAGAAAACAGAAATCGAGGATAAGTATCGAGGCCGGCCTCGCCCTGGACATACAGGGAAACAAGAGAATGTCCAACGACAACTTACATCTGCCTTGGAAGCTTGGAAGATCTTGAGGCAAAGGCCCAGATCGACCTTTGCCATAGAAATGAGATATTTCACCATGAGTTGGTCAGTGCATCCTTCGTTCGTTCGGTTACACCGCTGTAGGAACGGCAACAGCCATCGCTTCACGTTCTTGATGTACATCTCCTCTGACGACTGTGTCAAACACACCCAATGAAACTCTGTCAATTTGTTACTGAACAAAAGCAAAGTTTGGTTTCATTCGTTAACTGTTGTGACTAAAATTACAAATATGGAAATGCAATGTTAGAGCATAAAGTATCATAGTAGGAAATGCAGAATTTTACCTGACACTGTCAAAAAAATAAATAAAATGATCAATTGTCCGAAAAGTAGAAAAGTACAGTACAAAAAAATTCAAGTACACACATTGGTTGCTCCCCACATTTTTTTGTATAATGCAATCACTGAATCTCTCACAGTTGACCAACGTGTCCGAAAACATACAATACAGAAAAATACTTAGGGTGTCCAAAACATACCATGTCCAAATGCACACAGTTATTACGGTAATACAAGAAACTGCACAGTTCTGCAATATTCTTAAGAGTGGTCATCATTGCTACGCCCTATTTCCAACTGTTTGATTTCGTGCTAATCAGTTTATTCTTCGACAAGAATGCTGATAGTGTTTTTAAATATCACAAACTGAATTCAAGAATAAAGCAAGATAACATTTCTGTGTGTATCATTTTGGAAAATCTCAAAATATCAACGAGGTGGTGTTACATATGCAATAGTGTTCCTACTAAACAACAGGTGGTGTAACATATGCAATAGTGTCCTAATTAAATTATAGGTGCAGGGTAAGTTCCACATTGTCAACACAGTCATCACTTCAACTAACTCATTGCTTCTAAATACATGTCTACCTCTGCAAAAGTCCATTTTAAACATAAATTTCCATACAAGTGGGAAAAATGTTTACGTATCGTGCTTTCACAGGGATGGCAACACATATTTTGGTTGAAAATTAACAAGATATGGTTATTACATTGTGCCCTAATGTTATTGCATAAGTTCACAAAGTCAAAAAATATAATGTTACACATAGATAGGTGATGGTTTGGTCATTAACATGGTCAAATCACAAAAGTGGTGTTACCTATTGTGTGGAACATGAATATTAATGTAGATTGACACTATGTTGTAGGTTTCAGAATCTGGCTGTACTGTGGGTAATTTCATGGCAACATCAGAATAGTCCAGTGGAAGCCATCTTGGATCGCTCAAATTGACAACTACACGCCATGTGTTGGTGGAGAAGTGGTGCTTCAACTAATACAAAACACATTACATTTCTGTACTTGGCGAACTCATGGAACTATGCCTAAGTGTTTATTATTTGATGTTATTTAAGTGGTTATTACATGGTGCCATTTAAGTGGTTGTTATGCGGTGCCATTTAAGTGGTTATTATGTGGTGCATTTTTAGTGGCTTTAAACAGTGACGTGACTATTTAAAACAGAAACTAAAAAATCTGCATAGAATAAATCACGCACGTGTAGTCAGTACTGAGGCCATCAGTTCACACCATGTTGCATGTTTATTTCAATATTTGTTTATATACATAGAAGGACAAATTTACTTATTTATTAAATTGTCATCATCATCATCATCAGTGTGCAGCCGTAGTGTCCCGCGGTTGCTGTACAGACGCAAATGCAGTTTTACCCTGACATTTGTTCAATCCTGTGGATGCAAGTGCTGTTTTACCCCTGAATTTTGTCCAATTCTGTTGACGCAAATGCAGTTTTACCCCTAATATTTGTCCAATCCTATGGACGCAAATGTAGTTTTACCCCTGATATTTGTTAAATCTTGCGGATGCAAATGCAGTTTTACCCCTAAAATTTGTCCAATCTTGTGGATGAAAATGCAGTTTTACCCCTAACATTTGTCCAATCCTACAGATGCAAATGCAGTTTTACCCCTGATATTTGTCCAATCCTACAGATGCAAATGCAGTTTTACCCCTGACATTTGTCCAATCCTACAGATGCAAATGCAGTTTTACCCCTGATATTTGTCCAATCCTACAGATGCAAATGCAGTTTTACCCCTGACATTTGTCCAATCCTACAGATGCAAATGCAGTTTTACCCCTGATATTTGTCCAATCCTACAGATGCAAATGCAGTTTTACCCCTGACATTTGTCCAATCCTACAGATGCAAATGCAGTTTTACCCCTGATATTTGTCCAATCTTGTGGATGAAAATGCAGTTTTACCCCTAACATTTGTCCAATCCTACGGATGCAAACAGAGTGGTCTATCACTCAGCTAGATTCACTGGTGAGGTCAACTGAGTGCTCTTTCAACCATCACAGGGAACAGCAAATAATCAGGTGCTAGGGGCTGCTAAATCTCGTTAAGTCAACACAGCAAGCACACATATTAATGTTTTTAACCAATTTTGTACCGATATTCCACAATTTTCGCACCACACCCAATGGTAAGATATGTTGACCTAAAATAGATGTACAGTTAAAAAATATGTGTTATGACTGTTTGTTTGTTACAATAGAAACCAACAGAATATCATTAGCAACCAAACAGCATATTAAGTATCTAACCGTTACTCCGGAAAACTATATTCTTGGTTCTGTCCATTTAAAGTGCACACACTTTGGTTGTTTCAAAAAGCATCTCATGTGTATTGCGTAATACTTTTATTAATTGTTTAACTAATGAAACTTACAGTTTTCATCTGGAAGTCGTGTTTTTGACACCAAAAAGTCAAGGAAAATATAAAGGTGATACCGTTCTCCGTACAGAAACTTGACTGGTGACGTTACTTTAACAACAGTTTAGAAACATGTCAGAATTGTGAGCAATCTTAATTACTTTAGTAACGACAACTGGTTTAATTAGTGCACAGAGAAATGGAGAATTTTACCTCTGTAAAATGTGTTCCTTCTCACATAGTCACGATCTCACTTTGACTGGCTGACGAATGAAGAGGGTCATCAGACTGGATGGATAAATGAGTGAAATTTTTACTTATTTAACCGTCAGTTTACCTTTTTCCCATGACTTTTCGGCACCTTTCAGCAGTCTTCCTCAGATGGCTACCGCTAGATGGCGACACTATAATTGTGTGCAGGCATAGATCTCATAAACAGCCACCCAGAGCGCGGCGGCAGGGAGTTCACGCCAGAGTGACTACTGTATCGCCATCTAGTGGTAGCCATCTGAGGAAGACTGCTGAAAGCAGCCGAAACGACACGGAAAAAAGGTAAACTGATGGTGAAATAAGTAAAAATATCACTCATCTGAGTGGTTGAGTTCATGAAAATGTGTCTGTGACCGACAATTGGCACTTACGCACGACATCATCAGTCTGAGGCGGTCAATGAGTGGCATTGTCCTCATGTCCTCAAATGTCAACGAGTCATCTATGTGGCATTCATAAACCAGTGTTTCCATGGTAACCAGATCATCATGCAATAACTGTAGGCCCTGCAATCAAAATGTGTTAGTTACAACATAGCTTGGCAAAGTGCCACAACGGTTTCAGATCTGCACTTTGAGAAAATGCAGTTAATTTGGAAAGTCAAAGAATATGTAACATATGTAACATGTGTAACATATGTAACATGTGTAACATATGTAACATATGTAACATACGTAACATATGTAACATACGTAACATATGTAACATATGCATGTGTAACATGTGTAACATGCATAACATGTGTAACATGTGTAGCATGTGTAACGTGTGTAACATGTGTTACATGTGTAACATGTGTAACATGTGCAACATATGTAACATGTGTAACATGTGTAGCATGTGTAACATGTGTAGCATGTGTAACGTGTGTAACATGTGTAACATGTGTAGCATGTGTAACATGTGTAGCATGTGTAGCATGTGTAGCATGTGTAACATGTGTAGCATGTGTAGCATGTGTAACATATGTAGCATGTGTAACATGTGTAGCATGTGTAGCATGTGTAACATGTGTAGCATGTGTAACATGTGTAACATGTGTAACATGTGTAGCATGTGTAACATGTGTAGCATGTGTAGCATGTGTAACATGTGCAACATATGTAGCATGTGTAACATGTGTAGCATGTGTAACGTATGTAACATGTGTAACATTTGTAACATATGTAACAGAGTGTTCTGGAGCACTATGTCTGACAGACAACTGAACAAGTTGCATTTTCTTCATTTATTAATCATATAAGGTGCAAAATTAACAAAAGTTACATAATTTGTTGCATGATTTATGGATTTCAATCATGAATGACAACAATAAAATTGGGCCAAGTGGCCCTGAAGTCCTTTGGACTAATACGTCTATATGTGACCCGGCTGACCAAATGAGTGATAAGTCGGAAAAATTGTAACATTGTTTTCTTACATCCTTGTAAAGGTTTGGTAGGGTGCTTTACACGGTTTCAAAAAATATGACTGCTACAAAAATTGGCAAAGTTATGGAGCATTGAACATGGTAGGGATCAAAAAGTGAAAATTAAGAAAACGGCTGTTGAAGTTTTCCATTATATATACAAATGGATTGCATGGAAATATTACATGCACAACACTCAGATGTGGCACAACAGTATGTAATATGTATGTTATGTTGCAATGATACACTGGAAGTACAAATGTGCTGCTACAAAGACTTATCAAGTTATGCCAGATTATGTCTTCATGTGTAAAACTAAGAGGACAGATTATTTGAGAGCAAAAGGTAGACTCACTGTTTGATACAGTTTAAAACCTACAGGCAACTGTCCAGTTTAACAGGGGCCTAGTGGCTTAATGCTGTCTGTTGACACAATAGCTACTGCCAGTGACCAATTACACACTAGTCACAGTTTCCATCAAACAATAGCAGGCAGAGAATCTTAGCTCCACAGCTGGGTGTAATTAATACACAACCAGAGCCACCACTGATTCATGGTCAAGTAGATTAGCTCAATGCACCAACTAAGACAATACACAACACTGTGAGTGAGAGTGTCCAGAGTGAGGCCTAAGCAGTGTCCTCATTGCTGAATAGATCAATTAAACCTGCCAAGTGGGTGACATTCTGCACAAGTGTTCATTAATCCTTAGTGATTGTTCAGAACACCAGACTGACCACATACCTAAACAAAGCGAATGTAATAGGTGAAGAACAGGCAGTGTTCAAATAGGGGTATTGGTTGAATTGTATTTGTCTCAATGCAAAAGGCTTTATTGTGTCTTCATCGATTATAAGAAAGCATTTGATTTAGTAGACCGGTCCTCCCTGTGGTCTAAGCTAATTTCATGCGGTATTAATGGTATTGTGTTGAAAGTTGTATACAACATGTACAAAAATGCTAAATCATGTATAAATCAGGGCCAGGCTGTGTCAGCCTTCTTCTCATGTGATGTATAGGTATGGCAAGGAGAAAACTTGTGTCACCTACAGGTTTCTACAGACAATACATCTTTTACCAATAGACACCACAGTCACACCATTTTATAATAATTAAATGAACATCAAAATAAACACAACTTGCAATTATAGAAAATCAATAGTTTTGAAGATACAGTTTAAAAGTGTTAGGCAACTGTTCAGTCTAACAGGGGTCAAGTGTGTCTATTCTGCCTGGGTGCTGTGACCAATTAAAGATTAGTCAAGGTCTCAATGGCCTAGGCTGTAGAAATTAGTCACAGCTTTTGATTTTCTGGCACACTACAGCAACATCTACTGTTGGGGGTGATCTCAAGGGCCCTTCTCGAAACCACATCACTAGATAATGTAAACCTTTTGCACTTTGGGGGCCCCTTAGGTGCCCTTAGAATGATTCAATCAAATACAGATTTCTTGTATATAGTGGCAGCACCCTAAGATACATCTATGCAAAATTAGAAAAGTTGCTGAAAAGTTTTTGAAAAAATAGGACAAATGTTACATTTTTTACCAGTTTTGGGGTCCTTGGAGGCCCTAGGGAGCCCTTAAAATGATTCAATCAAATACAGATTTCTCGTGCATAGTGGCAGTGCCCTAAGATATGTCTATGCAAAATTAGAGAAAAAGTTGCTGAACGGTTTCTGAGATACGGCAGCTAACGGCGGACAGCGGACGGCGGACGCAGAGTGATGGCAATAGTCCCTTGGACCTTCGGCCAAAGGACTAAAAATAGGCCAAATGTTACATTTTTACCAGTTTTAGGGTCCTTGGAGGCCCTAGGGAGCCCTTAAAATGATTCAATCAAATACAGATTTCTCGTGCATAGTGGCAGTGCCCTAAGATATGTCTATGCAAATTAGAGAAAAAGTTGCTGAACGGTTTCTGAGATACGGCAGCTAACGGCGGACGGCGGACACAGAGTGATGGCAGTAGTCCCTTGGACCTTTGGCCAAAGGACTAAAAAGACTGTGTTTCTAAAGATAAATGTCACGTAATTTTATTGGTTGGCACAACGTCCGTAATAACTGCCACTTTTACACAAAAATCACACAGTGAAGAAAGTTCAAAGTGAGATGGATCCTGAACATGTGTCATACACAAATGTGTACAACAATTGATCATATATTTGTTTCATAAATATTATGTTTCAAACCATACAATATTCTCCAAACGGACATCAATTTTCAATTTAAAATTTGCTACAACTTCATTAATAATGATCTGCCATGGAAAATATATTCACGCTTGAACAATGCAACGTCACTATGACAACCAAGAATAACAACGATACCTCGACGTGTCGCTCAATGCCATACTTGACAAGCACCAGGGCAAAGTCCACAAGTTTTGACAGTCTCTCGATTTCACACGCCCGGTACTGATACCACTTCGACAACTGGTCTCGCGTCAGTGCAACGCCCCTACAGGTAGAGCCACATGTTATTTCACACGTATGAGGGCGCTTTAGTTTGGGTACATAGGGAGGTCACACCATGAATAGCATACTTAGTAGGGATGTCCAACTGATGTCTAAAAATAACCTGAGATTTGCTAAAATTCAATGTGAATGTGCAAAATGATAACTAACATACCGATATATATATACATCAAACTAAAGAAATATCACAACATAGATTTACACATACATATATAGATTACACAAGTATATATATATATATATATATATATATATGCAGAGCTGGGACGTAACGAAGTACAAGTACTTCGTTACTGTACTTGAGTAGAAAAGTTTACTTTTCGTGAGTAACGAAGTACATTTTTTTAGGAGTACTTTTACTTGTAACGAAGTACAAATGTGTGTACTTTTCATAAATGTAACGAGGTATCTATAATTTAAAGTTAAAAAGTTGGAGCTCCAAAAATATTAGTAACGAACGATAATGCCTGAAGCCCGGAACTGGTTTTCCCCAGCATATATCTATAAATAGATATCAGCCGGAGCAACAACTGGTAGTCTTTTCTGATTGGCCTATCATTGCCATTACCAGGCATGATCACCAGGTGGCGTGAACATTGCCAAGATTATATGATGTCATTCGCGTTCAAAGATTTATTATGGAAGGATCAGCTGAAAACGATCATTTGCAGCATCCATTGCCATACTTATCCAGTATGTTTGAGATTAAGTCAGTTCACGGGGCTACTGTTAAGTTGATCTGTCTGTTGTGTGCGCCGATATGCCAGATCTGTTGATCACCTTCGAACCTTCCTTACACACGTGGTCGGTACGCAGGTAAAAGGTATTCTTGCCTAAATTTTGCTGTGCAAATATATTACACCATAACACGTCGTTATTTGTACAAAAGGTGCAAGTGCATTTAATATGAACAAGATATGTTTTTAGATTTAGGTTCGAGCTATTAGTGACCTGAATAACGTCCCGAATTGCATTAGTGATAAACGCATGTCGAAATTCACACATTATCGCCCCAAAACATTCCCTTAGCTGTGACAATCTAAACTGCTAATGGTTACTCAGATTTATCTTAATAATATAATAAGTATTGTTAGGGCCTATAAATGTTGTTTATATGTATTCTTGGTCCATGTTTTCAATATTTTGTCTCACATATTGACTCTCAGGCCTGGTCGTAGACAATATTTAATGTTCACTGTACACACTACTGAATAGGGTATTACCATTATTTTATTTCTTTTGTTACTGTCTTGCATAGTATGTATAGTTTGTTTGAGGAGCCAGCCACTGTATCCTGCTGAAGATCCTGTCCTGTTCAATAAAGTGTTTGTTTTGCACACTACTGAATTTACTTGTTTGTTTGCAGTGGGTGACCATGTCAACAGTTTTTTAGAAAAGTACTTTTGCATTTACTTCAAGTACATTTGTTTACTTTTTACTTGTACTTCAAGTACATTTTTCAAAAAGTACTTTTACTTTTACTTGAGTAGCTTTTTTCAAAGTTACTTGTACTTTTACTCAAGTACAAAATAAATGTACTTGTTACAGCTCTGTATATATGTATGTATAACCATAACGGCAACATACATCGACCATTTATCAAAGTCTTACTGCGATAGGCAGACCACTGTTTTAAGCAGACCAATGCAAGTCTGATTACAGTTTCGAAGTATTATTTATATCACAACTAATACATTCAGTTTACCATTACCATTGATAGCTGAATACACTCTCAAGTTTACCATTACCATTGATAGCTGAATACACTCTCAAGTTTCATGTTCCATGGCAATACTACTCACTGGAACTGTTTGTATTCAGGATTCTCTTCATACAGCCATGACCCCAAGTCCTCGGATGGAAGATCCGGCAATGTTCTACGACATGGAACACAAAAGGAATATGCTTCATTTAACATTCTCAGTAGTGTATTAATTGGTCAGCTATTGCACTTGCATGTGACAACCAATTCCTCCACACCAAACCAGAACTCTTTCATAAATGGAGGCACAATTGCAACCATTTCTTCACCCAAAAAACATTTACCTATCACATGCAACCAACACAAAACTTGTCATGTGAGAATATAAAATATTTATTTATTACTGTACAATGTGTCAAAATTAATATCAGTAATAACTGAGAATGTTGTGACTGTTACCGTCGCTTGTGTTGCTCAATCCAGTCAGGTTGTCTCCAACATTCTTGGGTCCACGGCAAAACCTCCGAGTCTCCATCCCCACACCTGTCACAGCAATACTTTGTCTTAACAAGTCACCATCCCCACACCTGTCACAGCAATACTTTGTCTCAACAAGTCACCATCCCCACACCTGTCACAGCAATACTTTGTCTTAACAAGTCACCATCCCCACACCTGTCACAGCAATACTTTGTCACAACAAGTCACCATCCCCACACCTGTCACAGCAATACTTTGTCACAACAAGTCACCATCCCGACACCTGTCACAGCAATACTTTGTCTCAACAAGTCACCATCCCGACACCTGTCACAGCAATACTTTGTCTCAACAAGTCACCATCCCGACACCTGTCACAGCAATACTTTGTCACAACAAGTCACCATCCCGACACCTGTCACAGCAATACTTTGTCACAACAAGTCACCATCCCGAGACCTGTCACAGCAATACTTTGTCTTAACAAGTCACCATCCCGACACCTGTCACAGCAATACTTTGTCTCAACAAGTCACCATCCCGACACCTGTCACAGCAATACTTTGTCTCAACAAGTCACCATCCCGACACCTGTCACAGCAATACTTTGTCTTAACAAGTCACCACTTTGAGACCTGTCACAGCAATACTTTGTCTCAACAAGTCACCATCCCGAGACCTGTCACAGCAATACTTTGTCTTAACAAGTCACCACTTTGAGACCTGTCGCGGCAATACATTGTCTTAACAAGTCACCACTTTGAGACCTGTCACAGCAATACTTTGTCTCAACAAGTCACCATCCCGAGACCTGTCACAGCAATACTTTGTCTTAACAAGTCACCACTTTGAGACCTGTCACAGCAATACGTTGTCTTAACAAGTCACCACTTTGAGACCTGTCACAGCAATACTTTGTCTCAACAAGTCACCATCCCGAGACCTGTCACAGCAATACTTTGTCTTAACAAGTCACCACTTTGAGACCTGTCACAGCAATACTTTGTCTCAACAAGTCACCATCCCGAGACCTGTCACAGCAATACTTTGTCTCAACAAGTCACCACTTTGAGACCTGTCACAGCAATACTTTGTCTTAACAAGTCACCACTTTGAGACCTGTCACAGCAATACTTTGTCTTAACAAGTCTCCACTTTGAGACCTGTCACAGCAATACTTTGTCTTAACAAGTCACCACTTTGAGACCTGTCACAGCAATACTTTGTCTTAACAAGTCACCACTTTGAGACCTGTCACAACAATACTTTGTCTTAACAAGTCACCACTTTGAGACCTGTCACAGCAATACTTTGTTTTAACAAGTCACCACTTTGAGGCCTGTCACAGGAATACTTGGTCTCAACAAGTCATCACTTTGAGACCTGTCACAGCAATACTTTGTCTCAACAAGTCACCATCGTGAGATCTGTCACAGCAATACTTTGTCTTAACAAGTCACCACTTTGAGACCTGTCACAGCAATACTTTGTCTCACCAAGTCACCACTTCGAGACCTGTCACAGCAATACTTTGTTTCAACAAGTCACCATGTTGAGACCTGTCATAGCAATATTTTGTCTCAACAAGTCACCACTTTGAGACCTGTCACAGCAATACTTTGTCTTAACAAGTTACCACTTTGAGACCTATCACAGCAATACTTGGTCTCAACAAGTCATCACTTTGAGACCTGTCACAGCAATACTTTGTCTCAACAAGTCACCATCGTGAGACCTGTCACAGCAATACTTTGTCTTAACAAGTCATCACTTTGAGAACTGTTACAGCAATACTTTGTCTCAACAAGTCACCACATAGAGACCTGTCACAGCAATACGTTGTCTTAACAAGTCACCACTTTGAGAACTGTTACAGCAATACTTTGTCTCACCAAGTCACCACTTTGAGACCTGTCACAGCAATACTTTGTCTCAACAAGTCACCATCGTGAGATCTGTCACAGCAATACTTTGTCTTAACAAGTCACCACTTTGAGACCTGTCACAGCAATACTTTGTCTCACCAAGTCACCACTTCGAGACCTGTCACAGCAATACTTTGTTTCAACAAGTCACCATGTTGAGACCTGTCATAGCAATATTTTGTCTCAACAAGTCACCACTTTGAGACCTGTCACAGCAATACTTTGTCTTAACAAGTTACCACTTTGAGACCTATCACAGCAATACTTGGTCTCAACAAGTCATCACTTTGAGACCTGTCACAGCAATACTTTGTCTCAACAAGTCACCATCGTGAGACCTGTCACAGCAATACTTTGTCTTAACAAGTCATCACTTTGAGAACTGTTACAGCAATACTTTGTCTCAACAAGTCACCACATAGAGACCTGTCACAGCAATACGTTGTCTTAACAAGTCACCACTTTGAGAACTGTTACAGCAATACTTTGTCTCACCAAGTCACCATCCCGACACCTGTCACAGCAATACTTTGTCTCAACAAGTCACCATCCCGACACCTGTCACAGCAATACTTTGTCTCAACAAGTCACCATCCCGACACCTGTCACAGCAATACTTTGTCTTAACAAGTCACCACTTTGAGACCTGTCACAGCAATACTTTGTCTCAACAAGTCACCATCCCGAGACCTGTCACAGCAATACTTTGTCTTAACAAGTCACCACTTTGAGACCTGTCGCGGCAATACATTGTCTTAACAAGTCACCACTTTGAGACCTGTCACAGCAATACTTTGTCTCAACAAGTCACCATCCCGAGACCTGTCACAGCAATACTTTGTCTTAACAAGTCACCACTTTGAGACCTGTCACACAGCAATACTTTGTCTCAACAAGTCACCATCCCGAGACCTGTCACAGCAATACTTTGTCTTAACAAGTCACCACTTTGAGACCTGTCACAGCAATACTTTGTCTCAACAAGTCACCATCCCGAGACCTGTCACAGCAATACTTTGTCTCAACAAGTCACCACTTTGAGACCTGTCACAGCAATACTTTGTCTTAACAAGTCACCACTTTGAGACCTGTCACAGCAATACTTTGTCTTAACAAGTCACCACTTTGAGACCTGTCACAGCAATACTTTGTCTTAACAAGTCACCACTTTGAGACCTGTCACAGCAATACTTTGTCTTAACAAGTCACCACTTTGAGACCTGTCACAGCAATACTTTGTCTTAACAAGTCACCACTTTGAGACCTGTCACAACAATACTTTGTCTTAACAAGTCACCACTTTGAGACCTGTCACAGCAATACTTTGTTTTAACAAGTCACCACTTTGAGGCCTGTCACAGGAATACTTGGTCTCAACAAGTCATCACTTTGAGACCTGTCACAGCAATACTTTGTCTCAACAAGTCACCATCGTGAGATCTGTCACAGCAATACTTTGTCTTAACAAGTCACCACTTTGAGACCTGTCACAGCAATACTTTGTCTCACCAAGTCACCACTTCGAGACCTGTCACAGCAATACTTTGTTTCAACAAGTCACCATGTTGAGACCTGTCATAGCAATATTTTGTCTCAACAAGTCACCACTTTGAGACCTGTCACAGCAATACTTTGTCTTAACAAGTTACCACTTTGAGACCTATCACAGCAATACTTGGTCTCAACAAGTCATCACTTTGAGACCTGTCACAGCAATACTTTGTCTCAACAAGTCACCATCGTGAGACCTGTCACAGCAATACTTTGTCTTAACAAGTCATCACTTTGAGAACTGTTACAGCAATACTTTGTCTCAACAAGTCACCACATAGAGACCTGTCACAGCAATACGTTGTCTTAACAAGTCACCACTTTGAGAACTGTTACAGCAATACTTTGTCTCACCAAGTCACCACTTTGAGACCTGTCACAGCAATACTTTGTCTCAACAAGTCACCATCGTGAGATCTGTCACAGCAATACTTTGTCTTAACAAGTCACCACTTTGAGACCTGTCACAGCAATACTTTGTCTCACCAAGTCACCACTTCGAGACCTGTCACAGCAATACTTTGTTTCAACAAGTCACCATGTTGAGACCTGTCATAGCAATATTTTGTCTCAACAAGTCACCACTTTGAGACCTGTCACAGCAATACTTTGTCTTAACAAGTTACCACTTTGAGACCTATCACAGCAATACTTGGTCTCAACAAGTCATCACTTTGAGACCTGTCACAGCAATACTTTGTCTCAACAAGTCACCATCGTGAGACCTGTCACAGCAATACTTTGTCTTAACAAGTCATCACTTTGAGAACTGTTACAGCAATACTTTGTCTCAACAAGTCACCACATAGAGACCTGTCACAGCAATACGTTGTCTTAACAAGTCACCACTTTGAGAACTGTTACAGCAATACTTTGTCTCACCAAGTCACCACTTTGAGACCTGTCACAGCAATACTTTGTCTCACCAAGTCACCACTTCGAGACCTGTCACAGCAATACTTTGTTTCAACAAGTAACCACGTTGAGACCTGTCACAGCAATATTTTGTCTCAACAAGTCACCACTTTGAGACCTGTCACAGCAATACTTTGTCTCAACAAGTCACCAAGTCACCATCCCGAGACCTATCACAGCAATACTTTGTCTCAACAAGTCACCATTTTAGACGTGTCACCAGCAATACTTTGTCTTAACAAATCACAATTTTGAGACCTGTCATAGCAATACTTTGTCTTAACTATCGACCAAGGTAGTGACTTCTTCTGCGTTCTCATAACTATGACATAACAATCATAATGTTTAAATAGTCCTAATTTCTACACTGTACAATAAGTATGTTTTATGACTGAGCTTTCACTTTTCCTATTAGTCAAAACTGATGACAAATTACCTAATTTAACAGGATAATTTTTTTTAAACAGACTGCCTTTTTTGACAAAAGCTATATTTGAAGAGAAATGCTATAACCAAACTGTCATGCAATGTTTGATGATGTAACTGTCATGCAATGTTTGATGATGTACCTGTCATGCAATGTTTGATGATGTACCTGTCATGCAATGTTTGATGATGTACCTGTCATGCAATGTTTGATGATGTACCTGTCATGCAATGTTTGATGATGTAACTGTCATGCAATGTTTGATGATGTACCTGTCATGCAATGTTTGATGATGTACCTGTCATGCAATGTTTGATGATGTACCTGTCATGCAATGTTTGATGATGTAACTGTCATGCAATGTTTGATGATGTAACTGTCATGCAATGTTTGATGATGTAACTGTCATGCAATGTTTGATGATGTACCTGTCATGCAATGTTTGATGATGTACCTGTCATGCAATGTTTGATGATGTAACTGTCATGCAATGTTTGATGATGTACCTGTCATGCAATGTTTGATGATGTACCTGTCATGCAATGTTTGATGATGTACCTGTCATGCAATGTTTGATGATGTACCTGTCATGCAATGTTTGATGATGTAACTGTCATGCAATGTTTGATGATGTACCTGTCATGCAATGTTTGATGATGTAACTGTCATGCAATGTTTGATGATGTAACTGTCATGCAATGTTTGATGATGTAACTGTCATGCAATGTTTGATGATGTACCTGTCATGCAATGTTTGATGATGTAACTGTCATGCAGTGTTTGATGATGTAACTGTCATGCAATGTTTGATGATGTAACTGTCATGCAATGTTTGATGATGTACCTGTCATGCAATGTTTGATGATGTAACTGCACAGAACACCTTAACTCGTGACATTGAGCGGAGTCGAATGAATTAATACGTGACTCAACTCACCTTGTCTCCAGCAGAAGACTTCTGTATTCATACGGGTGAAACGTCTCGGGAAAGTTTGACAGGATCGCTAATCTGTAATAATACAGTTAAAGTAGGTTTGATCACATATTGTAACTGACGGTTCTGTTCTGGTTTGTAAGACAAACTCCAACAGCCTTGTTGGAATCCACCGGTTGTGGATAAATGTGTCATAACAGTAACGTAGATGAGTAAAAATATAATACCGATATCTGGAAGGAATTGTAGATCACAAGGTTATCAAAGAACACGTCTTATAAATGAGGATATGCGGCCACGGCACCGTGCTGCATATGTATTTTTGTGCTGGCAACAACACAAGATGAGTGATGATTGGCCTAATGTCTTATGCTAATTATTATGCTAATTACCCCTTTGTCTTTGACGCTCTTTTGGCACAAGGAACCAATCACCGCGTGGTAGTGGCACGCGATGTAGTGGGGTGGTCTCATGTTGTTTTGGTGACCGGTGGCGTAATGGCCCCATTTATAGGTTTAGGCTAAATGTTGATATAGTGTAACTCTTCAGCAGGTAGTTGGGATTATAGTTATTGTTAATGAATGGTGTGCTTGGTTAGTACGGTACAGTGCATAAGGTCTACTGTGATTACAGTAGTAATGCTGTTGTTTTATATATCTATAACAATACTGTTAATGTTGTATATGCCGAAATGTGGGCTCTGTCAACCTGAGGTACAGGAGACTAGTATGGGCTCAGTCACAGGCCTGGCCTTGGGATGTAGAGCTAACATTTCTCTCTCTTTAACTTAATCTCTTTAATAAACGTCATTCATTTGGCCTTTTTCATCACTATTCATGACTAGTGTTGGTGCTTGCATAAATAACTTTTATGTTATGTCCATAATATAATAATAATAATCACATTTATTTTACACAGTGCCACATCCAATGCAGTTCACATCACTTTACAGATATACAGAAAATATTTTTTAAATAATTAGTTGTCACAAAAACAATAATTGTTATATCATGTGTAAAAATTATGTATATTTAAAAAAAAAAAAAATTAAGAAACTAAATATAAACATGGACTACCTGGTATATATTTAAACATGGACCATAGTAAAACTAGTAGAAACATGGCATAAAGTATCATCAGCATATCTCAATGCTTTCCCCATTTTCTTAGTTCAGGTGGACAATGTGTTCACGGGGTTTTGATGCGGAGACAGTTCGCTTCTCTTCCACTGATGATTTTAGTTAGGTAGGACAGGCATAATCGACCCCACTTTTAAGGTTTAGCCTCAGTTATATATAGTGTAATGCGTCAGCGGGTAGTGTTGGTTTTAGATTTGGTGTGGTTGACTGGTGTGCTTGGCTAGTATTATAGTGTGCAGTAGGTCTATGGTGATTTTAGCAGTAATGACATTGTTTGATATATGATATCATGTATACCAATACTGCTTGTGTTATGTGCCGAAATGTGGGCTCTGTCAACCTGAGGTACAGGAGACTAGTATGGGCTCAGTCACAGGCCTGGCCTTGGGATGTCGAGCCCACATTTCTCTCTTATCACGTTAATAAATAAACGTCATTCATTTGGCCTTTTTTCATCACTATATTGGACTCTGTGTTGTTGCTTGCATAAAGTATCATATAATAAAACAAATTAGATCATACTATTATTATAATAAATAAACTAAGAATGTATAAGGCACAAACATTAATGGAGCTAATACGTATAATTTGTAAACTTTGGCATAAGATGTTCTATTGTAAAATGTGATTTCGCAAGACTGAAGCAGCTAGACCTGAGAGAGGGCAAGGAAGCCATGATATACAACTCACCTGTGTTTGATTGTGTTGTCGCCATGGTACGTCAGAATCACATCCACACCTCTCCAGTCGCAATCCTTCAATGCAATTCAACATGTGTGTTACGTTTCACCGAACTTTGAACACTTGGCAGAACTGAGAAGGATATCATAGACAAGATGGCGCTACAAATATGGACATAAATGATATGTAAAACTATCAACTTAACTCAAATAAAAGACTAACTGTGAGTAAAACAATCAATCAGTTAGAGAAAATAAGAATATGGATTACATCGTAACAAGAGCATGTGATACAAGAGGACCAAGGGACTGATTTTGCTCTAAAAATTTTATTTTGTTTCTTAACCGTGAACTTGTCTACTGAAAATTGTCATCATGAGGACATGCAATGAGACACTTTCACTGGTGTGTCCCGGAAATAGTTTCCTCAGCGACACGGCAGCAATTTTTTGTATTTTGAAAAAGTTCCTTAAATTAACAAGGGATACTGTTTATTGCAGGATTTTCATATGAGCTAAATATAGTGAAACAGAGACGTGGCTTTGGACCCAACACTTGGCCAATTTTGTCTACGAGACACTAGAATCAGTTGGTTTATTCTACATGGTATCTATAACAAGGAAAGTAAAAGATTCCACACAGACAGGAAATTGGAAACAAACTGCTGCAGACCAACAGAATGTATGGCCTCATTCTACAAAAACATATACAGGTACTACATTAACCGCAGCCAATAACTTGCTCTTATAATGGCGTCATAAGTAGCAATACAACATGAGCATTAAAACTGCATTACCTAAACATTTGTTCTTATGCTTATATAAGCAGTTCCTTCTTCTCAAGTAGTTTGATATTTAATGAAAATTGGGTAATTAATAACAAAGTTATTACATTGTAAAGATAATTGCCTGAATGGGTTTTCACAGGAAATGGAATCGTGTGCATGAAAAGATATAAATCTATTTACATGGCGTACTCAAATGTTAAGTGTTCTCATTGTTTACACAACAGTTAAATAACTAATTTAGTTAGAATTTAATAATAATTTAATTATTTGCATAATATGGCAGCCTCACTGGATCCTAGAAAGTCGCACGAGTCATGTCATTAATTGTTTAATGTATAAGTGTTTTACAAAGTACAACATAAAATGTTTTATCAGCGCTCATTTTATCGCCAAAAGTTTGCACAATTTGTCACATAGTTAGCATTTAACAAAATGGCGGCCATATTGAAGGAGAATTCCTCATTTCTATGTACATTTTGTGTTCCAAGCAGTCATTCATATTTTAATGCCAATTGTAATAGCACTGCATAAACTATTTCAATAGAACTCATTTAATTGCCACAATTTGCTAAACACATACAAAATTGATATTCAGTGTTGGGGCTCTGTGAATTGGGGTAATTTGCCTACAGCTGCAGTCTGTCACTCACCCGAGCATAGCTGACGGCCAAACGTACAATATTCTCTGATCGGAACTTCTCAAAGAATCTGTAGTCGTATCTCTCGCCCGCAGCCTGAGGTCCTCCCAGCACTTCCTCGTATGTCAACAGTCTGTCCGAGAACTGGAGCAGTCGCAGTCGAGAGCGACACAGCTCCCTCTGGGCCAAGGTGAGGCTGCCAACAAACAGTGCTTATACTGATTTTACACACATATACACACACACACACACACATATACAGAAACACACACAGAGACTCATGCACAAACACACATGCTGACAACTAGACGTCTGACAACTAGACCCCTGACAACTAGATGCCTGATAATTACACCGCCTGATAACTAGATGCCTGACAACTAGACGGTTGATAACTAGATGCCTGACAACTAGACAGCTGACAACAAGACGCCTGACATCTAAACCCCTGACAACTAGATGCCTGACAACTAGACGCCTCGCAACGAGACGCCTGACAACTACATGCCTGACAACTAGACGCCTGACAATTACATGCCTGACAACTAGACACCTGACAACTAGATGCTTGACAAATAGATGCCTGACAATTACATGCCTGACAACTAGACACCTGACAACTAGATGTCAATCAGTGTTGTAATACACTAGTGAACAGCCGGAATTACTCATACTTTTATGTCACTGTCTTCAAATATTTCACACATTTCATTTACTAGGTGTCACCACTGTTTGGTGCAAGTCACTAAAACCGACAACACAAACACAGCATACATAAAGTCAGAGGTGAATGAACCATTACAAAACACGCTGAAAGTGACTCACTTGTCAAAGTCTACTTGGGCTAACAGCTCTTCACGTCGCTTTCTCTTCGCCTCATCCTCCTCCGCTGATATCACGGCTTCCTCCATGTTGTAGCAGTCAATGCTCTCGTACACCTCCTCTCTCTCACACAGGATGAACCTAAGGACGCAAGAGTGAACATTAACAGTGCACAACAATAGTGAAGTGATGGGAAAGACCAACCATTCCAATATCCTACCTACATGGCTACGTAATTTCCTCTATTACGAGCAACCGATCTAGCTCTTCTGTATTTTTCTGCCACACCACAATAACACTAACATCATCAAACACTGTGCAGCCTATGCCAACTTTCCTCCATTTCTCTCCCTCTTAATGGCAGTAATGGTTATGAAACGACTATCTCATTATACAGAAATACCTGGAGAGTTACCTGTCTTTACACATGGAAAAAGACACTCTCTAGATAAAGTCGCATTTATGCCAATGGATATCTTAGGGAGAGGTCCCAAATACTGTGCACCGGAATGTGTCCCACCTGCCAATTATTTATCACCTCTCCCCATGACAACATGATCACTTGTGCCCACCCTCCTCCATCTCAATCTCTCCCCATGACAACATGATCACTTGTGCCCACCCTCCACCGTCTCCACCTCTCCCCATGACCACTTGTGCCCACCCTCCACCGTCTCCACCTCTCCCCATGACAACTTGATCACTTGTGCCCACCCTCCACCATCTCCACCTCTCCCCATGACAACATGATCACTTATGCCCACCCTCCTCCATCTCCACCTCTCCCCATGACAACATGATCACATGTGCCCACCCTCATCCATCTCCACTTCTCCCCATGAAGATAAGACCACTAGCACTAACCTTCCATCATCTTCACCCTTCCCTATGGCAATGAGGGCTTCAAGGTCAGTGCCCTGGAGCCCGTACTCCAGCAGCCCTCTCATGGCATCTATGTCCTCCGGCACACGCTCCAGACACTCACGGAGCACCCATGACCTCTTGCTGATCTTGCTCTGACAATCAAATCAACTCTGATGATAAAGAACAGAATATAGTTACCGTATCGACTGTATGGATTTCGACACCTAAAAATAATTAAATTCTCAGCTATCATTATGTACTAGTTGTATATGGATGGGACACCTAAAAATAATAGGTGTCTGAACAGGTGTCATACAGAAAAATTTAATTTGTAGATTTTTAGGCTGTTTCCGAAAACATTCAATGCCAAATACATTCAGTCATTACAGCATGTGCTAAATTCTTAATAATTTCTTGTGATGGAAAACATTAATGTCAGTTTGTGCTTATTTTCTCAATTTTAATTAAATGAAACTTAATTAAACATAAAAACGTTCAAATATTTAGATTTTGTAGTCAGTGTTTAATTAATGTTCTGATTAGTTTTGTTAAGCTGCTGTGAATGTACATGATTATTTTGTTGCACTTTGACTATTGTAAGAACAATTTACCAGATATATTCGTCATTAATGCAATCACTTATCAAATACACTCTTCGTTGATGTCACTGAACTATCCATTACATGACCCGTTGTCTAGCAAAATGTGCATGAAGCCATTATAGAATGGATGTCAAACACATGGAAAGTTTGTACATTTTGTTGTATATTTATGGAAATTCAGGCCCCAAACATTTCACTTTATGACAAAAACGTAAGACAAAGTTTTTTAAAGTAACGACTGTATTGGGGAATGTTTGGTTTATGAGATGTCATGCCGCAATAGTAATTTAATTCACCTATATAGGTATCAATCAACAGTGTTGACAACGGCAAAGCTTGACGGAGGTCTCAGGCATAATTCTGATTGTGACGTAGGCAAACCGCGACTTAGTGGATCCGTCAGTTACTTACCAAGTAATCCTGGATAGAGGCCACACTGACATGAGTTCGACGCCATTGCCGCTGGTAGACAAGATCGCAGTCAAGGTTGTACGTCTTTGCCAGCATCAGTGCTTCACCGTATTCCTCAGCATCAATCTACACAACATCTTCACAGTCAATCTTTCACAGGAAAATTTGTTTTTCAAGAAAGGCCAAACATAGCAAACTAACAGCTGTCAGCTGATGGCTCAACCATCTAGATAACTATTATTCATTGCTGCTGTTACCAAACATACAAAAGTTATCAAACACTACAGAAATTTTACGAGTGAAACAGACGAGGTGATTTCTACCTTCCTGGCGTAGAGCTCTTCAGGGGTAGTAGATCGCAGATTCACAAGACGATACGTCCGAGTGACCAGTCTGAAAGTATTGCAAAGAACACCTACACAACAGATCCTGACAATGTTCTCAAAACCAGCTCAACAAGTACGGCCCTTTCAGCGCACACGCAAATTATAACACATCAAATGTTACAACTACTAACTACACTTTCAACTACCACGACATCATGTCACTATTGCTGTTAGTCGCCCCTTCACTAGATCTCACTAAGGCTTGTATAATGTATATATGTATATATTTTGTTGCTCACTCGCCGTTAGCAAAGCATGCAAGATTTTTAAGTGTCAATTCAGCTCTGATGGAAGACATCTTACAAAATCTAGTGAAGTTCTCTCACTGTCGCAATGACTACCTATTTAACACAACTGAAATAATCAATCTGACTTTTTTCCGGGAATAACAAGACTGAATGAATGCACTAGCTGTCTGTCTCAACTCATAGTGCGTTTTTGTGATGTGTCGTCTTGGTTTGAAACATGTGCTGGATCTGTCATTGCTACGTGTTGCCTGGCATGTTGTCGCACATGCATGGTGTGAGTGCAGCTTGTGCACCCTCCCACCTCAGACAGCCGATGCTACATATGTCTTATGAGAAGCTAATAGACGCACACCAAAGCTTTCACACTCACGCACAGCACATTTATAATGCGGTATACATATTCCATGTGGTCAAAAAACTACTGAGGGAAATGAGAGAATTAATATATACTTAACCTGTAAGTATATAAAAAACTAGACATATTCCACCGGCGATGTCTCTGGTTCATATTGGGCATATTATGGAGAGAGCACATCACCAATGACGAAGTGATTAGCAGGGTAGGTCTGGATAGCCTGCATTACATAGTTAAGTCTCGACGACGGAGACTAGCGGGACATATCCTGCGCTTACCAAGAGAGAACAGCACATGGAATGGGTGCCTGAAGGTGGAAACAGAAGGAGAGGAAGACCGACTAAGACCTGGCGCAAGACAGTTAACGAAGATCTGGCGGAAATGGAAATTACCTGGAATGAGGCCAAAGAAATTGCGAAAGACCGTAATAGATGGAGAAAGCTCGTCGCCCGATGTCCCGAAAGGAACAGGAGGAACTAAGTCTAAGTAAGTAACCTGTCATCTTCAACCACATCTTTTTATTCCTTACCAGACAGGCTTTGAACTTCTCACCGTACTCTTTTAAGATATCTTTCTGTAAGGCAATTTTATAGAAACATTATCTAAAATGACCATTAAGGGCATAACTTCAAGTGTGAAACTTAAACATCTCCCGTGATAAATTTTAGAGAAAGTGGTCAGGTCTTGAAAAATAAATGATCGCTCCCATTCCAAGGATAACAGGTGTTCATTATCGGAGATGACGTACTTGGGTCTCTTTCGTGGGGGCTGGAACCTGGCACTGTCTGTCACAAAGTACAGCACTTGTCTCATGTAGTTCATCGTGCGTGCGAGCATTGCGGCCTCCTCCTCATCATCGCTGTCCTCAAACTCTTCGTTGTCATCCTCCTCCACTAGGTGGCGCTTCAGTGCACTGTATCTGCATTCGCACTGCAAACAGTAACACAGATTGTCAAAGATTTTCACGTCAGTTTCTAATCCAGAAATTTTTTTATTTTACTGCACATGTGAAAGTCTCCAATATTGGGCCAAAGATTCAAGACATGAGCATCACAAAATGATCTTATTGTTGATATAATTTATATTAATATTTAAATTATAGTCATGATCAAATATGAACATTATATTGATATGCCCACATACCAGTTATTGCACCTACGCACTTGCATATAAATAAATCACCATGCTAACTTTACGGAGTCTTGCACTGCAGTGAACAAAATGACTACAATGTTTCACATTCGCACAAAATGCACACAGTTCACTCAACTCGAGATTCCTACCTCCATTCCTAGAAAGCCACCGTTATGTGCCGAACTGACTAATGGCATCGGATCGAACCACTCTGGTCCTGGCCCAAGGAGATTGCGCAGAGTGCCAGGGGAGGAAACAGTCACTGCCCCCGTTCCACGCGCAATGATCACTGCCTGGAAAAACAACCACTTGCTTGTTAAAGTTACCTAAAGCTGTTTTATTGAAGGGAGACAGTCACTTTTTTTTTTTATTTGTCAGTTAATATAATGTTCTTAAGACTACAACAACTATGTTGAAGACATACTGCCTGCCAAACTGTCCGTCACAATGTTTGCATTTAGAAAGTTACGACCCCCGCAGCATGTTCAAATGGTAAACAAAACAACCAGTTTCAAACCAAGTATTACTGGTAATAACGCCGAGCTGGGCCGAGTTAACCCTTTGATGTTCAACAGTTTCCCATTTTCCCACGTTCACCACCGCAAACTTCCTTTTATAAATTACTAAACTGGCTAATTCTGGGTAGATGAACAGAACTGGCTAATTCCAGGTAGACGAATAGACTGTTTCCCTTTAATAAGTAAATTCAACTTGAACTTTTTCACTGTAACTATTGGGAGTATTTCAGCAGCTTGGCGTGTATGTACTCTAGGTAACAGTTTAAACATTAAACTCCATCCTTTCAAAACAACATGTTATTTGAAATGCACAATAACTTTTCAAATGTCAGCATATATAATTATATATTGCTATAGGATTTCATTATGAAAACAAGGTGTACAGAAATACTATAGATACTTAGATACCACTCAGGGTCATTATTTCAGCACTTTTGAGATGTTGTCACATGGAGTTGCTGTCATATCACATGTGATGATGTTCATGGTCAAATGACTCATGTGACCATGAACATCATCACATGATGGCAGAGGGCAGCTCATTCTGATGCTGAAGAAGACTGTGAAAGTCTCGAGAGCTTCGTCGAGCCTGAAATCTGGATCCTGGGAGGTATATGTACCTTGTTTTCATGATGAACTTTTCAAATGTTTTTCTTACCAAAAACTTTATTTTCAGAATTAGCTCATATATTTTGTGAAGAAAACATGGACATCTATCCTTAAAATAGGACACAAATTTCCTTAAATATTGAATGGAAATAATACTAAGCATCCACCACTGGCACTAGATGGAGCCAGTAGACAGATCAGAACAGACATCGCTATCGGTTTTTCCACATGAACAGTGGCAATCTAATACTTACCTCGTCAGACCACCAGCCCGCGTCAATCACGTAGAATGCCTGCAGATGTTCTATGAGAAGGAAATTAAAAACAATAGGTTATTTATCAATGTTATTCAAGAAAAATATGTGGATAACATAATAATGGTGTCTTTTTTACCTGTGCCACACTTGACGTGTGCCACCAGTGATTGTGTTGGAAAATGAGGACGGCTACAATACACAGTATTGTCAAAATGTTAGATCAATAAAGAGTAATAGTTAAATTGTAGTTTAATAAAGAATGGCAGTGTTTCTAAAGGTCGGGATACACTGGTATTTTCACCCGACCAGACCAGACCACGTCAGATCGACATCAACTAGCTCCGACTACTATAAAAATAGTGGAAAGGTTTCAAGTTTATGTGATTATGACATCACACTGACTTTGAGTATAGTGCAGTCGGTGTAGTGGATACACTGCGGTGGAGTGAACCTGGTTTGATCCAGACTGGTCTGTCCTGGTCTTAGGTTTGTCAACTAAGTAGGACGCAGATAGAAAGAACTGGAAAAGCAAGGCCAAGAACATGTCTGGTGAAATGGAGCCGGTACTGGACGATGCACTGCAAGGGAGTGAAAAGGCTTAAGTCAAGTAAGTCATTGAAGATTTAAGTTTAATACAAAAATAAATATTGAAATAAAAGATAAACTGAAGACCTTCTGTGAAGTGCATTTGTATTGTAATACCTTTCATGTGCTTTCGTTTCTTCGGGTTCTCTGCCACAGCTTGATTCACTTCACTATACAGAGGCTGAAATCAAAATGATGATGTGTTGACACAAAAACGCTTAACACTGTTCATTTGCAGACTAGTTCACTCTAACGGCCTCTCAACTCCTTCAACCACACTACAGTAACTGTTCAAAGATTAGTTGTACACAAATATCCACCAGTCTATATAACCAAATACTTATTCATGCAGCTGTGTGAAATGGATCATCGTAGAGTGAACAAACTTGCACATGGTTCGATCGAAACAGTAACATGAGGGTTTGAATCCAGAATGTCTCGATTGCGATTCTTATGCTCTAAATACCAAGCCACCACATCCCACTTTAGACTTGAAGGCTGCATTAGTGGTGACGCCTCGTTTTGATTTACCAAAATTACATTACATTACCTTATGTACATTCTGGACGGTGGGAAAAACTTATTGATTCGGCAAAAAAATAGGGGGCCAGTAACCAATGGGTGAACGTATTTTTAGAACACTGCTACACTACCTTCTGTGCCCAATTTACCCACTTTGCTCACTTGTTCCGTGAGTGCCCAACTGTGCCCAATGAATCCTGTTCACCTGTTCCGTGAGTGCCCAATGAACCCTATGTGCTCACCTGTTCCGAGAGTGCCCAACTGTGCCCAATGAACCCAGTGTGCTCACCTGTTGTGAGAGTGCCCAACTGTGCCCAATGAACCCAGTGTGCTCACTTGTTCTGAGAGTGCCCAACTATGCCCAATGAACTCACTTTGCTCATCTGTTCTGAGTGCCCAACTGTGCCCAATGAACCCACTTTGCTCACCTGTTCTGACAGTGCCCAGCTGTGCCCAATGAACCCACTTTGTTCACTTGTTCCAGGAGTGCCCAACTGTGCCCAATGAACCCACTTTGCTCACCTGTTCTGAGAGTGCCCAACTGTGCTGGATGCGCAGGGAGGGAACATCTACCAGAGTCAGTCGGCCGGAGTTGTGGACAGCGGCCAATGTTTGACCGTCCGGGGACAAGCACAACTTGTAGATGCCGTCCTGCGAGAGAAATATTGACCTGGGGGTCATCTCACAAGTGAGCGAAGTCCAAGAAACATGTAGTGTTTAGTATTGGATCAAATCTCCATGTATGTGGTGTGAAACTTAAGATCTTGAGCAATTCAAAATGACCATATTAGCATCAGTGTGCGTACATATACGTTCCAATTCACAGTAATTCACAGTCATTACGGACTGTGTGTATTTGGACAGAGATATATTTCTGTCCAAAAACATACAAAAAGTTATTTTTGTTGTAGTTTTTAGGATGTCTGAAAATATACAATATAGTCATTATTGTGAGGTGTGTATTTGTATATGAGAATATGCGGCCACGGCACCGTGCTGCATATGTATTTTTGTGCTGGCAACAATGCAGGATGAGTGATGATTGGCCTAATGTCTTCCAAGGCCTGATGCTAATTACCCCCCTTTGTCTTTGGTGCTCTTTTGGCACAAGGAACCAATCACCACGCGGTAATGGCGCTCAGTGGCAGATTGCAATGAGCTCTTCGTTTTGTGAAAGCAGACGGAGTGGTCACATCAACAATTTTGGCCCTCCCTTCCCTCCCAATTTTTGATAGCATTAGGGACACAACATGTACATCGTTGGTGGAAGAGGGGGTGATAGCAGATCTCAACGCTTTCCCCATTTTCTTAGTGCAGGTGGACAATGTGTTCACGAGGTTTTGATGGCGAGACAGCTCGCTTCTCTTCCACCGGTGATTTTAATAAGTTGGGGGTAATGGCCCCACTTATAGGTTTAGGCTAAATCTTGATACAGTGTAACTCTTCAGCAGGTAGTTGGGATTATAGTTAGTGTTAATGAATGGTGTGCTTGGTTAGTATGGTACAGTGCATAAGGTCTACTGTGATTACAGTAGTAATGCTGTTGTTTTATATATCTATAACAATACTGCTAATGTTGTATATGCCGAAATGTGGGCTCTGTCAACCTGAGGTACAGGAGACTAGTATGGGCTCAGTCACAGGCCTGGCCTTGGGTTGTAGAGCCCACATTTCTCTCTCTTTAACTTAATCTCTTTAATAAACGTCATTCATTTGGCCTTATTTCATCACTATTCATGACTTGTGTTGGTGCTTGCATAAATATGAATACGATTTATTGATCAAATCAAACAAGTTATAACATTTATTACATATCTGTGTTACAAATCCAAAAAACAGTACTCCTCTAACAGTTATTGTGCACTTTGCCATCATTTTAGACTATCTTTCCTTCAACATCGTAGACAAGTTGCAGATCCTATCTTTTTACACACGTGTGTGCACTCTCAACTAGACTCATCCTATCTGGCTGGGGCTGTCCAATTTTACTGCCCTTCAAGATCTCTATGAAAGTACTCTTCTTAGAGTGTCCATACAACACACAACATTAGGAAACACTATGTGTTTTCAACAGATGTACGATTACTTTCAACACATTGTATTTAAGTGATCTAAATTGCAATATATCTTCAAGAGCTTAACCTTTGGATTTTCAATTAAAAACATATTTATGTATAATGGATCTTTGCCTGGTATATTGATGTTGACATTGTGTGGTTTAAATGTCCTCGCTGCTCTTATTGTTTTATTATTTATTATTTATATGTATTGTCAGTTATAAAAAGTAAAGGTAAATTCTTACATAGCGCACTATCCAGTCCTCAAAACGCTTTACACTTTACTCCCTGACTGACCTGTTCATTCAAACACCATCTCGACTTCTCTGGGAAGCATCCAGCCATGCTGCAATTAATCGCAAAGACTATTCGTACACAAATATCTACCACTGTCTACAGCCAGGTATACAAAAAACCTGTGTTGCGCTGACACTGACCTTCTCTTCTGTCTGCCAGGTGGAGTGGACGGAGTTGCGAAGCTTCTGGAGCAGCCACTGGCCCTTCATCTGCGCCTACAACAGGCGGTTACCATGACTACAACAGGCAGTTACTATGACTGCAACAGGCAGTTACCATGACTACAAATGGTGGTTACCATGACTACAACAGGCGGTCACCATGACTACAATAGGTGGTTGCCATGACTACAACATGCGGTCACCATGACTACAGGCAGTTACCATGACTACAAATGGTGGTTACCATGACTACAACAGGCGGTCACTATGACTACAAGAGGCGGTCACCATGAATGAAGAGGTAAAAGCCTGACTGGATGGTTCAAATGAGTGATATTTTTTTATTTCTCACAGTCAGTTGAGTCCTTCTGCACTGAGTGACTACGATTGCGCATGATTACTGTGTCAAATCTAGTGGTAGCTGTCTAAGGAAGACTGCATAAAGCAGCTGAAACATCACAGGGGAAAAGGTAAACTGACTGCGAAATAAGTATAAAAATATCACTCATGTAGCCCCATAATGATTCATCTGACTTCACCTTGTCACAACCTATAATCACACCTCGGGTCAGGCCCTTATCCAGGGACCACTTGTTCCATTACTGAGAAGTTTTTTTTTGGAAAATCACAACAGGTTTGTCTTTCTCAAATACGGGATTTAATGGTCTTTGGATAATGGGACTTAATAATCAATAATTTGATGTATGATCACATTTTGTGAATTAAAAGGAAGAACCATCCACATAACTGGATTAAGAACAATGGAATTATCAATACATTCTTATTCTGAGAATCAAGGTACTGAATTAACAATAACTTATTGCCAGTTAGTAGCTTCAAAGGAATTTGTCAATATTAATAAACAATTTGCTGAAATCTACATATAAGTTTGTACAGTTTGAATAGCATGTGGTGCATTAATCTCACCGTCATTACGTCGTGTTCATAATCAGTCACCATCTTGTAATGCGGGGCCCCCGAAAGAATCCTCCAAGCTGTGATTCCATACTCCATGGCGGTTGCCGTCTTTGAGTTCTGATTTTGTGCCTGCCACTGGCCACGGCCACCAACTAGGAGCAAGTTGTGTGCAGGATGATGAACAACGGCAGCAATGCCTTGGGGACAGTTGTGACCAATGAATGTGAAGGTGTGTCTTGTGCTCCACTGGCCGTCATCCCTGGAACATTACATCATTGATATGCATACATCATTGATATGCATACATCATTGATATGCATACATCATTGATATGCATACATCATTGATATGCATTACATCATTGATATGCATTACATCATTGATATGCATACATCATTGATATGCATACATCATTGATATGCATTACATCATTGATATGCATACATCACATACATCATTGATATGCATTACATCATTGATATGCATTACATCATTGATATGCATTACATCATTGATATGCATACATCATTGATATGCATACATCATTGATATGCATACATCATTGATATGCATTACATCATTGATATGCATACATCATTGATATGCATACATCATTGATATGCATTACATCATTGATATGCATTACATCATTGATATGCATACATCATTGATATGCATACATCATTGATATGCATACATCATTGATATGCATTACATCATTGATATGCATACATCATTGATATGCATACATCATTGATATGCATTACATCATTGATATGCATTACATCATTGATATGCATACATCATTGATATGCATACATCATTGATATGCATTACATCATTGATATGCATTACATCATTGATATGCATACATCATTGATATGCATACATCATTGATATGCATACATCATTGATATGCATTACATCATTGATATGCATACATCATTGATATGCATACATCATTGATATGCATTACATCATTGATATGCATTACATCATTGATATGCATACATCATTGATATGCATACATCATTGATATGCATTACATCATTGATATGCATACATCATTGATATGCATTACATCATTGATATGCATACATCATTGATATGCATACATCATTGATATGCATACATCATTGATATGCATTACATCATTGATATGCATACATCATTGATATGCATACATCATTGATATGCATTACATCATTGATATGCATTACATCATTGATATGCATTACATCATTGATATGCATACATCATTGATATGCATTACATCATTGATATGCATTACATCATTGATATGCATTACATCATTGATATGCATACATCATTGATATGCATACATCATTGATATGCATACATCATTGATATGCATTACATCATTGATATGCATACATCATTGATATGCATACATCATTGATATGCATTACATCATTGATATGCATTACATCATTGATATGCATACATCATTGATATGCATACATCATTGATATGCATTACATCATTGATATGCATTACATCATTGATATGCATTACATCATTGATATGCATTACATCATTGATATGCATACGGTACAGCAGCAACATTAATCGAGAAACCATGTTGTAAATGAATCTTGTCATTTTCTCAGGTTGCATGAATGCAAATAAATAAATAACCATTGATCCTATTCAAATAACTTTTTCACTACATTTGAAAAACTAATTTGTGGTGTAACCAGCCAAACATGTTACAGGCATGTAAATTTTCATTACAAATTTGTTTTCACTAATAAGTAGCGGATAGTTGCTGCATATAAAATATTTATAAATTATTATGCTACATAATGCAAAACTAATGAGATGTTTATGGTTAATAACGCTGAAATCATAGCATGTTTTCTGAGTGCGTGTATTTTCAATATTTCATACAAAATGGCATCCTTCGTGTTCACAGCTGTCATCACATCACAACTATTATGTCAGTGTCTTATTTAAAAAAACAGTAGTGCAAAATATTCCCCTTTGATGGCAATGTTCGTTTTAAACTCAATTCCCAAAACCCATCCAAATCCAAATTGCTGAAGTTAGACATAACAACAATATTGAGAATTACAACAAAGTTAAAAACAACAGTCTCTGTATCTCACTGCACATTAATATTTGTGTACAATAAAATGGAATGTTTAAAAGTTACTATTTAATTATTGAAATCGCCAATGTTTGCTTGGTTTCAAATCTTTACCCCGCTTCCATGTTACTGTCCTGCATCAAACAAACAACTTTAATCTCACTGGCTAAAAATTGATTTTAAATAATCATTGTGTAGTCCAAAAAGGGACTCGCAATTATTGGATAAAACAAGTTCAACATCGATGACGAAACTATGAAGCGTTTAGCAGTATTTAGCAGTGGAAATCGCAAAAATGTCTAACTTTTGACAATTGCTAGTAAAACTTCAATATTATCTGCTGACTTCCAAAATAAGTTGCTCTTATTTTATGACACTGTTTCGCTATATGCAGTTTAAATGTGCAACTATACTCGGGCGTATTAAGGTGTTCTGGCTCTCAGTAGGGGTCAGGTTGATCTGTACAAGAGGGACAATGCATGGAGCGCAGTAGCATAGTGGTAAGAGCTTCAGACTTTCGACTGAGAGAACGTTGGTTTGAATCCAATGCGGCGGTGTCGAACCTTGGGCAAGTTTGTTTACTCTACATTGCTTCAGTTCACTCAGCTGTATGAGTACATGGCTATAGACAGTGGTGGTTATTTGTGTACGAATAGTCTTCGTGCATTAATTGCAGCATGGCCGAATGCTTCCCAGAGAAGTTGAGATGGTGTTCAATTGAACAGGTCTGCCAGGGAGTAAAATGTAAAGCACTTTGGCAAGTCATGAGGACTATATATATATAAGAACTTATCTTTTTTATAATAAGATTCAGTAGCAACACATATTTTTATTAATCAAGCCACGAGAGGGATAAACCAAGTGTAAAAATCCCCAGTTCCCGCATGTTAGTTTTGCATGTATTTGTTCGGCTTAAGGCCAGGCAAGGCAGGTAGATAAAATTACTTTTTAATTTGTTCAAACTGTGCAAATTTGTTTGCCCAAAGTATGGAATGGATCATACCGAGTAAAACATATTTTGAACTTTTTTGGCCAGACCCCTGTTTCCATGGTAACAAATAAAATGCCCACCATTTTGACAAAATATTGGCAAATTTGGAAACACTGCCATTCTTTTTTGAGCACATAATTGCTATATAATCATAATTCTTGCAGATCCAAGTTCTGTAAACATTGTATTGTGAAATGATGACAGCATTTTACAATGTTTTGTTTTAATTTTTTTTTTATTTGTAAAGTGCAGAAAACCCTTGGTTTTTTGCAACAAATATGTTTATATCTTTTAAAGTATTGATGATTTAAAAAAAGCATCTGATCATTTCACACTGAAAACCTTATTTGTGTAGCATAATTACTCCCAGAGATAACCCGTTTTCAAACACAGAATTTTGCGAGAAAATGTTTTTGAGAAAATGGCCGTCAAAGATTGCATAATGGTTTTGATTACTTTATATCAGCATGCTTGATCCATGAGACCTTGACAAAAACTCACTTAGAGGTATGTAATTGTCATAGAAGTGAACTCTATTTATAGTATGCATACAAAGGTATCATAATCTGGCAGGAAAACTATTTGAGTATTTCTTGTAAAAAAAATACCATTTCATCTGGGATGTGTCCTTAAAATAGTTGCAAACACTGGGAGTTCACTTACGTGATGCAGTAGCTCATTAGGATGCCTTTGTAGGTGACCACTAGCAACTCCATAACACTGTGGACAAAACAAACAGCAGTGGAGATATAGAAACTGGCTTCTCTGATATTGTAAATGATGCACAATAGACTATCAGAAATGCAATGTTGTTGTTGTCTTGTTTTAAGTAATGATAACATACCCAGGAGTATTGATTCAATCTAGAGTATTTGGTGACATGTATAGTTGTTTGGCAGAATACATTCTTGACAGACTATACATTCCCGAGAGAGAATAATTCTATAAACATAGCCCTCTCTGTCTCTGTCTCTGTCTCTGTGCCTCTGTCTCTCTCACTCTCTCTCTCTGGTAAAAAGACTGAAAGTAACTGGTATATCTGGTGAACCTCGACTAACGAAAGGAATGGTTTATCTGTACATTTTAAAAATATACCATACTCTTCTGAGATAACTTATAGGAATAATCATTTTCCGAAGAAACTGCACAGTCTGTCATTTGAAATGTCTATTCCAGGACAAAATAGCTAAAACACTTTGAAATATCTGGTAATTTCTTGGATGACCAATGCTCTGTAATGCAACCATTTTCCACATTTTCCTATTGTTTTATATCAATAGACTTACTGTGGCTTCTCTTTGTGCTCCTTGAAGATCAGAGCACACACGGCACAGCTGAGGTCAACAGGCATGTTTGGTTTGACTTTCGCACTCTGAATACATAGAACAGTCTACATAGCACCATAACCAATACCATCTGCATATAATACATTAAAAAAATATTTTTTTAGCTGTACGTTCGTCCTAAAATCTCGCCGTACCCGTTCATGGTATCATACTTAACGCATCTCTGAGCATGGGTTAGCCAGAATTTAATTGCTACAGAAGCTTGACTATTATCCATATTTTGCATAGTTTATGTATAATTATCTCATAGTTTATCTACCATATGAGCTTTCTTGAAATTCACCCGCAGTAATAATTTAATCAATTAATTAGCTCTGTCAATTATTCATTAAAAAATGCACAAACACAATATTAGTGCCTACACATGTTGTGAAGTTTACTACTGAAAAGTCTGCACAGCTCACACTGGCTATGGTGCAGATTGGTGACCCAAAGAGATCAAACAGTTCCACATGGCCACAGCTGCTTGAACATGCCACGGTTTCGCCATCTTTTGACCACGCCAGGTGGCGCCATTGTGGGTGTGTGTCTTTTGGGATAATGCACCGTCCAACAACTGTAGAAAAGTCATCTTTGGATGATCTGAAACCAGTGATACGACAAAGCTGTATTATCAAATGTGAAAGATAAATTTGTTGCCCCTTACTTTCTTAAGTGTAGTATTTAAGATTCAAAATCGAATTAACTTCTTATGTACGTGCAACAGAGAAGGGCAGAAGGCATGGCATTTTTACTTGATGAAGCAGCATTATTTCATAGCATGAACGCCTTGGCACACATAGGTAAAGTGACACCCTACATGTGAAATTGATTTTTTTTACAAAAATACTCTAAATGTGTTTCTGCCCGAGACAGAAAGCTATGTGCAAGAAACAGTGAACGAGTACATAAATCTTACCTGATCTCTAGGGCGGTGTCCTGTAGAATTGCAACGTGGCTCCCATCTCTGATTAACAGACACCAGTGATGAAGACACAAGAAAGAAAACAGAGCTGTTTTATAAGAAGAAAAACAGTTATCTAGGCAGCAGATTTCTAACACCAAAAACAAAAAACAACCACTACACAGAAGACAATTTATACAGTTTGAATGTTTTATTTTACATGGAAAATATTAGGTTATTAAACAATACTAAAAATAATTAAGCTTACACTGCGATTGTCTCTAAAAATATAATCTAAAATAATACAAACATAGTGTACACTCCATAGTATTGCATTACTGTTATTAACAGGAAACAGCAGGCATTATTATTAAATGTACTTTCGCATGGCAAACATGATGCGATTCACATTTGCTGTGCTTGTGTCATTCCACAAAATGTACCATAACAGTTTTTAGAAATAACATTAACAGATATATAAATAAATATATAATTAAAGTGTTCATATCTTTGAAACATTGTTAACAACATTTGTTAAAAAGTCAATAAAATGGTATGAAAATGTATTAAGTATGTAAATAAATTATTTAAAAGGTAATTTCCATGGATTCCTATGATGCATTCTCCTGTCATAAAATCCTGCCCCAACTCTTGCAACTGTTCGTGGTTGAGTGCACGCCGTATTAAGTATTACAATGTAGAATGTCTTCAGCTTCTATTCTGGCAGAACTCAAAATAAATAAATACATATAATGTAATTACGCAGAAAAATATGCCAGAAACCTGTACATCCTAAGCTTTCTATTAAAAAAAGAATGACTAGATATGAAGAGCTAACTGCCATAGAATGACAGCTTGGAATCTCGGTGAATCTATGTCCCTACGGCGTGAGTGCCTCGCACTTGCCTTGTGACTGCAACGTGCCAGTTTAGTCGTGAATTGACGAGTGAAGCGAGACGAGTTGGCAAACTGCCAGGCAAACTGGATCTACAACACACACATTATACATGTACTCTTGTCCGTATAGTTTTATAGCATTCAAGGAAAGTTATACTTACTATACAGCTGCATTGTGTGGCAATTAAATATGGATTCTGTTAATTCTCAACCTGAAATATATTTGGTTCCATATTTCAAGACATTATCAAATACTTTGATACTGATAATTTTGTACATACATCAAATATTATTGACAGGTTCTCCTTCCGCACTTTGTGGTGAAAATAGCGTGATGCAAAACAAAAGCTGTATTGCACCGCGATCGATATTCGTTACTGACAATGTGATAAATTAGCTTGCATTAAGGCCAGACACCCCAGGTGAAATGGTGTTTTTTGACAAAAAATACTGAAAATGGTTTTCTACCAGATTATTATACCTTTGCATGCATACTATCAATAAAGTTCACTTCTATGACAATTACATACCTCTAAGTGAGTTTTAATCATGGATCAAGCATGTCGATATCATGTAGTGAAATCCATTATGCAATGTTTGACAGCAATTTTATCAAAAACATTTTTTTTCAAATTTCTGCATTTGGAAACGGGATATCTCTTGGAATAATTACGCTATATAAATAATATTTTCAGTGTTGCATTCAGCATATTCTACTGTGTGCAATAATCAGACACTTTTTTAATATCATGAATAGTTTGAAAGATATAGCCATATTTGTTGCCAAAAAACTAGATTTGTTTTCGTATTTTACCAAAAAATTATTTAAAAAATCAAAACACAACATTTCAAAAAATGCTATGATCATTTCACAACAGAATCTATAGAGAACATGGATTTGCAAGAATTATAACTATATATGGATTCAATAAAAAATGGCAGTTTTTCCAAATTTGCCAATATTTGCTCAAAATGGCAGCCATCTTGTTTGTTACCATGGAAACAGGGGGTCTGGCTAAAAAAGTTCAATATATATTTTACTCAGTAAAACCCATTTCATGCATTGGGCAGAACAAATTGAACTGTCTGCACAAATTAAAAAATAATCCTATCTACCTGCTGCCATATCTGGCCTTAAAACATTATTTTCTCATTCCAGAATAATCTAATTTGTCTCACCCCTCTATGCTTTTGATTTTCATCTTTTGGGAACCATAAATCTACAAGTATGTTTTTCAGAATAATGATTACATTCTGGAATAAAAACACAACACCATGTACATAAACATATAGAGCTGAAAACTGTTGTTGAAACCAGTGCTACAGGTTGCAAAGTGGCATGATGTTGTCACTTTAGTGCTCTATACAAATGAGTGCATTATAACATGAATGTTAAATTGGCATCCCAACGCCATGTTATAACTAGAATGCACTGGATCAACTCACCCAATAGGAAGACCAATGATCTGCAGAGTGGACCAGGCTGAGCCTACAGGATCACATAGAAATGTATCAGATGTTGTTATCTGATAATAATCAATCCAAGTGAACACAATCACAATTATGGCTGAACGTTAGTATAACGGAACTGGACTAGATAGACCTTAATAGAAAGGTAACCTTAATACCAAATATGGGCACTGAAGCATCATGGGAACTGGGGGAATTGCTATACATTTTAACAGTTGGTATACATGTGCAATGAGTCTAGTGACCATATTGTATTGATAGATGCAGTTGCACATCTAATGAACTGGTCAAATGACTTTTTGATTAGAATTAACCATTAGCATATACATCTAAGCCAACATACTACAAGTGTTAGATAATGTTTGAACTTATACTATTATTCTTTATAACATAAATCATCTGGGACTGTCGTAGGATAAACTTAATAGTGAGGTGCCTGGATCACCGTTGTGATCGTAAATTGAGGTTCAATTGTATAATGATATTAGATGATGTCTTAAAATGTACACACAATTAGCAATATTCAAATCAATAAATAATATTTGTTTGATACAAACAAAGCATACACAAAACAAACTACACAGGAAAAAATGCTACAAGCTTAATTTAATCCATTCATGTGATTTGATGATGGCACATGTAAAGTTCTAATAAATTTGAACATTTAACTGAATTGACTGATATATTTATATTGATTATTTGGTTTAACACAACATCTGGTGATATCCATCATGTAAACTGGCTGTGTAATAGTATGATTACATAGACAGATAGATTTAGTCATTACATATAATGGTACCACTTATTGGACAATGATAATACCACAACGCTATCTATCAGGCAACATGTGAACTTCATTATACTAAAAATAGATAAGCGAGCGAAAAAATGAACAACTCGGAACACGTCCAAAACATGAAATGCTACATTCACTAGAACCCTTATGGCTCGTCCTGTCCCAACGATCTTGGTATCATTTGAAAGGACACACTTTTTGTTATTCTAGCATCATCTAGATTTCCCAGTAACCGTTCAAAGAACACCTATAATTTAAACGGACCTACAATCATGCCGTTTTCTGTGTTCTGTACGGTTCCGAACGATGTTGGCTTCCAATTGCGGTGTTGTTTTCCTCATTTGTATAGATTCAGACATGCACACTTCACCATTTCTTGAGTTCATATTATAAGATCCACCCACCCACCCACTTTTTAAACCACGGCGAAACTGATGTGCTTTGATCGCAGCGAAACCAATATATCTCTATGTCAGCGTGACATCATTATAACGTATGCCAACCAACAGGTACAAATTTGTTGCATTGGTTGGTTGGTATACGTGATGGTGACGTCTCGCCTACTTCGCATACAACATTTTAGAAGCCATCTGAAAGTGGGTGGAGCTTATACACTGAAATCAGTGGTGCCTCAATCGGTAGATTGGTGAACTGTATCGACAAACCAACATCGTTCGCAGAGTCGAAGACACCGGAACGGGCACGGTTGTAGTTCTGTTTTCGTTAATTTTAGGGCTGATTATCAGGAAACAATTTATTATACATGTCTGAATGGCAGAAAGCTTAAACTTTCAAACGATATCAAAATTGTTGGGATCCGACGAACCGTAATGGTACTAGCAATCGTTCAAAAAAGCGTTTTTGGAACGTGTTTGGTAGTTGTTCATTTTTCGCTCGCTTATCTATTTTTCATAATACTGACGTTGTGCAACAGCATATATCTTGCTAGTAGTTGATAGCTGCTGTTTTTCTCGTACTATGCTCCGATACTGAAATTGAAAGCACAGCTGTATTAGTTATTGCCAACTAAATCTGACTCTAAAACAAAAGCATCTGAGGAAAATATAAGAATTTTCAGGCAGGTGTGAAAATATCAAAATAAATGTAAAAATAATCAAATGCGCAGCGCAAAAATGCACAGCTGCAATGGAATAGATGAACACAAACCAGAAAAGATTTTGTGGCCTCAAAAGAGCATTAATTTTGCCTAGGCTAATATTTTTATAACGTAAATAAATATGCCTGGGTTGGTGTGAAATTATGGAATTAAAGGAAATAAAAACAAGGCATTAGTTAAAATCTGTTTTCCATGGGTACACAAAGTTTAACATTATATGTAACATTCGAGAACATTAAAAAAAATACATTTTTTGCATAAATTTGATTTTAAACCCGTCTGTGTAGCGATTCCCGTGGAAAATAAAGATGTAATGAGCTAGGCGACAACATGGCATCGTGACGTCACATATGACCAACACTCGCATCAGACCGACCTTTTCCATGCATTCAGAGCATGTTTACAAGGATAGCTTTTGGGTCGAAACGAGCGTCAGAATGAGTTATTGTGCAATATTCTGATGTATATACATTACATACATAGTAAACATATATTGTATCCAGTTACAGAAAGTAACATGTATAATCTCATAATAAAAATTAATATCACTAGAATATCGATGTATGAAGGAAGAGTTGTACAATTTATCATAACAATTTAAATCAGTCAGTGAATTTCTGTCAGTGCCACTAGCTCAGTTGGTAAACGTGTTGGTTTCTTGTCATTTATTTTGCAATCAGGCGACACCGGTTCAATCCTGACACCAAACCATTGATTTTTTTGTTTATGTTTTCACAAAGTAATATAAACCAAATCATTTTTTATATTATGATAGTTTGTAATTTTTTTTTTTTTATTATTTATTCACCAAAAAAATGAAAATATGGTAATTATGTATAACAATGTTTCTAAATTTTATTTATTCAGACAGATCACAATTTGTTTTCACATATATAATTATATGACTAGTGTTTGTATTACATCAGAAGATCGCACAATAACTCATTCTGACGTTCGTTTCGACCCGAAAGCTATCCTTGTAAACATGCTCTGAATGCATGGAAAGGGTCGGCCTGATGCGAGTACGAGTCATATGTGACGTCACATCTCGGCATCCCGAAATACGCGTCAAAACTATGCATATTCGAAAATGTACAACTGGATGTAATATAATTAATATGAATTCAAGCAATCGATGTTTTTATTCCCTTTAATGCACCAAAGTATCAAATCTATGAAAAAAAATTTTTTATAACTGCAAAATCGAGATGAGCCCGGATTCGGTACTTTTGCAGTTTAGGCCCGCACCTCGAAAAAAACATGAAAATGCTCGTCTACAGTCGCCAAACTTCACATCATAAATCTACAACACGTATTCTACACATACATAATTATTGTGATAAAAAAGTTAAATTTACTGTCTTTTATCGATCAAAATGTACAAGAAATTCACTCGTTTTTGCGTGTATTCATTAGTTCCACCGGAAACTCCGGTAGGTGACGTCACTTTATGGTTGACTTCAGACATGGGGATAGGCTGAAGGCAACCATAAAGTGTCGCCACCTGCCGGAGTTTACGGTGGAACTAATGAATACACTCAAAAACAAGCGAATATTTTGATCAATAAGACTAAATTTAATTGTTTGATCACGTGACAAATGTATATGTGTAGAATAAGTGTTGTAGATATATGATGTGAAGTTTGGTGACTGTAGCAGTGTAGGTGACTATTATCATGGTTTTCTCGAGGTGCGGGCCTAAACTGCAAAAGTACCCCGGATTCTACACAAGTGTCTAAAGATGCATTGCTCCGTGCCTAGGCTAGAATCACCGGCTAGCCCTGCCCCCAGCCTAGGCCTGCGAGTGGGGCAGGGCCGGGCATCAGCTGTCAGTGTGTCACTGCCAGACTATTCTTCGTTTCGTAAACATTTTAACGATGACAATTCTAGACGAAAGCAGATACTGATTGGTTATATTATTTAGAAGGAACATACAACTGTCTCAGGATCTTGCGGCCATTCCGCCTGAACGGTGAAATCGTATAAAATGTTTTTTTCTCCTTCCACGTTATCATCTGTTTGATGTTCGTCCGCCATGTTTGGTGGTCATATTCTAGAACCAACATAATCGAACAATATATTCACCTATTGATAAATTATTTTGTAATCAATGCTGCCAATCGAACACATTTATATTATAATTTAATAGACGTGTTCCAATCCATCAATTAGCATGTGAAAGTCATTGTTTATGTTAATTTAATGTGTTTGAGATTATCAGAAGTCATCGCCATCTAGTGAGCATTGACACAACCAACTGCACGATTGGACGGCTGCGATAAAACGTCCGTCTTGTACGTTAATTGTTATTAAGACGCTGTGCAATATAATTACAAAAAGATAATAATGTGAATTGTTGAAAACCAATTTATTTATCGGCACTTGCGCATAACCCGGGCCAAGCTCGATTTCACTGATATAACTATATTTTGTTAATGACTTAATAAGTTAATTCCATTTTTTCACATAATCCAACTCCAAGGCGTATTTTCATTATAAAAATGTTGTGCTTTTTAGGCTTAGTGCATGTTTGAGGCCTAAATAGTGCCCGGTTTTCATCAACATGCGCTGTTATCGCTCATTACAAGCGCGCGGTTCGGTATATTGCCTTTTCTTGGAGGCTTGTCGACGACCGTGCCACTGACAGTGTAACTGATGTAAACATGCCGTTTTCATACAAATCTGAAGAAAGATTTGCCTCATCATCATGTTATGTACATAAACTTTCAGAATAGTTGGTATTAGTGAAATACAGTTTCTGTACGCTCCACGAAAAATTCGCTAAGTGCGTTAAATAATCAATGGAAAACATATGTTGACACACGTGACATAACTATCTTGAGAAGTCATGCTCAATTCTTGTAAATCATACACAGAGATTAACAGGTAGATCTTGCGTGATTCGATGCGATGGCAATGCCCTTTGTAGTGGGGTGGACAACAACCCGGTGACTGTAACACAACAGCCACAGCTGCGCAGACTGGTTCAAACCGTGGCACTATTTGGCAAATTTTTGGGCCTCAAAAGTGCCATAAGTCGCAATATTTTTAAACATTACACCCTTGAAATTATATGGAATAATTGAATAAACACACTGAGGTATTACATTTAAGCAAAATGTATAGTTATATAATGGTGAAGTCGAGGTAGGCCCAAATTCACACAACAGTCACACGGTGGCAAGTGCCAATTTCTTGATACCCAGGAGCAAAGGCTTTACTTCCCTAAGCTTTGAAAACCTTGCAGGGCATAGTGGTCATGCGTAACACTAAGCCTATAACTCCATAAGGGTTCTGGATGGTTCGGACCACTTTACAAAAATACATGTGCTTTGGTCTGGACAGCTTACACAGGTAGCATGCCATAGTAATTTTTGTAAAATATAAATGTCGACAAAAGTATTAACTATTTGGTGTGAACATTTATTGTACATCCATGTGCATACATCAGACATGTACTGACCAACTTGTTATGTATTCATACACAATTTTTGTTTACTTGGTTCTAATTAGCCCAGTTGATGGTCTAAAAGTATAATAACTCAGAAATATGTTTCTGCTGGTGAAAATGCAACCCTGGAACACTTATTATAATGTTCTTTTTCTAGTGTTTATTGATAAGTGGAGGTTTCTGGTCGATGCCGCCACCTTTGGTCACATAAACCTGTTTTCCTGAGATGGTTTATACCGGTATGTACATGCCATAAACCAGGCCTGTGGTAATAGTAATATGTTATACATAATAGTAACAATTACAAATATTGAAGTAATAAGTTGAATAAAAACATAATGTAATAGTAATAGGAAGCAATGTAATAGTAATTGAACTATTACTTTTTATATTACTATTGGACATTTCAAAGTTCAGTTTGAGTTCCGCTTATTTGCAGTCTGGATATTAATAATTATTTACAAGGAATAGAATATTCCACTAGTTTCACCAGATATCATGATTCTCCTCTGTCAATCATGGCCCTCAGTCAGTTTCACCATGGAGGTTTTGAGAGTTTACATAGCACTAGCAGACATTGGGATAGTGTGACAGCTGCATGGATTCAGTAGTTTTTTTAAGCTGGCTCTTATGCCAACTATCATTTTCACACAAATCTATATCCATTTAGTGGCTGTTTGCATACCACTAGGCCTAAACAACAGAGGTGTAAAAAGCATCCTGATATATTTGTACTTGTGCCAATACTCAACTGTCCATCAAGCAGCAGTAGTGCAGTATCGTTTAATTACACTGATTATAATATTCAATAAGTTAAATAATAGCGACATTGCTGTTGTCTTGCATTCCTATATCATACCGATGTATAAAATGAACAGTATGTTCTATCCATGAACAGTGTAGTTAGTAGATAATACTAAATATGATAGTTATATTTTGTGGTGCATATTTATGCATACCGTGTATTATACTATAAATAGTTCCCATGAAAAATGTAATAGTAATATATCAAATTCAGAATGTAATAGGAAGGAAGCTAAGTAATAGTAATAGATTACATGGTGATGTAATTGACTCCAGGCATGCCATAAACCATGCACCTCTGGCAGTATATATTCCTGTTCTCAAAGCATATTCAGTAGACATTGTGTTTTTTGTTGTAACATTTGTGGATTATAAATGTATTTTTTGGATTCGTATTTACTAAGACGTGCTTTACAGATTTTAGAGCCAGCCACTTGACGTGATGGAGAATTTACCTCGAGACTTGACTTTTACAACTGGATCACAAGGCCAGCTGAGTTTTGGGCTTGACGAGAGCATGATTACACCCGTGACCAACACGTGCACAATGACAAGCTACGAATCAAACAGCGAATCAATGCTCTCTTCATCAATCCTAGACCGTTCAGGGTATGCATCAGTGCTCTCCTATAACTTACCAGTTGGCAGTGGGACATTGACAGAATTGAAGTCAAAGGCTGCCTATGCTGAAACACCTGCAAGAGTGTATTCACCCAGAGTGCACCCTGGAAGGTCACCTTTGGCTTTTCCACAAGGGACCCTGCCACACCATATGTTGTCAGTCGGCTGGCCAGTGCCAAGTGTCCCTGTTCACCCATCATCAGTGATTGCAGCCAATGTAAACACAATGCCTTGCACTAGTCAAGACGCTCCATTGTCACAGATTGACCTACATTCCCCCATGATCAATCCATTAACAGGCAATTTTTCCATATCGTTGCCACCAAGATCATTTGAAAATCGAGAAACAGCTTCATGGATTCCCACATTGCCATCACTGCATGCCAGGTCGACACAGTGCGGCGACAATCCAACTTTGGGTCAGAACACTATGTTTGTTGGTAATGAGAAGTCAATATCTTCAAGTCGGGAAATACCTGCAATAAATGTCAGCGAATTTCTTAATCTTCCCTCGCAATTTGAAGGATCATTCATAAATGGTATACCGTCATCTTCAGAAAGTGTACAAACACCATCAGCTGATTTAAGCAGCGCACCACCTCTTTATTCTGGTGTGGTCAACATGACTTCAGATGCTGCACACAGCAATAAGTTTACGGTGCCAGGAGACATCGATGGTGGTGCTCAAAGCAGTCGTGCTCAAAGCAGTCGTGGTAACCAGGGAAGGGTTTGTGAGACTGTTGTTACTACAGCAATAGCAGATCAAGCTTCAACAAAGGTAACTACCAGTTTAGACAGCTCGGCTGAATTTGATTACAGTAAAAATGAGACATATGTGAAAAGCCCAAGGATACTTGTGACTGAGAGAAAAGCAGTCGGGCAAAGCAGCACGTTAGGCCAGAGGGATGTACGTAATCAATCTGGAAATACTGCTCCAGACGAAAGGCAACACAATGGCAAGGATGGATGCAGTTTATCAACACAATTATGGTATGACTGCAAATCTAAAGAAACAGGAGGGGATGCAATGCATCAATTGCTGGACATGCCGGAGAGAGAGTTAGGCGAGACATCTGATGTGAATGGAGACCACGCCGAAAACAGAATGCAGGAATCTGTGTCGATAAATGAATGTAATGAGACGGATGCACTGGCTGATAGTGAAGAAAGACGGAGGTTTGACACAGAACCAGAGGCGAGAACTGAAGAGTCCCTATCACAAGGAACTGACAGATGTCACAGTGAAGAAACATTCAGCACTTCCAGTCAGTTGGATAACAGTCCTGCATTATACAGCTCCAGCAGTCCTGCAGAAATGAGGAATAATGAAAACGGTATTAATGATGGAGTGTGGTCGCAGGAAATAGCTGAACTAGGTCTCCATGGCAGTAGCATCACTGCTGCTGAAGTTGTCACCAGTGATACCCAATCGGCATCTGGCGTTGAAGGCAGTACTTTGTCCAGTCGGTTGGTTCATAACACGACATTGTCACTCTTCAATATTTCATTGCTCTCTCCACTTGCTGCTGAGAGTACAGACATCAGTGTCCACATTGAAGAAAGCCAGTGTATTCTCGTTGACGGGCAGCGCCGTTGGAAGTGTCTCATGTGCCCAAAAATTTACAGCTCGAAACATAACCTTGTGACACACATCTTTGGGCATAACGGCATCAAGCCACACTGTTGTCCGATTTGTGGGAAACTATTCAAACAAACAAGTCATCTTCAAACGCATGCACTGACTCACAGTAACGTGAAGCCTTACACCTGTCAGGTGTGTGGACGTGCGTTCTCTCAAGCGAGTCACGTAAAGCGTCACATGGCAGTACACATGGAGCGTCGACCACATGTCTGTGACTTGTGTGACCGTGGCTTCGTTTACCCGAGTGAGCTTAAGGCCCATCACGAGAGACACAAGAATGGCAAAGATAACGCGTGTGAAGAATGTGGCGACACGTTTGAGTCGATGCAACGACTCAAACAACACAAAGCAACTGTTCACAAGGATGCATCCGATGTGACTTGTGGAGTCTGTGGGAAGGTCTTCACTTACCCGAGTCAGCTGCGGGACCATATGCTCAAACACGGGGGGAAGCGACCCTACATCTGTGCAGAATGTGGCATGGACTTCATGAAGGTAGGACAAATGACTACCAATAGTACCATAGGTTATTATATATGGTGTACCTCATAACAAGTCAATTGAGGACAGCACTAAATTTGACATTGAAATTGGTTGATTCATAAAATATCTGCTTGCATGTTGGAAATAAACAACTCCTTGCATTATTAGCATGTTTGCATGATTTGTATTTATATTCATAAAAATAAAATTAGAGGTTAATTTAATGATTGCAATGATCATCTCTATTATTTCATACAAAGCATCAGTTAGAGATGATATTGCAATGAATTGCTTTTTTTGAGTAACATACTTATGACTGATTCTAACATTACCTAACCCAGTACTGCAATAGAAATGTTTGAACTATAATATTGTTTATTACAATGTAGTTTAGTTCTTATTCCATTGCAAGGATTTCCCTCAGAATGTCCTCTTTTAAAATACCTTCCCTCTGATCAACTCTATCAGCAGACATCTTCACAGTGCCATCTCTATTGCATCCACTGCTGATTTCCTTTTGTGGAAACTTAGCCTCCACTGATTTTTTCTCCGTATCTGTTCTAACAATTTCAACGCTACGATACTTAGTGGTACCAGTTTTCATTAAATTCCGCCGCCACATATTTTATTTGTTCTTCTTTGAAGCAAACCATATGTTTTGTAGGAGCACCATTTGAAGGCCCATCAGTTTACCCACACCGGTCTCAAGCCGTACACATGCCACACCTGTCGTCGTTCGTTCAACCAGAAGGCCAACCTGCAACGCCACCAATTGATTCATCAGAACCTGCGCAGGTATCGCTGCAACATCTGTGGACGTGACTTCTCGCAGCCGCAAGTGATGAAGGCCCATCTCGTGACACACTCGAGCAAGAAGCCACACGAATGCAAAATATGTGGTGAGACCATTTAGCAACTATTTAACCCTTTAGACTTGAAAGCGGCCAGACGCCCATTTCTTTTTATATGTTTGAATGAGTGCTGTTTGAAAATATAAACTGACAAGAGTTCGTAGATTTGCATTGCAATCTATGCAAACACACCCAGACACAGCGTGTTGAATTTCGCGTGTATTGTTTAAGTTGATTAGTCTATTTTGTACTGTGTTGTGCAGAATTAATTTATCTTTAAGACAAGAACAACTTCCCATGTTAGGAAACGAAGCGCACACAAATTTATTGCAAAAAGCTAGGTGCACCCTTATCATGGTGATTTTGAGCATGTGCTGGAAGGATTCGGACCATAAAGTCTAAAGGGTTAGGTGCCTCAATGATATAAATATAATATAACCAACCACCACATTAATTCATTTGCATTTTTCATGTTTTTTTTATCAAAAAACAATTTCCAATTTTTTTATAAATCAATTTATTTGTTATAAACCCAATTTCCAATTTAATTTAAATAGCACATCACCAAAGTGTATGATTCTTTTGCCTTGCTCTGTAGTTTCATTTCAGTTGGGAACGTATGTACATGTGTGAACATGCATTTACCCCATCCCATAGAAGATGTCAGAAATTATTGTCAATTTCCTGGCATGTAGACAACACGACTTTTTGTTTGGTGATTGTCATGCACACTGACAAATCAGTTGCAGCCTGCCGCCTCATTGCCATACCTTTTTTCTAGAGACCCATCTTTTCGATGGACTTAGTTCCTTTTGGATGGGCGGAATTTGAGCTGAGGGGCAATACAGTTGTTTTATACTTGTTGGTGTTATGATGTCATGTTTTGTTTGCAGGCAAACAGTTCAGCCGACTACACAACCTCAATGGTCACATACACATGCACAAGGGAACAAAGCCACATGTGTGCATCTGTGGTGCTTCATTCACATTAAAAGGTGAGCATTCTAGATACAGGCAAGTAATACCTTGACATAACAAGTACGGTGGACTTTAACAAAATCATTTCTTTGGTAGATTTAAATACCTTTGGCACTGCACAGTTACCAGAATTTGATTTCTGAAATGTTCCTAGATGTGCACAATTGTATTATGATGTGTTTTCAATGGTTGTGCACAATTGCACATCCAACATGTCAACAGCAAGACAGAAGGAGGAAAACTTGTACATGTTGGCAACGTTATTTGTGGTATTGTTCCATTTTCAATACATCACCAGTGTGTGTCAAATTCCATTTTCAGGTGTGCACTTCACGTTGCTGCAGTTCAGTCAGCTGTATGAATGAATACCTGGATATAGACTGTTGATGATATTTATGTATGAATAGTATTCTTGCATTAATTGCAGAGTAGCTGAATGCTTCCCAAAGAAGTCAAGATGGTGTTCGATTGAGCAGGGAGTAAATTGTAAAATGCTTTGAGCAGTCCAAAGGACTGTATAGTGGATACTGTGCCATATAAGAACTTAGTTCCTTGCTTACTTACTAGCTATTTGCAGTTGTACTTATAAGCAAAATGCCAAAATCAGATACCTTCTTAGTGAACATCTCAGAACGTTGATGTCCAGTATCAAACAAAATTACTTTCATCTGGCCTCAGCCCCCACCCCTCCCCCCAAACAAAAGTTTGTAAACATTGATATGATTATATCATTATATTAATAGTATCGGCCCGAAACGTAAAATATCAATGTCAGACAAAGCTGCCCCCGACACCCCAATCTCCCAAACAAATATATTTGATGTTCTGTGATGATCCCTTATGCCCATACACTGTTATAATAATTTATTTTCTCTGTTTTTTAGGAAACCTGAATCGTCATTGTAAGGAGAAGCACGGCCATCATGATGTAGGTGCAAGTGATACTGCCTCCCTTTGCATAGAAGAGAATGAATCAATAGCCGAGATGCATGATGAAGGCTTCCCGTTCGCATCCCCTGTACAGGTAGCTGTGGCGAGAACTTCCAACGAAGACAGCCTGGAGAGTACAGCAGACAATGCATCAGTGCCAAAGAAAAAACATCGCAAATCAATGCCAAGGAAAAAAATAATCTCCCAAAACGGCGATGTCGAAGACGAGGAAATTGAAGCCGCTTGGAGAGATGAAAATGCAGCTGATGAATTACCTGCCGATCCCTCCAGATTAATGACTGATTCTACAGTTGTTCCGACCAGGAAAAAGGGTGTTGGAGATGATGTTAGGAATGTACAGTTAATTGGTGAAGTTAAGCAAACGAAGAACGTTTCACAAACTGTCAATGTTGATTATGTCATATCACCATGTTCTGTGGAGATCCAAAGCAACATCAACGATGTGTACGCAGATATTGAACATGTCACATCGGTTGGCAGGAAGCGGAAACACTGTGCCATGCCCGCCAGCAAAATGGAGTTCAACAATTCAACCAGTGGCAAAATAACACAAAGTGAAAGTGAAACTGTAGTAGCCAAAAGAATGGGGTCAAGGAGACGAAGCTGTAAACAAGTGTCCTATGTCGAGGACGACCTTGACTATAGTGATGACTGTGACGGTGTGGCCCCGGGAAGCGATGATTCAGAATGGGCCACCTCTTTCTCTAGTAGCTTCAAACATGGATCAGAAACAAAAAAAACTGCAAATATCGGTAACCTTGACCATTGTGATCAGTCAAAATCATGCTTAAAACTATGTTCTACTTCTACCAGTACTGGATTTGGTAAAAAAGAAAGTGTCGACAATGTACTGGTAGATAGTTTGAAACAAAATTCTGAAGTGAATGGGGCAAGAAGTAGAGATTGCAATGCTAGCAAGGTGTCTATAGGGGGCGCAAAGCCAGCTGTGGATGTGCAGAAAAAACGCGGGCCACGGATTGGAAAGAAAGCAAGTCTTCTTGCTCTGATGGCAGCTAAACAGCAGCCAGAAAAATGTGAGCATTAAAGCTTGTTGATTGCATCTTTTAAGAAATTTCAGAATATATACACACTTTTTTTAGTAATCTAACATGTATGATTTACAAATGTTATCTACCATTTTTCTTTTGATCCATCTATCACTTATGTTGCTATTGGTATAGTCAGGGTTGGGGGTCATTTATAAAATCATGTCAAATCTCAATTATTTTGTGTTTGTTTTGAGTTTTGTATTGATATAGTAACATATTTCTTGAATAAAATGTCAAGTGATTTGTCAGAAAAATGATCGTTATCACAATACCAAAGAAACAAGTCACAATTTAATGTGAAGTACATCATACAATAAGTCTTATGAGTCACTTCACCAAGATATTGCTTAAAAATAAAGTCATGGCCAGGATAAGAAACAAAATAAAGCCGGAATTTGCTGAAGAACATTGTGGATTTTGCGTAAGATGCAATATACATTTTAAGAACGAAGATTGAAAGAGCATTAAAAGTGCAGATAATAGGTGTTTTAAATTTTTCATGAAGAAATCATATCAACACTTGAACATTGATGAGAAAGACCTGAGAATTGGGAACAAACAACAGCAATGCGAATAGGAAAGTACATAGTAAATTTCAAGAAATAAATTGTGGTATAAGAAAAGAGTGTGTCCTATCCCCCAATCTCATCTACAGCTGTACATTCAGTGAGATCATCTTAATGAAGATGTGTCAGTTATACGAGTAGGTGGATCCAACATAAATTATTTCATATGCATATGACAGTAGGGCCTACTGATCACTGAAAATGAAATAGATCTACAACATACATATGTTAGATACAATAATCAGGAAAGTGCAAAAAAGGTCATCGCAAAGGGTGATTTCAAAGAAAACTGATACTCCGACATGCAACATTGTAGCAAATGGCTCAGTTCTGAAGCCAAGTTTAACTACCCCAGATAGCTGGGATCAGTAATAACATCAGATGGTCAATGCAACATTGAGATCAAGATACAGATTACTCGGATCAAAACAGCTTTCCACAACATGAACAACATTTTACCAAGCAAAAGTAGGCCTATATAACTTGAAAAATAAGAAAACGTATTACAATGCTGTATAGTTGTGAATCATGAGCAAAAACTAAAAGATCAAAAAAATATAGAAGCAACAGAAATGTGGTTCTTCAGAAGAATGCCGAGAGTACACTGGACAGAAAAGAAAAGTAGTAAAGACATCCTTAGACTAGTCAAAAGCAAAAAGAAAGACCATGAGCAAAATCAGGAAACAACAAGCAGTTAAGGTTCATATGCATATAATGAGAATTCAAAACATCTAGTAACAACATGAAAGATCGAAGGGAAAAAATGCAGAGGCTGTCAGTAAATAAAAATATTTCTATGGTAATTGACCTACCGCAAAAAACACTGTCAAGCGGTCAAAAAATGGTTGCTGAACACATGGTGCATTTATGCATTCCGTTATGTATTCTGTTGAAATTTTGACCACAAAAGCATTTCTTTACGACAAAAATATAAGGCAAAGTTTTGAAAATGACAACTGTTTGCATTAGTGTTTGATTTGTGAGATGTCATGCAGCAGTAGTAATGTCATTCAACCGTTATAAACATTGCCATTGGTGGCAAAGGCAAAGCTTGTCGGACGTCACTTACAAAATTTTGCTTGTGCCAGTACATCGCAGTTTCCCGTCACAATCAAAATTTTGCACGTGACCTCCATCAAGCTTTGCCTTTACCAACAATGTTCAAAAAAATGTACGACGGAACATTTGAATCCACCACATGTTTTCTTCTGATGGCTTGACAAAGGTTTTGCTAGGCAACAGGTGACGTGATGGATAGGTCAATTGGAGTCAATAAACCTGGAATCATTGAACACTAATAATAACCAGTGTGATCCAGAAAGTGATTATTAATGCCATAACCTGGAGGCAGTGTCCATTATCTTCTCCCAGGTGCCAAGACCCACTCGCCTATTTTTATGTTCATTAACTTCCTTGGATTTTGGCTTCTGATCTACCAATTCATGATGCATTAAAAAAACATGAAGGTAATTATTTAAGAGTTGTCAAGTAGACACATTGAGTGGTCATACATTCCCCAGATCTATGGTGCCATAAGTTCAACTGTAATGGTGCTAACAGCCCTTGGTTTGTTGCTCCATGGCTGGGTGTAATTAAGCTAGTTTATGTATTAATACGATATTATGCATATATACACATATTTTTTATTATTTTATAACGGCATGCACAAAAAACAGTCTTATCCTCAATGATAACAGTTTGTGTTGTTTTGTCTCTACACATGTTTACAAAAAAATCACCTGTCGTGAGCTTAGCTCTTGTTCCAGTGCTGGGTGTGGAGGGGGGCTGATGTCAAGTTGAAGCCAAGATTAAGTAATGGTCACAAGATGGCTGTGAGAGACAGGATCTTATGCATGTGAATACATTTCTAGCCAACCGAAACCTTGATAACTTTAGAGCATTGCAAGCGCAGTCAAATCTTTCCAACCACCATTGCCAGCCCACAGAGACATTGCTGGTAAGGGAAACAATTCCAGGCAGTTTTATGTCCCTTTAACATGCACAATTTGCCATGTTTATAACATGATTCACTTAGATGCAAGTTTTGACATCGATATATAGAGTAGCATCTACATTATTTCGGCGAATGACTATTAACTACAGTTCATCAAAGGCAGAGTCCAGTGCCCCTACGGTCATGACACATCATTAAGTTTGCCACTGCCAGCCTGTAAATTATAGAAACCAGTCCAGTGCGTGACATATATATACAATTATATACATTACTCTACACAACAAGTGTTACCAGTTGACCTTTGTTATAAGTTGTTCCCCCGTAGCTAAACATTATTTAGAATTATGTAGAAATATATAGAACATAACAAATAGAATATGTAGAATTATATAAAAACGATTACAGTGTATGTGGCCATAACAATTCTATAGAATATTCTATACAATCCTACAGTATTGTTATGGTCATTAAATTTCTACAGAATTCTGTAGAATATTCAGTATTACGAAATATTCTATAGAAAACTATCCGCAGAAATTCAACAGACTGTTCTATAGAACGTTTTGCTAAGGGACTTTGTCTAGGCAAAAATAAATACTGATCTGTCCCTAAATGTTAATACCTACTGTATAGTGGCGGTACCTTGCGAACATTATATTAGAAATTTGGCTTCGGAAGAATTCGGAAGTTTCCGTCAAACGGATGCGAGGAAAATTTATATCAACATTCGCGTGCCCAGCGACGCCTCAGAGCTAGGTCTCAGTGATGCGTTTACGGCGTGCAGAAAATACGTGATTCGTATGTGAAGTGTTCTGAAAATATAAGGTGCGTTGAGTTTATATATTTTATGGGTTATATTTTACTCAAATGGACCAATCATATTTGTTGGAAACAGCAAATTTAAGCCCGGCTAAACGTTGTCAGTTGACACGAACATGACGGCGTCTGAGCACAACTGCCACAATTTCACAAAAAACATTGCCATTGCCATTGGGATTGGCATTGACCTCTGTGCAGCGTCGGCGACGGTTTTTCGTATCCCGTTACAATAATTTATTGTTCCCACACACTGTCTGTATGCCTTTTTGTGTAATCCATGCTACGTTGTGGATGCAGTGGACAGAATTGTGGATGCTGGCAGTGGCATGTCGATCGATCCCTGCCCCTGGCTACTCTGAAAATTAAGTTCACTGCGCATCGGTTTGCGCAGGTGAAACTATCACGAGCATACAATGATACATACATACATCCTCTTCGGTCTTCAGGCAAATTTGCCTATGTACCGCTCTAACCGATGTTGCTTTATAATCGATTTTAAAAGGTTGCTGCATCCATAAATAATATATCGAGTCGGTTCTTCAGTGCATTGACAGTTGGAGCTGTGACAATGGCTTCGGGTAAGGTGTTCCATACATCAATTACTCTCTCGCTAAAGAAATGTATACAACTTTATCATCATCATCATCATCATCATCCTTTTGGCGGCCACAATCAACTTGCTGATTATTCTGCCGCTCTTTGGGGGTTGCGAGGAGGTAGAATTTGATTTTGTTAAGAGAAGAATATCTAGAGTGACAGACCTATGGAGAACATTCGATCGCTATAAAAGTTTTAAATTAATAATAAAATAAACCCAAATAAAACAAATTATAAGAAAAAAAAACAAAAACAAACGCAAGTGAAATCAAATGTAAAACAATTAAATAAATAATGAAATGAAAATTAAAATCCATACCCCTACACCTAGTCTAACTATGTAATATCTATTTTTGTGGCACCCTTGCTTTGAAAGTGTCAAGGGTGCTGGCAGCTACAGCTGTTTCAGGCAGATCGTTCCAGTCTTTGATGGTATTGGGGAGGAAAGAATGTTGTCTGTACTTGGTTCTGCACTGGATCTGGCAGAGCTGCTGTGAGTGCCCTCTTCTTTGTCTGATCAGAGCAGGATGGAGTTTGGAGCGATCGACTACAGCTTGGTTCTTAATGATTTTATGTAACATGGTCAATCTTGCCACCTTTCTGCGGTACTGGAGGGAAGGCCATTTGAGTCTGTTGATCATTGTGGTGACGCTAGATGTCTTCTGGTACTGGTTGACCACAAATCGAGCGGCTCTTCTCTGGACTGCCTCGATCTTGTCAATGTTGCGCTGTGTGTAAGGGTCCCAGACTGAGCAGGCATACTCCAGTATGGGACGAACGAAGGTCTTGTATGCTGTCTCCTTCAGCTTGGTGGCGCTGATCTTGATGTTGCGACGTAAGAAACCTAGGGTCTTGTTGGCTTTAGCACAGATGTTGTCAATGTGCTGGTCCCAGCTGAGGTCTCGGGTGATGGTAACTCCGAGGTACTTGGCAGAGGTGACCGTTGCCAATGTACAGCCATGGAGTACGTATTGACACTCCGCTATGGTCCTCTTGCGGGTGACAGGGAGAGTCATACATTTCCATGGGTGGAAAGCCATGTCCCATCGTTGTTCCCAGTTTTCCAGTCGGTGGAGGTCGAGTTGTAGCTGGTGTTGGTCGTGGTCAGTGGAGGAGAGGCGAGGAATAGTGCTGGGCCGACAACTGACCCCTGTGGTACGCCTGAGCGCACACTGACGAAGCCTGAGGTAGCATCGATAACCCGGTTGAAGGCTTTCGCAAAGTCCATTATTATGATGTCGGCTTGGTGGCCTTGTTCCAAGTTCTCGCTGAGTTCTTCAGTGAAGTCAGTTCTTTAAAGAATGCCCCCGTGTTCCTTCGAACAAGTCTAGTCAAGTCTAGGTTAAACATAGTGTGCGTGCAAGTAAATATGCCATTCAAGTATTTATAAACATTAATAACGTCTCCACGTAATCTACGATATGGCAACGTTGGTAAGTTTAAGACCTTTAGTCTCATTTTATAATCATAATGTTTTAATTCTGGCACCATTCGTGTCGCTCTTCTTTAGACACCCTCTACAGCATCAATATCATACTGATACTTTGGCGACCAGACTGCTACGCCATAATCCAAAGAAGGTCGGACAAAATTTTGTGGTATATTTTTGTATCATCCACACCTTCCATTTTTACCAACCAGGTTATTCGTAGCTTAGTTTGTCAAAAACAACTTGTTTGTTCGGTATCGTCTTCACCACGGAGCGCTCCCTTCACCGCCCCTCGGTTTCTCTGTTCCAATGGTAAATATAGGCGGTAGCGCAAGATTTTAATATGGCGACTTTTGATGTATATGGCGAAATAGACGTACACAACTGTATAGTTACCGGGTCGTCATTCGACTCACTTCAGAAAGCGTGCTATCGAATCTCCCAAGATGTAGCCGCTGATCTCTGTGTATGACTAACGAGAATTGAGGCTGACTTCCCTAGGCAATTATGTCACATGCGTCAACATATCTTTTTCATTGATTATAACCGCTAGCACGGTAAACACTGTTACCAAACTTTTCGCGCGGTGCTGTGTTTTCGTATGGAAACTGTAAGTATTTCACTAAAACCATGTTTTCTGACAATTTATTTGCAGAACCTGGCACAAATAAGTGGCAGGGAGTTACAATATGGATGTATTTCGCAAATGTTTCTTCAGATTTTTATGAAAATGGCATGTTTATATTGTTGACACAATTGACAACAATACAAATATAGCTCAGCCAATAATATCATTGGCCAGGATGTTCGGCTCATTTTCTTTTCAACCAACCGTGGCTCAAGATGGAGTCAAGTGTCATATATACTGGATGTACTGAATTTCGCCTCACACAATGGAACATATCGTTTTAACAACAAACCTGGACAGACTCTTCCATAAGATATTCGTATTCTAAATCTCAACCATATATCTAATCACATTTGTGCAAACAAAAGGGTCGAAACATTGTTTTGAGTGTACTAACTCAGTGTAGTAATTACAGTTTTAAAATGACAACATTGCATTGCCACAAAGACACGCTAGTGCAAATAGTTGCATTATGTACGGTTATTATATGCTAGGTATGTAATGTCAGTTTTTATTTTTGTAGCTTATGTAAATAGCATTACCACATGAAAAATATAAACTGTGTTACCTAAACATGTTTTGCTATGCATGTAAGAAGCTTCTTCTTCTGAAGTAAATGGTTTTGATTTCATGAAAATCAGACAACCACTTACAAAGTTATTAAGTTGGAAAGGTTACTACCCCAGGAGTTTTCGTTGGAACAGTGAACATGAAAAATAACACAGAAAGAATAGGGTCACAGTATTTCCAGGGTGTACCCCTATTTTACCATTTTTGTCATTGTTTTCACAACAGATAAGTAATTGATGGAGGTAATTACTTCAAATTTTGCATATATAGGTATTTTCACATTTTTTGCATTTTCGTTGACCTAATTTGCATATTTCATGACTTAATTAGCATAATATGGCCGACATATTGAATCATAGACTGTAACAAGATGCAATTCATGTCATTAATTGTTTAGAGTATATTTACAGGGTATTAGAAAGTGTAACATATCTTGTTTCATTATAGTTCATTTCAATCCCAATTTTTTTGGCAAAATTGGTGCATCATTAGCATAATTATTACAAAATGGTGGCCATATTGAATGAGGATTCCCAATGTTTTTGTGAAGAAATTGTTATTCTGAGCATGTAATTAACTTAGTAATGGCGTTTACAATAGTACATCATAAACTGTTTCATTGCTATCAATTAGTTACCACAATTTGAATAATTTGTTGAGTAATTTGCATAAAATAAAATGGCGGACATATTAAATGTAGAATCCCAATTTTGGAATACATATTTTTCCAAAAGCACATCATTAATATTTGAGGCATGTTGTAAAATAGTACAACACAAACATTTTCATTAGAACTCACTTAGTTTCCATTTGCATAATTAATTATCATAAAACAAAATGGCAGACATAGTAAATGTGGAATCCTCATTCGTGTTATAAAAAATTTCAAAAGCATTATCAATTTATCATTTAACGTTTAGCGCTTCTTATCATAGTATTATATAAAGAGTTTAATTACTGTAATTAGATGTCACTTAATTCCCACTTTTCATAATTAACGTCTATACTAGTTATACTTTGCTATGTGAATTGCAGAAAGTGTCTTGGACCTGAGAGATACCTGCATTTAAATACACAGAGTAATGAATAATTGCACCAACAACTCAGATTTTATTGTTAGTCTTTGTTGTTACAATAGCTATTTAAACTTAGGAATATATAATTATTAATTAAATAAAATACAGTTATACACACCAATAATATAACTTTATGCCATTGTAAAGAACATTATCTTGTCGTTCCAGTGATATTAAATATGTATTATTTAACGCGGACTTAATGATGTAAGGGCTGCATGACCGGTGACCTGTCGTAGTTTAGCGTCAAAACTGGCCAGATCCAACAGCCGCGGCGGCCACTGTGGTAATGCTAATGTAAATGTTCCATGTTATGGTATTAATCACATGTATTTTTACCAACAATTATTCACAGGTAAGTTTGTGAAAAACTACTTTTTTTTTCAGCAACGTCTTCACCATGGAGCGTTCCCTTTACCGCGCCTCGGTTTTGCTGTTCCAATGGTAAATGTAGGTGGTAGCACGAGATGTTAGTATGGCAACTTTTGATGTAGGGCGAAATTGATGTACACAACTATAATATTTGGGAAGTAAAAGTCATTAATTGAATAGATAGTGCTGCTCATAAGAATGGTTGAACAGATTGATGATTATATATATATTGGAGTTTCCTGAACTCGGGCTGCTCATGAACTTTCAAGTTCGCCAAGTCATGTTTACGATATAAACAAGCACATTGGAACACAGCATTACAGGACAAAGTACAACTGTACAACAAATTCAGCAAACTTCCACACTTTGCATAGGTTATATGCAGGGGCAGGGTATAGTCACCACCCTTGCAAGGATGCATAAAATGAAAATCAACACATCTTCAGTCTTCAATCGGTGTACTCCAAACAGCCCCTTCATGGGCTAACATCTAGGAATGTTGGTGCATCTAAGTCAAAAGGCTGGTTTACATGATAAAATAGTTGTCGGATTAGATGTTAGTTGGATATGTCTGTGTTGTCCAGCTAATTCGACAACTAGTTATTTTGGTGAACAGCGACATATAGCCTGTAGGCATAATTTGTCCTGAGTCCTAACGATTTGTCAGGACAACAATGGGTGATTCCATGTCAAAGCAATCAGTTTTGACACTTTTTTGGCCGACCCACCTCGTAATTAGCTTAAATTTCATATACTAATTGGCACATATTGTGTAAACAATCATGCCAAATTTTAGAAAATTGGGTTGTATAGTTTTCGAGTTATAGGCCCTCCAAAAAATGGCAATTTGTCAAAAAAACGAAATTTGATCGCCGTTTCGTATCACTCTCCGACCCATAACTTCAGTAATAATAGTGCTAGACTAATAAATGTTACATTTCTGGAAAGGTCTTATTTAACTGCATTTAGTGGACATGGAATCAGATATATTTAAAGAATCATTTTGGTGACCATGAAAAAAACCTCCAAACCGATTGGACCAAAAACAGATTCATTATATAGGACAGTATGTAACTCAAATTTCCTGAGAAAATCAGAGTGGGCACTCTTAGGGTTTTTAAGATATGATCAAAATAACACACATCAATAAAATCGCTAAATGTGTATCATTCTGTGAACCAATATGTGCTTGCATACTCTCACTTAATTCTTTATACTATCACTGCAATTATCCAGTCTATGAATTTACTTAAATATACAAGTACCAGATATGTATAATTCATGTTTCATTGGGAAGTGTGACTACTGTCCCACACAGGATCATTTGAAAGAGAGTCTACATGCCGCACTTGATGATCTAGCCATCGATGAAATTACATATAAAGCATGGGTCTCGGTTGACCGAAAAAGACGGGACACGGTTGTAAAACAAACAGACGTGTTTGTTTGATGGACAGTCTTGAGGTCTTAAAACGTCATGATTTTATCGCGAAACAGCAGTCAGCTTTCTTGAAAGACAAGAAAGGTCAGTTGGTTAAAGGAGAGGTGATAGTCACTGGTGATGTTGCAGATTTGTTGTGCAAGATGCTACCACTGGACGAATGACCAAGCAACCATACATCTGTTTGTTGTGCAAGATGCTGCACAGGGCTACCACTGGACGAATGACCAAGCAACCATACATCTGTTTGTTGTGCAAGATGCTGCACAGGGCTACCACTGGACGAATGACCAAGCAACCATACATCTGTTTGTTGTGCAAGATGCTGCACAGGGCTACCACTGGACGAATGACCAAGCAACCATACATCTGTTTGTTGTGCAAGATGCTGCACAGGGCTACCACTGGACGAATGACCAAGCAACCATACATCTGTTTGTTGTGCAAGATGCTGCACAGGGCTACCACTGGACGAATGACCAAGCAACCATACATCTGTTTGTTGTGCAAGATGCTGCACAGGGCTACCACTGGACGAATGACCAAGCAACCATACATCTGTTTGTTGTGCAAGATGCTGCACAGGGCTACCACTGGACGAATGACCAAGCAACCATACATCTGTTTGTTGTGCAAGATGCTGCACAGGGCTACCACTGGACGAATGACCAAGCAACCATACATCTGTTTGTTGTGCAAGATGCTGCACAGGGCTACCACTGGACGAATGACCAAGCAACCATACATCTGTTTGTTGTGCAAGATGCTGCACAGGGCTACCACTGGACGAATGACCAAACAACCATACATCTGTTTGTTGTGCAAGATGCTGCACAGGGCTACCACTGGACGAATGACCAAACAACCATACATCTGTTTGTTGTGCAAGATGCTGCACAGGGCTACCACTGGACGAATGACCAAACAACCATACATCTGTTTGTTGTGCAAGATGCTGCACAGGGCTACCACTGGACGAATGACCAAACAACCATACATCTGTTTGTTGTGCAAGATGCTGCACAGGGCTACCACTGGACGAATGACCAAACAACCATACATCTGTTTGTTGTGCAAGATGCTGCACAGGGCTACCACTGGACGAATGACCAAGCAACCATACATCTGTTTGTTGTGCAAGATGCTGCACAGGGCTACCACTGGACGAATGACCAAGCAACCATACATCTGTTTGTTGTGCAAGATGCTGCACAGGGCTACCACTGGACGAATGACCAAGCAACCATACATCTGTTTGTTGTGCAAGATGCTGCACAGGGCTACCACTGGACGAATGACCAAACAACCATACATCTGTTTGTTGTGCAAGATGCTGCACAGGGCTACCACTGGACGAATGACCAAGCAACCATACATCTGTTTGTTGTGCAAGATGCTGCACAGGGCTACCACTGGACGAATGACCAAACAACCATACATCTGTTTGTTGTGCAAGATGCTGCACAGGGCTACCACTGGACGAATGACCAAACAACCATACATCTGTTTGTTGTGCAAGATGCTGCACAGGGCTACCACTGGACGAATGACCAAACAACCATACATCTGTTTGTTGTGCAAGATGCTGCACAGGGCTACCACTGGACGAATGACCAAACAACCATACATCTGTTTGTTGTGCAAGATGCCGCACAGGGCTACCACTGGACGAATGACCAAACAACCATACATCTGTTTGTTGCGTACTATCGAGGAGAAGGAGTAGTCAAGCACAAAACCTTTGTTGTCATCTCCAACTCAATGACACGCATTGCTACCAGCGTCACCTGATATCATTTCTGGGTGACAACATGCCTCTTCACCATAATTATCATCTATTTCTCGGATGGAGCTGCATCTCAGTGCAAGAATAGAAAGAACTTCTCCAACACCATTTTCCATGTAGAAGACTTTGATGGGGTTACTGAAGAGTGGGACTTCTTCGCCACGTCTCATGGCAAGGGCCCATGTGATGGTGTTGGTGTCACTGTGAAAGGACTGGCTGCTAGAGCCAGCCTTCAGAAGCCATATGATGACCAGATCCAGACATCAATGGACTTGTTTGTGCAACTTGCCGTCCATCAAAGTCATGTTTGTTGACACAGAAGAAATCACAGATGAAGAAGTTAAGTTACGGAACAGATTTGCTGATGTTGTTGCAGTAACAGGAACACAACGACTGCACTCCTTCGTTCCCATTCGAGGATCACGTTCTTTGATGGAAGTGCGCGAGTTCTCAGCAGACACAGAACTGGAGATCGTGAAGATTACGAATGAACGAGAACTGTTAGGAGTGGCTGACATTGACGGATCATACATTATGTGCATGTCTGATGACAACAGGTGGCTAGCCTACGGGTTGAAGGTGATGTCTGAAACCAATGAAGCACAAGTCACCTTCCTTCAACTTCCCAAGATGCCTTTATGAGCTGATCGTTGGTCAAGATCAGATTTTTGACCACTGTGGAACCACTGACTTCAACCGGGCGAGTCTATCAACTCAATGCATCAGAAATGAAAGACGCTACTCTTATGAACAAGGTAATCCAAAATTATACCACTTTATAGAGTAATCCTTTGTTTAGTACTGGCTGGCTAGAGGCAGTGGTGAGTGGTATATATCATATATATATATCATATATATATATATATATCATATAGTATTAGTATAATTATATGAACGAATATTCTTCGGTAACCAGTCCCAAAGACTGGATATTTGCTATTATATATTTTTATTACATTGATAATAAAGGCGCTCAATGCACTTGCCAGTTTTGCCATGAGTGCCTCTACGGCGGATACTGGCGCTATATAAGATTTCATTATTATTATATTCAATGGTATATTTAAGGGGGGCTATTGGGCCATAGGGTATTTAGTGATAATTTTATAACCTGTTTCGTCCTCACATTGTAGCAAGGCCAAATAATGAGTGATTCAGTCTATCCACCCCTCTAGAGAATATAAATATGCTACAAACCCCTACAGGGCAAATCTGAATCTACCTATAGTTTGATATCATGTGAATTATCTAACAAATTATATTTCCATGCCACTTACCATTACTAAATATTTGTGTTGCAGGTTGTGTGAAAGGATTGATGGGACAACAAGCTGTTACACTGTGAATGAGGAATTTGTGTACTTGCATCAAACTCGAGACATTTCAGTTAGTCTGATAGTAACAGTCATGACTTTGACCAAGTGGAGGAATGGTTGAAAATTAATTAACTTGTGTTTTTTTTAATAATTTGTTAAGATTTATACCAATATATAAAAAGTGTACTGGTAATAAACTGCATCAATGCATGGCCAGCTTGAGACGTGTTGGTGTTATAATATTGGTTCTAATTATAATGCACTGTATAAAGAGAGTTAATTATCTAGACAGGTTTTACATGAAATTTATTTAGTTTCACTAAAACATACTTGACTGACAGTGACATGTTTAGTATGCAAACACATTTGGTGTACCTAATGACTGTATAACAAGCATTAGAATTAGTGGAATTTTCATATACGGGGTGTATGCACATGCTATTTTGATTGTATCTTAGTAACCCAAAGAGTGCCCACTCTGATTTTTTCAGGATATTTGGGTTACATACTGTTCTATATAATGAATGTATTTTTGGTTCAATCAGTTTGGAGGTCACAAAAATTGCATGTACTTGGATTTGTTTTATTATTATTATTCAGTTATCTGATTCCACTAGATGCAGTTAAATGAGAACTTTCCAGAAATGTAACATTTATTAGTCTAGCACTATTATTACTGAAGTTATGGGTCGGAGAGTGATACAAAACGGCGATCACATTCCATTTTTTTAACACATTGCCATTTTTTTAGGGCCTATAACTCAAAAACTATACAACCCAATTTTCTAAAATTTGGCATGGTTGTTTGTGTGGCATATTCCAATTGGCATACCAATTTTCAGCAAAATCAGAGATGGTGAGGTTTTTTAGTGATTGATCTGACATGGAATCGCCCCAATGTCATCCAAAACCAAGTGGAGGCTCACACCAATACACGATAACACGGGTCTTCCCTTATTGTGATCTTAAACCATTTTGCGAAAATGAGACTACCGTCTTCGGCTAAACAAATCCGCATGCATAGATAGTGCTCAATATCTGTATTAAGGTCAAATTCAAATTGATATTTTCAATGTTTATTTCCTGCTATGTGGTGTAGAAATATGTTTAATTTAAGTAATTAGACGCAAGGAGATAATGATGCAACTATATCTATTGATTTTCAACATGCAAATGAACTACCAACACATCGGTTGCACGTGTAACATGGATACCATTTGAAGGCAATTTCTCATATAAACACATGCATACTTCAATAGAATGTCACACCTTTATTATTCCTACTTCAAAATAGCTGTTAAAAGAGGCCTTGGCCATTACGTTGTCGCTTGACCAAAAAAATATGAAAACATTCAAAACTGAGATACTTCAAAATAGTATTATCGTATTTGTCTTGTGATGTTGCTGTGCTAGTCGGCATAATCTTTTGAGGCAAATACATGTTTAAGGAACTAATAACACATGTAACAGGCCCACTAATGCAGTGATTAACTTTTCCAAATATAACAAAAAATTGTACAGGAGCATTACAGTACACAAAGGGTGTGCATGTAACATGGAAACAAACATTATGCAAACAATGTATTGCACCATGGTAGCATCACTACATCAGCTACAGCTATTCCTAAAGATAGAATTATGTATCTTAGTACTTATTACAAGGTCCCAATAATTTGGGCTTCAAGGAAAAATATATTAAGTGATAGGGTTGTAGGTGTAACCATGGACACCAAATATAAACGGTGTTCATTAGATGATTTGCCAGGCAGAAACAACAGGTGGTGATATTTCCATCAAAGTCACCAGATTGCTAGCCACCAATAAGGTCAACATAATCACAAATACAGGTTCACATAGAAATCTTCCAAATTAATATGATATGTGTATTAATGGTTCACGTGTAACAAGGTTGTGCAGATAACAACTGAAGACACCAAACTTACCCTCACTGTACATTGCTTGCTGTTTTTGAAAAGAGGCCAATGACATCATGACAATTAACAGCTCTCTGCCAGTCTCTGCACATATACATTACACATTATCTTGAAAGATGACACAGTGTTGCAGCTGTCAGGTATGATGCATGGTTGCATGTGTAACTTTCTGAGGACACGACAAATACCTAACTGGATATAGGTACATGGTTGAAAGTGTAACCAATGTGGACACCACATGTTACACAGGTGGTGAAGAGGTAGATACCACAGAGGCAGTTGGTAAGACTGTGAGACAGAAGACTGATGGAAGAAGACAGAGTGTTCAGCAAAAAACAGAAAACATGACAGGCGTGAAGGTGACAGGGGAGAAAGTGACCGTAGTGAAGGAGGTAGCCAGGGAAAAGGGACGGGAGAGGAGAGAAGAAAATGTGATGGGAGGAAAGAAGAAGGGACGAAAGGAAGTGAGAGTAAATGTGCTAGAAGAGAAGATGACAGGAGGAAAGGGGACAAGAGAAAACGCGACAGGAAAGAAGGGAATGGAAGAGAATGTGACAGGAGAGAAGACGACAAGAGGAAAAGACAACAACCAGACATATGCAAACCGGAGGAGCTACTCCGAGGCAGTGATTGAGGGGCAAGGAGAAAAGAGAGAGTGTTTATGGGCGATTCAATTCTGAGAAAAACAGACAAGACTATATGCGAGGGGAAGGACGTTGTTGTATGTCTACCGGGGGCTAGGATAGAGCATGTGACCGAAAGGGTAGAGAAGGTATTGGGGCATGGCAAGGGAGGGTCTATACTAGTACACGTTGGGACAAACAATGCAGACAAGGAGGGAACAACTGGGATAGTTCAGAAGTACAGACATCTAGTGAGGAAGCTCATGAAGACAAGAGTGGAACAGGTTATTCTCTCAGGAATTTTGCCAGTAATGGGAGGAAGGGGGGCAAGATACAGAAACTGTAAGAGGATGGTGATCAATGCTCTAGTTGAGCAGATGTGTGAGGAAGAGGGCGTGAGATTCATAGATTTATGGGGGTACTTTGTTGGGAGAGAAGATATGTACATGAGAGATGGCCTCCATCTAAGTGGAAAGGGGGCAGCAGTATTCTCAGAGAATCTGCTGCGATCTGTTGACAGTGGGACAGGTTGCATCTATTTAAACTAAATTTGCAGGGGGGACTCGCAGAGAAGCCTGAAACTGGAGGCATAGATAAAGGCAGCAAAAATAATTCAGCAAAGAACAGTCTGGAAAACTGTTCTGAAGCTGGGTATAAATGTGTTTGTTTAAATGCAAGGAGTATAGTAAACAAAAGAAATGAACTAAACATTATGGTAGAAGATATTGACCCTCACATAATAGGTATAACCGAATCATGGGCAACCACCGATATATCAGATGCCGAATTGGGACTGACAGGATATGTAATGTTTAGGAAAGATAGAATAGGAAGAAGGGGAGGTGGAGTTATTTTATATATTAAAGAATCTATCCAGGCTTATGAAATAAAATTAGACAGAGAAGCAGATTGCGAAGAAGCTGTTTGGTGTAACATAGTTACAGGAAACTCAACGTTAACGGTTGGATTAGTTTATCAAGTCCAAACATAAGCATAGAAGAGAATGAAAAAATACAAAACGCTATAAGGGAAGTGAGCAAACGGGACTGTGTTATTATGGGGATTTTAACCATGGGCATATAAAATGGAAATCTCTACAGAGTATGGTTAGTGAGGACCACAAGTTTTTAGTTTTAGTACAAGATAGTTTCCTTTCTCAACATGTGCTAGAACCAACCAGGAGAGAATGTGTTAGACTTAGTTTTGTCCCTCACAATGCAAGATTAGTTGACAATGTTAAATTATGTGAGCCTCTGGAAGTAGTGATCACAACCAGATACATTTTACCATCAAAGTAAAATCAGAAAGAAATAATAAAAAGCAGTTCAGGAGAAATTTCCATAAAGGAAGATATAAGGAAATGAGGAAATATTTAGCAAAGATAGACTGGAATAACACACTGAAGAATAAGACAGCAACAGAATGCTGGAATATCTTAAAGAATGAAATAGAGTGCATCGTAGATAAATTTGTTCCCTTCAAAAAACAAGGGAAACGGACTAGAAAGAAATACTTATCGAAAGAAGCCATTAGAAAAATTAAGTATAAACAAATGATGTGGAAGTCATATAGACGTACTGGAAATGACGAAGACTACAACATTTATAAAGAAGCATTAAACCAAGCTACAGCTGAAATTAGAAATTCAAAGAGAAGCTATGGACATAAATGAGCTTGTAATATAAAACATGACAGCAAGAGTTTTTATGCGTACGTTCGAAGCAAACAGAAAGTTCAGGACAAGGTCGGTCCTCTAGAAGATAGTGCTGGAAATATAATATCAGAAGGATTCTTAATGGCAGAAGACCTGAATGAGTATTTTAGTTCAGTGTTTACCAGAGAAGACACTAGTTCACTGCCAGTACCAGAGGCTAAGTTCAAGGGGGCAGAATCAGACTATTTAAGACAGTTAATTGTAACCCCAGAAATGGTAGCTAAGAAAATTAGGGCTATGAAGGAAAATAAATCACCTGGAGTGGATGGTATTCCACCCAAACTACTAGTGGAAATTGTAGAACAAATTAGCATACCGCTTGCAACAGTTTTCAACTTGTCATTAGAAGAGGGAGTGGTTCCTTTTGAATGGAAAGAAGCAAACATTATACCGTTATTTAAAAAAGGATCGAGAAACAAGTCAAATAATTATAGACCAGTTAGTTTAACATCGGTGATTTGTAAATTATTAGAAAGACTAATTAAAGATCACATGGTGGATTTTCTTGTTAAACATACCTTGATAAACCCATCTCAACATGGGTTTCTAAAAGCGAGGTCATGCTTAACAAATATGTTATGTTTTTTGAAAGATATCACTAAGTGGGTAGATGATGGATCACCAGTAGATATCATCTACTTAGATTTTCAAAAAGCTTTCGACCAAGTGCCACATCAGAGATTACTGCTTAAACTAAAAGCCCATGGCATAGGAAATGGTATAATTAACTGGATAGAAAAATGGCTGATTGACAGAAGACAACGGGTAGTTGTTGATGGGGAGGCTTCTAACTGGAAATCAGTTTTGAGTGGGGTTCCACAGGGATCAGTACTGGGACCTATATTATTCTTAATATATATAAACGATTTGGACGATGATATAGCTAGCAAGGTGTTGAAATTTGCAGATGATACAAAAGTGTTTAGAAGGATTAAAAGTGATGGAGATAGACAGCATTTACAAGATGATCTTGACAGGTTGATCAAATGGTCTGAAAAGTGGCAAATGTTGTTCAATTTTGGGAAATGTAAATGCCTTCACACAGGACATGGGAACGAATATGTAGAATATACAATGGGGGGAACTGTACTAAGTACTACTGTAAAAGAAAAAGACTTAGGGCTGACAATTAGTGCTGACATGAAGGTTTCAGAGCAGTGTGGAATTGCAGCTTCAAAGGGAAATCAAATCCTTGGATTGATTAGGCGAAATATAGCATATAAAGAAAAAGAACTAATAATACCGCTGTACAAAACAATAGTTAGGCCTCATTTAGAATATTGTATACAAGCGTGGAGGCCATACCGCAAGAAGGACATAGATATGCTAGAAAGAGTACAGAGGAGAGCGACTAAAATGATACCAAAACTGAGGGATCTTAGTTATGAAAAACGCCTAAAAGAATGTGGTTTAACAACACTAGAGACCAGGAGATTGAGAGGAGATCAGATAGAAGTGTTTAAAATATTGAATGGTTATGAAAATATTGATAGAAATATGTTTTTTTCAGTTAAGAAAGATAGAAAGACTAGAGGACATGAAGTTACATTAGTAAAGGAGCAGTGTAGATTAGATGTGAGAAAGTTCTCATTTTCACAAAGGACTGTGAATGAATGGAACAGATTATCTGATGATTGTGTGGGTGCTAGTAGTGTGAATATGTTTTAAAATAAAATCGACACACCTCAGAAGGGCTGGATATATGTAGATAAAAGGGTTGGACTCTCGATAAGCCAAAGGGCTTCCTTGTCCACCTGCCATCTAGAGTTAATTCTCTGGATGGCAATCTTGTTAAATCTTGTTAAACCACAAGTTTGCAGGCCTCTATCAGTGCTACACATGGTATCCCATCATTTTTTTTTTGGATCCAAGTAATACACACATTGAACTATGCCAGGATGCATCAAATAGAATGCATGATGTTTCTTTCACAGCTTGGCACTAAAGACATATTTACTCTGTTTCCATGTCACAAATTAGGCTTGCAAAATCAGCCTTCTGCGACGAGATGCACTTACAAATAAACGGTTGCTACATCAAGGCTACTTTTATGTCTAATATATCTACCAAGTATGATGTATCATTTGGTGTGAAATGCTTGCCATTGTTGGCAGCATTTATTATAAACAATGTACATGAAATCAACATGCTAAGAGGTTTGCCAATTCATGAACTTACCCGTATACCTTCTCTAAGCACCTAAAATGGTTATTCTGTTTGGTTTACACTTATAGTTTTAAGTTAATCAAATTTCATGTGATAACGTTATAGATTATAATAAGTTGTTTTTTAATGAAATGTTTATATGACTGTGGAATGGTACAACATTACTGCAAAAAGATGCCAGAGCCGAACATTGAAGGCTGTTGTGGAAGGCATGCATTTTGCAAGAATGTTACATGTGGACAAAGTGGTTAATGCTAGAAAGGTACTGTGCTGCCAAAGTTGTTCAGTGAGGTTCTCTTAGCCATGCTGCAATCATCAGCACCGCCCGTCTCCATCTGTATCTCATTCTCAAGATGGCACAAGCAATTTTTACTGCAACTTCATCAAGCTCTAATCTAGCATTTCCTGGAATGCCGTGTGCAAAGCAACCGACATGTCAAAGTAAGAAGAGATAGATAACTGCCATGATATGGTTTTAGTAAGATAAGGATTTCCAGTGGCTGTTGGCAGATGTCTGCAATTAACAGATGATGTACTTTCTGTGTTGCTTCAAATAAGTTTCTATATGAAGATGGATTTGAAAATGCTTTTCAAAGTGAGGAGAATACAGTCATTGTGAGATGGCTAGTGGAGAACCTCACAGTGTTTTTGGCGGGCGTCAAGGGTGAGCAAATGGAGGGTTTTGGAGAGTCTGAAGATATTTGGGGGAAGTGTCAGGGGGTGCATATTGAGGTTTCTGGAGAGCCTCAATCCCCCTCCCAATATTCACCACATTCCGACACCAGTGGGTAGTGATGTCAACAAACAGTGCCGCTAATTAAGTCAGAAAAGAATCCATTACGATGTTGACGACTCTTAACTTGTTTCCATATAACTACGCATTATTATATAATTTGTTTCTTTGGAACAAAATTACACTAACATCAGAAGTTATATTAATTTCACTGCAATTTGAAACTGTTATTAATTTATGCAAATTACATCAACAAAGATTGGTACAATGTTACTATTTCTGACATATTTTAAATACAGGACAACAATTCTATCAATGTGCCAAATTCCATTGACAAATGTTGAATGCAAGTTGTTTTTATTTCGGTTTAAATAATGCCATGCCCTGATTTTGGTGTCACATTCTTGTGCATTGTTACTGTATGAGAGATAAGGTGTCTATCTGAAAAATGAGTTAAATTTGACATCTTGCAAACAAATTTAAATCTCTCAAAAAGTACTTTACCAATTTAGATTTTTTTTTAATTTCCTTTCTTATGACTTAATAGGCATCACAAAAATATAAAATAACATCTATCTGCAGTTTTAAATTTCCATTGACTTCTGTCAATACTGTCGAGACAGAAGAATGTCATCTGAGTAGATCGGGTCCTTGGCTGGTCTAACAGTCAGGATCCTCCTGATACAGTGATACATCAGGTGTCCAAGGCACGATGTTGAAGGTTGTGTCTGCAGTTTCGCAAAAAATTCACCAACTGATTTGCCAGTCGATGATTTGCAGGAATTTCTGCCTCTTCAGATGATGTCTTCACTGACTATTTTTGATTATTTATACAGTGCTAGCTTACAGCAATCCACAGGGTAATGCACCAAAGGCAGTGCTCAAGTATCAGTACAGGATTTTTTAATTAAACTCATTCACACGACAATTTTATTTCTGCTGTCGACAATTACCTATTACTAGGTATCCTTGGAAAATTATTTTTCAAATTCACCAAAATTATTTTAAAATTGTGCCACTTGATAGAAATTTTGAATTCAGAACACAGTGGTATATTTTTTGTGTTAAATTTTATGTGCAAGATTGGCCTAAGATGTGATTTGTTGTCATAAGATGTATACGTCGTAGTACTCATGTGCCAGCATACTGAGCCATAGATTACTGTAGACAGGACACAACTGGCATAGTCTCAGCTTTCTTCTTGTAGAATATAGTGGACCTATGTACAGGTTTTAGTCTGAAGAAAGCACATCTTGGTTTATTTGAACACGTGATTCATGATGTCGAAATCAGCCCCCACATCTTTGCATGCTATGCTTCCAATGGGTTGAAGGTGTCTTTAGATATTATGCATATACACATAATATTTTTATAATGGCATACACAAAAACTGATCTTATCCTCAATAATAAAAGTTTGTGTTGTTTTGTCTTGACATTTCAAATGCATGACTCCTCTACACATATTTACTAAAAAGTCACCTGTCGTGGGCTTAGCTCTTGTTCCAGTGCTGGGTGTGGAGGGGGGCTGATGTCAAGTCGAAGCCAAGAATAAGTAATGGTCCCAAGCATGTGATTACATTTCTAGCCAACCGAAACCTTGATAATTTATTAAAATAACTGCACCTTTTCACAGTTAATATGATATAAATAGATAAATATCTAACAGTGCCTAATTTTGTAGTTTGTAATTGTGCATCTAGTCTATACTGTATAGTTCCATCTGTGTTCCTTCCAGTAGAATAAAATTGTCAAACAATTAAGCAAACTGCGGCTTAACATTGTGTAATGATTAATCATTGTTAGGCACAACACTGTTTTATCTGTCAAAATAAACGGATGCCGATGAAGCATATCAGTAGTTGAAGCACAGCAGACATGCAATTCAATAAATGACCAGTGTCAGTTATGTCACTTGTCTTACCAAATGTTGGTATGGAGAGCAGGTTTCAGTGTTTGATATTGCTTGACTCTTAGGGTGAAAATATGAGACGTTTTAGATATAAAAAAATAATAAATAAATCTCAGTAGACATCCCAGTGGGCTGCCAGTCCCCTTTTAATGCCAATGCTCAAAACTTTATACTTTTGAATGCATCCCTAAACACAATAACTACTCAGGTTTTGAGACTCTCCCCCAATATGGAGATACAGCTGAGAGAGATGAAACACTTGAGTGATTCTTTTGTGTATCTGCACCAGCCAGTATTGTGTAGAAACTGGTCCTATGTAGGTCAAGACAGTTACCTGGGGCCCCCACAATCTCTAGTAGAGAGTATTTTTACCAAGACACTCTGCAGCTGACTTCAGGTAGGGGTACTGATTTGATTGACATCCATGTAACACGACCACTGGTGTAGTATATAGTAGGGTGTTTATTTACTTGATTGACATTCCCTAAAACAACTACATGTACCAAGTATGTGTATATATTTATATATAGGTCTCCATTATGTACACCTGTGTTTTTATTTGTTTGACTGACTCCCTTACTACAACCACATTCAGCAACATTTGGGATTTGAGTTTCCTAATTTTCAGTGTTGTGCTGAACCAGATAACTATAGTTTAGTTCTCCAGTCTAGTTAGGTAGACACGTCCTTTCCAGTTATACAGACAACTGAGTAATGCCTGGCACCGTGCCAGCACTTGGTGCATGAGACAATGTGGAATTGTGATTGCCAAAACACCGGTGAATGTTGTGAACTTTCTAAGTTTAACTTGTTATTGATGTAGACTGTCGTTTCTGTCAGCAAATTGGTGAACATATCGGTGAAAAACTGGAATGGTTAGAACCTGTAGTAGTGTTTGTTTGGGTAGGAATTCACCATGACTGCAGTGATGTCATTCTGAATTTTAACAATGGAAATATGCGAGTGTCTAGTTATGTGTACTACGCGTGACATAGTGTGTACTACACATGACATAGTGTGTACTACACATGACATAGTGTATACTAACATGACACAGTCACTGTGTAATCTTATAACACTCCGTAGAACAGAATTACACTTACAGCTCATGATTTGTAAAACACAAACAAAATGTCAGCATTGGCTGTCAGCAAATAGTGGCAGGGTCAGAGCATGTCGCAGGGGTGTCTCTCAATAATAGCTACTTCCTATTATAGCTACTTCCCGGTATAACTGTTTTATTCCCATTATAGCTATATATTCAGTTTTATGTCAGACTAGTTAGTCCCTTTGACAATCAAACAGTTCAGGAGGGGCAACAATGGGGGATATTACCTACTTCACATTGCATTGAGATTTATATATATATATATACATATATATATATATGTACAACAATTCTCCTTTATGAATGTCAGAAATAAACTCAGAGGAAAGAATAACAAATTTAAATATGTATACTATAGTTCACTGTTTTTAGAATACCATATGTACGGTTCCCATTATTGGTGCACTGTTTATAGACATGCACCTCCTTTTTACAGAAGAGAAACCTTGCAAGAATACAGGTTTCCAGTAGTGAAAATAATAATATAGTGTATAAAGGTAAAAGGTAAAGGTAAGTTCTTATATAGCACAGTTCTAAGGACTGCCCAAAGCGCTTTACACTTTACTCCCTGGCAGACCTGTTCAATCGAACACCATCTTGACTTCTCTGAGAAGCATCCAGCCACGCTGCAATTACTGTGCAAAAACTATTCATACACAAATATCCACCACTGTCTATAGCCAGGTACTCATTCAAACAGATGCGTGAACTGGAGCAACGTATGGTGAACGAACTTGCCCAAGGTTCGACACCGCCGCACAGTATTCGAACCCGGGTTCTCTTGGTTGAGAGTCCGAAGCTCTAGCCACTGCCCCACAGTGCTATACTACACTACTATAATTATATAAGGCATCAACAAATTTCCACCAGCCAGTACGGTCTTGGGCGACCCAGCTCAGTTCATGCCAGGTTTTCAGTAGTGAACTTAGACTTTAAAACTGAAAAAAAACATGAATACACTCACTGTTGCCACATTGCGGATACATTGTTGATAACAGTGTATTGTACACTTAGTCATAAGATGGTGACATGTTGATTCCGTTGGCATGTAGCTTTCATTTAATCAGTCTCTCAAGCTCAGTGCTATCTAGTGGTGTTCTGTTGTTGGCTAACAAGCAAGTTGAATTATCAGCACCAATTCGTCACAGATAGGGAACATCCTACAAAGTTTGTTCCCCCCCACGTTACCTGTGTCCTTCGGAAGAGAAGCTGTAAGCGGTTGGTCCCCTCTATCTGGTGTCTAAGCAAGGAAAAAAAAAAACCTGTCGTGGACTCACTGAGTGGCTGTCTCATTCTCAGAGAAACTATGACAGAATCATCAACAAATGATGTTGGTTGTATAATGGCAGAAGGAAGAAGGGTGTAGTGATGTCCGGCTAGTGCGATGGCTCTCTTGTTTACCACCGCACAAGTAATTGATCTGGCTTTTGTCAGGAATTACACAAATTTAAAAGCGAACGATCGCATTGAAACCACTAGCTGTTTGTCTCGAGTTGCACGTTCTTTAAGTTGATATATATATATACCATCTCCTGTTGAGTTGAGTGAGCAGTGGTGTGGTAGATGTGCAGAACCTGTCTTTGCTACATGTTGCCTGGCATGTGGTGGCATATGCATGTATGCATGACGTGTACGCAGTCTGTGCATCTGTTTACCTTTGATAGCTTGTGCTACTTATAATATATGACTTATGAGAAATAGTGGCACCCCAAGCCTTTGTTCTGTGCGTCTATTGGGAACATGAATATATTAAATACGGTTGGGTGAAATATTCATGTATATTAATGTATTTGAATAAAACTGTAGTGCACTAATTACTATTTGTGCAGATGTCTTGAATCACTGTCATACTCATAGGGAACGGTAAATTAAAAACATTTGATTTAATTAAATCAAACAACCTATGTGTGGGTAAGGCTTCTGTTTTTGTTGTAGAGGGTACGGTAGGCCAGACGCCAAATTTAGATCACCCTTACAATTTCTGCACATCAAAAAGATAAATTATTTATCACACTTGTCTGCTTATATTATGTTTCCCCTCCGTCCGTCTGTCCCTCCCTACTTCTGCGTCTGCGTTTGGCATGATTCAAGGTTGGGCTGGTTTAATACCTTTGACTATCGTCAGAGACCTTGTGTACACGTCGCAGTGTCAAGTACATGCATTTACTATCGTGTATTCTGTGTATAATGTTATGATTCTGATACACAATAACATTGCATTCTCTGTGACATTGCCATTGATCGTTCTTTTGCTGTGAATATTCTATTTTTAATTATATGTATGGATACATGGTTTTTGGGTGGATGTATGTGCCTTGTACTCTCCCCTATTTTAGATTACTGTGTATACGATACTATATGGGTATTCAGTGTTACTCCTTATTGATTTACTCATATTTATTGGTACAGAAAATGTGGGGTCTTCCACCCAAGTGTGGATGTTTCTTACCTTTGCTGATAATGAATATTGTAATTATCTAAGCTGGTTAGGTAACAATGATGCTTAGATTGTATTTGCATTATGGATTCAGGGACAAGTTACTTTGAAAGTATGCTCGAGAGAGAGAGAATCTGACGTAACACTAGCGTCGTTAGAACCAAGCAAATGATGGGAATAATTGGTCAGGCTCATTATTCATTACAGTTAAGGTTATTACTACCAGAGGTATACACTGTACATAGTAGTATAAAATAGTTAGGGTTAATTATGGGTAGGGTTAGGCTTTAATGACGAGTGGTGTTTGTGCGCTACTAACTGTTTAATGTTGCATCTGCTGCAGATTGTTGCGGGAGCCTGTCGCCGTGGTAACACGAACACAGCCAGCAGCAGCAAGCACAACAAACCTGCAGGAGAGCCCATCACAGGTGATTAACGAGTTGTCACTGCTGGGGCTCTGTGTGTGGTCACAGGTTGGCCTGACAGTGCTGCAGTTGGCACCTGCATGGTCTATCCTGCTTGTGGACACCTCACACTGGCTTATTACTTAACTACTACCAAATGAAGACAGTACACATACATGTACTTCGATAGAGCACATTGAATGGTAAGTGATTACAGTTGAGCCTCGCGTTACAGTAACCTCGGTAGTACAGCCACTTCACAATTAAGGTCACCCTATGGTAGACCCAAATGCAGGGGCATAGCTATAGCTGTATGCACCTATGCATGTGCTTCCACATCAATTTGGCAAACAAAAAGTTCCATTTGGTCTCTGGAATCCCTGATAACGTTGTACCCCTCAGCAAAGAAAATGTCATCACTAACTTGTAACAATTTAACAATATCTTGACTATATGGGATGAAGTTACTAGAAGCAGCAAGTAAGGCTGTTGCTGCTGGTAAGCGGCAGGCAGGCAAACCGGTGAGTACCGGTAGGCAAAGCATATCATATGCAATCATTAACTTTTAACAATTGGTCAATGGGTGACTACCTCTACGGGTTGAAACTAACAGAAGCACGCAGCCACTATGAAGTCAGTAAGGAGATAACATACAAGCCTTCAATGAAGAGTTGACGTAGTCTCACAGCGGCAAAGCTAATGGACAGGTTACACACTACAGATGTTCATTTGTTCGTCAATGTGGATATAAACTATTGAAATAATAAGTGTTGGCATCTTCTCATATCTCCAGAGAGTGTCTTGGATTTGTTGAAGCCGTCAGTATGACTGGTGAAGCATTGGCTACAAAATGTTTAGTTCCTCATGAAAAATATGGAATTTTGGTGGCAAAGCTGTAAACACTCTGTGATATGAAAGAGCTGCCAAAATAGCATGGCCAATGTGGAGTACAATCATGAATCACACAACTGATCCCCGGCACCATGTCCACTCAAATGCACTGTGTAAAATTTATTTTGTCATAACACTAGTAGTGACCATGTAATAAGCATGTCCACCATAGTCTGCTTCCTCAGTCTATTACAGACCAAACAGGATGTTCTCATGTAGCAGTCCAGTAGGCAGCAAGTGTAGTCTCCCAGCTACAGCAGAAGAGGACTGATCCAAAAGTGTGGAATGCATTGTTTGATAGTGCTGTAGAGCTAGCAAGAACATTTGAACGTGAAACTTACACGTTATCCAGGCAGAAGTTGTGAATATTGGGTGGGGGGAAGGCAGAGGCTGACCAAAATCCTTCAACTGCACCATCCGTTCTTGAGATTACCAAAAACTGCTACTGTGCCTACACTTGCCTTGAGGTTTACTAAATCCTTCAACTGCACCATCCGTTCTTGAGTTCACCAAAAACTGCTACTGTGCCTACACTCGCCTTGAGGCTCACCAAATCCTTCAACTGCACCATCCGTTCTTGAAATTACCAAAATCTGCTAGGTCACTTCACTAATCAGGTCACTTTTGCCCTGTCCCAAGGGTGACCTTAATTATGAGATTCCACTGTAGTGTTGTATGAAATCAGTATATTTGGGAATCATATCGGGTTTTAATTATTATTATTTTTTTTTTAATTATTTATTTATTGTTTTAGTTAACAATGATGTTACAAATGGCAGGATAGTGAAGTACCACTTTTTAGTGATGTATTCTTGAAGAAGATGACGTGGGCGGAAATAAAGTCGTGAAAAGTCATGGAAATAAAATTGCAGTTTTGGCTGGGAAAAAGTTACAGGAAATGAAAAGTCTCAACATAATTTTGTAAAGAGACTATGCACTAAATAGTCTTTCACATTTTTGACAAACGAAACTCATGTTCATGGATAATTGAACATGTCAAAGTTTTGTTATTGAGAAGGATAACTCTGAAGCAACTGTCACATTTTATCATTCTATAGTATAATAAGTGAATTTTCATAAATTTCCCATCAAAGTTATAAAAATGTTTAATGTAATATACTATTGCCTGTTGTGCTTGTGATCGCGATACTGTCATAATACTAGATGATTAAAATCTATCACAAGGAGTCAACTTTTTGTTTTCACATCACTGATACATTAAATATAACATATGATACACTGCTATTGTTGCGATTATCAATACACTACCCTTGCTTGTCACCTTGCATTGCAACTCTCATAGGGACTTCATCAATCAGGAAGAATGCTGCTGCCTTTGTCAACGTCATCAACAGCAATGTTGATGCTAACCTTCTGGCTCCTTCTCGACATCTATGGTTGCCTCGCAGAAGATCCAACAACCTTTACACCATCTGGTAAGTGGAATTTTTCTATCCAGTCAATTTATGCTACGTAAGAGAACATTTATATGTCACTGCTACTTTACATGTTGCGCAGAACTTTCTGTCTAGCACTACTACACGTGCACACACGCACGCACACACACATGCACACACGCACGCACACAGGGGCAGAATGTCCTATGTTCTTCAAAATCATATAGTGTCTTACAGAATGTAGTGCTGCAAATTGCACCAGCCTCCACTGTTGCTGCTCACGGAACGGGTGATAGCTGTACATGCCGGTGTAATTTGCTGCTCTATTTTAGACCAGTAAAATGCTCTAAAACATAATTTCTGATTTGCCCTTTTGTACTCGAGGCATTGCTGCATAATGGAATGTACATATTGGGTTAGGTAAAAAACAAGGTAAAAATAAAACCCAAATAATAAGGACTCGTAAAGTACATGATGTCAAAATTACAGTTAAAAAATGCCGCATTGAATATGTCACTGGTCATTAGTAGGATGAGGTGATGAGGAATGTAATCGAGGACCAGTATTGAGGTGATTCATTCACATTAAGAGAAAGGAAGGGCAGAACAAGAACAACCTGATCGTATTTATGAATGTCTGTTGTTAAAATTACAGGTACTGATCTGAGGTAAACAGGCCCATATATTGCTCCTGTTCTCTGGAAAAGTTACATGCATAATACACATTCCACAAAATTGTATTCTTGTAACAAAACACGCTCCAATTTAGCAGACACAGAAGTAGCTGCAGACCACCCTGTCCACATGATGGTGGCTCACACCCGATACAAGCCCGTACACTTTTCACGTAATTGTTAACCCAACAAAGACATTTCAAACCCAAATACCAACTGTACAGTCATACACAATACTGTATGACTAAGGTTTCCATGTCACATCCTATAATTATCCAGGGTTTTGTTTGGCAATAAGGAAAACTCAGCCGGATCTTGTCAGTCAACACTGAGACCGGGCAGTACCAATGATGCAGTGAATCAATGTTTTCAGAAAGATGGTCTTATCATACCTACAGTGCATAGTGTTCAATTGAACCAACAAGATTTCATCATAATCAACATAATTTTCTTCAGGATTGTTCAAGATATAAAGTTGAAAGATGAAAATAAATGTGGGCTTTTACATTGAATTGGACAAGTAGAACCTGTTTTTTTTACCGATATGGGTTAAGATTTCATTTTTAAATTGTTCAGTTGAAACCTTAGAAACCTTTATATTTCATCAGTTTAACCTACTTTAGCAGGTGTGTTGTCTTCTGAACAAACGTCCATTTACAGGAAGTGTTATCTGGCTATAAGTAACATATGTGTCCTGGTACTGTAAATATCCTACTTATTCACAAAGTTTTCATTTGAAATCTTTGTTTCATTGTATGAGTTCCATTATGTACCTATGGCTTACATATAGCCATTTCTATTCATGTATCCAGCGCTCCTTTCAGGTCATGAAAATATTACAGTTGTGAATTGAACCTTTTTCAGAATGTTTAATCCTGGTCTTTACATGTTTTACGACATAACATTATCCTTAAAAGCAATCATGCTATACTTGTATATGAATGAATAAATGAATGAATGACTTACAAAATGTGTGTGCGTGCGTGCGTGCATGCATGCTTGTGTGTGTAGAAAGAAAAAGTCATTGTGCATCCTATAAACACACATAGATTTGATTCAGCAAAATCTATGACATTTCTTGTTCACATACTTTTATCGTACACTAGATGGGTGATCCAGCAATGCCCAGGTGTATTAATCCAATGCCTGAGGGTATTATTACTGGTTTTTGCCAACGAAAACCTGTTCTTGTCATTTGTCTTATCAGATACCTGTTTTTGCCTGTTGTTTTTCCCATGTGGTGGCAAAAGCTGCCAACCCTGTATCATTTTGAGGTATTAAATAAAATAAAATAATTTAGTTGATGTGGACAGAATTGTGCAAGGTAGAAAACTTGACCCATATTAAAGTATAATGGCACGCATATTTTTATGCAAACAGCAACGCCATTATGTTACCGTTGCTAATTACAGACTGTGTCCAGGTGCCTGAGGCTATCCAGCACAAAGGAAGTTCATTTGATCATTATGGTGAAAAGTCTTGTTCGAGTGCAAAGTGTCACTCCACAGAAATGTATTTTCAGTTTGAAGCGTTACATTGGGTGTAATAGACACCGTTACATGGATCAATACCCTCCTAAGTTAACACTATGTCCAGTATAATGCTTGCATACTTAGCATACCACAGCAGTGAGACCTGGCCAATATACATGCAGCATAAGAGGAGATTGCATACTTTCAACATGCATGCAATGTCTCAGAATGATACTAAACATTCATAGGCATCAGGGTTCGTAGGGTTTACCACCACATGATAAAACACGACTGGCAATCGTAAAACATGATTGGCAAAAAATAGGTATTTTTTACAAGTTTTTGAATAGGTCTGCCAGGGATTAAAATGTGAAGCACTAGTCATAGGAACAGGATACTGTGTTATATTTAAGAACTTACCTTTTTTTTTTTTACCTTTTTAAAACCAGTAATGTCATAAGTTCACTTTTATGTATAAGGAAATACTGCTTGTGCTCGTGTGATTTCCTAATGACGTCTGGCATGAAATGTGAAGAACAAATATTTGTATATATTTCCATATCTCTGGTATTCCAGTGACACCTGACTCAAAACTATGAAAACAAGCTTTAATACTTTCCTTAAGGTCACTGGTTAGATAGTGTTTGGTTTTGTGGAATTAACAATTAAAACATTACAACAGAAAATGCAAGTTGCAAACTTATAAATGTGGACAAGTGCTGCAAATAAAGAAACATGTAAACCGCTATTCCTGCACGGAATTCAATCTTTCTTTGTGAGATAATATAAACAGGTGTGTACCACCTTTTAAGACGTATGTCATTTCATAGTAGAAATTGTATCATACGTGTGAAAAGTGGAAAAGGTCAGCAAATGTACTTCCAGTTTGAATATACGTCTCGTTGTGCTTAATGGGTCTCGCCTGTATTTAAGTCCAACGGCTACAGTTGATAAAGAACATCCTGATTCTCCTGTCAGGGCAACTTAAACCTTGGGTAGGTTGATAAAACGCATCCTGAAGTGTGTCTGTCTGTGTGGTCCCACATGCATGCATGTGTGCAGTGCCTTGCATGCAATTAAAGCTACTCGTGGTTGCACTGATTGATGATGGTGGACAGTTATCCCTGGAGATGGTCTGTATGCACTCACTCATCGGGCAAGGTATACTGTGCTAATTGGTACAACATTGATGAGGAAGCAGCTGTTAATTTAAACAAGCATGGTAATTAGCATACTTGCCAAGGGTGATGGATGAAAGGCCAGGTTGGAGGGGCAATGGTAGAGCTAAGGTTTGGGCTGCCTGCTGAATGTGGGACATTGAAGATCCAAGTGCCTGGATCATTGTGTCTCGGTACCGAAATGCTGGGTCTGCACTGTTCACATACAGCAAACTGGTCAACGCCAAACTCTCTGTTCTGCCTCATTCCTTTCCTGTGTCCTTTCTTGTGGGCTGTCAGGATTTGAGTCCATCTGGTGCTGTTTTGAAACTTGGGGGCAGTTTTGTTCACCCCACTTTGCCGTGTCTTTCAGAGGGGACAATAAAGCAAACTGTTAGTCCTTCCTAACTTTTATCTAGGCCAGGGTAAGGAAAATAACTTGGCAACTATGCATAACCTGCCGTTGAGATGCAGTGCTAGTCTGATGTTTACCACTGCGGGTGTTGACAGTGGCAACACTCATTTTAGAAAATGCATTTATAGTTTAATTAGCAGGTTAACAACTTCCACTAATTTAATTGTACAGTGTACTGGGCAATTCCAGCATTATGGATGTGGCACTTTGCATAAAAAATTGTGTGTTGTCATTTCAATAGTGTATAAAGATTTTAAATCTAATTCTTTTGGATGATGGATTATGTTAATATGATGTCTTGTACAGTACTGCATATTAATTAATATTGGGACAAATTAATTAATATTTTTATTGAAAAACCGTTATGAACGTGGCATGGCACGCAACCTGTTTTGACCCCAGTGAAATGTAAGTGCAAAACTCTGCTCTGATGTAGAAGATGGATCTTTTAAATAATTATTTTTAATAAGCTTAATAATTGTTATAATTAATGTATGATTAGATTAGTTTATATTGTCAATAATTTTGGAGCTGTCTGCAATAGTATGTCCGTTATGGATGTGGCATGAACATTATGGATGTGGCATGAACATTATGGATGTGGCATGAACATTATGGATGTGGCATGAACATTATGGATGTGGCATGAACATTATGGATGTGGCATGAACATTATGGATGTGGCATGAACATTATGGATGTGGCATGAACATTATGGATGTGGCATGAACATTATGGATGTGGCATTGTGCAAATTGTTTAATGACACATTGTCCTTGTTCAGCCTGTATTATTATTATTAATTAGAACATTTAGTTGTTAGTAAGTTTCATACAAACACAGAAAACTAGTAATTGAAGTTTTAATTAACAATTTAACACCAACTAAGCATTGTTAGGAAAGAGTTAATTTGAAGGATACTAATCTTTTCAAATCATCAATCGCAAATTAAAGAAAACGTGGATTTATAATTTAAATGTATTCTTAGTCACATCATAGTCAGTATACTGTTATATATAATTATAATATAGGGAAATTTATATTTTTCTGAAGTCAGACATACTGAGCTCCGAATATTGAATTGTCAAGCGAAGGTTTCACTTGCAAGTGCAGTACATGACATTTCGGTCTACTGACCAATCATCATTGTCATCAGTGGACAATTTTGCCCCATTGTTTGTCAAGGAAACTATTATTAGCCAGTGGATTTTGTCAACATTGCTACTGGTAGAAGGTAATTCTGCATTGTCGATGCATTTTTACTTAACATGCACACTACTATGAAGTTGCTTTAAATGGCAAATGTAGATGTTCATGGATGCAACAGAGCCTCCCGTTACTGATTGTAATGGCTCTGTTAAATCATCAATCAATTAACTTTAAGAAGACCTGCAGTTCAGCATCAAGCCACTTGATGTGGTGGCTGGTCCTAATGCCTGGTGTTACTGGACAAATGTTGTATGGCAATTTGATTGCTTGGTGTAAATGATCAATCTGATGGATCCACCCAACAATTAATATATGCCTGTACAGATGAATTAGCACCTGTAACCCCCAACTACTGGTAGTTGGTTGCAAACCACGTCACAAACTGCATGTTTCAGTACGCCACCGACTCCATCAACACCTATGTGAAGTGGTGAAAATAAACCACAAAACACCAGAATTTTTTATGCAGCACTAATGAGAGAGAGAGAGAGACAGACAGACAGACAGACAGACAGACAGAATAGGCAATGTATCCATTTTTGAAATAAAAGGCTTGCACATCTAACCAAATCTTTAGTTGTTTCACCCTTGCAAGTTCTTGCTAGGATTGTTGTCTTGTCATCAACTATGCTATTGGAAACAAAAATATTATAGTCAGGTGTTTGGATCCCTTCTCAAGCATTTTGTACATGTATTAACAAAGACTGGCACATTGACTCAGTGTCGTTTATTAACAAAGACTAGCACATTGAATCAGTGATGTGATACTTGTCCCATGAGCAGAACGAGCTTGTTGTGAATGCGGAGGCAGCCGTATAGTCAGTCAATTCGTAACTTCCTCAACCTGTGGAATATGGGAAGGAAGTTGGAAAGATATGTCTATTTAATGAAACACTAAAAATAGCAGGGTCATTCAATATCCCAAGGTAAGTGTAACATCCTATGGAGGATGTGTAGACGTTTGATAACCTAACCTATAGTAATGTGTGGGCTCAAAGGATTTATAGCCTTTTGGATGTAGGGCCAACCACTCGGTTATGGCACAGAGCTACTTCGTTATATAAGGTGTAGAGGTGTATACCCAGCCAAACACATTTTATATAACTAGATCCATTTAGAGGCACCACAACTTTGTTTTAATAATGATTAGACTTTAACTATATGTAATAAATATGTTAATGAGGAAAATTAACTTGACACACACACCATGTTTGCATGTAATTAAGTTATATATTGTAATAATAAGAGAAGGGGTAAATATTTACCAAAAAGTTGTTTCGTCAATTTACTCCTTTTCAAATAGCAACTAATAACAACAAAATATTATAATAATACTGTATCATTATTTTGTATCACTATTATCGTATGTTGTTAGGATTGGACATTTTGTTTTGTTTTTGTATTATTACATGTTGTTTGTTTGTGTTGGAAATAAATGTCATCTTATCTTATAAATGTTACATATTTGTCAAATATATATGGCCCAACTCTGAAGTAGAAACAAGAAAGTTATTTGCTAAGGAATAATTGGAAACGATCAAAGAAGTGTCCCTAACAGGCAGCAACCATTATAGAAGAATATTGTGGAGTAGTAGTTGTACCCTCTACTTTGTGGCATCAGTCAGTGGACCCCCCACCCTTCTCTGACATTCCTGAATGTTATACATATTCCTAGGCAGCATCCATCCCCCCTGGGAACATGTATTAGTGAGGGCAATTAGGGCTAATTAGGCATGCTAGCAGGCTGTATTCCCAGACATGCTTGCAGCAGGCTGTGGGATATACCCCAAGAAGTCACTGAAGGAGAATTGCTAAAGATTTCAAACTCTCAATTTACAACCTATACTTTTTTTATTTATAATGAAATACTGAAACTGTGTTGTTCATATGTCGCTGTAATGATAGTTTGATAGTTCCACACACAGAGTTATCAGTTCAAATTAGAACCACTTGTGACATTTAATTGGTGACATTTAATTTGCATTGCTTAAAATAATGTTGTAAGTTTTTTATATAATGGTTCTTTTTATATGATAATGACATATGGGAGATAGAGTACATGACATTATTTGTGTAGCTGCAAGGCAGGTTTATGTTGTAATTTGTATAGTTTGTGCAAGTTGTTCTGCCAAATCTATTGATTGGGTCTTGCTGAGAAAAAAATATATTGGACTTTTTCTGCAAGACACCCCATTTCCATGATAGTAAACAAACTGACTTTAAAATATAAATACAAATCTCTACATTAGGAAAATTATCTGTATACATTCAAGCAAATTTTTTATGATTAATTTATTTGGTTTTTATACTTCCTGAAAATTGACACAGGTTAGAGACACTTTCTTTTGATGTGCTGCAAAAGTTTTTAGCTTTAAAAATATTTCACTTCCTGTAGCTGTATTACAGGGTGAATACCGTGTTTATGCCCCAACAGTGTGGCTGTTTGTTGACACATAGCAAACATGTCTGTTTGCATGTGATAACAGTAGCTTTCTGTTGTTGATTACTGGTTATAAAAAGGTAAGTTTTATGTAGAGCAGTATCCAGTCCTCAGGATGGCCCAGATGCTCATGTTCTTACTGCATGGAGTCCTTTATGCTGTCAAACCTGCTGTCTATCCATCGTTCCACATTTGTTACCTATTCAGCACAATTGTAATATGGATGTTGTCTTCTTTGCAGATTTAAAGTCATTCAAACACCCTAACAGTGGCTACTATCGCCATCTGGTGATTGATTCATCTGCAAATAACCTCTATGTGGGAGCAATGTAAGCATTCATCAGAATAACACATTTCTCATGCATCCCGTCACAGTATTATTCTTTAGCATAGGAGTACAGTGTAAGCATTAGAACAGTACTATTCAGACACAACTGTTATACAATGGCTGTACACATGGGTACAATGCAAAAGCATCAGAACAATACAGTCATCCAGACACAACTAGTATACAATGGCTGTACACATGGGTACAATGCAAAAGCATCAGAACAATACAGTCATCCAGACATAACTAGTATACAATGGCTGTACGCATGGGTACAATGCAAAAGCATCAGAACAATACAGTCATCCAGACACAACTAGTATACAATGGCTGTACACATGGGTACAATGCAAAAACATCAGAACAATACAGTCATCTGGACACAACTAGTATACAATGGCTGTACACATGGGTACAATGCAAAAGCATCAGAACAATACAGTCATCCAGGCACAACTAGTATACAATGGCTGTACACATGGGTACAATGCAAAAACATCAGAACAATACAGTCATCCGGACACAACTAGTATACAATGGCTGTACACATGGGTACAATGCAAAAGCATCAGAACAATACAGTAATCCAGACACAACTAGTATACAATGGCTGTACACATGGGTACAATGCAAAAGCATCAGAACAATACACAGTCATCACTCACAACTATCATAGAGTTTGCCTGAGGCCACTTGAATCATGTTGCAACTTTGAAACCAGTGTCTGAATCGGAAGAGTCATCATACATTTGGCATGCAGTAACTTATCCTTGGGCGTTATTACAAATTACCTTTTGTCCTATAGTTAACTTTGATAATACATATTTTGTATTTATTACACATCCTTTTTCTTCTGTATTACCATAAATAATATTATATGTGCATAATCCCACTCTGCAGAAGTGTTGTACTGTTATGATTCTATACAATGTGGATGAAGTTGGTGATTGTATACAACATGGATGACGTGCAGGTTAAACTAATAAAATGGGTACACACACTGCTACTCTGTAGTGCTAGCAAAAAATATATAAATACAAAGTGCCTAAACATCCAGAGTGGCCAACCTTCCCTTGAAGGTGTCTAGGGTTGGGGATGTGTCTATGCAGTCAGGCAGCTGGTTCCATAAGCGGATACCAGCTGGGAGATGGAGTGTTTAAAAATGTCAGTCCTGCTGTAGGGGATGTGATAAGGCAGATGGATGTATGAAAAATGCTGATAATATATTTATAATTGGTTGTCTTGTAGCAGCTGGACAAGACATAACATTGTAATTTGGAGCACACAAAAATCAGTACTTCTGTACACGTACAAAGTAAATTGGTTCTGTAAACAATGCTTATTTTGTAAACAGATGTTTCGTCACATTCCTAGATACAAATGTGTGTTTTGTCTTTTGCAGGGAATATGTGTTCCGTTTGGATGCCACAGACATCAGACAGGTTTGTTACTACTAACACACGCATGCACGCACACACACATACACACTTGTTACTTTGACACCTATGCACACACACACATACACGCGTATGATCGTGCATGCACACACCACGTGCACGCACACACGTGCATGTTTGCATGCATACACAAACACACTCCAGTCATCTGCCACTGGTTCATCTCTATTAGTTAGTCTCGCACATTTTGGACATCTCCTATCCCTCAGTAAATTTTCTCCCGAGAGTTACCGTCCTTTGGAGTGCTCAGGCAGTGTCACGAATCCCCCCTTTCACTTTTTATAAATATACTGTAATGTTTATCTGTAGCATTGATGTAACTATATCTCATGGCAATTTGTTGGTGTGATTGATGAAGGTTTTTGCCAGTTTGGTACCAGTTCTTTGTATACTTTACGATGCATTGTATGTTTGTTTTTCGTGTAATATTAATAGTGTCTTGTCAATTTTTTAGCACTACACCCAGTCACAGAAACTCAGCCCAGTTTCTGGAGAGGAAGCAACATGTCTGAGAAAAGGGAAAAACAAGGTAGGTAGATATCATGGCTACTATTAATTCACAGGGCACCGAGCTCTGCATGAAATATATATATGTATATATATATATGTATGAAATGTTTCAGGGCAAAATGCGATAAATGCCATTTTTACAATTTTGCTTGGTTAGAACGTTTGTTCTGTTCAACAATGTTCACAAAAGAGTACTGTTTTCAAAATGCAATTAATGCCAACAGCCTTTTTTCACAACATAGAAAAATCCAGACGATTAATTGGTACCCTTCCCTGCACCACCGGCTAGGTGTAATAAAGGTGCTCTTTGTAAATGGTAGTTGTAACATAATTGACGACTTTGAAAAGCAAGTCATGCCATCTCTCAAACTAAGAAAGGGTAAACTGAAGAGACAGACAGTCTAAGCTTAAACACTCCTTCGAGCCATTGTCCGTCAGACAGCTTGACCATGATGCCTGCTGCCAATGGTGCTCATCATAATAATATACACTGGTAATCTGCCATGTTTTAGCCGTGTTCATGCAATGTCTATAATGTTCATTTATTTTGTCTGCTGTTTTACTGCATGTTTTTGTATAATGCAGTCATGTCTGTTCTACCTCAAGACAAATTTCTTAACTGAGACAATAAAGAATATCTTATCATAAAACTCAAGCAAGGTTCACTTGCTATACATAAAACTGAAAGAACACCCAATAGACTTCAGTAATGGCAATGCGACTGAGTTTTGCTGAGCTGACATGCTTATTGTTAACTTATTGTTAACACAAATTCATTATCAGCTACAAAATCTCTTGCGTAACTTCTACTCCTAAACCTATGATATTTAGACTGAACGAAAACATGCCAACAAGGTTTCTAAATGACAGCCATTAATTAGTTCATCATTAGTGCATACGCAAATTGTCAGATGTAAGTAGAAGATGACTCGGTGCCTAGTTATAAATTTACATTGAGATGTTGACCAAATTCGTTACTTTAGTTTCTTGGTTTATTTGTTATAAGAAACAAAACACAAAAATAGATAGCGTTATCAGAAGATATTTAAAAAATGTGCGTAAATCCTCTCAGTAACGCCACATGCCATTCTGTTCTTTCATGTAGGGGTGTAATTACAGAATTGTACATAACGAGATAATTATCCAAGGTATGTGAACAAGTTTTATACAGTTGTTTTCAGAGGAGAATGGTGTGTATAATAAAATAAACTTGTTCATTGAGATGTTGCCTCCTTCATGGAGAAAATGTCTTGTGAAAAGTAAAGTGACAAAACGGAACACAAATTTGAATTTGTTGGGAAATGTGCCATATGCCACATATAGTAAATGTTATCAAACAACTAACTTGTCAATATAACTTCATAGTTTATTTTGTCTGCTTTCTAACAGTAGAACACATTTAAAAATTCATTGAGAAATAATACAGTTATCTCAATTTTAAACGAAGGGCAGTGATTTTCTGATGCTGACAAAATGATTTCTTGGATATGGTCAGGAAGTGGCTGCAATTTGTCTGCACTAGCTTCAGGATAAAATGGGTTAAGAAGTTAAATTAGAGTAAAAATGTTGTCAACTTTTGCAGGAGTTTGATTGCAAGAACCACATACGTTCCATCATCATACACCCTGACAAGGTCGTTGTGTGTGGAACCGGGGCCTATCAGCCACGAACATTCTCACTGGGCGTAAGTAACACAAGACTGTCTCGTTGTACATGGACTGTACATATAAATAAGCGAATGATTCATCAATGCCTTTTTAACAATGCGATACATATATATTTTACAAGAATTGTGATGCATGCGATACGTGCACATAACAAGCCAAACGAGAGAATATTGGATGTATGCATTGGATGTAATTATTACAAAGTTTCATAAACATTGAATTCTCAGGATCTCTTGCCATCCAGCTGTATATTGCAGTGCAAATATATTGTTTCTCTTGCATAACTATGTATTGTTATGTATCATGATATCTATCGTATTGTGGCACAAATATGATATGAATCATGTCATAGCTTAGTATATCGTGATGTCCCCACACACAGGTCCTGCAGAGAAGTCATCTTAACGCCAGTAGAAACTATCAAGGAATGGAAGTAGCATGATGTGCAGACTATATATTACACCAAAACAGAGTAAAACCGTCATTTCAGGGCCATATGATTCATAATTATTAACTTAAATCAGCTTCTATGATATCTGTCCCTACACACGGTAGTTTAATCAGTAACAATTAGACAATGTAATGTTTTAATATGTGACATTCTATCTTGGCATTATTGTTGTTGTAGAAAAGGAGTTTAGATGTCATTGAAGCTGGACTCAAAGGAAGTGGAATTGCTCATTGTCCATTTGATCCAAATGACAATGCCACTTACATCTATATAGGTAAGTGTCTTTACACGTGTTGCCATCACTGCAGTTGTTAACATTTCGTATCTTAATATTTCAGACCAACCGACAGACACATTTATTTTGACCATAACTACATACATACATATACAAATTAAAATAATTTACATAAATATGAAGGTCAGGGAGACTTCTTGATGTCTTCATTTCTAGTATTTTAATCACTATTTCTATGTTACATCCACAGGCAAAAAACAAGATACTTATGCTGATAAATGACATAGTTATTATCACATGTTCATAGCATCTATGATTTAACAGTTTAGTGTTAGGCAATATATATTTAAAATACAAGCAGTTTTGTATTTTGTTAATTTCCAGATAAAGAAAACTCCTGATCACACCCAATTACTGTATTCTACAACAGTATTGCCTTCACCGCAGTTGCTAACATTTTTTTCTTAATTCCTGCATCATCCATTGTTTTTTCTTAATTCCTGCACCATCCATTGTTTTTCTTAATTCCTGCGCCATCCATTGTTTTTCTTAATGCCTGCACCATCCATTGTTTTTCTTAATTCCTGCACCATCCATTGTTTTTCTTAATTCCTGCACCATCCATTGTTTTTCTTAATTCCTGCACCATCCATTGTTTTTCTTAATGCCTGCACCATCCATTGTTTTTCTTAATTCCTGCACCATCCATTGTTTTTCTTAATTCCTGCACCATCCATTGTTTTTCTTAATTCCTGCACCATCCATTGTTTTTCTTAATTCCTGCACCATCCATTGTTTTTCTTAATTCCTGCACCATCCATTGTTTTTCTTAATGCCTGCACCATCCATTGTTTTTCTTAATTCCTGCACCATCCATTGTTTTTCTTAATTCCTGCACCATCCATTGTTTTTCTTAATTCCTGCACCATCCATTGTTTTTCTTAATGCCTGCACCATCCATTGTTTTTCTTAATGCCTGCACCATCCATTGTTTTTCTTAATTCCTGCACCATCCATTGTTTTTCTTAATGCCTGCACCATCCATTGTTTTTCTTAATTCCTGCATTTCTAGCATTTTATTCACTATCTTTATATCACCTCGATAGGCAAAAAACAAATTAGCATGCTGATAAATAACAGTTATTATCACATGTTTGTAGCATCTCTGACTTATTATCTAATTATTGTTTTGTATTTTGTTTAATTCCAGAAAAAGGCAATCCCGATGACATCCCATCACTGTATTCTGCAACAGTGACAGATTTTGCTAAGTCTGATCCGATTATATATCGCCCAAAACTCAAAAAGAACAACGTTGTCAAGTATGACCTTCTACGGACCCTGCCACAGGACAGAAAGTGGCTGAATGGTGAGATTATCTTGTAGTTTATTTTGCATCTGTCAACATTTAAAGGCTACAAGCCCAACGCATATTGTAAGAAACTTTTTCAAAATCATCTGCTAGTATACATGGTCATTATGACTACGGAACAATGTAGTACGTTTGTGTTATAATAAAATAAATGGTAATTAAATAACAGTCTATCACCAAAATGAGTCAACATCACACATGATTTTTTGTGTCCCGGAAGGATTCAGGTAATTAAGAACATTTTGGTATCAATATGAAGTCAAGATTACGATATACCACATCCAAGTATTTTTTGTAGTTAGAACAAATGGAAGCCAAAAGTTGACACTGGTTTTAATGTTCAACATCAAAGCAAAAAATGGGACAAATTTGGTTAACCAAAGTTAAAAAGTTTGTAGCAGAGCGGGATATGGATGGTAGTGGTTGGCACATCCGCCTTGCATGTCGAGTTCAGAGTTCAAAACCTGAACCAGGCATGGTATGTTTGGTGTAAAACCCTGATGTCGGTCCCGTCTCTATTTGGGACATAACACAACCACTGAGGACAACATGCTCCCTCAGTACCAGCATAGAAAGGTCGGTTTGGTGGTAATGTTCTGAATAAAGACTAGTTGAATGATACGTTCTAAGACCATAACGTTCTAACTTCAACACATAAAGATGAGTCATTAAATAGAATGTTGCAGATTTTTGTGTGACTAAATCATACGATGGAATCAAACAACAGTTTCTGCAGATAGAGTCGATTAATTGCTTAGATGAACCTGTTTGACAAGCTTTTTCTGTTGTCATTTTACAGAAGCGAATTTTGTTGGTTCATTTGACATGGATGACTATGTGTACTTCTTTTTCCGTGAATCCGCTGTCGAATATATGAATTGTGGGAAGGCTGTGTACGCTCGTGTCGCTCGAGTATGCAAGGTTCGTACCAAATCGTCCATTTTTTTGTCCTAAAGTAGTCTTATTTTCCATCATTTTTGTGTGTAATTATTCAAACTTTGCAACTTACGTCTGAGTTTATCTTTTTATTACATCTAAATTTATCTATTTAAAGTTGTTTGATTTCCATTAATGCAGTTATGTTAATAACTTGAGTTTGGTTTCGGTTTAGTATGGTTTCTATGCTGATACTTATTGCTGCAAAGTTAAATTATTTACAGTTTAAGCATTTTCAGTTCAAAAAAATTCATTATGTCTCACTAGTATAAAATAAAAACAGATTCTACAGTCTAATTAATTAGCTTTATGAAAGTATTACACACATTTGTTTAATTGTCAGTTCTTCCGTAATTGTTCTTCTTGGTCATCCTTTAATTCTACACAGAGTTATGAGTATTCACAATTCCATGAAAATCAATATACATATTTCATTTCATTTGGTCACAGACATATCTTCAAGTCTTCAAGAATATACTGCTAAAATGTGATACTGCACTATCCTGCAGTTTGTAACATAATTGTGGGCAAAAAAATAAATCAATAAGTTAATAAAATAAACAAATAAATAATTAAAACTGAAAAATAAAAATGTGCAGTCCATGATTAAAACAAAACAATATATTTCAATTAAGA
>CM034541.1:19479228-19847635 GCA_020002185.1 Paraescarpia echinospica
TATAATGAAATACTGAAACTGTGTTGTTCATATGTCGCTGTAATGATAGTTTGATAGTTCCACACACAGAGTTATCAGTTCAAATTAGAACCACTTGTGACATTTAATTGGTGACATTTAATTTGCATTGCTTAAAATAATGTTGTAAGTTTTTTATATAATGGCTCTTTTTATATGATAATGACGTATGGGAGATAGAGTACATGACATTATTTGTGTAGCTGCAAGGCAGGTTTATGTTGTAATTTGTATAGTTTGTGCAAGTTGTTCTGCCAAATCTATTGATTGGGTCTTGCTGAGAAAAAAATATATTGGACTTTTTCTGCAAGACACCCCATTTCCATGATAGTAAACAAACTGACTTTAAAATATAAATACAAATCTGTACATTAGGAAAATTATCTGTATACATTCAAGCAAATTTTTTATGATTAATTTATTTGGTTTTTATACTTCCTGAAAATTGACACAGGTTAGAGACACTTTCTTTTGATGTGCTGCAAAAGTTTTTAGCTTTAAAAAATATTTCACTTCCTGTGGCTGTATTACAGGGTGAATACCGTGTTTATGCCCCAACAGTGTGGCTGTTTGTTGACACATAGCAAACATGTCTGTTTGCATGTGATAACAGTAGCTTTCTGTTGTTGATTACTGGTTATAAAAAGGTAAGTTTTATGCAGAGCAGTATCCAGTCCTCAGGATGGCCCAGATGCTCATGTTCTTACTGCATGGAGTCCTTTATGCTGTCAAACCTGCTGTCTATCCATCGTTCCACATTTGTTACCTATTCAGCACAATTGTAATATGGATGTTGTCTTCTTTGCAGATTTAAAGTCATTCAAACACCCTAACAGTGGCTACTATCGCCATCTGGTGATTGATTCATCTGCAGATAACCTCTATGTGGGAGCAATGTAAGCATTCATCAGAATAACACATTTCTCATGCATCCCGTCACAGTATTATTCTTTAGCATAGGAGTACAGTGTAAGCATTAGAACAGTACTATTCAGACACAACTGTTATACAATGGCTGTACACATGGGTACAATGCAAAAGCATCAGAACAATACAGTCATCCAGACACAACTAGTATACAATGGCTGTACACATGGGTACAATGCAAAAGCATCAGAACAATACAGTCATCCAGACACAACTAGTATACAATGGCTGTACGCATGGGTACAATGCAAAAGCATCAGAACAATACAGTCATCCAGACACAACTAGTATACAATGGCTGTACACATGGGTACAATGCAAAAACATCAGAACAATACAGTCATCCGGACACAACTAGTATACAATGGCTGTACACATGGGTACAATGCAAAAGCATCAGAACAATACAGTCATCCAGACACAACTAGTATACAATGGCTGTACACATGGGTACAATGCAAAAGCATCAGAACAATACAGTCATCCAGGACACAACTAGTATACAAATGGCTGCACACATGGGTACAATGCAAAACATCAGAACAATACAGTCATCCGACACAACTGTTATACAATGGCTGTACACATGGGTACAGTGCAAAAGCATCAGAACAATACAGTCATCCAGACACAACTAGTATACAATGGCTGTACACATGGGTACAATGCAAAAGCATCAGAACAATACAGTCATCCAGACACAACTAGTATACAATGGCTGTACGCATGGGTACAATGCAAAAGCATCAGAACAATACAGTCATCCAGACACAACTAGTATACAATGGCTGTACACATGGGTACAATGCAAAAACATCAGAACAATACAGTCATCTGGACACAACTAGTATACAATGGCTGTACACATGGGTACAATGCAAAAGCATCAGAACAATACAGTCATCCAGGCACAACTAGTATACAATGGCTGTACACATGGGTACAATGCAAAAACATCAGAACAATACAGTCATCCGGACACAACTAGTATACAATGGCTGTACACATGGGTACAATGCAAAAGCATCAGAACAATACAGTAATCCAGACACAACTAGTATACAATGGCTGTACACATGGGTACAATGCAAAAGCATCAGAACAATACACAGTCATCACTCACAACTATCATAGAGTTTGCCTGAGGCCACTTGAATCATGTTGCAACTTTGAAACCAGTGTCTGAATCGGAAGAGTCGTCATACATTTGGCATGCAGTAACTTATCCTTGGGCGTTATTACAAACGACCTTTTGTCCTATAGTTAACTCTGATAATACATATTTTGTATTTATTACACATCCTTTTTCTTCTGTATTACCATAAATAATATTATATGTGCATAATCCCACTCTGCAGAAGTGTTGTACTGTTATGATTCTATACAATGTGGATGAAGTTGGTGATTGTATACAACATGGATGACGTGCAGGTTAAACTAATAAAATGGGTACACACACTGCTACTCTGTAGTGCTGGCTAAAAAATATATAAATACAAAGTGCCTAAACATCCGGAGTGGCCAACCTTCCCTTGTATGTGTCTAGGGTTGGGGATGTGTCTATGCAGTCAGGCAGCTGGTTCCATAAGCGGATACCAGCTGGGAGATGGAGTGTTTAAAAATGTCAGTCCTGCTGTAGGGGATGTGATAAGGCAGATGGTGGCCTCTTGTTGTCAGTGTGGATGTATGAAAAATGCATGCGTCCTGATAATATATTTATAATTGGTTGTCTTGTAGCAGCTGGACAAGACATAACATTGTAATTTGGAGCACACAAAAATCAGTACTTCTGTACACGTACAAAGTAAATTGGTTCTGTAAACAATGCTTATTTTGTAAACAGATGTTTCATCACATTCCTAGATACAAATGTGTGTTTTGTCTTTTGCAGGGAATATGTGTTCCGTTTGGATGCCACAGACATCAGACAGGTTTGTTACTACTAACACACGCATGCACGCACACACACATACACACTTGTTACTTTGACACCTATGCACACACACACATACACGCGTATGATCGTGCATGCACACACCACATGCACGCACACACGTGCATGTTTGCATGCATACACAAACACACTCCAGTCAGCTGCCACTGGTTCATCTCTATTAGTTAGTCTCGCACATTTTGGACATCTCCTATCCCTCAGTAAATTTTCTCCCGAGAGTTACCGTCCTTTGGGGTGCTCAGGCAGTGTCACGAATCCCCCCTTTCACTTTCCATAAATATACTGTAATGTTTATCTGTAGCATTGATGTAACTATATCTCATGGCAATTTGTTGGTGTGATTGATGAAGGTTTTTGCCAGTTTGGTACCAGTTCTTTGTATACTTTACGATGCATTGTATGTTTGTTTTTCGTGTAATGTTAATAGTGTCTTGTCAATTTTTTAGCACTACACCCAGTCACAGAAACTCAGCCCAGTTTCTGGAGAGGAAGCAACATGTCTGAGAAAAGGGAAAAACAAGGTAGGTAGATATCATGGCTACTATTAATTCACAGGGCACCGAGCTCTGCATGAAATATATATATGTATATATATATATGTATGAAATGTTTCAGGGCAAAATGCGATAAATGCCATTTTTACAATTTTGCTTGGTTAGAACGTTTGTTCTGTTCAACAATGTTCACAAAAGAGTACTGTTTTCAAAATGCAATTAATGCCAACAGCCTTTTTTCACAACATAGAAAAATCCAGACGATTAATTGGTACCCTTCCCTGCACCACCGGCTAGGTGTAATAAAGGTGCTCTTTGTAAATGGTAGTTGTAACATAATTGACGACTTTGAAAAGCAAGTCATGCCATCTCTCAAACTAAGAAAGGGTAAACTGAAGAGACAGACAGTCTAAGCTTAAACACTCCTTCGAGCCATTGTCCGTCAGACAGCTTGACCATGATGCCTGCTGCCAATGGTGCTCATCATAATAATATACACTGGTAATCTGCCATGTTTTAGCCGTGTTCATGCAATGTCTATAATGTTCATTTATTTTGTCTGCATGTTTTTGTATAATGCAGTCATGTCTGTTCTACCTCAAGACAAATTTCTTAACTGAGACAATAAAGAATATCTTATCATAAAACTCAAGCAAGGTTCACTTGCTATACATAAAACTGAAAGAACACCCAATAGACTTCAGTAATGGCAATGCGACTGAGTTTTGCTGAGCTGACATGCTTATTGTTAACTTATTGTTAACACAAATTCATTATCAGCTACAAAATCTCTTGCGTAACTTCTACTCCTAAACCTATGATATTTAGACTGAACGAAAACATGCCAACAAGGTTTCTAAATGACAGCCATTAATTAGTTCATCATTAGTGCATACGCAAATTGTCAGATGTAAGTAGAAGATGACTCGGTGCCTAGTTATAAATTTACATTGAGATGTTGACCAAATTCGTTACTTTAGTTTCTTGGTTTATTTGTTATAAGAAACAAAACACAAAAATAGATAGCGTTATCAGAAGATATTTAAAAAATGTGCGTAAATCCTCTCAGTAATGCCACATGCCATTCTGTTCTTTCATGTAGGGGTGTAATTACAGAATTGTACATAACGAGATAATTATCCAAGGTATGTGAACAAGTTTTATACAGTTGTTTTCAGAGGAGAATGGTGTGTATAATAAAATAAACTTGTTCATTGAGATGTTGCCTCCTTCATGGAGAAAATGTCTTGTGAAAAGTAAAGTGACAAAACGGAACACAAATTTGAATTTGTTGGGAAATGTGCCATATGCCACATATAGTAAATGTTATCAAACAACTAACTTGTCAATATAACTTCATAGTTTATTTTGTCTGCTTTCTAACAGTAGAACACATTTAAAAATTCATTGAGAAATAATACAGTTATCTCAATTTTAAACGAAGGGCAGTGATTTTCTGATGCTGACAAAATGATTTCTTGGATATGGTCAGGAAGTGGCTGCAATTTGTCTGCACTAGCTTCAGGATAAAATGGGTTAAGAAGTTAAATTAGAGTAAAAATGTTGTCAACTTTTGCAGGAGTTTGATTGCAAGAACCACATACGTTCCATCATCATACACCCTGACAAGGTCGTTGTGTGTGGAACCGGGGCCTATCAGCCACGAACATTCTCACTGGGCGTAAGTAACACAAGACTGTCTCGTTGTACATGGACTGTACATATAAATAAGCGAATGATTCATCAATGCCTTTTTAACAATGCGATACATATATATTTTACAAGAATTGTGATGCATGCGATACGTGCACATAACAAGCCAAACGAGAGAATATTGGATGTATGCATTGGATGTAATTATTACAAAGTTTCATAAACATTGAATTCTCAGGATCTCTTGCCATCCAGCTGTATATTGCAGTGCAAATATATTGTTTCTCTTGCATAACTATGTATTGTTATGTATCATGATATCTATCGTATTGTGGCACAAATATGATATGAATCATGTCATAGCTTAGTATATCGTGATGTCCCCACACACAGGTCCTGCAGAGAAGTCATCTTAACGCCAGTAGAAACTATCAAGGAATGGAAGTAGCATGATGTGCAGACTATATATTACACCAAAACAGAGTAAAACCGTCATTTCAGGGCCATATGATTCATAATTATTAACTTAAATCAGCTTCTATGATATCTGTCCCTACACACGGTAGTTTAATCAGTAACAATTAGACAATGTAATGTTTTAATATGTGACATTCTATCTTGGCATTATTGTTGTTGTAGAAAAGGAGTTTAGATGTCATTGAAGCTGGACTCAAAGGAAGTGGAATTGCTCATTGTCCATTTGATCCAAATGACAATGCCACTTACATCTATATAGGTAAGTGTCTTTACACGTGTTGCCATCACTGCAGTTGTTAACATTTCGTATCTTAATATTTCAGACCAACCGACAGACACATTTATTTTGACCATAACTACATACATACATATACAAATTAAAATAATTTACATAAATATGAAGGTCAGGGAGACTTCTTGATGTCTTCATTTCTAGTATTTTAATCACTATTTCTATGTTACATCCACAGGCAAAAAACAAGATACTTATGCTGATAAATGACATAGTTATTATCACATGTTCATAGCATCTATGATTTAACAGTTTAGTGTTAGGCAATATATATTTAAAATACAAGCAGTTTTGTATTTTGTTAATTTCCAGATAAAGAAAACTCCTGATCACACCCAATTACTGTATTCTACAACAGTATTGCCTTCACCGCAGTTGCTAACATTTTTTTCTTAATTCCTGCATCATCCATTGTTTTTTCTTAATTCCTGCACCATCCATTGTTTTTCTTAATTCCTGCGCCATCCATTGTTTTTCTTAATGCCTGCACCATCCATTGTTTTTCTTAATTCCTGCACCATCCATTGTTTTTCTTAATTCCTGCACCATCCATTGTTTTTCTTAATTCCTGCACCATCCATTGTTTTTCTTAATTCCTGCACCATCCATTGTTTTTCTTAATTCCTGCACCATCCATTGTTTTTCTTAATGCCTGCACCATCCATTGTTTTTCTTAATTCCTGCACCATCCATTGTTTTTCTTAATTCCTGCACCATCCATTGTTTTTCTTAATTCCTGCACCATCCATTGTTTTTCTTAATTCCTGCACCATCCATTGTTTTTCTTAATGCCTGCACCATCCATTGTTTTTCTTAATGCCTGCACCATCCATTGTTTTTCTTAATTCCTGCACCATCCATTGTTTTTCTTAATGCCTGCACCATCCATTGTTTTTCTTAATTCCTGCATTTCTAGCATTTTATTCACTATCTTTATATCACCTCGATAGGCAAAAAACAAATTAGCATGCTGATAAATAACAGTTATTATCACATGTTTGTAGCATCTCTGACTTATTATCTAATTATTGTTTTGTATTTTGTTTAATTCCAGAAAAAGGCAATCCCGATGACATCCCATCACTGTATTCTGCAACAGTGACAGATTTTGCTAAGTCTGATCCGATTATATATCGCCCAAAACTCAAAAAGAACAACGTTGTCAAGTATGACCTTCTACGGACCCTGCCACAGGACAGAAAGTGGCTGAATGGTGAGATTATCTTGTAGTTTATTTTGCATCTGTCAACATTTAAAGGCTACAAGCCCAACGCATATTGTAAGAAACTTTTTCAAAATCATCTGCTAGTATACATGGTCATTATGACTACGGAACAATGTAGTACGTTTGTGTTATAATAAAATAAATGGTAATTAAATAACAGTCTATCACCAAAATGAGTCAACATCACACATGATTTTTTGTGTCCCGGAAGGATTCAGGTAATTAAGAACATTTTGGTATCAATATGAAGTCAAGATTACGATATACCACATCCAAGTATTTTTTGTAGTTAGAACAAATGGAAGCCAAAAGTTGACACTGGTTTTAATGTTCAACATCAAAGCAAAAAATGGGACAAATTTGGTTAACCAAAGTTAAAAAGTTTGTAGCAGAGCGGGATATGGATGGTAGTGGTTGGCACATCCGCCTTGCATGTCGAGTTCAGAGTTCAAAACCTGAACCAGGCATGGTATGTTTGGTGTAAAACCCTGATGTCGGTCCCGTCTCTATTTGGGACATAACACAACCACTGAGGACAACATGCTCCCTCAGTACCAGCATAGAAAGGTCGGTTTGGTGGTAATGTTCTGAATAAAGACTAGTTGAATGATACGTTCTAAGACCATAACGTTCTAACTTCAACACATAAAGATGAGTCATTAAATAGAATGTTGCAGATTTTTGTGTGACTAAATCATACGATGGAATCAAACAACAGTTTCTGCAGATAGAGTCGATTAATTGCTTAGATGAACCTGTTTGACAAGCTTTTTCTGTTGTCATTTTACAGAAGCGAATTTTGTTGGTTCATTTGACATGGATGACTATGTGTACTTCTTTTTCCGTGAATCCGCTGTCGAATATATGAATTGTGGGAAGGCTGTGTACGCTCGTGTCGCTCGAGTATGCAAGGTTCGTACCAAATCGTCCATTTTTTTGTCCTAAAGTAGTCTTATTTTCCATCATTTTTGTGTGTAATTATTCAAACTTTGCAACTTACGTCTGAGTTTATCTTTTTATTACATCTAAATTTATCTATTTAAAGTTGTTTGATTTCCATTAATGCAGTTATGTTAATAACTTGAGTTTGGTTTCGGTTTAGTATGGTTTCTATGCTGATACTTATTGCTGCAAAGTTAAATTATTTACAGTTTAAGCATTTTCAGTTCAAAAAAATTCATTATGTCTCACTAGTATAAAATAAAAACAGATTCTACAGTCTAATTAATTAGCTTTATGAAAGTATTACACACATTTGTTTAATTGTCAGTTCTTCCGTAATTGTTCTTCTTGGTCATCCTTTAATTCTACACAGAGTTATGAGTATTCACAATTCCATGAAAATCAATATACATATTTCATTTCATTTGGTCACAGACATATCTTCAAGTCTTCAAGAATATACTGCTAAAATGTGATACTGCACTATCCTGCAGTTTGTAACATAATTGTGGGCAAAAAAATAAATCAATAAGTTAATAAAATAAACAAATAAATAATTAAAACTGAAAAATAAAAATGTGCAGTCCATGATTAAAACAAAACAATATATTTCAATTAAGAATAAAAGGAAAGCTTCCATTTGTGAGCATTGTAAACCATTTATTAAAACATTATTGAAAGGCCATCTTTTCAAGTGGATGGTGAAAAACAATGTTTTGTTTGTTGTTGTTTCTAGATAGACAAAGGAGGAAGGAGCGTTCTAGAGAAGAAATGGACGACCTATGTGAAAGCTAGACTAAACTGCTCACTGCCAGGCGAATACCCGTTCTACTTTAATGAACTTTGTGAGTATCTATCATGGTCCTTTGTGAGTTTCATGGTCCTTTGTGAGTTTCATGATTCTTTATGAGTTTCGTGGTCCTTCATGAGTTTCATGGTTCTTCGTGAGTTTCATGGTCCTATGTGATATTCATGGTCCTGTGTGAGTTTAATGGTCCACCATGAGTTCCACGGTCCTATGTGCATTTCATGGTCCTTTGTGAGTTTCAAGGTCCTTCTTGATTTGCATGGTCCTTTGTGAGTTTCATGATCCTTCGTTAGTTTCATTGTTCTTCGTGAGTTTCATGTTCCTTCATGAGTTTCATGGTCTTTCATGAGTTTCATGGTCCTCTCAAAGAGTTTCATGGTACTTCGTGGGTTTCATTGTTCTTCGTGAGTGTCAAGGTCGTTCGTGAGTTGTACTCCGGAAAATCACATAAAAATGTAGCAGTATGTTTGGTGGAACCTCTGAATTTATCAGTATTAATTAATTCAAAATTTTGCAGAACAGTATAATTTTAAGTATTAAAATGGGTATTTAATATACTCCATAAAAGTGAACTTTGTGTGAAAGTGCTCTTGGAGTAGAGGGAAGCATCCTCCTTCAGTCAACTTTTATCTATGTTATTGTACTCGCACGTTTTCTTTTTATCATTCGTCAGATGATTTTCTGTACTTGTTCGCAGTAAGACGTGTGAAAACACATGAAACCACAGAAGTGTCATCTGTATAGAATGCCCCACAAATAGACAGATTTTTCCATCGAGAAATCAAACACAAATTTATTACCAAAAAATTGACATTTTAGTGAAAGCAGATTTTCAAGAAAAAATGGTATTTCTCACATGAAAAGAGTAATGTTGATACCAGTTCAACATGGATACTTCTGGAAACAGTAATGTTGATACCAGTTCAACATGAATACTTCAGGAAACAGTAATGTTGATACCAGTTCAACATGACTACTTCAGGAAACAGTAATGTTGATACGAGGTCCACATGAATACTTCAGGAAACAGTAAAGTTGACATGATACTCGCCAGTACTGTATGAATACTTCATGAGACTAATGTTGACATGATACTCACCAGTACAGTATGAATACTTCATGAGACAGTAATGTTGACGTGATACTCACCAGTACAGTGTGAATACTTCATGAGGCAGTAATGTTGACATGATACTCGCCAGTACAGTATGAATACTTCATGAGACAGTAATGTTGACATGATACTCGCAAGTACAGTATGAATATTTCATGAGACAGTAATGTTGACATGATACTCGCAAGTAGAGTATGAATACTTCATGAGACAGTAATGTTGACATGATACTCACCAGTACAGTATGAATACTTCATGAGACAGTAATGTTGACATGATACTCACAAGTACAGTATGAATACTTCATGAGACAGTAATGTTGACATATACTCGCCAGTACAGTATGAATACGCCATGAGACAGTAATGTTGACATGATACTCGCCAGTACAGTATGAATACTTCATGAGACAGTAGTGTTGACATGATACTCACCTGTACAGTATGAATACTTCATGAGACAGTAATGTTGACATATACTCGCCAGTACAGTATGAATACTCCATGAGACAGTAATGTTGACATGATACTCGCCAGTACAGTATGAATACTTCATGAGACAGTAATGTTGACATGATACTCGCCAGTCCTCTTTGAGTTTACCGCCCCTATACAGCTCTAGCCTACGATAGATTGCTGTAAACCAGGAAAGTTTTGGAATACCATCAGTGGTTGTATGAGAATTTGTATGTGGCTTGTTAAAATTGCTTATGGAACACACATGGACAAAGCTGGTAATACTGGCCAACAGTTGGCAGTAATAGAAACTTCATACAGGAAACACTTGGTTAAAACATGCACTTGTTGAATAACACAAACATTTGAACTAGGATTAGTTAGTTAGGTGTGCTTAGCGTGTTGGAGAAATAGTTGTTTATCAGTTGTGGTTTCTTTCAGACGACGTCTACAGGAAAGACGGACTGTTCTACGGCATCTTTACAACAACTCAGTACGTGTCGCCTCGGATGATATTATTCATTTCAGTTGTCTTCAAATATTGAAGACAAATTTATTTTTCAAGTGATGTATCAAAAGAAGCATGCGTTTTCAACACAATTAATTTTTACTGCCATTTGTCAGCTGAAATATTGTGAGGCATAATGTTATGAAATAGATGCCTAATAGCACAGTCTAGTGTGTGTAGCTATTTCGATAGATAAGCATTGTAAAGTTGCATTAATAAGAAGAAATGTCTTGCCAGTTGTGCGTTCCAGATATTAATTGAAAACTGTTCCTTCTCGTGTGGTAACACAGCTGTCTTTGTTTGTTTCTGTGACAGGAATGGGCTGTTTGGATCAGCAGTGTGTGCCTTTAACCGAGCCCAGATCGATGCCGCATTCGACAGCAACTTCAAAGAGCAATTTGACACAAAGTACAACTGGCTGAAAGTGCCACAATCTCAAGTGCCGACCCCCCGACCTGGTTCTGTATGTTGTCTAAACCAGACCTCTCACTTCACACATTGAAATTGTAATAACACTGAATTGTTCTAGTGCTGCATCACAAGGGCGTGCATGTGTACGTGTGTGTTTAATTTAGTTACTTTTTACCTGCATTTTTAAGGCATATGTGCATCTTTATATTCTTACATGTTATAATGGTAATTTCTCATGAAATGTTAACAAACTATGTTTGCAACCAGCAAGAAACTGTGTGCAGATGTAAGGTTTAACAAAGTACAACTTCACACAGCTGTCAAATCCTAAATTTTAGGAGTTAGTGTTCCCAATGATTACCACAATGTGTTCTCTTGATGTGACAGAAAGTACAAATTCATAGGGACACATATAAATTTACCCACTCAGAACCCATTTTGTTAACGTTTCATGAGAGATGTGTATTATTAATTAATTATTTTTTTTAACTTATGCATGGTAAAATATATTTTACTACTGTTAAGTGTGTCTGAGTGTTTATATATTTTATTTTAATTCACGACATGTATATCTGATTTTTTTACATTTTATATATACATTTTTATATGGACTTGTCTGAATTAAATTAAACTTTCACTTTGTGTCACAAGAAATGAATTGCCTTGTTATTTCAGTGCGCGAACGACACGCGAAATCAACCAGACAATGTCCTGCAGTTTATTAAGACGCATCCTCTGATGGATTCGTCAGTGAAGCAGAAGAGAGGCCATCCCATGTTTCACCAGGGCAACATTATCTTCCGCAACATAGCAGTCGACGTCGTCAAAGAGTACAAAATATTCTTCCTTGGAACCAGTATGTACTTGACCTAATCCATCTTCAGTCATTACATTGTTTCATGTTTTATTGGGGCTTGACATTTACTGTAGCTTGATTCCCCAGATTGACTGGTATACAGTAATGGTGAGCGAACTAGCTGATGTCAATACCATAACAAAACGTGGCGTCGCGGGGTGTTCACTGCTTGATTATGCCCTGTGTAACAGCGTGGTATTGTTTACATGTGACTGGTTTTGTAGTAGAAAATGTGCCCCTTAATAGTCTAGCTCTCCAATGATTCCAATATGGCGGAGGTAGATGGGATATATATATAACGTATGTGATGCATTGGAAATAAGCTAATTTTCCTTCATTTTTGCACATTCCAGATTGTCATAGTTTTACAAAACATTGTATTTTCTCAAACTTATCCATCCTTTTATGATTTTATAATTGCTTGACTGCAATCTAGGATAGTTAGGCTAATTCAACACACACAAAATCTGACAGTCGACCATTCCAGCCAACTTCACCCGTTCACGCACTTTGAAGCAATATAGCCAGCTTCAGCATTTCCGACTTATTCCTGATTTTGATGAATTAGGTGTTTATTTTTATTATGGCCTGAACCAGTAATCATATGATATATGTAGTACTTAACATTTCTTCCACAACGAATAAAAGCACGACGGCTTTGTGGGACACAGTATAAGCTAGATACTCACTGATGTAGAGCAGGGGCAACTGGAAAATGTTACCTTAACAATTATTACCTTATCGTAATTGATACACATATGTGACACGTTTTACTTCAGATCGTGGCGAAGTTTACAAAGTGGTGCACTGGGATGATGTCACTGGCAAACACCACAGTCACACTGTGGCTGTATGGAAGCCGTTTGGAAACACAGTCAACCCTATCTGGCAGATGAAGCTACACGTGAGTGTGTTTTCTCTGTTACACTTGAGTAACGGCGAGCATGGAAGAGTAAGAGGAACAGAATCTCCCTAGCGATATATTCAAAGGTATATGTGACATGCGACAGCGAACCGGATATTAAGTCACACTTGCCTATTACAGCCACACGAGCCAACAACAGCTGTCCAGGTCATGTCAATGTCAATTTTATGATTTTCGCAGAAAGCGTATAATCTCATATTTCACTGTCCGGTTCATTTTCCTCGACAGATAATCCAAAACTAATAACATGCTAAATGTATGGTTGCTATGGCAATCTCATATAGCCCACTTTTTAAACCTGTTTTTCGCAAAAATGTTTCAGAGGAAGCAGCTGTACCTAGGCACGGATGACAAAGTTGTTCAGTTTCCCATAGAGCAGTGTGAGGCCTACAAGCTGTGCAGTGATTGTGTCAAGGACCCCTACTGCGGCTGGGACTTAAACCAACACCGTTGTACTAACAACGGGACAGGGTGAGTTTTGGTGTGCCTGCGTGCATGTTACAATGGTATGTGTGTTGTAACAGTTTGCCTTGTTGCAGACCCAGTTTAATTTTTGAAAACATAAAACTGAGTAAACCTGGTCTTTTTCAACTGTCGTTGGTGCTTAATTATCACTGTTGTAAGCCTGATCATCCTCACGTTTTTCCGAAACATTTTACGTGGCAGATTTCTAATTTAAACTCCACACAACACCATCTGTATTCCCAGAGAGAAAACATAGATGCCTCTGTATACTGTCTTTAGCATTATCTCATAAATGATCTGTAGTTTTCCTCATTTCTAGTTAAGTTGTAACTATTTTAGTTGTTGCCCCAACAGCCGTGTTCCATCCTGGCATTGTGTGTAACCGTGCACTGATAGCTTTACAGTGAACTGATAGCTTTACAGTGCACTGATAGCTTTATGGTGCACTGATAGCTTTACGGTGCACTTATAGCTTTACAATGCACTGATAGCTTTACAGTGCACTGCATAACTTTACAGTGCACTGATAGCTTTATGGTGCACTGCATAACTTTACTGTGTACTGATAGCTTTATGGTGCACTGCATAACTTTACTGTGCATTGTTAACTTGACGGTGCAATGATAGCTTTATAGTGCACTGATAGCTTTACAGTGCACTGCATAACTTTACTGTGCATTGTTAGCTTGACGGTGCAATGATAGCTTTACAGTGCACTGATAACTTTACAGTGCACTGCATAACTTTACTGTGCATTGTTAGCTTGACGGTGCACTGTTAGCAATACAATGCACAAAAGGCCAATTTTCAGGATTGTCTTCCTTTTAATGTGGCATATGTAGACCATTTGTATTTTTCTGTAAATTAACCATGCATGATATCTATATTGCAGCTTGTTGCAAGGAGTTGATCAGACAGACCCATCTAGGTTCTGTGTTGACAATTACTGTACAGGTTAGTAAACAAACATTATTCCCACCAGGTACGTTTGAATAATGGGCATCAATTAGGTAAACTATTGATTTAAATCCTAGTAGAATTACCAGATTTGTTCTGTTAGGCTACATGCCCTTTTTAGCATTGTCTGACATCGATCTATGACTAAAACTGACTATCAGATCCATCATTTATTTTAATTCTCTGTCAACCAGTCACAACATGAGAAAAAGTTCCACCTGCATCCACAGCCTTTGCAGTGTTCCAGTATCCATTTGACCACAAAATCACCATCATGTGGACGTATCAATCAACAGTCATTAGATGTTGCAACAAACTGTGCAGAAAAAGTGCAGAAAACGTTAACAAAAGGGGCATTGAACAGGGTGACTGAGAGGGGTTAAAAAATTATTTGAATAGCAGAACAACATTGGTAGAGTGTATTTAATTTAGATTGGGAATAAAACATATTAATTTCACTTAATCTGACGAAAAGTACGTAATATTGCTAATGGCCAAGCATGGTTTGTTGCTCAGTGAATGTATGGGTGTACGCTGGTTGTCACTCTGCTCTGGTCAGTCTGTTAGTGCGCAGTACGCATAGAAATATTCTTAAGGTTACATAAATATCTGGTTCTCACACCATTATGAAACTAACAAAATAGTAAGTATGTGAAATGCCGTGGTGTAGTGACTAGCGCATCAGACTCTCGACCGAGACAACTCGGATTCGAATCCTGCCGTGTCGAACCTTGGGCAAGTTCGTTCACTCTACGTTGCTCCAGTTTACTCGGCTGTATGAATGAGTACCTTGTGATAGACAGTGGTGGACAGTTGCATACAAATAGTCTGTGTTTTAATTGTAGCGTGGCTGAATGCTTCCCAGAGAAGGCGAGATGGTGTTGAGTTAAACAGGTCTGCCAGGGAGTGATGTGATGATACGAATATATTAACAGTATCAGTCAGAAGTGTAAAATATCAATGTCCGACGCCAGACTGCATCTGACTGCCCCAAACAAAAGTAATTTTGTTTAATATCAGACATCGTCACTCTGAGATTATCCCTAAACAGAAACATATTGATTGTTATAGCTAAGTCCTACCAGACAAGTGTACGACTCCAGGGCGACCCCGTCTACTTGAAATGTAGTTCGCCCTGCTCAGTGGCGCCCTCTGTCCAGTGGTACCGAGGCAACCACCGGCTGACCATTGACTACAGGAAGTACTTCCTCACTGACAACCAAGGAATTATCATCATGAACGTGACGAGTGTAGATGGCGCCACCTACCGTTGTAAGAGCGGCACGATGTTGCGGACCGAGCACATTGTCCACATCACACGTATGACATTTGTTTCGTACAGTTTCGTTAAACTGACGCTCTCTGTTGCTCGTTTATTGATATATAACGATCTTAAAGCATATCGTTGGGATTTTAATCTCTCTAGAGTTTACAGAATTATTAATTAATCCTGTTAAATGATTAATTCATATAATTATATGAATTAATTTTATTACAATTATGTTTTGTTAATCACTAATGACCATAGCGATATATCGATATCATAACACTGTGTATGCATAATTATTCACAAGCAAGCTCAAAATGATTTGTGTATCTAGATCGTTTTTTGCGATCCAAATTATGCATAAAATACAAGAAATAAGTGGCAGAGAAAGTACTTATTGGAAATTATCATGTTTTAACATAGCACATCTCGAATGTATATTAACTCACAAAGAATTGCTTTAATGCTAGAATGAATATGTCCTGCCCACTAGCCACATTGCATGAGTCCGAAACATTAATGCAACAGGCTACCATGTTTGAATTAAGATGTTTTCTATAAGATAAGGATTCCAATGGGATAATTGATGGTGGTATACAATTAAGGGGTGCACAGATAATCAAACATGGCTTCCAGAATGATGAGTACTGCTGTATTGAACAAGTAGAATTTATAAAAAATTCAATGTGATATGAAATGTATGTTTACCACCCAACTGATTAGAGGTACTATTTTATTACAAGCTGGCAGTAAAACGTGCCGACACCTTAAATCGTCTGCCCAAAGCAGAATTACAGCCAATATGTCAATGATACAATTTTGCCCTGGAATGTTGTTGATGAATGTGATATTGTCACTCCGGCAGTTTTGGCGTCTTGGAGCTGAATAATTAATATTTAAGAAGGAGACAGATCCCGTTTTACGGATGCTGTCTGGAAAGAACGTCCCTCAAAGTATTGGGGCTTTGCTGATTGTTGTGGAAGAGGTGCTGGTCAGCTGGACCAGCAACTTCCAAAACTTACTGGTCCCACAGCAAAGTTACCAGTCTGTATTATGCAAAGTTACCAACAGCACAATTGGAAAAAGGTGTACAAAACAACATTTAAAAAAAAAAATTATTAATCTGTATTTATAATTTAATATATGTATGTCAGGTAGGTGTTACGCTGATCCCATGTATGTCTACTACGTCACATCCTTGTTGTGTCGGCTGACTGTCAAATTTTGTTTGGTAGGCCTGTTTGCCGAATGCAGCACAAAAATATCAACAGAAGAACGTCTTTGTCAACATGTTCTTGTTGCAGACCCAGTGTCCTTTCAAAGCCATGAAACTGAGTAAACCACGTTGTTTGTTTACATATGGTGGCTGCAGTAATGGTGACACCTTGTTTTGATTACCAAAAATGACAATACCATATTTCTGCGGAATACAACGTTCATTGCGACAGAACACATCAACTATGTACTCAGTCCTGGGTCCAATTACACAAAACAAAACTAATAATAGTTACTTTTCATTTGCTGTTTCAGTTACAATTCTAAAAATTGTCAAATCAGTTATAATTACACCAGTAAATTTGTGATGCGGGAAAGATTTAACTAGAGAGCATTTTCAGCTGTTGATTGTGTTGTTTTTCTTGTGTAGCATGCAGTGATCCAGCTTGCTACTTTGAGGAGGAGTTCCGCAATTGGTGTACGGCCTTCGACCAGTACAAGCTAGACTACAACCACTGGCGATGTCTCAAGGTGACACACTTGTCTCTGTAGCATCAACCATAGGCGCTTTTTATTTCACATTCATTTTTTTTGTAAAAAGAGTTCAGTATTTAAAATGGCATCTTGTGATGAGCCAAATTTTCACTCAGAAAAGTGGACATTCACATGTAAGTGCAGGCCAAATTGAATAATTCATAATCCCTTTCAGTGTGTGATTCTGGATAGTGTTAACGACATTGATTTTTCCGACAGTGACATTGTATTATTTAGAAGTTGAATAATAAACAGGTAGGACCAAACAAAACATTTGATTTTTCGTCACGATGTAACCAGCAGTCAGATAATTCCATCGTTTGATCATCGGAGATGACTGGCATTTGAAAATAGTGTCACTGTTAGCTTTGCTTTCATTGCCAACTTCAATGTTATGCTGTTTATCACCAATACCTTTCATGTAAGCAACTGGCATATTTTACATTCATGGCTTACTGCTGTAAATAAACCTATCCAGTTTCAATCAACAAGTTCTGATTTACTTTTTGTTCCTGGAGTCAACACTAAAATTGGCACTAGGGCTTTTTCTGTTGCTGCATCAACTGTACAATATGCTCCCTCTTTGTATTTTGAAAATATTACATACTTCCACCATCATCTACCGTAGCTCCCTGATGTATCCATCCATCTGTTGACAAAGTCTTATCTGTTTTGAGATTGGCCAACCCTGTTGTCTTGGTGTACCTCTGAGTTTGGTTTCCAAGGATTTACGTGCAAAAGAAGTTATCTCGTTATGATTATTATCTGACATATATTTATCACTAAAGCTATCCAACATTCTACATAAGTTTTAACATGGCTTACCGCCATTGCCATCATAAGTAACATTGGACACCATTGCGGTTATCATAGATTTTGGCAACCGGTCACATCTGAATTTTGGATGTTTTGAATGGCAGTCTTTTCTACAATTCGTTAGTAATCATTAAGTAATTGTTAATTAAGTATTGATCCATCTGTTGATGACTTTAATATGGCTTATTTGATTCTGAGATCGACTAACCTTTTGTATTCATGAACCTCTGAGCATGGTTTCTGAGGATTTAGGCACAAAATAAGTTACCTTATTATTATTTTGCAACAGCTGAATAAAGGTAATGGTATGTCAAACTGATGCTGTCTGTCTGTGTTTGTAGGAGACGTGTATTGGAGATGAACGATGTGTCCCAACCAATGTAGCCACCACCTGCAAGCGTCCGTGAAGTCACTCTCACATTTGCAGTCACATTTGTTTCTTAGCAAACGACAAGATGTTGCTATGAGATTAGAGGTTTGAGAAACACAGCTTATTTGATTGTCAGAACAACCTTGATGTTATCTTGTATCGATCAGAAGTACACATCTCCTTCCGTATAGAAGGATGTCGTATTTGGAACATGTAACAAGGAAGGTGAAGCGTTGTGTTGTTGATGGTTGATCATGCACTGATGACTTTGTGACTCTCGTGTGTTTGCCATTCAACTTATACTTGATACTGAGCAGGTTATAACATTTAGACAGTCTGCATATGTGAAAACTTGTGTCTATGATGAATCATTTGTTTCACATGATTGAATGCGTCACTCTGTCTTGTAAATGACTAACTGCATCAGTACGACTCTGAACATGCTGTATACACTGCGTAGTTTTACTGTAGACAACACTGTAATTATCTACAGCAGTCTTACACAAACACATTGATTCCAGGCTGTCTGTATGCTAGTGTTTCTTTCTAGTGAACATAGATGCACTGCACACTAGCTGTGCACCGTAGAAAATACTCTACACTGTGGGACCAGCAACATGTTCAACATGGTTACTTCATGCATGCTTCTGCATGCTTACCCAATCTAAGGGTTGATACTAGTTACATGCTGTGTAGTCTGTATTCACTGAACTGGCAATTTGCACCCATTTTGTGTCCAAAACCGAGACGTTTCAAAACTGGAGTTATGTGGTACATTTCCATTAATCGTGTGGCAGATGTTTGTCATATTGTCAGTAGAAAAGATTTTTTGCAAAGCGCATTTATGCCTCATTGATCAGATGTATATAGAACCGAGGATATTTATTTTCTAATGTCGCCTGTCTCCTGTAAGTGATTTTCTGAAATAATTCCCAGTTGATTTTTCTTTGAGGTGCCGATATTTTATATTTGGTTAGATCAGCTAAGCATATGTTGTACGCATTGCTATGTTTGTATCATCTTCTTTTGGTGGAAATGTGACAATGCTTCGTTTATTGGTTGTCACAATCATGTTCATTATGTCTTCAATGTAAACTGGTGTCAATCTTTTTTGGGAGACTAACACATGTTCATGTACGCACGCACACATATATACACATGCATTTTATATTTGAAAGTTGCAATCGTGATTGTCTTTATGTAGATATATTTACTTAGTGCTATAATGTTTACATACAACTGCTTTGTTACTTTTTGGCTCATCTGGTATCTTATTGAGCTTAATTAAAACTAGTATTGCAGAGTTGATTATTTCCAGTTCTGCTGGTATATATTTGTGATGAAGAACAAACGATATGTATATACACTGTAGCATGTTGCCAAGATGTGTGCCTGCTGTTTTAGCGAATAGGAGAAAATGTGAGAAACTTGTTATTTGTAACTACTGTTTGTAGTTTAACTATTTTCAGATTCCTAATGTAGTTTTTTGCTATGTTCACATGTTTAACATTAAGGAGAATATAATTCAAGTATTTTTATTGATTTTGGATTCTTGTTATGTATGTATCATAATGAAGGGCATGTACATGTTACTATGGTAATTACACAAAAGTATGAAAATTAGTCACACAAAACACGTGTTTGCCTTGTTTTGTTCTAGTGTACACTAAATGAAAAAAATGTCAAAAATCATGCAGCATGTGTCTCCATAATATCAGCCATAATCTATTGATCTAACTGTAATTGAGCTGGCTTATTCATATGGTTATGTTAGTTTTTCTCCAAAGTAGGCTTGCATCTTGGCACCAAACTTTCAGGGATTAATCTAAGATCATTCGGAAGGCTGATAACTCAAAATTCCCTGTTGATGGAAGTAAATTAATTATTCATAACGCTATGCATGTTTTCTGTGATTTTCCTGAGGACTGTCGGTCTGTTGGGGACATTTATGTAATAACTCAAGTTTTTAAAAACTGCTAACATTTATGTTGTAGCAAACGTACAAATACTGTAGGAAACTGTCTTTGTGAATGTAGCGCCATCTAGAGGATCGGCATTTTTGGTAGATAAATGAAGCCAGAATACAGTGTACGAGTACAAATAACTTGTTCAACTCTTCATACCTGCTTATTATAACATATTGGTAGCTGCTTATTATGACATATTGGTAGCTGCTTATAACATATTGGTAGCTGCTTATTGTAACATATTGGTAGCTGCTTATTGTAACATATTGGTAGCTGCTTATTGTAACATATTGATAGCTGCTTATAACATATTGGTAGCTGCTTATTGTAACATATTGGTAGCTGCTTATTGTAACATATTGGTAGCTGCTTATTATGACATTGGTAGCTGCTTATTGTAACATATTGGTAGCTGCTTATTATAACATATTGGTAGCTGCTTATTGTAACATATTGGTAGCTCCTTAGTATGTATGCCATATTGATTGCTCGTTATCACTCATGCCATTAAAAGTACAAATAAATGTAATTAAAAGTACAAACAAATTCAAGCAATTGAATATAAACAAGTTGGTCCAGAACAATGTTTGATGTTTATACTGTTTCATTGCGTGAATAATATTACATATTTATTCCCTACTCAGAGTGAAGGATGTACCATCTAAGGCATGGTTTTTATCTACCTATGATAAACGAGATTGCCCAAAATTAACATTGCAAACACTTGTTCAGTTCATAGACCAAACAGATCGGTACATGTTACACTGTATAAAAAAGAACTTCAAATTAAACATTTATTTACAATAAAACAACATATGTTGGATAAACAGATGATACGCACGTAAGAATTCTGTGGCAGCCACATTTTTCTGTATTGGAATAAAGGGATCGTCGTGAACCAGCCCAGAACCATGTCCGGTCATGTAAACATTCAGGCCTCGCAGTCAGTCCTCAGTGTCATAGCTGGCCCCAGAGAGATCCGATCCGGTCATTCCAATTTGCCAAGTCAAAAGCTGATATCGTAAATATGGCTCGTGTTAACAGAGTGTTTTGTGTCGGTCTGCCATAAATGGAACAAAGTGAAAGGTTTCAAAATGGGTTGTTCTTCATTATTCCCGTTTAATGTAGAAGGCTTTGTTCTGCTGTTTCAGTTCCACCTGGAATTGGGCATACTCATCTTCAAGAAGTTTCTCTAGTGCAGCCTTTCGTACCTACAACCATAGGGCCGCCATATATATTCACAATTATTTCACTGTAAACTAAATTCTTCCTAGTGTCAATATTGCGATTCTTACCATAGCACATACTGTGCCAACAATAAAATATATGCATATATTTTCAGCCGCTTGTAGTATCCCACACAGTTGTAATATATTGAATTGTTTTAAGTTTGATAATCTTGCACACCCCAAAGGCAGGCGTATTTGTCTAAAATATGTTATTATTCCATGTCGTGACATACGCAGCTATATAAAGAGCTGTTTACTAGAGGCAAGGGCAAACCCTGGTTGAACATACCATTTTTTTTCATAACATGTTTCACTCCTTACTGCTTTCTATAATAAAATATGTACTTCCATATATGGCATTTGTATTCCCTAATTTATTTCAATTATTATGAGTTATTACATTACAGCAACTCTGGTATAAGTTGCTAATAGAACAGCTTGTTGAAGCATCATCAAAAGGTACTAATTAACAATGCTCCTCTGTAATACTGCTTTAACGTAGACATTCTTACCTAAAGGAAAATTATCACATTAATATTTAGTGCCGGGTAATAGTAGTTTGAGTAAGTATTTCAAAATTACATTGGTAAACATATTATGGAAATACTTCTTTATGACAACTCGTACTCAAAAGTGAAGTGGGTCTTACCAACATGCTGGCTTTGCCTGACAATATGACTTCTGCGTTTTTCTGTTTTAAGTCTTTCTGCATCTTACGAATGTTGGCAGTGTATTCCATGTTCTCTCTCCAGTTGGATTTGAATGCGTCTTTCTTCCTGCTGTAAGGAATGCACACATTGTACCAGCTTCATAATCATAACGAACCATGTTCATGATTTTAGAAACCTTTAGTGTTCACTGTTGTGACACTGTTATAGGGGATGTTCTGCTAATTAACTGCTATAAAACATTGTCAATTTTTCCACAGTTCACATCAGTGATGATGTTCTTTCCCAATTTAAGTTTTTTATGTCTAAATTTAAGCTCTGATGTGAAACTGAACGTAGGAGAGGGTGGGACAAGCCTGCACACCTCATCATTGACCACATAACATGGTTTGTGATTTCTGAACTCCTCATATAATAGCATACAATACATAAAACAAACAAACCAGTGATTCAATTTTGACATTATTATGTAAGAAATTATAAAGTAACTTGTCCAAATACATATAATTTTACATTTGTTAGTAAATCTATGTCACACCCATAATAATATGCACACATGTATGCTAACAACATTACAGATTGTGCATTATTCTTGTGGTTATGGGCAAATAAAACTTGTATAAACCGGGTTTGTAAAATAAAAAGGTAGTCTGGGCATAACCACACAGCTGTATGCTCCAGATATAAACTACCTGGAAACTATAAATGAACTAGTGTATGTATGCATATGTATGTATGTATCCTATAAATGTTATACTATGATATATATATACACAGTATATATAGTATCATAAAGAAAGTAATACTTCTAGTATATAATTTCATCAAGATGTCTCATATGTCACCCTAAACAAACTTATTTAAATGTTTGATTATAATAAGAAATGCGTTATAAAAAGGTTTGATTTGCAATTGGGTGTCAAGACCACAACAAGTTTCAGACAATGGTTATACAAACCAAGAAGATAAATATTCAAGTTTTTTTTTACTCAAATGTGCATTGTTAACAGTTAAGTAATGCTTGGCACTAAATTAATTTTTACAACAGAAACATTTGGATTCTGTACCTTTTAGTCAACACATTAGTATTTAATAATTATACTTACAGCATTTCTGCATCTTCACGGTCATTGAATTCATTTTCTCTCTGCAAAATGTTAATAATATCACGTTATAAACTGTTCCATATGTGTCAAAAGGATGTAACTAAAATAATGCAATTATATTTCCTAAACGTGGCACTCTACTAAAGAAGAGATTTCTGTTCTGCCTTCTCAAAGGTATGTCCGTCTCCAAGTGATTGACGAACTGTGGAACAATCACAGAAACACGTAACACCACAAACAATTGATTTACATCCATCTAACATCCAGTTTTCTTCTGAGGATCACATAACATATGAACCACTCAAAGTTTTGTGGCATCTGGCATCCTGTAATTTTACCCAAAAAATGTATTATCAAATAACATCAGGTGCCAAAGTGACAAATTATGATAGTAAGTATGATCAGTTAAATAAATAGTGTCCATATTGTTGTAATACTTGTACATATACTTTCTTAAAAACACTAAGATAGTAGTTTAACTCAAAATGCTAAGTTAAGCTTTATTGTATAAATGTTTATCTTGTAGTCAGTAGTGAATATATTTGAGTGTTCACGTAATAACTGCAATCTGGTTTCTCAAATGAACAGTTCTGCCAGAAGAGAAGGTAAGAAACTAACATCTCTGGTGTTGCACTGAATATTATAAGGGATGAGATTCCATGTGTGTAAATCGTGCCTGCTCAGTAGGCTCCCTTTCACAGGTGACTGACCTTTCTTGTGATTTAGAATATTGTAGTGGGCCAAGACTCTTATTTTGAGGAATTTGACTGTTTTAAAAAGAAAAGAAAGGTCTTCATTTTTTATATTGATCTGACATATACCTCGGATCCTGAAAGAGTTACTCAGTCGGTAGTGCTTACATCTCGGATCCTGAAAGAGTTACTCAGTCGGGAGTGCTTACACCTCGGATCCTGAAAGAGTTACTCAGTCGGAAGTGCTTACACCTCGGATCCTGAAAGAGGTACTCAGTCGGGAGTGCTTAAACCTCGGATCCTGAAAGAGTTACTCAGTCGGGAGTGCTTACACCTCGGATCCTGAAAGAGTTACTCAGTCGGGAGTGCTTACACCTCGGATCCTGAAAGAGTTACTCAGTCGGGAGTGCTTACACCTCGGATCCTGAAAGAGTTACTCAGTCAGGAGTGCTTACACCTCGGATCCTGAAAGAGTTACTCAGTCGGGAGTGCTTACACCTCGGATCCTGAAAGAGTTACTCAGTCGGGAGTGCTTACACCTCGGATCCTGAAAGAGTTATACTCAGTCGGGAGTGCTTACACCTCGGATCCTGAAAGAGTTACTCAGTCGGGAATGCTTACACCTCGGATCCTGAAAGAGTTACTCAGTCGGGAGTGCTTACACCTCGGATCCTGAAAGAGTTACTCAGTCGGGAATGCTTACACCTCGGATCCTGAAAGAGTTACTCAGTCGGGAGTGCTTCCCTATAAGATAAGTCAAATAAGTGATCGTAATGTTATTTTCTGTACTAGTAAACTTCCAAAATATCAGTACAATAAGCATAATAATGTACAGATTAGAATAATGAAAGCTTACGAGAAAAAGAAGTCTGTTGAAAAGCTCAGACGTGCGGACTGGTTTCAAGTCATAAATGTACAGGAAATGTCAGTGTTATGGTTTGAGTCTTATCTGTCTGAGAGAACTACTAGTTAATGTAAATGGAAGGATTTCTGAGCTTGGAGAAATTACATGCACTGTACCACAGAAGTTCATTTTAGTTCCTCTGCTTTTTATCATTTATGTCAATGACATGGTTCAAAGTGTAAACTGTGATCTCATCTTATATGCAGAAGATTCTACCTAGCTGGTTAGTGGAAAATTAAAAGGACACTTAACCTCGAATTAAAAACATTATGAAACAAGCTCTCCATTCATTTAGGTAAAACAGAGAGTTTTCTGTTTGCGCCTAAAATCTGACTAATAAAAGCAGATCAGACAGCTGAAAATAAGATTTGAAATTGGATTATTTGGCATAAGGAATACAAAAGACAAGCTACACATGGTAACAATGAATGCCAGGATGCCAGTAAAAACTACACCAGTTGAGGCAACTGGATGCCCTAAATGCTACAAAATATAATTATACATGAAGTGCATAATAATAAAAAATAAGATAATTAGGTATCTCTTTAAATATGATTATAGGTGACATATAAGTTTAAATGATTTTAAGAAATAAAATTATCTAGATGTAAAGGGAAGAGTCGACTATCTAGCTCTACTTTAATGTATAATGTTTTCAATAATTCAGGTCCCTCATACATTTGTGATATAAATAGAATTAGACATCACTATAGTACACGTGGAAGCATTGCTTCCTACGTTGTATCTCATGTCAACGGCCAGGGTAGTAAATCTTTTACATTTAATAGCATCAAATTATGGAATGAACTTCCACTAAAGATACAATCCTAACAACAAAAACATATGTTTAAAAAAGAATGTAAGACCATCTTGATGAATCGAATGAAGGTGAAAGAAGAAGTGAATTTGTATTTTAGTATTATTAATTTATTTATTTTAGCTGGTGTTTACCTGTTCTTATGAATTGTCTTTTGCACTTGTTCATACATTTATGTATTATTATATTTTATATATAGGTCCGCTATGGAAATAAGACGATTGCACTTGTGCAATTTCTTTCTAATTCTAGTACTCCTATTTTATGAATTATGGCATACAAGTATGTGTACTGTGATGTGTTGTAAATAAAATGATTCTTGTATGTTGCGCCTCTGAGCTCAGATTCCTGGGGATTTCGGCGCTATAAAAGTTTGTCATTATTATTATTACTACTACTACTTCTGGGCGATAATAGACATTCTTAATATTAGCAGTAGCAGGCATATAAATGTAGTTAAACATACCTTTATTTTGAGTGCTTCCACACTCTTCATACAACTAGCTCCTGTTTTAGTTTTCATGTTTTCATAGCGCCAACTATTCGCTTCTAGTGACATTATTTACGTTTCTTGTGCAGTATGATTACCAAAATTTTACTAATTTAGTTGGTTGTCGGAGACTGGCTTTGTACGTTGCTACTAGCAACGACATTAAAAAAACGTCGCCCTCTGCCGGATAGTAAAGGATGAATATCACGAAAATGTTGTGGATGTGTCAGTGATGTAATGATTGTGACTGCTAATGTCACTAAATAATAACTGAATATGAATTGGAGTTTAAGCGATATTACGCAAAATATGCAGTACGCGGAAAAGACGTGTAGCGGAATCTGGCAAGTTGGAATTTGAGGACAGATTGCATTAGATCCTACATAGGTGGCGCCACTGTAGGTTGGACGGACTTTTCATTATTGACATATTTATTTTTAATTTTCTGCAAACATTGAACATTAATTAACTGAATTCATGCTGGAAATCCGTGCAGATGGCATACCTTTTTTCTGAAATATCCGCCAAACCTAATACACTACAGTTTTGTGACAATCTGTCACAGAGCGCTTTTGTTTAATTTTCGGGGGGGGGGCAATTTAATATCCAAAACGGGTACTTTCAAAGATAAAAATCGCACAGTTTTCAAGAAGACAAATACGTACATTCACGTACACGCAGGCACACAGGCATGCCCGCACGCACGCACGAACACACACACACGCACGCACGTACCCACACACACCCACGCACACACCACACGCATCAGTGCACACACGCGCGCACTCACGCACACACGCATACACACACTCGCTTACTAACTCACATATACGCGCGCGCACGCACACACACGTGCACGCACACACGCGCGCGCGCACACACACACACTCATACGATGGGCCAGTTGGACAGCGCGCAGGAACGTATACTCCATCAGTCTCAATGGTGATCTAACTATCTGGTACCACCCCTGGCTTGCGAGGAGTCACGAACGCACGTGACCGCTAGCCCACGGCAATTTTAACAGGGATTGACAGCTGAATTAATGTACTACTATGTTCAGTATCATGTTATATACGCATACGGCGCTTTGAAATCGGAATGCAAGTCTACGAGTCATACGACGCAGAAGGCTTCCTGTTCAAACAAGGAATGCTGAGTGAGTCTAAGTTGGTTGACGATAATTCAGTAGTGGTAACATAAATATGAGACATTGGGGATCTTGTTAATGTGAACGCGTTTGAATTCTTTGCTGTCTCAAAAGCCTTCGTCTGTGGCAGTCACTCAGTACAGGTGATGCATTGTTAACATGTAGTCTTGATTATGAATTTATTATTCCAATGCGGGTGGGCATTTGAGAAGATGTCACCTTTAAAATCCCAATATCTATCCCAATATCTCAAGAACCACATCACATGTCAAACTGTAAGCTTTCAGGTGTGACGATTTCAAATATGTTACTGTAAACTAACGGTTCCCAAACTGGGGTAGGCGTGACTCCAGGGGTACGCGAAAGGTTTTTCAGGGGTACGCGACGGGTTGGCTGAAAATAAAGATCTTAATATTTTGTGGTGTTCACAAAGGAGAAAATTTGGTTTTGCAATTGGCCCTTTTATCAAACTCACAAAAATAATATCCTTTTCATTTTTGTTTTGAACATGTTCATATTAATATAATAAACGAGGCACGTACCGAGGAGTGTGGGTCTGCCTAAGTTATTTTTCAGAATAAACAGTTAAAGTGTGACATTTACAATCTGGTTTTTACTCAATTAATACATTATATTTATATGATTTGGTGTGCAAAGGTTCCATAATTTATCATAAACATAAGTAAGTTAGTAAATTAACAAACCTTTATAAAACATGGCCAGTAACTAGAAAACTAGAAAAATTATTGTCCTCTTGTGGAGTTAAATTCTAGGTGTCAAACAGTCAAGTACCATGTCCTGTACACCACAATTACTCCAGGAAACACAAACTATATTTTACAACTATGCGGAACACAGAATGGACATAATAATTATTAATAAAGGCCCTTCACACATTCATGCCTCCTCATCAGCGATAAGGCTCCCCTTTCTGAGATCTACAAACATACACCTAGTAACCACAGTATTTCGGCAACCATACAACCACACAATTACACGATTTCTCACCAGCACGCGCATTTAAAATAGGTGAAGCTAAACTTTATTTTGTATTGGTTAAATGCAATTATTCATCGAAATTCGCGTTCCAGCTCAATAGTTGAAAATGATGATTCGTGTTAAGCCAGATGAGTTTGTCTACCGGGTTTGCAGCTTGTAAGAAATACACTCGCTACACATCTTAAGTTGTTGATTGTTGAGAATAGCCTCTTTGACAGTCGGTATAGTTACCTTAATTTACATACTAAAAACAAAAAGCCCCACCGTTTGTTCACTTTTAACAGAGTTCTGATGAGAAATAATGAATTAATAACTTATATGGATTAATTTATGTGCTCATAATTGTTAAATCATCGTCACCCCGTTCATTCACCAGTATTTTGTCTGCATCTGTCACCTCTGAGTGACTACAATTAGGACTCATTATTTTACGTTTGGTGTAAAATTGTCTTCTTGTGTATTTGTTACCCTATGCGTTTTCATAACAGGAGACCTTGGGATAGTGTGAAGTCTTTCTGCATGGTTAATTGGATGTAATAGTCCTTTGACACACATTCCTCTAGTGACTGCCCTTTTCACACATGGCATTGGTGACAGACCCCTCAGACAGGCACATTCAGTGATGATCACTTAATAGATAACGGTTCTCCCTTTATCATCTGCACAAATCAGGCTTTCTTGGCATTCCTTGTAATTCTTGAACACTAACCAGCAGCTTTTAGGAGGGGGGGTGTTAACGCTTTTGAGAAACATGGAATATAATTAGTGGTTCACATTTTAAAGATGCAATTTTGTGGGGGTTTTCACATTTTGGAGAACGGGGGGTTCACAAAATGGGGGGTTCACGTGAACTCCGTGAACCCCTCTGGCTACAGACCTGGGGTGGACGTGCAATCTCTATCAGCAAGCCTACTGGAAGATCTTTTGTGGAGTTCTTGAACGACTCCACCACTTGTGACGCGGATGACGCGTATACCCTGGCTACGTTCTGGTTCAAGGTGAATATGCATCGTATCCGACCGTTGCCTGTACCTACGACGGCATTGTTGCGTTTCTCATAAGTTATCTCTGTGAACAAAACTTCGCGCTATGGGTCTGTGTGAAGATCAGTGTGGTGCCCTATTGTGTATCAACGGTGATCTCCAAGTTTGTCTGTCGAAAACTGTTCTCTGAAGAAGGTTATTTTGTTTATAACTGTATCCAATGACGGGGGTACCGACGGTCGTCTCAGGCCTCTGGGGTACGCGAGAAGGAAACGATTGGAAACTGCTGCTGTAAACCTTCTCCAACATACATATTCGCCAGTTTCACCATACTACGTGGTCGACAGATATATCCTAATGTGGGCAAAGTCACTTAAAACATTATTTCATTGACTTTATGGTGATACATGCCCGATAAATACACACCACGGATTTCTAAATGTTTCATACATCCTCCTCACGTCCACACCAAGTCATTGATATATCGGAGTGATTTTTCTGTATTGATGGCAACCACGACACTTTCGCATCCAAGTTCGCGACCAAAGGTGACTGTTAACACAATAACAACGTTAGTGTCGACAGTTTTTATGACGATGTTCTTTTTTCCCTTTTTTTGACACTATCCGCAGCAGGTGTAAGTGTCCGCCTCTTTGTGACTACACGGTGACAGCCAATCCACGTTTATTGTTTTCTCTGAGCACAGCAGATCTTCTCCACGTGTGATCTTCACCCCGTTGAAATAGTTTTGTCTTTCCTTCGCAGGAACTCTGGCCAGTATGGACGTAACTTCCTTTGTCTACGTGCCCTTCCCTCTTATCTGCCGTGTGGCAGCTGTGAGGCTGTCAGCTTTGTGCATATCAACAACGACATTTGGGATGTTAAAAAGCGCTGCGCCATCAAAGATGATTACGTGTGCTTCCTTCTACCTGCAGGCACGGTCACTGTGAGGCAGTATATAGGTATTCTAGGCAGTGGAAAAGATCAGATTTTTTAACGAACCTCGTGTTGCCGTTGTCTGACTGTGACGGGTTAGGTAATTCTCAAGCTGGGAAAACATCGAGGTTAATTTTGCGAGTATGACAACAGATGCATAATGTTGAAAACAACTTGCGGTCAAGTTTCAAAGACAACAACTGCTGTTGTGTGCTGTAATTTCTCAAGATGTCGACTGAAGAAATGCAGTTTGTTCATTTGGATTGTTTCATTGACTGTTTTTGAATGGTCTATCAGATTTTTATTGACGACGTCTTTGCGCTGGTCTTCTCCAAAGCAGGTTTCTAAACTAGGCAAGGATTCAAAATAGGCACCGGTGGTTATTTTAAGAAAAAAACATTAAATTACAACTGCACAGCCAGGTTGCTCCACTGACTGACACCGGCTGGACAGTGAAACTGTTCAAACAATTATTTGGACCTGAGTAAAACTTTTATTTGATTTTGGGTGGGTGAATCTTGTTCATTGGTTGTGCCTACTATGCACAATGATCATGACATCACTAACTACCGAGAGCAGGCAAATGACAACCGCTGCTGGAATGCATCAAATAATTCCCAATAAAACAAACTGAAATGCAGGTTCGTTTAAATGTTTCAATTAAATTAAATTCTTCCATAAAAGTTAACTAATTAGATTGAGAGTTAATTGAGTCAACTGCAAATCGTCCAACAGCGCGCTGTCTGCGTTCAACAATTGCAGTGATCACGAGGAGAAGACTTGCCTCGACGTTAATGATGCTCATGTACGTATTAGTCTAGTCGGAAGAGGGGGGTAACGTGCACCCCCCGGAAATCAACTTCTAATCGGCGTCTATAGATCGGAAAACATGCGTAGAAAACGATGAGCTATGTTAAAAAGTCGAAAATTACCGAAATTTTTTAAAAATCTATGTTTCACTCTACATCAGCCAATATTGCAGATAACTGAACAAATAAGGTGTCTAGACACATGTTTTGAGGGTCAAAGATCATAATAAAACTATCCTTGAAGTGACCACAGATGTCCGTGTCACACTAGTATGCAAATTCGTGCTGCCATCACCGAAAAATCGATTTAAAAATATATATATTGCAGATAAGTTGACAGAGGGTTTTTGAGGGGTTTTTGATGGCAATGATTTCAAAAATTGTGTTATTTTAATGTGTTGTATTAGTCATAATATTAACGATGACTTCTATTTCCCATTCCAGATAAACAGTGGTTTAATAAACAGTAGACATTAAGCCATCATGCCCAAAAGAAAAAGTGACTGGAGCGCAGATCCTGCAGCCCCCAAACACTCTCCGCTTACATGCATCCTTCGTGTGCTATCCATGTCTGATCACGGTCGTTTTACACCCCTGAGTGAAATCAAAGGAACTGCAACTTCACGACATTCGACTTAATCGTCCCCTACCGAGTATAACATATAGTTCGTGTGTCGCCTCTAGAGTGGCCTATTTATGCAACTGTTTTATTGGCCTCGACAGATTCGACAACTAATTATAACGTGAAGGAAAACGTATGAGAATATTCGTTGATACTCTCCGGTGTCCTGAAAACGTGTAATTTATTATGATATTCAACCAACTCCGGTTTCCCGAATATCGTGATTAATTCTGATGAAACCAAATCCGAAGATTGACGACTCTTCACTGAGTAAGTCAAGATGGTCGTCTGTATTCAATCTTAGATGTTTGTAAGCCACTCCCTGTATGTCCACAGCTCTTTTTGAAACCTTCACTTCCTCAATGGTTACACAGGAAAGGTCGCGTCCTGAATGATTGACACACACACACACACACACACACACACATACACACACACACACACACACACAATACACACACACACACACACACACACACACACACACACACACACACACACACACACACACACACACACACACACACATCAGCAGCTGTTATCTCACTGATATATCATTTTGTTTTGGCCAGATTCCCTAGAAAAACACATTAACATTTTATATGGAAATGAAAATATGTCTATGTACTGTTATTCCAACAATGATCACTGTAACATGTTAACATATAAATTCCAAAGTGCCAGCATTACCGAAAATAATTTTATTTTTAGCTGTTTTTGCCGAGGGTTTTTTAGAGCAAATAATTAATTAATAAGTCTTAATATTAATGGTGAATTCTGTTTCCCATTCCAGATAAACAGTGGTGGTAGAAGTGGACATTAAGTCATCATGCCCAAAAGAAAAAGTGACCGGAGCGCAGACCCTACAGCCCCCAAACACTCTCCGCTTACATGCATCCTTCATGTGCTATCCATGTCTGATCATGGTCGTTTTACACCCCTCAGTGAAATCAAAGGAATTGCAAGTGAAAAACTACAGCAGATCCGGGACCGACGTATCCACCAATCACATGAGTTCCGCTGGACCCATCTTCCCACCAGAGTGCATTTTCTGTGACAAAGTAGAGATCAAAGATGGTGATTGCAAAACTGAGCGAGCTGGAGACTTCTCGTCTTGGAAGAATAGAGAAAATGCATGGGAGCAAATCGAATCATGGGGCTAAGAGAAAATGGGTCTAGTTCGACTGCATCGACGGGTGAAAAATAAAGACTTCTTTGCTGGTGAGGCCAAACACCACCCATCATGCTTGAGATCTTTCCGCACAGCGTTCGCTAACTGTAAGCGCGAGATTCGCAGAGCCGAAGGAGCAAAGGATACCGAGCATGCTCGCATGTCAGCCGCCCACGAGAAGGCGCTCGTCTCAGTACTGGAGCACATTCAGACTCATGTCGTCCAGCATAATGAGATCCTACGGCTATCTTCCTTACGCTTGCTCTATATCGACAAACTGAAACGGAATGGATACGAGAGCTCGGCCTACCATGCTAAGAAACTACTGAAACGCCTACAGAATTACCCAATCAACCATGTCTATTTCACGAAGGTCGATCACGACAAAGCTGATGCCATTTCATTTTGGCTCGTGTACAGCTCGAATATCACCGTTTCTAACGATTTTGCACGAGCTTACATCCTCGGAAGCGCAGACAAGTACCAAGACGTCGTTCTCCTTCTTCTTCGTAATATTCTACGGGCTTTCAGAGAGTCCGAAGGCCTACCGTGGCCGCCAACAGCCGACGACATGTAACTCCGTCCTGTAAAGCTCCTACCTCCAGACCTCATCCGGTTCCTCTGCATTGTTATGGCCGGCAAGGAAGGCGTGGAGACGAGCGAAAAGATGGAGCGTCTGGTATTCTCCAACGGGCAAAACCTGTTCCGTGCAGTGTCGGAGGGAAAATCTAAGTTACCAAAACATGTGCTTCTCTGTTTGACTGTCAGGCACTTGTTCCGAAGCAAGCAGCTCACCATGATATTGCACAGGCTTGGCCAATCTGAGGGCTACAATTTTCGCTTAGAGGACCAGGACGAAGTCTCAACCTATCTGACGCCCCAACTCGTGACGGGACAGAGCAACGTTGTCAACAGTTCTGGGGGAATCATGGTGCAGGAGGTCAGGCCTGGGTTCGAGAGCCCCAGGTTGAAAACGCTGCCTAACATCGACAATTCGCAACAGCGTAGCCTGAACGTCAACAAACCAGAAACTCTCCCACCCTTGCACTTCACTCGCGTTGGCCCAAAGTTTCCCGAGAACGACGCCGTCTATGCTACTAAGATGCAAGAGTCTGGCTCTTCAGCAGGTATATCGGAAGCAGCGGCAAGCAGCCCGTGTCTGGACAACGGGGCTTCACCTCTGCACCCGGGACTCCCGCGCCCAGAAAATCAACAGTGGACTACTTCACGCCCATCCATCAACCGATCACTGACAACACAGTTGTTCGCGACCTATTGAAGCGCCCGGAGGTAGCCACGGCTGAGGTTGGTCAGAATTGGGTCCTGAATACATTCGATCTGAGAGTCTGTTTGAAAGTCCTACCCAATGGAGAGGCTGTTAATGGAGCGATTCGCCGAGGAGGAGAACATCCCCATCGCAGACCCCGCTCCGCTTCTCAACATGATCCAGTCTTGCAATCGAGATCACCTCGACGAAACCCTCAAAGAAGGAGGAGGAGGATGAGGAGGAAGAAGAGGACAAGTTTGACTTTGACGGTTTCATTGAAAGCGATGATGAGTGTTTTAAGACGTTTTCCGTTCTATTATTACGTACTTCAATAAATGAGTTAATAAATTAATTTAGTGGAATTTCTGTATTTAAAACACCTTAAGATGACCCCCTAGCACGTGACCTTGACCTGTGATCGCAAAAATAACACAATTTGTTATATATTATTGCCCTCAAAAACCCTCTCTCAACTTATTTGCAATATCTATTTTTTTAATCGATTTTTTGGTAATGGCGGCACCAATTTGCATACTAGTATGCCACGGACAGGTGTGGTCACTTCAAGGAAATATTTTTATTATGATCTTTGACCCTCAAAACATGTGTCTAGACACCTTATTTGTTCTGTTATCTGCAATATTGGCTGATGTATAGTGAAACATATATTTTTCGGTAATGGCGGCACTGATTTGTATAAAATGATACGTGGAACATCCGGACGACTTTTTAACATAGCTCATCGTTTTCTACGCTTTTTTTCCGATTTAGAGTCGCCGGAGGGTGCACGATACCCCCTCTTCCGACTAGACTATATATTGTGTCCCCCAGGTAAACCTGCCAATTTTGTTTTGTTTTCTGCGGCTCAGCACGTTTCTCGTGGTGTCGTGGTCTCGAATACGGGGGTGGGGTAGCGACCTAGCGAAAATCCGAGAGATTAATTTCCCTGCACTCCGGCAGACTGGAATATACACTCAACATCCAGTAGATTCCCGGAAATTCCGGGAGAGTTGGAAGGTATACCCAGGCAAATGTTTAATAATTATTATACTCACGCTTAATTCGTGTGCACTGTACAGTAATATTATATAATACTACTTACTATCTAGTGGCGAATTAAGGAGTGTCAGGGTTCTGGGGTAAATTGCGATTACGAGGCCCTTCTCACCCCAGGTCGTAATTTAATTTGTTTAAACAACAATATATTTATTTTGAAACTTCAAACGCATATTTGTTTGCAAATGTTTCAGTCTTCCAGATAACACATACATTGTTAGTAACACAAATTGTAAAGTTACAAAAAGTGTCCGCATTGAAACGTTTTCTTTTCGAAAGATGGATAGTTTATTTTGCAATTGTATAAATCATACATACAAAAAGTAGAATAAACAGAAAAGTAGTATGCAATTCCGGGTTGACAGCGGAGCCAATTAAGGCTGTATAACCAGTTGACTGAATGATAGCAAAAATAGATAAGCGAGCAAAAAAAACCATTTAATTGAAAAAATAACAATATAGTTTTTACCTGATATAGTTTACGGTTTGTCGGATCCCAACATTCTTGATATCGTTTGAAAGTTTAAGGTTTCTGCTATTCAAAAATATAAATGGTTTCCTGATAATCATTCCTAAAATTAACTAAAACGGACCTACAACCATGCCCGTTCCGGTATCTTAGACACTGTTAACGATGTCTACTGATTGAGGCACCACTATCACATTTCATGGTATAAACTCCACCCACTTTCAAACGTCTGCTAAAATGACATAGGCGAAGTAGGCGTGGCGTCACAATCACTTGTATCAACCAACCAACGCAACGAATTATAATCCGTTGGTTGGCGTATGTTATTGTGACATGTACCTCACGCCGACGTAGATATATATCGGTTTCGCTGCGATCAAAGCACATAAATTTCGCCGCGGTTTAAAAGTGGGTGGAGCTTATAACATTAAATCAAGAAATGGTGAAGTGCGCATGTCTGAACCTAAGCAAATGAAGAAAACAGCGCCGCATTCGGAAGATTAGTGCACTGAGTAGCAGCCGCCAACATAGTTCGGAACCGCACAAAACTCCGAAAACGGCATGATTGTAGGCCTAAGTCCGTTTGTAGGTGTTCCATGAACGGTTACCGTGAAATCTAGATGACGTTAGAATAACAAAAAGTGCATCATTTCAAATTATACCAAGATCGTCGGGATAGGACGAGCCGTGATGGTGCTAGCGACCGTAGAATCTCATGTTTTGGACGTGTTCCGAGTTGTTCATTTTTTGCTCGCTTATCTTTTGTTGATGATAGTAATATAATAAGATTAAGAAATTATTCAATAACTAGTCGCTGTCAACCTAAACATGACAATTTAACAATGCAAAAATGTCACGTGTAGCGTATGGATTAAATTGCTGCGAACGAACTGAATACACACACTATGTTGGTCGTCAAGAGGCTGAATGGCACGAGGTGGTTAGCGCATTCAGATGCCGTCTCGTGCAACGCCAGCAAAAGGGTACATACTCTACACTACCATTTTCTCTAGTCAGGTACCTTAGCGACATGTTTTGTGATATGGGACAGACCGAATAAAAGCACCAACACTTTTCCACAGCTTCCTTAGGTTGGTAGCTTTAACTTTTTAATCGGAGTCAACAATTATTTTGGGTGGGTCCACTATTTTTCACCCCCTATCAAACAAAATCTGCCGTTTTACTACATTTCTCCATTGGATAAGGACACAATCCGGGTAACGTCACCAAACTTTTTTCTGCTTCCTTTTGTTATTAACTTTAACATTTTGATTGGAGATAGAACATTGTTTGGGTGGGTCCATTTTACCACATTTCTCCATTGGATATGGGTACAGACTGACTTACATCACGAATAATGTTTTTCTAATTCCGTATGCTATTAGCTTTTATATTTTGATAGGAGTCGGGATTTTTTTGTGGGTCTGTCCATAAGTTACCCCCTTAATCCGAGATATGCCGTTTTATTGAATTTCGTTATATATTTCAGTACAGCATGCCATATACAGGTGTATATACATACATTATTTGGAAACGGAAAGTCGAATAGACGAACACATGCAGTCGTAGATATAATTTGTAGATTTTCGCCATTTCTTTAGTTTGTCAAATAATACAGCTTTGTATCATAACTTAATAAGATAGTATGGCTTTTACAGCATTTGCATCATTATCTAATCTACCCACAGGGTGGCATGGCAGACTCTTCACGTCTCATGTTCAGTCCGATACATCTGCAATGGGTGTCTGCTATTGGACCAATGTAAGGTCAACCAAATAAAAGCTGTGTATGCTATGCGCTTTGATTGCTGCTACTGAACATCCTAGTTGGTGGAATATCTTCGTGGTATTATCTCTTCTGCAGAATAACTTTGTTATTGCTTCGTTAACGGAGACCAGATCGCTACTCTAGTCACAGAGTACAACGGTGAAGAATTTTAGGAGTTGAACGTCACGAATCCAGACACAACTGAATGTATGGATTCAGTGCCATGCAAACTAATGCTTCCGTCACTCCAGGGTATGCATTCTACGTTTCTCGTGCCGTCTCCCAACCATTGCCGAAGAATGCAGTCGTCGTATTGCACCTCGGCTAAACCGTAGAAACTGACAAGGAGGTCGACTTTTGTTCACAGAACGTGACAAATGCGATTACCATTATAATGAATACAGTTATCGCCTGCCCCAAAGACTATCCAAATGTATGCAGCTGAAGAAAAATATGACTAGCTCGTACATCTTAATTATCGGAGGCAGAAGGACACCCTTATCCACAGTGCATATCAAATATGGTGTTGGTCCCATTTCCAAAACATTCTGCACATGGACCCGCAGTTGCGAATCAGCTTCCTCGAGATCACACTGTGGCATATCATAGTTGCACCTACTGACAATCACTGAGGTGCCTGATCTGATAAACCTTTTCAACCTAGATAGTGGAGATTTGGTGGAGAAAAATGCAAATAGCTCATGTTCCTTGGTGACATCGAGATGGAAGTATATCCAGTTTAATGGAAGCACCTGTTGTCCCAGGTTACCTTCCTCACGCTACTCTCTTGTGGATTATTTGATGCTGCTGCGGAGGTACGTGTCCCAGACAATTTAAATACTGTTGGAGTTAACTAAGTGCCTCATGGTGTGAGGAATAATAACAGCGTCTGCACTCCTCAAACATGGTGATGTTGGTGGTGGAAAGCAGATGGGAAGGAGGAAGGGTACAGATGAGTTTGTTGTCTGAAAAATGCACACATGTAAAGGTTCTTTGCTGCAAGACGACATACAACCGAGAGAAGAGGGTCAATCATTTCTGCAGCTTTGAAATATTTCCCGCCAGCTTGGTTTTGGACTGTGGCATAGGACATTTGTAGAGGGCGAGTGAGCTCTTCTTTAATGGGACATGGATGGAATGCGTGATGTCAACGATCACCGATTTATCATTGTTGTCGTATTAATCTTTGCCAAGTGCTTCGATCGCACTGGTAATGTTTACCATAAAAAAGCTTTCCTCGTGATGTTGGCTTTCATCAACGTCGGAAAGGTATGTTTTCTAAAACTCTGATAATTCGGGTCCATGGGCGCACCCAAAATGTGTACTGACTTCGATTTAAAGGTGAAAGCGTATTGTTCGAAGAAATAGCCAAAATGTGGTGTTTCTTCCGGTTGGTTACATATTCCATGAAACAAATTAAGTAAAACGGCATTTATAATTTCAGTGAGGGTAAACAATTATGGACCCCAAATATGTACTGACACCGATCAAAAAGTGAAATGCTATCATTGAAGGAGCAACAGAATGTGATGCTTTAAATTTAGCCGGCTTTTCCATTCCCTTGAGAAAAATAGTAGTACGCATATATCGGTTCAGTGGAGGGGGGAGGGTGAAAATGTATGGACCCACCTAAAAAGTGCTGACGCCAATAACAAAAATGAAATATCAGTGTTACGGGAAACAGCCAGAACTGGCACATTTGTCCTGTCTCTAACATATGTCATGAGAAAGTGTAATAAAACGGCATAAGACTAAGGGTTCAGCGGGGATGGGTGAGAAATTATGGCCCCACCCAAAACATGTGATAATTCTGATCAAACATTGACATTGCATTGTTCAAGGCAGCAACAAACACAAGTTTATTTGGTATGCCCCATATAATTCCACGAACAATGTAATAAAACGGCGTATTTCGGTCCAATAAGGGGTAAGAAATTATGGACCCACCCAAATAATTTGCTAACTCCTATCTAAAAGCGAAATATTTAATGAAGCAACACAACACATGTGGCACATTTATCTGGTCTGTACCACATCCCCTGGATAAATATAATGACACGGCATATATATATATATATATATGTTTAAAGGAGGGTGAAAACTTATGGACCCACCCAAAATATGGCTTACTCCGATCAAAAAGTGAAATCTTATTGTTCAAGGAAGTACACAAATGTGGTGCTTTTATCCGGTCTGTCCCCATCAAGTTGCTAAGGTAACTGACTATTCTGCGCTCAATAAAATCTGTGGCGACGAATTTTGATAATGCAGTACCTTTTCTATCTTCACTGCATCAGTTCATTACATCACTGCAACTGCAGTTCGACCCCTTTGAATGCTGTGGTAAAAACGACTACATTCGATTCTTTCCACAAGAAGCGGAGAAGAATGACTCACCATGATCATACATACGACTGCGGATTGCACTGGAGTTAGCGTTCGAGACAATGTCCATGTTACAGTATCAACAACAAACTTATCATCATCGACACATTGACTAGCGCGATGATCTTAGTTAACACAATTTTGGCGAGTTGTTGAATATAGCTTGTTGGTGCACACCCCAGTACAACATGGAGAAAACTTATCGACGAACTCGTGCAATTGGCATCTCTGCCCCGCACTTCAGTATTAAAACATGCATGCTACGTCAACACAAACACTCCAAGAACATGTTTCACCTGCTTGTTAAGTAGGATCTGGCGCAGAAGAGGACAAACATCCTTATGTTCATATCAACAGTGTAAAACTGGTAAAACTTGACACTTGATATTTGTGTACGAATAGTATTCGTGCATTCATAACAATATGACTGAAAGCTTCCCAGAGAAGTCGAGATGGTGTTCAATTGACCAGCTGGGCCGGTTTCATGAAGCGTACTTAAAGTTACGCAACTGCTTAGCGTCACGTGTTTGCGTAAACTTCTATGTTCGCTTATAAAAAAAACACGTCATTTACCAAAACAATAATTTTAGCGTTAAGATCGTTCTTAGCCGCTTCATGAAACCGGCCAACGAACGTGTAACAGTCGTAAAACTGGAGATTGCGCGATATAAGAGCTCGCCTTTTTACATTTTTTTGTACACTCTAGAGGACAGCGTTACAGTCTGTCTCTACTACCAGGTTCGAAGCCGGGGGAAGGGTTCCAGGGGTTCACGTGAACCCAGTGGCAAGTGCACTCAGGGTCCCCACCCAAATACATAAGAAATAAAACGGTAAATCGAGTAAATTGATAACAAACAAGTTGATGAAACATCGTGGAATTCAGCAGACAGGCGTACCGCATGTAGGCCTCCTGAATAGGCCAATCGTTCAGGCCTACCATAAGTAACGTCGAGTTTCTCTAGGATGAGTTCTCCTCTACTCCGTACACAGAGTAGACCTATAGGTGTAGATCTGCTGCTGCTACCGGCGCAAATTATGTTTGACCGCAGGTCCTGTATGATAAATATTAACCAAGTGGTCATGTCGATTACTATGTCCAGCACAGACTGATGTTGAATTAATCACATGCAGGTGCAGTTGCATAGGCGGATCCAGGGAAGGCATGGGTGGCACGTGATCTCCTTTGGAATTTGACGTGCCCGTAGACCTTTTTGAATGGGCCCTCGTGGCCGTGCCCCCTAGACCCTTGGAAATGTGCCCCCTTTCAGGTTACAATAAGCTGAAGTTATGCCGATGCAACTGCACCCCCCCCCCCCGTGTTCTTCCGATTTCCTCGGTCGAGGCGCGATAGGAGACAGCGCGCGAGACAGCGAGAAGAAGGTGAAATGTGCGGCCGCGCAGCGACGAAAACATCAACAGCACCCCCCGTCTTCGACGTCACCAGTCGAGCCGAGACAGCCGAGCTGAAGCAAAATTTCTACACCATTTTGGTTCGGCCGCCAGTGGTGGCTCTGGTGCCGCCCTTAGACTACACTCTCTGGATCCGCCCCTGTGTTGCTGTTCATTTCAACTCGGTTTGTTCAACAGTTCCCGCACCCGGCCCCCTGTCACTGTATTACAACCCGATCAGGCCCTTTCTCAGACATCGTGGTGTTGGAAACAACATGCAGAAAGTACAGGGCTTTCGTGGGGGACCATCAAACTGCACATAGTCTACACACACCGATGGCTTAATGTTAACGTGACTTCTTTAATATTACAGGGAAATATAGATCTCATGTTCGCGCGGAGCATTTCGGGAATTGTAAACTACGAAAAAAGCACCGTCAGCAACGAACCAATCAATTCATTTATAAAAAAAACAATATCCGGTTAAAAATTACCGACAGTTGAAGAAGGCTGGTAAGACATGGAAGGAATCTGCAATCCGGCCACCCAACCTCAAACCCTTGTCGGGGAGGAGAAGGTGTGATTCCCCACGGTGCTTCAAGAGCGAAAGGGGTTTACTCTCCTCCGAAACGCGGTTACCTAAAATAAATTACAATGATCAACACCATTTAGCCTCTTAATATTTAACGTCCAATATTTATGGATAATGTAACAGTCCCTAGAAGGCTTCGCAGCCACTTCGTCAACTCGAAAGATATCTGACGTCTCGTCTCTTTCAAGCGAAATTCGCGAACAGTGCTTCGTCAAGTTCCTATTGGCATTGTCTTATCGCACGCGTTGTAGAACTTGTAGGCACCATCTCGAACTCATCGTAACCGTTTACTGCAACAACAATTAAGTGATGTAATAACAATAATATTATTAATAATAGTATCATTATTAATAATAAGAATAATAAGACGAAGAAGATAAAGAAAATGAGGAAACATGTCCTGCCGCGGATCCACTGCGACTTCATTGTGGTTGTTAAGTGAAAATTTACGTCATCACCAATATTGTTGTTACGTAGACGCGGCGGTCTACGTCAGTCTGCAGCTGCGCAGTGCGTTACTTCCCGGCAATGTCGTGACTGTATACGCATAGTGAGTGAGTGAGTGAGTGAGTTTATTCAGTAAAATGATATACATGCATTACATAATTAAACGAAATATGACATATATATATATAATAATACCGAGGATAGCCCATCAAAACACACATAGTACACTTATCTCCAATGTGGTCCTAAAAAATTGTGAATAAGTCATTATAATATACAAAATAAATAGATAAATAGTACGATTTAAAAAAATATTATATATGTAAAAAATTGCAAATTTTTACATACAATAACTAAACAAATATTTTGCATTAAATATTAAGACGCAGCGTAAAGATTGTGTTCATGAGCCACCAATCTACTATACAAAACATGTAAATTTTGAAAAACCTTGGTTCACAACAGGCTTGAAAAATGCTTGCCACAAGAAAAACGAATTGTATAGAACATTTCTGAAAGGTAGATCAAATGAAGCGGAACACTATTACAAAAAATATATAAATAACTTAACCACAATTCCAAGAAATGCAGTAAAAAACATACTACAGGAAACTGTTAGAAGACCAAAAACAAAGCAGTAAAGAAACATGGAATATACTGAACACAATAATAAATAAACAACGGAGTGAATCTTTTTACCCTGATTGTTTTGAAACGGATGGTAAAGGATGTACTAATAAAAACGACATAGCAAATGGGTTCAATATTTTCTTCGTAAATATTGGTCAAGAATTAGCTGCAAAAATAGATCCACCATTAAATGGCATCTCAATTCATGATTATCTCGAGAACAGAAATATAACTAGTATGTTTTTTAGCCCAATCAAGAAGTCATTGGCATTGTCAGAACCTGTAAGAACAAAAAATCAACAGATATTAATGGCAAAAGTGTGAATGTTGTTAAGAAAACCATACAAACTATTACTAAAACACTGACAGCAATATTTAACATGTCCTTTGAAAGTGGAATTTTTCCATCTAGCATGAAAACAATTATCCCCATATTTAAAAAAGGTTCAAAAGCAGATTTCAATAACTATAGACCAATATATCTACTGTGTCAGTTCTCCAAAATACTTGAAAACCACTATAATAAGAGACTAGAACAATTTATTGATAAAAACAATGTCCTATCAAACAGCCAATATGGGGTTCGTTCCTCAATGTCTACCTCACATGCACTGTGAAGTTGGTAGAAGAAATTAGTGCATCACTGGATAGAAATAAATTTACACTGGGTGTCTTCATCGACTTAAAAAAAGCTTTTGATACAGTAAACCATTATGTACTAATCGAAAAACTCAATTACTATGGTGTTCGTGGTGTGGCAGAGAAATTGATCAAGAGCTATATGTGTGACAGACAGCAACTTGTCAAAATAGATTAATGTTCATCTAATATAATAATTGTCTCATGCGGTGTACCGCAACGTTCAGTGCTAGAACCTAAACTATTTATCCTGTATATTAATGATATTTGTAATGTATCACAACTCCTCAAATTTGTTCTATTTGCAGACGACACCAATATTTTGTATTCAGATACAGATGTACATAGCCTTATAAGTGTAGTCAACTGTGAACTTGAGAAACTGTACACATGGTTCAGTGTGAACAAATTGTCATTGAATGTATAAAAAGAAACAAATTATATGGTCTTTGGCAACCGCAGAATAAATTTTGATATGGACATAAACATTCACAATAACCAAATGACTAGAGTCAGTAAGACCAAATTCCTTGGAGTTCTGATTGATGAAAAGTTGACTTGGAAAGATCATTTAAATGATGTCAAGACAAACCTGTCTAGAATAAACGGTGTGATGTACAGGGCAAGTCATGTCATAGGAACCACAAGCTTACTTACCCTATACTCACAGTTCTTACCAATACTGTGCCACTGCTGTGAAATTTGGGGAAATGCATGTATTACTAATGTACGCTGTATTACAGTGGTACAGAAAAAGGTGGTCAGACTGATATGTGGTGTTGGCAGACTGTTATAATCGGACATTATGTAGTCGTTACATCGGGTATAATCTATTCTGTGTATACGGCGCGCTGTTGCGCGCTTTGTGTGTGTAGTTGGTTTCCGCCGCAGGCGTGGTTCTTCGTTCATTATAAAAGGTTTATAATACTTACTACTCTCTAGTTATACATTAATAGTCAAGTTACGACAGCTGGCGACGAGGATAATGGTAGGCTACATCGGTCAGCTAGGAGAGTTCAATGAGGCTAAAGAGGACTTTGAGAGTTACGTAGAGAGGCTGGATCAGTGGTCTGAATTGAACGGAATCGATTCGACGAAGAAAGCAAACGTGCTTCTTTCTGTGATCAGGCCTACGTCATATAAACTACTCAAAGATATCCTGACGCCGGAGAAACCGAAGGATAAGTCCTACGTTGAACTATGTGATGCCTTAAAGGGGCATTATTCGCCAAACCCTCTGGTTATTGCTGAGAGATTCCTATTTTACAAGAGAGGACAGAAGGAGGGAGAGTCGGTGGCAGACTACGTGATCACCTTGAAGCAGCTGAGTAGTACGTGCGAGTTTGGAGAGTTCCTACCGCACGCCCTGAGAGACCGTCTGGTGTGTGGTCTTCGGGATGAGAACATTCAGAGGCGATTGCTAACCACCAAAGAGCTCACCTTCCAATCAGCAAAAGAAGTAGCGATTGCAATGGAGCTGGCGACCAGAAGTGAGGTCTGTCTACGGGCCACTGGTTAATCCGTAAATAAAGTAACTTACTCGCCGCGTCAAGGAAGTGGTCGTGCTGCACGCAAGCCTGAGAAGTCGAGACGGAATGAGTGTTATCGCTGTGGCGAGGACCATAATCCTGAAAGATGTCACTTCAGGACGGCAGTGTGTTATGTCTGTAACAAAGTGGGACATTTGGCACGCAAATGCAGAGGAAATAACCGCAGAAACACGTCTCAGAGTCAGATGACCAAGAGTCAATCCCAGAATGTTCGCTACGTCGGTGTGGTCGCTGATGAGTCGGACATTAGAATCTACACGTGTAACGTTGGAGGGGCCGGGGCGCAGCCAATCTTCGCTGAAGTGGATATTGGAGGCAACGCCGTGAGAATGCAGGTGGACACAGGTGCAGCTAAGTCGCTCATTCCAGAGACACTGTACTTGAGACATTTTGCACATCTCGCTCTACAACCCACCAACCACACTCTACGCACCTATACTCAAGAGGTCATCGAGCACATCGGAGTGGTCACCCTGGATGTGAGGCATGGAGACCAACGAGCTGAGTTATCCGCAGTGGTCGTCAAGGGCGATAAAACACCTCTACTAGGAAGAGACTGGCTGGCAAAAATGAAGTTAGACTGGTCGAGTATCCTGGCAGTCACCGCAATTGCAAGGCATTCGGTGGAGGAAGTGCTGAAAGGGCATTCAGAGGTATTCCAAGAAGGAACGAGCACAATAAAGGGCTACACAGCGCACATCTACATGAAGGAAGACGTGCAGCCTCGCTTTCATAAGGCTAGGCCGGTGCCCTACGCACTGCGAGATAAAGTTGAACACGAACTGGACCGGTTGGAGAAGGAGCGCATCATCCAGAAGGTGGACCACATCGATTGGTCGGCTCCGATTGTGGTAGTGCCGAAGGCGAACAAGACGGTGAGGATCTGTGGTGACTTCAAAGTTACGATCAATCCGAATGTGGAACGTGAGCACTACCCACTTCCAAACGTGGAGGATCTCTTCGCGTCACTAGCCGGTGGCAAGGTGTTCAGCAAGCTGGACCTATCCCATGCGTACCAACAACTCGAGTTGGACGCCGAGTCGCAACACTACGTCACAGTGAATACCCACAAGGGCACGTATCGCTACCTGCGTATGCCGTACGGTGTGAGCAGCGCACCGAGTATCTTCCAGTCGGTGATGGATCAGATCCTGCAGGGCATGGATCATGTGATGTGCTTCCTAGACGACATCCTCATCACGGCTGAGTCGGAGCAGGAGCATCTGAAACTTCTAGACGAAGTACTCACTCGTCTGGAGAAGTGTGGCGTCCGAGTGAATCTGGCGAAATGTGAGTTTGCCAAGAAATCAGTTGACTACTTGGGTCATCTGATAGATGCGGAAGGCATCCATCCCACATCTGAGAAATTGGACGCAATCACCAATTCTCAGAAGCCGAAGGACGTGAAGGAGTTGCGTTCGTACTTGGGGTTGATCAACTACTACGCTAAGTTTATACCCCGCATGTCTACCGTGTTACGTCCACTACACCTACTGCTCATGAAGGATCGTGAGTGGCGATGGACTCCCGAGTGTGATGACGCAATGCAGAAGTGCACAGATCTGCTGACGTCACAGCAGGTGCTGGTGCACTATGACTGCCGTAAGCCACTGCGACTGGCTACGGATGCGTCTCCGACAGGCGTCGGGGCCGTGCTGTCACATGTCATGGAAAACGGAGATGAGAAGCCGATAGCGTTCGCGTCACGGACCCTTTCGTCGAGTCAGTGCAACTACGCACAGATCGAGAAGGAGGCGTTATCGATCATCTTTGGAGTCAAGAAGTTCCATAAGTATCTCTATGGACGCTCTTTCACATTGATCACGGATCATAAGCCGTTGGTCACAATCTTCGGTCCCAAAACGGCTGTGCCAACGTTGGCAGCGTTACGAATGCAGCGTTGGGCACTCATCCTGCAAGCGTACCACTACGGTATCGAGTACCGTAAGTCCGAGGATCACGCCAACGCTGACGCATTGTCGAGACTACCTCTACCGACTACAACGACAGAGGAGCCGGCAATATTCGAAGTATCAGTGGTTGACGATCTCCCGGTCAAGGCTAGGGACATCGCCGTGGAAACCCGCAGCGATCCTTTGTTATCACGAGTACTCGAGTATGTACTCACAGGTTGGTTCTGGTTCCGTCAGCCTATCACCAGGCGATGCTAGATGAGCTCCACTCGGAGCATAGTGGAGTCAGCCAGACCAAAGCATTCGCGCGCAGCTACATATGGTGGCCAGGTATGGACAATGATATCGAGACGATGGTGCAGGCTTGTGCAGTGTGTCGGTCAGTGAAGAATCAGCCAGCCGTAGCACCACTGCATCCATGGCCTTGGCCCACACGCATATGGCAGAGAATTCACATTGACTTTGCTGAGAAGGACGGTGTGAACTATCTGATTGTGGTTGACAGCCATTCGAAATGGTTGGAAGCTGTGGCGATGAGGTCCACTACATCCGCTAAGACCATTGAGATACTCAGAGGAATGTCCGCATCTCATGGTCTACTGGAGGAGGTCGTGTCAGATAACGGGCCTCAATTTATCGCACACGAGTTCAAGACGTTCATGGACAAGAACAGCATCAAGCATACGAGGGTGGCTCCATACCATCCAGCGTCGAACGGTGCTGCTGAACGCTGTGTGCAGACTGTGAAGCAGAGTCTTCGGAAGTACTCTGTTGGAACTCAACTGACGTAGGAGAGTTGGCTCGCTAATTTCCTCCTGCGTTATCGGTGCACTCCGCATACCGTGACCGGTGTGTCTCCTGCGGAACTCTTCCTCAAGCGTCGACTGAGGAATCGCTTCAGTCTTCTCAAACCGCACTTAGAGAGACACATGGAGGAGAAACAGACGCAACAAAAAGAGCAACACGATCGGAGTAGAGTGAAGCTTCGAGAGCTGGTCAGCGGTGATCCAGTACACGTTCGCAATCATCGTGGCAGCGGTCCTCCGAAATGGGTCGCGGGCAAGATCATCAGACGACTGGGTCCGCTCACCTATTTAGTGCAAGTACGTGCACAGCGTCGCTATGTGCACGTAGACCATCTACGGCTGACGGCTGAAGGTGAGGTGACTGTACCTATGGTTCCGGAGATTCCAGAGTCGGTGTGTGTTACCCTTCCTTCATCTTCTACGGAGCCGTGTGTTCAAGCAGAGTCACTTCCGTCTGAGGCAGATGAAACTGTTCGAGCACCAAGTGATGTGACTGTGGTTCCTGATGAATCATCGTCTCCTGTGCTACGCCGATCAAACCGGTGTGTCAAACAACGGAAAATACTGGACCTTTAATTGATTCAGTATTCCGACACTGTTCCATGTTATTACATTAGTTAGTGACTTAAAAGCTTAAGAGGAAGGAGTGTTATAATCGGACATTCTGTAGTCGTTACATCGGGTATAATCTATTCTGTGTATACGGCGCGCTGTTGCGCGCTTTGTGTGTGTAGTTGGTTTCCGCCGCAGGCGTGGTTCTTCGTTCATTATAAAAGGTTTATAATACTTACTACTCTCTAGTTATACATTAATAGTCAAGTTACGACATAGACTACATCACACAAACCCACTATTTTATAGGTGTAGAATACTTATATTTAAAGACTTAGTAGATGTGAAAATGTGTTCAATAATGTATAAAACATACAATAATATGCCAGTACCTATCAACGTTCAGTGCCTCTTTGTGAAGCAAACCAGTTTACGTCCTTCTCGAGTCCAATGTCAATATGTACTTCAAAGTATCCGAACAAATATTAAATCACGATGCTTATCAATTTATGGTGTAAAGTGCTGAAATTCACTACCAGGCCATACTACAATGATGCCAACCTTTTATGCATTCGTTAACAAATTAAAAACTGATATGTTCAACAGATATTTATAATAACAACTTTGAACAAATTGCGCACTAAACTTAAATATGCATTTTTCATCCTAGACTAATGGCTAGGGAAATATTCTGATGAATGTATGATTGTATTATAATGTACTGTATTTGAATGTTTAATATTAATTTATACACTAATAATGCCAGTGCTTGTCTTCACTTATCGGGTATTCGTGCAATATTTCATACCAAAAATAAATATGAAGATTATGCTGTATTGTCACATACTAAATTGTATACTATGTAATACCTAAAGAAACTTATTCAGGCGTATACAACTATAAGAACATTCTTCAGTATACCCCTTTTTCTGACATAATACGTATTTATGTGCCACAAACATATATATATATATATATTATCGTTATGTTGGAAAATAAAACGTCTTATTATTATTATTATAAAATGGTCGTCACTTTTTTTCTAAAACTAATTTTAGATCGACACTGTTTTGTTTCGATTGCCAAGTTGTTCCAGTGACATATGCCTGTATAAAGGAAAGAAGTTTGACCAGAACCCTTTACTCTGGGAATAACACATGCCAATTCACTGGCGTCCAACTTTCATCAGAACATCGCACTCTGTTGACATCAATAAAAAGAAGTTCTAAATTGTCTGCCCCATTTTGAGCGCAACTCATTCTTGATCCTTTTCATCTGCAAAAATGTGCGTTCTCCATTGCAGTTACACATCATCGGGCAGAGGTAGAATCATAGTGCGATCTCAACGTTATATGATAAATATCTTTTGTAACGTTATCATAAGGGCAATACCAATAAACGGTTGTGTTTGCTGGGAAGATACAATAAAATGTTATTAGATTTTTAATAATATGGTCGTTTAAAAATTAATTAAGACGTACATTTTTGGCTTAGGTTTCGGTGGATGAGGGGGCTTACAATCCAAATTTGCCACAAGGCCCAAATATCCCTTAATCCGCCTCTGTGAGGATCCCTCTTTTGTGAACCCCCTTTCAGGGCTAATAGTTCCTGTATGGAAAAGAAAGGGAGACGTGCAGAAGTCGGGATGGTGGAAGGGACATATGAAGAAACGAAGGGCAGAGTGGTGTGTGGACCTGGAATCTGAGAAGAATTCAAAGTGAACGTTGGCTTGAGACAGGGGAGTGCTCTGAGCCCATACTGTTTATCGCAATGATGGAACTGATAAGTAGACAGACCAGTACGAAAGATATTCTCCAGAAACTACTGCAGACGATCTAGCGGTGGTAGCGGACGGGGAAGCGGATTTACAGGAACCGATAGAGTGGAAAGATATCTTCAGCAAACATGGACTGAAGGTGAATCTGGAGAAGACAGAGGTGCTGTGGGTTGGGCAACAAAGCAAAGAGCTGGAAATACATATGGAGGGGAAGAAACTAAACAAAGATACATTTTTGTATACCTGGGCGGAGCCGTATGTGGGGATAGTTCATTAGAGAGAGAAATTCCCAGGAGAATACAAGCAGGGGCGAATGCATGGAAGAAAGTAGAAGGTGTGATGGGAGACAGGCACATATCGCGAAAACTCAAGGGAAAGGTACTATGCACATGTGTGACACCAGCCTACCTGTGTGGCCTAAAAACTATAGCAATGACAAAGAAACAACAGGAGAGGGTACAAGTGTGCAAAAACAACTGGGTCAGGACATGTGGAGCGAATGGGAGAAGAACGGATGGCAAAGAAAGCAGCTGCCCGGAGAGTGGAGGGTAAAAGAAGACTAGGGCGACCGAGACTGAGGTGGGAGGATTGCGTGAAGAAAGACCTGGAGGGATGGAAAGGGGAATGGAGAAAAAGAGCAAAAGACCGAGGAGAATGGAGAAGGGTGGTAGAGAAAGTAGTGCAAGTACAATGGGGAGGAAGAGAAAGAAAAGAAACATTTACGTTCTCAATTTTGGCACCAAGAACAAGGGGTGCATGGGTGTTGTTCCACAAAAAAATTGCATTTTTTATTCTCATTATTCAAAGTTAGTTAAACTTTACTCCGAAGTACACCAACACGAATGCTGATTATCCAAACAAAAACATATCAATATTCGGGTGGGCTAAGCCCCCCTTCTAAAAATTGGGGTTGAGCCGCAAGCCCCCCTCATTTCCAATAGTGAATTAATATGATTTACAATTTAACTCGTCAAAATGTCAACTTATTAAATACGGCAGTGGTACCGATTGTCCATTTTACTTGATAGTTTAAAAATGAAACAGAGCATTTTGCATGTAGGCCACATTATAGGTCCTGGCACTCACCGGGCTATGGTAAAAGATATGCTAATTTAGGATTTTGTAATATAAGCATAAAACGTCAATTATTTATGTCGTACTGTACATCTTTCTATTGTGTATTTTGTGGAGTTTACAAGACAAATGTGTTGATGAGTTTTATACTACGTGGCGCAGAGGTATAAGAAAACTGTTTAATCTACCAGTTTGCACTCACAGCAATATGGCGCCACCATTAGCAGAGTGTTTACCAATTCAAGGTCAGATTATATATTGAATGGAGCGATTTATATAGAGTTGCATAAAATGCAACAGCATTAGTTTGAAAATGCTCGCTCATCTAGCCCTTCAAAATCTTCAATTATACATCTTGTTTAAACTCAAACTTGTTGCCATGACGTTCTATAATATGAAGTCTAACCACTTTTATGATATATAATATGTACATGTATATATATATATATATTTATATATGTATATATATACGTATGTATATATATATGTATATATACGTATATATATATATATACGTATATATATATATATATATTGTTTAATTAGAATTGTACAACTTTTAGTACGAATAATTATATTATTATTTGCGGATTCTGGCAGCATGGTCCGACTCTGTAGCCTTGTGTAAAAAGGACAATCACTGGAGGAACTCGCTCCAAATGACCATTGCATCCAGTTGGACATGCAGCAGGAGTTTATTCTTCCCCAGGGCGTTTTGCTATGTAAACTCCTGGGATAACAAATACACAAGAAGCCAACTTCACTGCAAAGTAAATCACTCCAGTTAAATTATAGTCAGTCAAAGGTGATCAATGCAGATACAAACCGCTACTGAATCTAGCCAACCAATTATATCTAGCACTACATGTCCTTTAATCAATCTCCCAGTTCCCACGGATAGAGTGCGAACTCCACTAGTCTTGCTATATGGGCCTGTGTTCGGTAACGATCTGTCTCTTCGTGTTGTTACAAAAAGGCGCCGCTAGTGAGTGTTCCTTTGCTAGGTGGCAAAATGATCGCGTCATCGGGAGAATGCGTCAATTCTCGATGAGCGAGACGTTTGTGATGGTCGTATATTTTCTCCTGGAATGTGGGTTCGTTTTCGGAAGGGTTGGAGAATCATTGCATGATAGCAATTGGTTTAGCGGGAAAACGGGGTAGGTTTGAGCAGCCGCGACGAGGGATTCGTTTTGGGAGAGGGGTTCGTAGAAAGAGGGCTCGTCTGAACCTTCCGATCTCATGTTATGGGCCAGAAGGTAGGTTTATTGTTTCGCAAAATTAATTTGTAATGAGACGAGAGAAAACAATATCTATTTTATGAGGCACTATAGGGATTATAGTTCACATTCGTAGACGTTTGTATTGGACGTGTTGCAGCTGTGTGCGAAGTGCTGCACGGACATAAATTGCAATAGCGGTGATCTGGATGACGCAGCCGCCATTACCTTCATCAGTCGTATCTTGCTCGCCGTCGCTGCTACGCTCGTCTCCGTCGGCACCAAGTAAACAGCGATATCTGTCGTTCCCGTCAAAATTCCGTTTACGTGGGTTCCTGGTCGCATCTTGGACTAACGCGGAAACCGTTTGCTATGACAGTTGAAACAGCAACGTTGTTCTTTCAATGTAGGCCCTACAGTTTGCCTGTATCATGCATTATTGAATGACATTCGACCATCTTCGGTTGAACGATAGTGAATGCAACTTAGCTATCTACTGGACGAGACTTACAACGCAAACCATCGTATTGAGTAGTGTTGCGAACGATTACGGAGTTTTCCAATGTTGCGTTATTTGTTGATAACCAAACCGATGATAAGCATTTTAGTCACCTACGTGTGTTATGGAGCAGTGTCGCATGTACGTAATGACAAGCAACGGGTCATAGTGGAGTGATGTCGTTGACTACCAATATATATATATATATATATGTATATATATATATATACACATACACACACCGTGACCTTTATTTTTTTTCGAATGAGACCACCTCGCGCCCCAGATTACATAGTTTCAGTACGTAGTGTGTGTGTAGTCTCACCCCTGCCTTGCGAGGATGAAACATTTGATATAGTATGTAATTTTCAGTAAACCTATACCTGCCAACTTTTTCGTTGATATTCTGGACATTCATCAGCGGTTCAGCACGCTTCCCGCGCCGCGCAGTCTCGTCGCGTTGTCTCGGATCGAAAGACGCGGTCAGCACACTGATAGTTTTCCCATTGGCGACCATGTTAACGGTTTGTCTGATTATAAGAAAACCTGACCTAGAAAATGTATTAAACTTCTCACCTGCCGTTATCATCATCTCATTGACATGCTGGTCGAGTTTAGTCAAATCTAATATTTCTAATTCTTACAAAATGCCTGTATGTATGACACCCGTCAATATTTACAAATGGATGCAGGCAGTAATCCGGCTAAAGGGTCAACTAGCCAAATTGCTGCCAAATACCCTTCTGTTTAGTAAAATCAGCTAAAAATACACCATTTTACTGTCAACAGCTTCTACAATCACATCTAGAAATCTGACTACTCAAATGCACTTGTGTCAGAGCAGGTGAATATTGTAAAAAAATAATTTCCCAAAAATAGACTGCACTTTTTCGTATGTAACCAAGCAGGAAGTCTAACAGTGTCCTGACCCCAGACGGTGGGAGAGCTGCGTAGATTTTTCGCCGGTGTGGCGCTTACATTTATCCGGCGTTAAATATGATCTCGTTGACGTTTTTACGCATGCGCTAGTCAGTTGTTGACTTTAGTTGCCATTGGGTACGTTTACGTTGCCGTCAGTGTCCCAACCCGCGGCACATCCCAATGTGTAGGGCATGGGAAATACAGGGTGAATTTCCACTATCTTCCGTAAATTATTTTCCTCCTCATGTGCACGTACTAATTGAACGCCAATCATTTATTTAACCACATGATCATATTAAAAACAACAAACACACTCGCGCGCGCACACATATATACATTCACGCACGCACGCACGCACAAACACACATACGCACATACACTAATGCGCGTGTTTTTTTTTTATAACAAACGGAACATATTTAACGGCCGGATATTATTTAATTATCATGCACCACCTGATCTACTGGTATCAATTGGCATGCACAGAAACATCATCCGGATAAAATTGAACACCAGGATAAATGTAAGCAAGACAGTCGTAGCTGGTGCTAAATATTTCCTCCTAGATACGCGGTTGCGGAGAAACGTCAACCGGATAAAATTTAACGTCCGGAAAAATGTAAGCGCGACAACGGAATTTCACTCTCTCGAAGACGAGGGAGAGTGGATGCTGTTGGAGATTTTCAGAGAAAATCTGGGATGTTTGCCTGAATCCCGGGAGACCGGGAGATACACCAAAAATCCGGGACACTCCCGGATTTCACGGGTGAGTTGGCAGATATATAACCCGAGTGAGTCAGCCGAAACACACATGCATGCACGTACGCACACAGAAACACACAGACATGCACACACACACACGCACACACGCAAGCGAGCGGGCGCACACATACACACATGAGTGAAAAGCGAACACATGCACACACGAACTCACAAAACAACAACAGTACAAACACATGTACGCAAACACGCATACACACGAACACCCACACTTCACAACGCACGGCAACACGTACAACGCACAACACGAACACGCCCACCCACACGCATTCACAGGCACGTAAGCACACATTTTGACGCCTACACACATTCCACACATGCTCGTGCACACACTCACGCACATATGCATATTCACTCACTCCCCCCTCTCTCTCTCCATCTCTCTCTCTCTCTCTCTGTCTGCCTGTCTGTATGTCTCTCACTTTCTCTCTCTCTCCCCCCCTCACTCCCTCCCTCCCTCGATCCTCCGTACCTACCTCCCCCCTCTCTCCCGCTCCCTCCCCCTCCCCCTCTGTCTCTCCCTCTATCCCCTCTGTGTCTCTGTCTGTCTGTCTCTCCCTCCCTCTCTCTCTCTCTCTCTCTCTCTCTCTCTCTCTCTCTCTCTCTCTCTCTCTCTCTGTCTCTCTCTCTCCCACACACACACACACGCACGCACACACACACACACACACACACACACACACACACAGAGACAGAGAGAAAGAGGGGGGAGAGTGAGAGAGATACGCAAGCACAAACGCGCGCACACATCCATGCACACGTATACACAAGCACGCCGTAGATTTAAGATTGTTCCGAAAATCGTCGGGTGTGCATAGATGGGGGTCATCATTTTAAAATGGCACTTATCCCCGTGGAGATCTCGGGAGTCATGCACATACATGACTATCTTTTCAATCCCGGGCAAAAACGCCAGGTACCTCGGCAAGTACATAGATATAATGATATGACAGTGTATTTGTAATATTAAAAATGTTTGTTGTGTATCGTTGAAAACGTAACAAGTTGCTGTATATGTACCAACCTTCCCCTATACGGCGAAATTATGAAGCACCAGTATGTACACTATCGTCCCACTGTGTATGAAGCCCCGATCTCCCATAAGGTTGTGTTTTTAGATCATTTAAAACATTGCAGTAGTGTTTTGAACGAAATTTCTTATTAACATATCTTAATATTTTTCACATCAGTACAGCACGTAACGTTTTGAGGGGTAGTAATTACTACACCGGACGAGAATCGGCTGAGTATCTTCAGCAAGTTGTGGCTAGGCGGAAAATGTTTAAGAAGCGAGATCATAATACTGATCTGTACCCAATGCTTGTCTCGCTTAACTCGCCTGGCTGCGTGACTTCGCCAGGAAGATAGTCTGGCTCAGGACCGCGTTTTGACTGCTCACTGCCAGTTGGCACGTCTACCCCCGAGAATGTTTATATAGTATGTATGTTTTCGATAACGAAATGAAGATACGAAATAGTGCCCGAAATAGTTTTATACCAAATAAAATGAATCTTAAACTAAATGAATACAAACAACAATTTCGAGTACTGTACGGGATTCGAACCGAGGACCCTAAAATTAGTTGCTTGACACGCTACCGGCCTTAGTCACTAAGATCAATACGCGTTGGTTGTACTTTGGCGACTACATACATGTTTTGTATTGATATCATGCTTATTCACACTTAGTCTTTTGTTTTTGCTCAAGCATAAGCAAAGAACGTCAATACGAAATAGTTGATAACCACGACAGCTGCCACCTAGTGAATATGCATGTGATTAAAAGGCACTAAACAACGAACAAAGTTTATTGTCGGTTTATTTTTTGGGTGACATGTTTCAATATACCAGTAAGATTAATGTTGGATAGTTTTTTATAGTATAGTATTATCTGATAAAAGTGTATCCTTATTTAATTTGTTATTTCATAGTTGGCCTGAGAACCAATCATCGTCTCTACCCGAACCTGAACCTACAAATAATCGGGAAGAAACAAAACAAAGTAGAAGCAACCACGCGCATGTGCGTCAAGCATGTGGCAACTGTGGTTATAACTTTTATGCCACAGGAAGTCCTAGATGCCCTGCCATAGGACAGAAATGTCGGTTGTGCTCCAAAATGAACCATTTTCAGAAATGTTGTCGGTCTGCAAATCGGGGAAGAGTCGGGCAAATTCACAACAAAACAGGTGAACCAGATGCAATGATCTTCACTGTTAATTCAGTGAGCGGAGCATCGAAACCATTTAAGACGTGTGATCTGTTGCTGGCAGACATACCGATGACACTAATAATGGACACAAGAGCAAAGGTGTCAATTCTCAGCGACTCGGTGTACAGGAAACATTTTCAGGCTTATCCCCTGTGCAAACATGACAAAACGTTATCGACATACGACGGCACGGAAATTCCATTGAATGGGATTGTCCACCTACCAGTGACATACCAGTCAGAAACTGTGACAAGTTTCCCATTGTAGGTCACACAAACCGGATCTAGCCTAATAGGAATATATTTGTTCAACCTTCTCGGATTCACAGTCACAAGGAATGGCACTGCCATTCAGTCAATTCTTTCCCACAGTGTTCTACGGGTTTGGGAAAATTGCAAAGTTTTTACACCGCTCCCGTGTCAACCCAGAAGTTAAACTTGTGTCACAAGGTTTACGTCGACTTCCACTCTCAGTGCGTGACGAAGCATCGCATGAACTTAAACGTCTACAAGACGATGGTATGATCGAACCAATTCATCACCCTGGATTTCAAATCTTGTTGTCGCACATCGGAAATCGGGTGAAATAAGAATGTGTGTTGACTTTCTTCTTCTTCTCTTACTTTTCCCGTCATCTGGGGTCGTCGGTATGGTTGGTAATTTTATTTCTCCATGTCGCCCTGTCCATCACCACACCTGCACACAGACCCACGATTTCCATGTCTCTTCTGCATGTGTCTTTCCATCTGATCTTCAGTCGTCCTCTCCTTCTTCTTCCTGGTATCTCTGCATTTAGCACTCTTGTCACTATGTGCTCCTCTTCCCTTCTCATCACATGCCCGTACCATTTCAGTCGTTTCTCTGTTATGTTTTTGGATGCTTGTGTCACTCTCTTTACTCCTCTAATATATTCGTTTCGGATCTTATCTTTCTTTGTTACTCCACACATTCACATCAACATATAATTCGTCTCTATCCTTGCTTCTTGTTCTTTCGTTGTTGCCCAGGTATCTGCCCCGTACAGCATTGCTGGTCTGACTACTGTTTTATATATCGTCCCCTTCAACTTCACTGGCATCTTCCTGTCGCACAACACTCCACTGCTTTTCTTCCAATTTCTCCAAGCTGCACTCACTCTCTCTTTGATCTCCATTACCATGCCTGTTTTCTCTTCCACGACTGACCCTAGATATTTAAAGTGTGTCACGTTTTCCAGCTCGTCTCCCAGTATCTTTACAGTTGGTCTGTCTATCTCCTCATTCCGTTCGAACATGAAGTCCACGAATTGGGTTTTCAGTCGACTAACCCTCATTCCTCTCTCTTACAGTGAGTGCCTTCCTCCACGTATTCAGGTACTCTGTCATGTCTACCTCCTTTCCTCCAGGCAGCACAATGTCATATGCGAACATCATTGATTCTGGTGCATCTTTTCTCACTTCTCCGTCAAGACGTCCATCAATACGAGGAACAGGTATGGACTCAATGCAGATCCTTGGTGCAACCCAACCTCTACACCTAAGTTGCTGCTTTCACCAGCCACATTGCGCACCTTTGTCTCACACCCCCGGTACATATCCTGTACCAGTATGATGTACTTTTCAGATCTTCACATACTACAATTTTTACTCGATTCTTCGTCCCATCTTCTCCATGGTAGTACAGTTTGTATTCGGCACCGATCTCCTTTGTTTTGCTCCCCTTCCATTTTGTCTCCTGTATGCATAATACTTGCAGGTTCTTCTTTAGCATCAATTGTGCTACTTCTCCACTTCTTCCTGTCATGCTCCCAACATTCAGTGTTGCGAGTTTAATCTTCCTTGTAGAGACTGTAAACAGGTAGAACAAAAGAGAATAGAGAGAATAAAGTTTAGTTGTCAACACGTGTTGTTTTATTATCGCTATGATAGTGTATCTTGCTAGTAATTACACGTAGAACCCGCTAGAAGTTGTGACCCTGGCGTGACATTTGCGTATATACGCCATGTGCATTTTCCGGAGACACAGAGGTGAGACAACAGCAAAAGAATAAATTACTTAGTCCATCCACAAGTTTGCTCCGGCTCGTCACGGCTGAACGCACACCGGCAGTCGGGCACTCGGCTTGGCCAAGCGCGCGTCACGCTTGATCACACATGCCTGCTTTGTCCGTCGCGTCACGCTATACTGCACTTTGATCGCCAACAGCGAAGGCTGAGCGTTTACAGACGGTTTTGTCGCGTCGGTCGTCGGCAGAGACGCATAACGACTATCGCTACCCGGTTTGACAGTGTGAGAGGGGAGAGTGATGCTCGGGAAACCATACAAGTCCTTCTCAAGAACATGTTCGGAGTTCTCGACAACTTTCGCGAGCTCGATTGTCAGCTCTTGCGGTACGCCCTCAGGGAAGCGGACCGTTCTTCTGGACATTGAGATGTCTGAGACTTACATCACCAAGGCAGAAGATGTTATTTTCGAAGCAAGCCGCTACATCGAAACTCATCCTGCTCCTCCACCTGCGGCGACGCCAGCAGTTGCCACGTCGAGCAATTCGAAGGGTACAAGATATATTTTCGTTCGATGACACACGACGACTGCCGTCTATGGTTTCAACAGCTAGAGGACGTTTTCAGTGTGCATGGTATCACATCGCAATTTGCTGCTCTTACTACCCTGCTGTCGGAAGAAGAGGCTTTCGTGATTCGAGATCTTACGATGATGGGGGAGGATCGTGTTCGACGCGGCGAAGACTCTCTTCGTTGATCGATCAATCAATGGCCATGGGAGGTATCGCAGCAGACGAGAAACCATCTCAGTGGATGACTCGATTCCATCAAGTCGGCGGTAGTTGGGACCGAGAAGATGTAGAACGCTGGGCTCTTCTCCGTCGGCTGCCGGCATCGCTGCGTATAAGTCTTGAGCTTCCCACACCGCAGCTCTCTATGGAAGAGCTTCTGCAAAAGGCTGACTCGCTGTATGTCACGCTACCCCCCACGACGATAGCCACCATCACAGAAGTTCCTACCGAGCTAGCAGCTGCACTCCACGCGGGAGATCTTGCGGCCGCCAACGCCATTGTGAAAAGACATACTGGAAAAGGCGGTTCAGACAAAAATCCGAAAAAAGGACACAAGTTTGTTGGTACCAGGGGAAATTCGGCGCCGAGTCTCGATGCTGCACCGGGCCACCCTGCCCGCGATACTGTGCGAACCTTACAAAGGCTCGACATACTGAGGCGGGAAACGAAAGGGGTGGTCAGTAATCGGCGTCGTATCTTGCTCACCTATAGAACAAACGAAACGACTCCTCTTCACGGCCGGATATTTGATAGACTGCGGTTCAGCGGTCTCCGTTCTACCGCCGACCCCGGAAGAAAAATGTAATCCCAAACCCACTGAACATATCCTGTCGTCTGCGAACGGGCAACGCATCCGCACATTCGGCCGGCGCAAGTCTACCTTCACACTTATGGACCGAACATGCTCTCATGACATGATTGTGGCAGACGTGATCCATCCCATTTTGGGAATGGATTTCTTCCAAGAGGGAGACAGAAAACGCTTCCTGATAGATCCGTTCAAACGATGTTTAATCGATCGCGTCACCTTGGACGAGTGTTCATTGGAAACGGCGTGCTCATCTGTCTATTCTGTGACTCCTACCGCTGATCGCTGTGCGGAATTCAACGACAACGAATATACTCGACTGTGGAGGGATTTTCCTGAAGTCACCGACCCCAGTATGAGCAAAGTGGTTACCATGACTACGCCTATGTACATTACGACGGAGGGTGCACCGGTATACACGCCATGTCGGAAGCTTCATGGCGAGAAGAAGGTTCAAGTCGAGAAACAACTCCGACAGTGAGAGAGAGAGAGAGAGAGAGAGAGGGGGGGGGGGGGCATTGAGCGATGTGAATCTAGTTGGGCATCTCCGATCCATGCAGTAAAGAAAGCAGATGGTTCATGGCGTGTAGCGGAGATTTTCGGCGACTAAACAAAATGACAGATATCCGCTTCCGGCATTCACGAGTTTCAACGATCGGTTGGCTGGTTGCACGGTGTTTAGCAAGGTCGACCGTCAACAGGCCTTCCAACAAGTATACGTTCACGAAGCATCATAGGACAAAACGGCCATAATCACGACACATGGCCTCTTCAAGTTCCTCCGAATGCCATTCGGTCTGAAGAACGCGGCGCAGTGTTTCCAGCGGAACGTCCACCAACTTCTCAGTGATGTGCCGTTAGCGAATTGTTTGTACATGGACGATGTGATCGTGGGTAGCGATAACAAAGAGGATCACGTCAAAGACTTGCGCAGTCTCTGCCAGAGGCTCAAAGAAAAGGGACTCCTCCTGAACAAGAAGAAATGTCAACTTGGCCGATCGTCCCTCACGTTTCTCGGTCATGTAGTTGACTCGCGGAACAGTTCAATTCCACCTGAACGAGTGGAAGCCATCAGAAGATTCCCAGTACCTAAAACGCCAAAAGACCTCGAGCGCTTCCTGGGTATTTGTGCGTTTTGTCACCGATTTGTTCGACATGCGTCTGGGAAGATGGCGCCTCTTACCCAACTCAAGAACATCTCCAGACAAAAGGAATTTGAGGAGGCTTGGCTTCCGGTACACGATCATGCATTTGCGGCTACCAAAGAAGCGATCGCAAACGCAACCCTTCTGGTACATCCACTTCCAAAGGCACGTACAGAAATTTGGTGTGATGCATCTAATGTCGCGGTTGGGGCCGTCCTGGTACAATTCCAACGGGGACGGTGGAAGCCGTTAAGCTTCTGGAGTAAGTAGCTGAACAAACCACAACGCAACTACTCGGCTACTGACAGAGAACTACTCGCGGTGTCCTATGCAGTAGACAAATTCCGCTCCTACCTAGAAGGGCAGCCGATCATCGTTAGGACGGACCACCAGCCTCTCGTTGGTGCCTTGACCAAAAAAACAGATACGGTTCTTCCAGTCCCAAGACACCATTTGCTCAAAATAGCATAATGTGTAGACCAACTCCACTACATGAAGGGTAAGAGAAATACTGTGGCAGATGCATTGTCGCGCAGTAAGCTGTAACCGAAAGAGCCGATACTTTCGAATTTCTCTTCCTTCTCTGGGTTACATGACGAATTCCTCCCAGAGGACTCGTTTCCTGAGGAAGCAGTGAACGACGAGGAGCTGGTTGATGACATGTTTCTGTTACAACTACAGCGACAGCGAGACCTACTGAGCAGGCAACTCCGGGCGCCGGTGTTTGTTCCTGCGACTTTCCCTGTAGCAACTACAGTAGCCAGTCCTAAAGAGCCACAACACGAACTGACAGTGGCGACTTGCACTTCGTGTACAGCCATCGAAGCTGATGATTACGCCACGTCAGTCTTGGCGTGTAAGGCCATTTTCACACCGGACCCGTCAACCGCTGTCACCGTGCTGACGCCGAGAGAGGTTCGCGCTGGCCAGGAGAACGACTTGGCATTACGAGTATTGTACGGGATTCGAACCGAGGACCCTAAAATTAGCTGCTCGACACGTTACCGCCTTATAAAAATCAGTATATTAGTTAGCAGTTGTTGCGCGCAACATCGATTGCACTTTCTTTAGTTAAATTTGTCCTTGTTTGATATTTATACCATGCTTATTCACACTTAATCTTTTGTTTCTGCTCGAGCATAAGCAAAGAACGTCAATACAAAATAGTTGACAACCACGAGAGCTGCCACCTAGTGAATATGCGTGTGATTAAAAGGCACTAAACTACGAAACAAGTATAATGTCGGTTTATTTTATGTGTGACACGTTTCAATATAAGTTTAATGTTGAATAGTTGTTATAGTATTATCTGATACAAGTGTATCCTTATTTAATTTGTTATTTCATAGTTGGGCTGAGAGCCAATCATCGTCTCTACCCGAATCTGGGGTAAAGCCCCCTACCGGTAACATTGGCTGGAGCTTAATATTCAAAGCCGTTGACGCGCTTACATTTATCCGGCCGTTAAATAATATCCGGGTGATGTTTCTGCGCGTGCGCGTATCTAGGGGACTGCATTTATCACCAGTTACGACTGTCGCGTTTTTATTTATCCGGGCGTTATGAATGTTTATATGGATATATATATATTTACATATGTGTCTATATATACATAAATTATAAAATGTTTGCTTCCCACAGACATAAACAATTTCTGTCGTAAAACAGTTTCCTCTCCACGCACACGTCACGTGACATACTCATACTTGGTTACAAATCTGAAACAGCAAATTATAAGTATGTACTCTAACTATAACGCTCGTATTACGACAACAAACGAAACATATTTAACTACTGAATATTATTTATCACTACGTGATCTACTGGTGCCAAATAGTATTCCTTACATATGCACATAAACATCACCCGGATAAAATTTAACGCCGGGATAAAAGTAAGCGCGACACCGTAGTGATGGGCCAAGCGAATGCTGCCACCTCACTGCGCCTGGATAATCGAGGGTACGCAGCCAGGTGAGATGAGAGTGGAGAGTCGGTAAAGCGAGATTACCACGGCTGTGAAAAGCTTCCATGCGAAAAGCGTGACATCGCATCTCATTAAAGTGCCTACTGCGCCTGCGCGCGCATGCACAGTATGCGTTTTGAGGAATCCTGGCATGGCTGAGTCGGGGCCCATCACACTAAATGCTTTGATCACACCCGGCATTATTCCGATTTGGTCCGTAACAGCAACAGGTGATTATCGCTCCTCACTATGGCCTGGAATATTATGGCCCGGCCAGTGTTACCGGTAGGTGGCTTTATCCAGATACGGGTAGAGACGATGATTGGCTCTCAGACTCAGCCTCAGGTAGACTATTCGGAAAGAAGAATAAAAAAGATAAGGAAAAGCCAATAAAAATTATACATCCACCTAGATTCTAGAACAACAGACGCCGAGACGGGAAAACGAACGTAAACAAAGATGATGTTAATGTCTGAGATAGGCAGCATTCAGTGTTTTTATTACACCAATAAGCCAGTTCGGAGTTCCGCTGCCGCAAAACATGCATTAATCATTAATGGGTAATGTCATAGGTCAGTCGACATATTGATAAACAACTCTTACCAGAATTTATCAAGGCGGTTTTTAAATGAATTTATTGATTTAGCTTGTATTACTGAATCAGGTAAACAGTTCCATGGTTCAACCACTCTAAGTGGGAATGCATTTTTTCTTCGCCCTGGCTATTTCTCGAGCTGCTCGAGAAATAACGCTGAATCTGATCGTTATTTCTCGAGCAGCTCGAGAAATAACGCGAACTCAGTCCGTTATTTGTCGAGCAGCTCGAGAAATAACACGAGGCCTGGCTGTTATTTGTCGAGCAGCTCGACAAATAACGTCGATTTTGATCGTTATTTATCGAGCAGATCTGGACGTGCATGCATGTGCACTTAGATATATTTACAAGGCATCTACGTGGACATATTAATTGTTTGAAGTAAATCCGATGCAGTCTAATCGTTTCGTGCCTGTATTTGTCCGTTCTCGTGGGAAATTAAGTATTCTTATGCGTCGAGCAGCTCTAGAAATAATGCCGGCTTCGCTCGTTATTTATCGAGCAGATCTGCACGTGCATGCATGTGCACTTAGAAATATTTTCAAGGCATCTACGTGGACAAACTAATTGTTTGAAGTAAATCCGATGCAGTCTGATTGTTTCGATCATGCCTGTATTTGTCCGTTCTGATGAGAAATGAAGACTTTTCTTATGTGTCGAGCTGCTCTAGAAGTAACGCCGACGTCGCTCGTTATTTATTGAGCAGATCTGCACATGCATGCATGTGCAGTTAGAAACATTTTCAAGGCATCTACGTAGACATACTAATTGTTTGAAATAAATCCGATGCTGTTGAATCGTTTCGTGCCTGTATCTGTCCGTTCTGATGGGAAATTAAGACTTTTCTTATGCATCGAGCTGCTCTAAAAATAATGCCGGCTTCGCTCGTTATTTATCGAGCAGATCTGCACGTGCATGCATGTGCACTTAGAAATATTTTCAAGGCATCTACGTGGACAAACTAATTGTTTGAAGTAAATCCGATGCAGTCTGATTGTTTCGATCATGCCTGTATTTGTCCGTTCTGATGAGAAATGAAGACTTTTCTTATGTGTCGAGCTGCTCTAGAAATAACGCCGACGTCGCTCGTTATTTATCGAGCAGATCTGCACATGCATGCATGTGCAGTTAGAAACATTTTCAAGGCATCTACGTGGACGTACTAATTGTCTGAAGTAAATCCGACGCTGTTGAATCGTTTTGTGCGTGTATTAGTCCGTTCTGGTGAGAAATGAAGATGTTTCTTATTCCAGTGTCCGCGTATCCTACTGGAGATGTGGAATTCAAGACTTTTCAAGGCTATTTGAAAAAGAAATTCAAGACTATTCTGAACGACAGATGATATCTTTAATGGCAATAAATTGCAAGTCACATACGTTTCATCGCTTGGCATCACACGAAGCCTACACCTGTACATCTTTCATCGCTTGGCATCACCTCAAGCCTACAACTATACACATTATTTGTTTCGCAGGCGCCTTGTGTATTCACTGCAGTAAAAATTATGTGGCTTTTTTGTAACCCTTGCACAGCTGCAGTGCCACTAGGACATACAATTCTCGCAGTTAATCCAATTATGTACTCTTTCGTTGGATGACAGGTCGGACTTGCACAAGTCACCTTAATTTCCACTTTCATCCACGAACCGGCTCCAAACGTAGTTTCTGTATTTTGTGGCTTGGGCTTGACCCATGATGGCAGTAGGTACGCCTTCTGTCAACGCTTCAGCATCCTGCAATGGATTCAAGCCCAATATCACATGCCGTTTTGACATGAACAGATGTAGTATTTTGTGTTCAGTGTGATATGTACTGTAATGGTATGTTATTGCTTTTTGTACTGATGACAATGGAAATAATTAAAAAACGATAGCGTATAAACAAATGCATTTTATTTTATCATTTTGATTGTGGATGTTTATAATTTGTTAAAAAGTTGTATTGCCTTGTTGTTTGTTATGGTATGTGACAACGTACGATTCATTCTATTAAGTGTACAGTACACTTAAAAGCAAGGTTACACCTGTATGATAATATTACTGAACATTCTTCAGGATAGTTCGTTTTCAAATTAGAAACTTTCATTTTTCATATCCAAGAATCATGTTAAATTACCTGGTAGAGGCTTTCGTTGACGTGTCACGCCGAATGAATCCGGCGTGACACGTCAACGAAAGCCTCTGCCAGGTAATTTAACATGATTCTTGGATATGAAAAATGAAAGTTTCTAATTTGTATGATAATATTATTAATTAAACTATTTGTGTGTGTGTGTATGTACACAGTCAAACAACATGCCATGACGTCCTCTGCATAAATTACAGTTTACTTAAGCCGGGATTACAAACGTCAATAAAACGTGAGTGGAAGTAATTGATACATCCATGTGACGGTAATTTTGTGATCAAAGGAACACAGCAAATGATGCAGTTGCAGGTTGAAATTTCTCATGAAAATACGTGTTTTGATTAGTCATTAAACTTATGCGCACAAACATAATATTTACAAGTACTTTCTCAGTTGACTTTCTCATTGTAAACCGACATATGTTTCAGCCTAGTTGTCTGTTTTATAATGTTTTTGATTTGTACATTTTTAATCTATGTGTGCATGCCTACGTAATTCGGTATGTTGCTTATATTTTAACTATGGTGTAATTCATTTTGTAATATATTACATTGTTGTATAAAAAATGGTGACAACTGATAAAATGGCACTCAAAGTATGAACTATATGTTATTTCTCGAGCAGCTCGACATACAAGAAGTCTTCATTTTTCCATCACAACGGACAAATACAGGCACGAAACGATTAGACTGCGTCGGATTTACTTCAAACAATTAGTATGTCCACGTAGATGACTTGAAAATATATCTACGTGCACATGCATGCACGTCCAGATCTGCTCGATAAATAACGAACGAAGTCGGCGTTATTTCTCGAGCAGCTCGATGAATAAGAAGTCTTCATTTCCCATCAGAACGGACAAATACACACACGAAATGATCAGACTGCATCGGATTTACTTAAACAATTAATATGTCCACGTAGATGCCTTGAAAATGTTTCTAAGTGCACATGCATGCACGTCCAGATCTGCTCGATAAATAACGAACGAAGTCGGCGTTATTTCTCGAGCAGCTCGATGAATAAGAAAAGTCTTCATTTCCCATCAGAACGGACAAATACACACACGAAATGATCAGACTGCATCGGATTTACTTAAACAATTAATATGTCCACGTAGATGCCTTGAAAATGTTTCTAAGTGCACATGCATGCACGTCCAGATCTGCTCGATAAATAACGAACGAAGTCGGCGTTATTTCTCGAGCAGCTCGACGAATAAGAAAAGTCATCGTTTCCTATCAGATCGGACAAATACACCCACGAAATTATTCAACAGCGTCGGATTTACTTCAGACAATTAGCAAGTCCACGTAAATATTTGTAAGTGCTCATGCATGCACGTCCAGATCTGCTCGATAAATAACGAACGAAGTCGGCGTTATTTCTCGAGCAGCTCGACGAATAAGAAAAGTCATCGTTTCCTACCAGACCGGACAAATACACCCACGAAATGATTCAGTTGGATTTACTTCAGACAATTAGCATGTCCACGTAAATATTTCTAAGTGCTCATGCATGCACGTCCAGATCTGCTCGATAAATAACGAACGAAGTAGGCGTTATTTCTCTAGCAGCTCGACGAATAAGAAAAGTCATCGTTTCCTACCAGATCGGACAAATACACCCACGAAATTATTCAACAGCGTCGGATTTACTTCAGACAATTACCATGTCCACGTAAATATTTCTAAGTGCTCATGCATGCACGTCAAGATCTGCTCGATAAATAACGAACGAAGTTTGCGTTATTTATCGAGCTGCTCGACAAATAACGATAAGATTCGGCGTTATTTATCGAGCAGCTCAAGAAATAGCCTGAGCCTTTTTATTATGTTTAGTTTTGCTCTTTGCCTTTGGTTGAATAGTTTGAGGGAGTGTCCCATTTAGGGAGGTTTGGTATAGATTTTTTATCATATATGTTATGCATTATTTTATAGACTTCAGTCATATCTCCTCTTAATCTACGATATGCTAATGTGGGTAATTTAAGTCTTTCAATATATGATAAATCCCTCATACCAGATAGTTCTTTTGTGGCTCTTCTCTGGACATTTTCTATGGCTATTTATGTTTCGTCTAGAAAACAAAAAGTTTCAGTAAATGGTGATGAGTCTAGCTGGAAAGAGGTAATATCAGGGATACCCCAGGGTTCCTTCCTAGGAGCCTTACTTTTTATTCTATATATTAATGACCTCCCAGATCTAACAAATTCAAATACATTTCTATTTGCTGATGACATAAAGATATTTAGAACAATAACACACATAGATGATCAGGATATACTTCAACATGATTTAAGCATACTAGAACAATGGAGCGACAAGTGGTTGTTAAAATTCCATCCCGATAAATGTTTACACACAGAAATTAGAAAAATTAATATCGGTGAAAGTAAAAATTTCATGGCAACAAATAATGTTAAACACGCTCTTGTCACCACAGATAAACAAAAAGCTTTAGGAGTAATTATTGATTCAAAACTTTCATTTGATGATCACATCAACCAAGTGGTTAATACAGCAACCAGAATGACAAAAATAATCAGAACTTTTAAATTCTTAGATACATACACTATCTTGCCACTATACAAGACTGGTTAGATCCCACCTAGATTATGCAATAGCAGTATGGTATCCATTTAAGACGAAACATAAAATAGCCACAGAAAATGTCCAGAGAAGAGCCACAAAAGAACTACCTGGTATGAGGGACTTATCATATATTGAAAGACTAAAATTACTCAAAGGAAATAAAAACAAGGCATTAGCTAAAATCCGTTTTCCATGTGTACAGAAAGTTTAATATTGCATGTAACATTCGAGAACATTAAAAAAATACATTTGTAGCATAAATTCGATTTTAAACCCATCTGTGTAGCGATTCCCGCGGAAAATAAAAATTTAATGAGCTAGGCGATCACGTGGTATCTTAACGTCACACATGACACACTCGCAGCAGGCCGACCCTTTCTATGCATTCAGAGCATGTTTACATGGATAATGTTGGGGTCGAAACGAGCGTCAGAATGAGTTGTTATGCAATAATCCGATGTAATACAAACACTAGTCATCATAGAGGAACAAGCAGTTATTTTACGGTTCCACATGAATTCAATTTTATTCAAAACAATGAATGCGAATGAGCCTACAAGTCGACTAGGTTTCGCCGAGCTTTCTAGTGATATTATGAGATTTTACAAGTTACTTTCTGTAGCTGGATACGATATATGTTTGCTATGTATGTATATTGGTGTACATTATCTCCCGTTGGTTGCATTCGATATAATTATTCTGAAAACGAGCCCAGGGCCAAGCTCGGCGAAACCTAGTCGACTTGTAGGCTCATTCGCATTCATTGTTTTGAATAAAATTGAATTCATGTGGAACCGTAAGATAACTGCTTGTTCCTCTATGATGACTAGTGTTTGTATTACGTCGGAAAATTGCACAATAACTCATTCTGACGCTCGTTTCGACCCAAAAGCTATACTTGTAAACATGCTCTGAATGCATGGAAAGGGTCGGCCTGATGCGAGTTTGAGTCATAAGTGACGTCACATCTCGGCATCCCGAAAAGTGCGCCAAAAATATGCATATTCGAAAATGTCCGGATGTACAGCATAAAATGTGGAATTTCTAATTCATTGATTTTTTTGCTTGGTGGACGTGGAAATAGATAGCAGGATGTAATATAACATAAATTTCAAGCAATAGATGTTTTTATTCCCTTTAAGTTACCCACATTAACATATCATAGATTAAGAGGAGATATGATCGAAGTCTATAAAGTAAACGTAACATATATGACAACAAATCTGCACCAAACCTCCCTAAATGGGAGGACGTGGCATTACGATCCAGTAACAGAGGACACTCCCTCAAACTATTCACCCAAAGAGCAAAATTAAACATAACTCAGTCATAAGAAAAAATGCATTCTCGCTTAGAATGGTTGAACCATGGAACAGTTTACCTGATTCGTTAATACAAGCTAAATCAATAAATTAATTTAAAAACCACCTTGATAAATTCTGGGCAACCTAGGAGATACTATATGACTATGAAGACCCATTAACATTAAACACTGGAACCGGAAACCATAAACTTGTAATATTAGATCCCGAAGAAGACGATCTGATCATTGTCGACATTGAGGAAATGAGAGGATCCTACGATCAGAACAGTCCTAAGGTAAGGTGTGAAATAACAAATTAAATAAGGATACACTTTTATCAGATAATACTATACTATAACAACTGTTCAACATTAAACATCTGAAGGGTTTGTCCAGTTTGACCAGCTACACGAACATGGTGGACTGCAGCTATTGGAAGAAACAACAATACACGGTTCTTTTTAGAGCCGACCAACACTTTGCAAAATATATTGAGACGAGGGTTTATTCATAAGTATAAGTTCTCCAAACATTCACCAGTTCATCTTTTAAAAGAGCACATTGTCACATAACATGTCAATTAGAAATTTACAAACAAATTAACATTATCATGTTTTACCAATAAATACAATAATCTGCCAAATAATATTTAATTTAAACCTCAAACAGAACTGGTTTCCCACAAGTGAAACTCTTACCTTAGCGAGGTGCACATATCACATCTCCCAACTTATGGGCCTTTTGGCAGCCTATGCAGCATGATAAATTACCTCTGGTGGATATTAAAATACAGCAATAATTACTCAAACCAATAACTGTAATAAATACTATCAGCTGCTGTCAACATTAAATTTAACGTAACCTTATTTAATGAAATATCGTGTATTTTATTAACTTTGTTACTATTGAATTGTGATCTATCACCACGTCTGGAGTTAACCATAAAGTGGCGCCACCTACCGGAGTATCCGGTGGAACTAATGAATGCACGCAAAAACGAGTGAATTTCTTGTACATTTTGATCGGTGACAGGAAATTTAATTGTTTGATCACGTGACAAGTGTATATAGGTGTTGTAGCTACGTGATGTGAAGTTTGGTGACTGTAGGTGAGCGTTATCATGGTTTTTTTTCGAGGTGCGGGCCTAAACTGTAAAAGTGTGTTGTGTAGAATCCGGACCCACCTCGATTTCGGCGTGATAACTTTACTCGAGTTTTGCCTAAATTTGATACCTCATAGCGTTAGTTCCATCATTTAACATTATCCCAGGCATATTTATATAAAAACAATATTGTGTCTTAACACACTTTTGAAGCCCAAATAGCGACCCAGTTTGCGCTATTATGCACCGCCTGCGGTCGTGCGTTACCACATTGCCATTGGCATTGCGGATTTGCGCTCGTAAAATTAGCGATATAGCGGCGTATGTTGATGAAAATCGGGGCACTATTTACGCGTCAAAAGTGCGCTAAGACGCAATATTCTTAAACGTAAATATGCATGGGATAAGATAATGTTGAATAATAACACTAACGCACAACGTATCAAAGTTAGGCAAAATTCTAATTATAACGGCGAAATCGAGATGGGTCCGGATTCTACACATGTGCCTTTTTACGTGATTCTGAGCCAGACTCTTCTTGGCGAAGTCACGCACCCAGACGAGAGTCGGTTAAGCGAGACTAGAGCGATAATATCATACATCCGGGTCTATGGGCAATAAATAGGTTAACAAACATGCGCAAAGAGAAGTCAACATTACAGTGGGATGGGTCAAGTTTGAGGCTTGTTAATCGTGTTGACTTTGTTTTGATTTAACTTTGTTATTATTAGTATCAACATATCAGCAAGAAGGGCATTATTAATAGTAGCTGAAGTAAGTATGCGATGACGTACATTCACGGGCAGGTGACTTTACGTTTTAGGGCCTGTCACTAATTATGGTCTAATCATGCAACGCCAACGCTGGGAATTGGGTCTTGACCAGGACGGCGATTTGATACCACCTGCAGCCGTTTCGAAACCTGGGCAATTTTATTTACCCACATTGTTCACACCATGTCTTTCGGAAGATACAAAACCAGTCCTACACTTAGCCTAAGGATAGGGCGGGTCATACAACAGTATAAACACCGGCCACAAACGTTTGCAGCCATCTGCATCAGTGCAAGACATTACTTTTTTAGGTACCCTTTTTTATACTGGTTGGAATATAAATTGTGCGTCCTAATGTTTTATGCCGTTTTAACAAAACCCTGATCTAAATCTTACATAATTATAATACACCTGTACAGCCATATTCTAAATCTTGTCTTGGATGAGTACTGGTCAACACTCCTTAAGTCTTAAGAGTCATACGGTGAGTGTTGGGTGCGCATGCTAGGTTATTAGTCGTGTATTAATTTTCGATTAATTTAAGACTTGTCTGAATTTCTGTGGCTCTGCAATGCTGACTATTGCATCTGGTAAGGAATTACAATCTTTTAGGCGAAATAAGACAATTTATAACACTTCTTGCTGGTGTAGATTTAACAAGATTTAACAAGATTGCCATCCAGAAAATTACTCTGGATGGCAGGTGGACAAGGAAGCCTTTTGGCTTATCGAGAGTCCAATACTTTTTATTTACATGTATCCCGCCTTTTTAAGGTGTGTGTCGATTTTATTTTTAAACATATTCACGCTACTAGCACCAACACAATCAGGAGATAATCTGTTCCATTCATTTACAGTCCTTTGTGAGAATGAGAACTTTCTTATATCTAATCTACACTGCTCCTTTATTAATGTAGCTTCATGTCCTCTGGTCCTTCTATTTTTCTTAACTGAGAAAAAAATGTTTCTATCAATATTTTCATAACCATTCAATATTTTAAACACTTCTATGTGATCTCCTCTCAATCTCCTGGTCTCTAATGTTGTTAAACCACATTCTTTTAGGCGTATTTCGTAACTAAGATCCCTCAGATTTGGTATCATTTTAGTCGCTCTCCTCTGTACTCTTTCTAGCATATCTATGTCCTTCTTGCGATATGGCCTCCATGCTTGTATACAATATTCTAAATGAGGCCTCACTATTGTTTTGTACAGCGGTACTATTAATTCTTTTTTCTTATACGCTATATTTCGCCTAATTAATCCAAGGATTTGATTTCCCTTTGACGCTGCAATTCCGCACTGCTCTGAAACCTTCATATCAGCACTAATGGTTAACCCCAAGTCCTTTTCTTTTACAGTAGTACTTAGAACAGTACCCCCCATTTTATATTTTACCTCTTCATTCCCATGACCTGTGTGGAGGCATTTACATTTCCCAAAATTGAACAGCATTTGCCACTTTTCAGACCATTTGATCAACCTATCAAGATCATCTTGTAAATGCTGTCTGTCTCCATCACTTTTAATCCTTCTAAACACTTTTGTATCATCCGCAAATTTTAACACCTTGCTTGTTATATCATCGTCCAAATCGTTGATATATATTAAGAATAATATAGGTCCTAGTACTGATCCCTGTGGTACCCCACTCAATACCGATTTCCAGTTTGAAGCCTCCCCATCAACTACTACACGTTGTCTTCTGTCATTCAGCCATTTTTCTATCCAGTTTATTATACCATTTCCTATGCCATGGGCCTTTAGCTTAAGGAGTAATCTTTGATGTGGTACTTTGTCGAAAGCTTTTTGAAAATCTAAATAGATGATATCAACTGGTGATCCCTCATCTACCCACCTAGTGATGTCTTCAAAAAAACATAACATATTTGTTAAGCATGACCTCGCTTTTAAAAACCCATGTTGAGATGGGTTTATCAAGTTATGTTTAACAAGAAAATCCACCATGTGATCTTTAATTAGTCTTTCTAATAATTTGCAAATCACTGATGTTAAACTCACTGGTCTATAGTTCTCCGACTTGTTTCTCGAACCTTTTTTAAATAACGGTATAATGTTTGCCTCTTTCCATTCTAAAGGAACCACTCCCTCTTCTAATGACAAATTGAAAACTGTTGCAAGCGGTACGCTAATTTGTTCTACAATTTCCAATAGTAGTTTGGGCGGAATCCCGTCCACTCCAGGTGATTTATTATCCTTCATAGCCCTTATTTTCTTAGCTACCATTTCCGAGGTTACAACTAACTGTCCTAAATAGTCTGAATCTGCCCCCTTGAACTTAGCCTCTGGTACTGGCAGTGAACTAATATCTTCCCTGGTAAACACTGAACTAAAATACTCATTCAGGTCTTCTGCCATTAAGAATCCCTCTGATATTGTATTTCCAGCACTATCTTCTAGAGGACCGACCTTATCCTGAACTTTCTGTTTGCTTCGAATATACGCATAAAAACTCTTACTGTCATGTTTTATATTACTAGCTAATTTTTTTTCATAGCTTCTCTTTGAATTTCTAATTTCAGCTGTAGCTTGATTAAGTGCTTCTTTATAAATGTTGTAGTCTTCATCATTTCCAGTACATCTATATGACTTCCACATCATTTGTTTATACTTAATTTTTCTAATGGCTTCTTTCGATAAGTGTTTCTTTTTAGACCGTTTCCCTTGTTTTTTGAAAGGTACAAATTTATCGACTATGCACTTAATTTCACTATTTAAGATATTCCAGCATTCGGTTGCTGTCTTATTCTTCAGTGTGTTATTCCAGTCTATCTTTGCTAAATATTTCCTCATGTCCTTATACCTTCCTTTGTGGAAATTTCTCCTATACTGCTTTTTACTATTGTAGATAGTGTTGAATGCTTTGCTATATAGATGCCATGATAATAATAATAATAAAGTCTTATCTAGCGCTGTATCCAGTCCTTAGTTCTGTACAAAGTTAAGTGATTTACAAAAAAAGTTCACAATTATATGTCACTCATTTAGGTAGTGAAAGCGATTTTAAAAAGGTGTGTCTCAAACGACACAATAGTGTCACACTGTCTGACTGACTGTGGCAGATTGTTCCAAAGTACAGTCCGCTTTGGAGAACGCACGGTCTCCGAAAGACTTAGAGGTGTGGTTGGTACTGCCACTGTGTCAGCAGACCAGCAGAATTTTATCGGAGGGAGCGTGTGGGCTGATATTCAACAAGAAACTCGGAAATGTATTGTGGTGCAAGTCCGTGGAGTGCCTTGAAGATGACCAGGAGAATTTTAAACGTAATTCTTTCTTGGATGGGAAGCCAATGGAAAGATTTCAGGACTGGTGCTACATGCTCATGTTTCCTTGTTCGTGTGATTAGACAAGCAGTCGTGTTCTGAATGCACTGCAGTCTACGTAGCTGACACTTGTTAATTCCGAACAGCAGCAAATTACAACCATCCAGTCTGGACGTTATGAATGAATGGATGATTTGTTCGGCAGCTCCTGGTGTAAAAAATTTGATGATTTTACCCACATTTCGGATTTGCAGACCATAAGATCTACAGATGGCACAGACTTGTTGATCTATTGTAAGTCCAGCATCGAACATTACCCCAAGATTTCTGACACATGTACTGGAGGTTACTTGGGCATCCCCAACGTCGATCTTTGTTGTTTTAGGTATCGTTCTGTGCAGCGCCTCTGATCCCACAAACAGAACTTCAGTTTTGTTACCATTTAAGTGAAGTTTGTTTGCTGTCATCCAACCGTTTATGTCAGCAATGCATATTTCTAGCTGATATATGGCAACAAATGTGTCAGGGATCTTGAATGTTGTGTAGAGCTGCATATCGTCAACATACATATGAAAATCCAAACCATGTCTGATTTTACAACCCATTCCACCCGCCGTGTATATGGTGAACAGTGACGGTCCCAAGACTGACCCTTGGGGGACACCGCGTGTCAGCACGGACATGTTCGAGATGGCTTCTCCAATCTTAATAGCTTGTTTTTGAGGTACAAGGTAAACCAATTTAGTGCTGCGACAAGTCAAGGAGGACTAGATACGAGACACCAATTATCTGCATATAAGAGTAAATATTTCTGGATTCTCAGCAGTGCAGTCTCTGTACTGTGGCCCTTTCTGTATGCTGACTGATTCACTTCAAATAGGTTGTGCTATGCCATGTGACGTGACGGCACCACCTTCTAAATTACTTTTGACAGGAAACAGATTAGATATCAGTTGGTAGCTTGTAAGACATTCGGTTTCCAGGGACAGCTTCTTAAGAAGCGGAGTCACAAGTGCCGCTTTCAAGTTAGCTGACACATCTCCTGTGGCCAACTAGATGTTCACAATCCTGGTAATGAAAGGAACAAGTGCATCGAGGCAATTCTTCAGCATCCATGTCGGCAGAGGAGCGAGAGCGCAGGATCGACAAGCATATGATGTAATTATGTTTCTTACCTCATTCTCAGAGGCTGGCGACAGACTGTCCAACAGATGACTTCCATCGTGTTCATAAGTAGTGATCTGGGCATCACGTTGCGGTCCGGCTCGGCGAACCAGTGCACAGCGAAAAATGCTTGCAGTTTTCTCTTGGAAGTAATTTCGGAAAACTTCAGCCAGAGCTTCTGGAAAGGCATGTGTTGGCAGTGGCGGGTCCACCCGAGTGTGCATCAATGTTTGCACAATGCTGTAAAGTTTTTTTTGGTATGATCCAGCCTCAACAACCTTGTTGGAATAGTATCGATGTTTGGCTTGACGAAGACAGTTATTTGCGACCGTGCACTGGTGTCTGAACATCTAGCAATGAATTTCAAGTCCAGATTTCCGGCAGAGACATTCATATTTCCGACGTGTCTGTATCTCCTTGTGTAACTCTTTGTTGTACCATTTCACGTCGGGTCGCACCGTGATCAGGGTTGGGTTCAATTACATTGATCAATTACATGACTGGATAATTTTAAGTTACAGTTGCAATTACAATTGTTTTGCATTTCAAATACAGTTACCATCCCAAAATATATTCAATTATAATTGTCAATTACAATGGATTTTTGTTTCGCTCAAAATAATATAAACAGATCACAAACAAACTTTCATTGAGGCACTTTATTCAAACTTTCATGTCACATACGAGTGTAGGACAGTTGCCCAGTGGACATTTGCTCAGCAGCCAGTTGCCTAGTGGACACTTGCCCAGTGGTCAAATGAAAAATTGCTCAGTGACAAAAAATGCCATAAATGTAATAAATAAAAGTCCTGTTTTATAACAGTATAATATTTGTTTTATAAAATTATTATATTATAAAAAAATAACAAAAACTTCATTATACAACACTTTATTTATATAACATAAATATGCACACATTCATAATTTCATACCAATGTCAATTAATGCATTCATTCGTATGGTCATAGTTCATGTTCTTGTGTTCATGCAAGTCTAATGCTGTGGGCTGACCATGGAAGCCACAGAAATTTATTTTAATTGCTTTTAAGCAGCTCATGCCAACTTGGAGTAGTTCAGAGTTCCACTGCAGCCATGTGATGTGCACTCTGATTGCAATGTCCTATCCAGGGTAACCCCAATTGCATTGTGTCTGGCTTCAGAAGCCTTATACAATTTAAGATGATACAACGTACATAACAATACATACAACACACACATCACAATCACACGATGATGCAACATACATAACATTACATACAACACACACTTCACAGTCACATGATGATACAACATACATAACAATACATACAACACACACTTCACAGTCACATGATGATACAACATACATAACAATACATACAACACACACATCACAGTCACATGATTATAACATTACATACAACACACACATCATAGTCACATGATTATAACATTACATACAACACACACATCACAGTCACATGATGATACAACATACATAACATTACATACAACACACACATCACAGTCACATGATTATAACATTACATACAACACACACATCACAGTCACATGATGATACAACATACATAACATTACATACAACACACACACATCACAGTCACATGATGATACAACATACATAACAATACATACAACACACACATCACAGTCACATGATTATAACATTACATACAACACACACATCATAGTCACATGATGATACAACATACATAACAATATGTACAACACACACATCACAGTCACATGATGATACAACATACATAACAATACGTACAACACACACATCACAGTCACATGATGATACAACATACATAACAATACATACAACACACATGTCACAGTCACATGATGATACAACATACATAACAATACATACAACACACACACCACAGTCACATGATGATACAACATACATAACAATACATACAACACACACATGTCACAGTCGCATGATGATACAACATACATAACAATACATACAATACACATATCACAGTCACATGATGATACAACATACATAACAATACATACAACACACACATCACAGTCACATGATGATACAACATACATAACAATACATACAACACACACACATCACAGTCACATGATGATACAACATACATAACAATACATACAACACACACACATCACAGTCGCATGATGATACAACATACATAACAATACATACAATACACATATCACAGTCGCATGATGATACAACATACATAACAATACATACAACACACACATCACAGTCACATGATGATACAACATACATAACAATACATACAACACACACATCACAGTCACATGATGATACAACATACATAACAATACATACAACACACACATCACAGTCACATGATGATACAACATACATAACAATACATACAACACACACACATCACAGTCACATGATGATACAACATACATAACAATACGTACAACACACACATCACAGTCACATGATGATACAACATACATAACAATACATACAACACACACATCACAGTCACATGATGATACAACATACATAACAATACATACAACACACACATCACAGTCACATGATGATACAACATACATAACAATACGTACAACACAGTCACATGATGATACAACATACATAACAATACGTACAACACACACATCACAGTCACATGATGATACAACATACATAACAATACGTACAACACACACATCACAGTCACATGATGATACAACATACATAACAATACGTACAACACTCACATCACAGTCACATGATGATACAACATACATAACAATACATAAAACACACACATCACAGTCACATGATGATACAACATACATAACAATACGTACAACACACACATCACAGTCACATGATGATACAACATACATAACATTACATACAACACACACATCACAGTCACATGATGATACAACGTACATAACAATACGTACAACACACACATCACAGTCACATGATGATACAACATACATAACATTACATACAACACACACATCACAGTCACGTGATGATACAACATATATAACAATACGTACAACACACACATCACAGTCACATGATGATACAGCATACATAACAATATGTACAACACACACACATCACAGTCACATGATGATACAACATACATAACAATACGTACAACACACACATCACAGTCACATGATGATACAACATACATAACAATATGTACAACACACACATCACAGTCACATGATGATACAACGTACATAACAATACGTACAACACACACATCACAGTCACATGATCATCTGTTAGATAGATGCTGTTCATTGTTAATCGGAGGTGACTGTTGCACCTCAGTTCCTCAAACCTAGAGTCTGACAGTTGACACCTGTCTGGTTTGAACACTTGCTGCCCTCAAGTTTACTAGAAAATAATTCCACTGTAAAAGGATAGTGTTAGTGCACAGCCTTATTTAACTAAATTACAATTAGTACATCTAGCCTGTGTAGCATTGGACCACAGGCCTATCATTGTTCTTGGCCTCCTACTTGACACTTGTCAAGTGGTGAAGCCTGCTACTGCTAGAGCTAGTGCTTCAGTGGGTCAGCTCTATATGCCCTCCCCAATGGAAGAGAGGCTGTGTTTTTAATTCTCCATCAGTGCTTCCAATGTGCCATGTCAATAAGGCAAATAAAGACTAGTGTGCCTGTCCATGGGTGACTGATTGTTTGGAAAGACACTGCTAAATGCTTTATGCAACATGACTGTGGCAGGACAGGCAGACAGCTGTTATCTGCCCATGTTCACCAGAAAGAGTCACTGTCTGACTATAACCCCCAAAAATGGGGATAATGACAGGGAAAGTGATTTCAGAGGGAAACAGCCTTGGTTTTCATAATGAAATAAAAACAAGTTCTGGGAGTTTCACCCACAATTGGAGAAACTATGGGAAAGTAATTGAATTGTAATTGAACAATTAAGGCTATTACAATGGCCAATTACGACACACACACACAAAATCATTTACAATTACAATACTTTCAAATATTACAATTACACCGTAATTGTAATTAATTACACAATTGCGAATTATAATTGACCCCAACCCTGACAGTGATTGTCTTCTGCCTTATGGGAGCATGTTTATCCAACAAGACGAGCAAGACCAAGTCATACTGGGGAACGAGTCCATCCAAGTCATCAGCTGGAGCAGTGTACAGCTCTGACTGAGAAATGTCTGCCTGCATGTCACATGCACCTACATTGCGGTATAATCTGTAGCCGACTCGTTTCTTAGGAGCACAAGATTTACAACCTTGTATCTTGAATGTCATTGCAGAGTGGTCGGATATACCCGGATTCTCAACCACGATATCACCAGTGATGCCTGCTTCAGATCATGTGATTATTAGGTCTAGAGTGTGACCAAGTGAATGTGTCTTTTCCATCACATGCTGATGCCGACCATGAGATTCTAGGATGTTGTGAAAGCGTACAGTCTTTGTATCATCCAACAAATCAACGTGTATGTTGAAATCTCTGACAATCACCCAGTTGTCATGGCCCATGCTTTCAGAAACACTGCAGAAAATCTGAGAATTCGTCCAAGAACATCGATGCACTCAGACCATTACGGGCAGAAGGTGGAGGACTATAGATAACACATACCCGGAAACAGTACGATCTATACATCAGCTGAAGACACATCATTTCAAGTGATCTGTATGTCATTGTGACAAGTTGCCTCATTTCGAAAGATGCACGGTAAATGACACCAACACCTCCAGTTCTGACACTATGCGGTGTGTGGTCAAATTTGTAGTCCTTTGGTAACAATGCATTTATCTCTGTCCGACTAACATCACCCGGGCTCACCCAGGTTTCTGTCAGTGCTAGAATATCAAGTTCATTGTCATCAAACAACTTGACAAGTTGATCCACTTTAGATTTCAAGAACCGGGTATTTAGAGGCATGCAGTTATTGTAGGTCTCGCACACTTAGTTACACGTGGAGATGCGTGAATGTCCACTGCAATCATATTTTGTAGGCAGTCTGCGTCTCACAGTAAACAGGGGTGGGGGGGCGGGGATTAGTCAGTACCCCAATAAATCTTTTCTTGAACCTGCCAGCCCGTATGAGTATGATGATGATGATTCAAGTGTTCACGCGGTGCAACACAGTTGTCCAGTGCTGGGTAAAGTCGGGTCACAGAGGCACATCTAATCAGCAGTAATTCAGTCCTATTGTATGTGATCATGCTGTATGAATGGTTGTTCAATGTTCTTGTTGTCTACGTCATGCCTGATCGACCAGCAATGTTGCAACACAGGTGCAGCTTAACTGGACAGGTGCACACAGTGTAAATGTTACTAAAATACAAAAAAATTATAAAACGTTTGCTAAAACAGCATAGTCCAGGATCAACATTAGACTTTCATAAAACCAACTGTATAAACTTTGCCGCTGTGTTCTGGATTAAAACTTGATAAAAAATGAAATATTCCAGAGATTGTTATTGTGCAGCCACATACAGGCGCATCCCACAATTCATTGATAGGCATTGTACGGGCAGGAGAAGGTTTCAACAAGCAAGGATAGGTGACCATAGATGGCTTTGTGCAATATGTTGAGGCGTCTGGTTGTTAGTTGTTCTAACATTTCTGACACACATCCAGTTTCTCTGGATGTATAGTCATTAAGGCAAAAGCGAGCTGCCCCATCTTTGGACCATTTTTATTTTTTTGATGAGGACCTGGGTGTGGGGATCCCACACGGATGATGAATATTCTAGGAGTAGTCAGACAAGGGTTGTGTAGGCAGTTGTTTTAATGTTTTGGGGGCACGAGTCGAGATTGCGTCTGATAAATTCTAGGGTACGGTTTGCTGAGGCTGTAATCTGATGGATGTGTTTGTTCCAGGTGAGATCTTTGGTGATACATACTCCTAGATAGGGATGACTGTCGGTTTCCTGTAACATTGCGTTTCCTAGGGTATAATTAAAATGTTTTACGTTTCTTGCATGAGTTAGCCTCATCACAAAGCATTTTTTGGGTTAAAGTGCATCTGCCAGTCGTGTTCCCATTTTGCTAACTCATTTAGGTCTTTCTGTAGTTCTTGTGAGTCAGACTGATTATTGATCTCTCTATAGAGGACACAGTGGAGTGGATATTGCCAGGTAAATCATTGATGTATATCAGGAAGAAAAGCAGTCCTAATACTGTGCCTTGCGGTACATGTGATATAACATTTGTTCTCCACCGACCACCACTCTTTGTTCACGGCACTTAAGAAAATTAGAGATCCAGGCGTGTGTTTTCTTGTGGATGCCATATCTCTCATTTATTTAGGAGCCAGTTATGGGGAATTGTGTTGAATTCTTTTGAGAAGTCCATTATTATCATGTCCACTTGGGATTTATTATTTAGGGAATTCGCTAAATCGTGTCAGTACCCCAATAAATCTTTTCTTGAACCTGCCAGCCCGTATGAGTATGATGATGATGATTCAAGTGTTCACGCGGTGCAACACAGTTGTCCAGTGCTGGGTAAAGTCGGGTCACAGAGGCACATCTAATCAGCAGTAATTCAGTCCTATTGTATGTGATCATGCTGTATGAATGGTTGTTCAATGTTCTTGTTGTCTACGTCATGCCTGATCGACCAGCAATGTTGCAACACAGGTGCAGCTTAACTGGACAGGTGCACACAGTGTAAATGTTACTAAAATACAAAAAAATTATAAAACGTTTGCTAAAACAGCATAGTCCAGGATCAACATTAGACTTTCATAAAACCAACTGTATAAACTTTGCCGCTGTGTTCTGGATTAAAACTTGATAAAAAATGAAATATTCCAGAGATTGTTATTGTGCCAGTCGTGTTCCCATTTTGCTAACTCATTTAGGTCTTTCTGTAGTTCTTGTGAGTCAGACTGATTATTGATCTCTCTATAGAGGACACAGTGGAGTGGATATTGCCAGGTAAATCATTGATGTATATCAGGAAGAAAAGCAGTCCTAATACTGTGCCTTGCGGTACATGTGATATAACATTTGTTCTCCACCGACCACCACTCTTTGTTCACGGCACTTAAGAAAATTAGAGATCCAGGCGTGTGTTTTCTTGTGGATGCCATATCTCTCATTTATTTAGGAGCCAGTTATGGGGAATTGTGTTGAATTCTTTTGAGAAGTCCATTATTATCATGTCCACTTGGGATTTATTATTTAGGGAATTCGCTAAATCGTGTGTAATGAGTAATAACTGAGTTTCTCTGGAGTCTACTTTGGAAGCCGTGTTGTCTGTCGGATAAGACTGTATCGGTCAAAACGGTCCATTATGTTAGAGTAGATAATGTGTTTGAGGAGTTTGCAACATATTGGAGTTAGGGAGATAGGAAGGTAATTTGATGGAAGGGACTGGTCTCCCTTCTTGAAGATTGGAGTGATGTTGGCACGTAACCATGAGAGGGAAAGTTCTCCTGTGATAATTTATTTTTGGAAGATTACTCTGAGGGCTGGAGCTAATTCATAAAAGAAATAAAGAGGCTTACTTCCACTTTTCTGACAAACTTTGCAGTTGACCAACTGTAGACACTTCACAATTGTATTTCAAAGGCTAGGCTGCAGGCATTACTGAATGCAACCAAAAAATGTAATCCTTTAGAAGAATTTGTATGATTCTGTGCAAACACTAGCAGTGAGAAACCAATGAAAGTAAATTGCAATTAGCCACTGTCCAGGTATGACCAGACCATATCTGAACTAGGCATATGAAGACTCTTCTGCACAAACTGTGAATAAAACAAAGGATTTAATCCTTCAGAAGGACAAACTAGAAGTGACTGGTCAGTGAGCAGTGAGATACCAATAAAAGTAAATTGCAATTAGCCAGGGCCCATGTGCTGGGATCACTGACCAGTGCACCAGAGTTTCTGTGATTATTGACTTACAATTGGTTTCTATTCATAAATGGTTGCATGCATGCATGTTTATATATATATATATCAGCTTTCGAAATAGCACTTGTCCGTTTGTCCGGGACAAGTGATTTTTGGCCCGGACAAGTAAAACTACTCTTCATGGTTATCCGGTAGACAAGTGAAAATTTACAGTAAATAGTGACGCGTGCAACATTGCAAACTTTTTATTTAAGGAAATTCAAATGTAAATGAAGTTCACTAGCAATCGCGTATGTTGCAATTGTGTTAGTGTGTCGGCGTCTTGTCGTTCCACCATCAGTATGTTGTACATCAGTGTTTGACCGAGGTTAGTGCCTGCGTTAACAGGGTCATCCGCTGAGCGCACTGATCTAGCTGTCGTACGCGTAGGACAGACTCCGCATCAGCCATCGTTGATCGAGGCTGTATTTCACACAATTGTAAATCGTTCAGTTTGGCCGACGTACAACTTGCTTCCACTCACGGATCATATTTGATGAACTTTGGAAATAGTAGACTTTGTAATGCTACCTGTTATTGGAATAATTATATAGTTTTAACCATTATTACGCCTAACCCATGCAGATTCGGCAGTCTTCCAAGTCATCGAACATTAGCCGATCGAGATCGGTGACAATTTTCAAAACTTGTAACTGGCTCTCCGGTAAATCTATGGTGGTAGTTGATAAACAGAATATTGAAATTTCATTTATTTTAACCATAAATTGCAAGTTTTCGAAGCCGAATTATGCAAGACGCGCGGCTGGAGACGGGTGCCAACCGCTGTTAACATGTCGGCTTCCGCCAACTATGGCAGTCTGTGTACGGCAGCAACGTTATGACGTAACTAAATCTACAAATTATATTCCGCCTGGTAAATGTAATTAAAACTATTTTAACATCATTGAAATGGTATTTTATGATTTTTGTGACAACATTTCCTGGCTTTGCATTGGTCATGTTCCTGATGGTTGAGCGGCATCTTCATTGACAAACTGATGTCAACATTTTACAGCATTACTATATGTTATATATATATATATATATACCATATTAAACATAAACAGTTTTTGCAACATTATAACAAAAAGCAAGGAAAACAATTGTCTCATTCCTATCATTGTAATAATTATTTGTTATTAATAAAAGCGTTCATATCGGCATCACTAAAACATAGGTATACATCATGTAACGTGTCTAATAATAATGATAATGGACTGGAAAATAGTTGCAAATATAATTTTGCAATTTCAAAATTTGCAGATTAAATCAAATTGTGTCTTTGATCACAAGTCACTCCGATGTACATGCAACGAAACAGCAGGAACATTGTGTTGTTGTCATAAACATAAGACAGACCCTTTTACGTTTTTTCCTAAGCTATTCCCATTGACAACCACTCGGACAAGTTAAAATGTTTGTGGACAAGTAGATTTCAAAACTTACTTGTCTGGCAGACAAGTAAATATTCTGGCTTATTTCTATTGCTGTATATATACTGGAATCAAAAGATTATGACATGTATAATCACTGTTTGAAAAAATATATTGGGGGTAATCATGTGTAATCGAGTCTGATTTCATGATTATAGGACATGATTACAAATACACTGCCTTAGAAAAAGTTGATTATGATTATAACTGTGAGTGTAATAAGTTACAATCGTAATAAGTTACAATCGTAATCGGTTACAATCGTAATCAGTTACAATCGTAATAAGTTACAATCGTAATAAGTTACAATCGTAATCGACCCCAGCTCTGGTGCACAATGTTAAACGTGCTGTTGTCAATGTTTTCAGTGCTATTATTTGCAAGTGGTAGAACAATTACAGTAGTAACTTGAAGCCTGTGGAGGCCGTTCCTGACCAGCCCCTGACAGCCTCGGCAGTCTTGGCTGATGTGGTAGTAGAAGGTAGTTGATGTATTCCACATACTGACAGTGTCGGGAAAACATGAGAATTTCAGCATTTTGATATGGCAGAATAACAAAATGCTGAATAAAATTGTACAACTCCTCCATCCTATATCGATATTCTAGTGATATTGTGAGATTATACACGTTACATTCTGTTGCTGGATACGATATATGTTTGCTATGTATGTTTATTGGTGTAGATTATCTCCCGTTGGTTGCATTTGATACATTTATTCTGAAAACGAGCCGAAGCTCAGCGAAACCTAGTCGACTTGTAGGCTCATTCGCATTCATTGTTTTGAATAAAATTGGATTCATGTGGATTCAAGAGTTGGCCTGCTGCGAGTGTGAGTCATATGTGACGTCACGATACCATGTGATTGCCTAGCTCATTAAATTTTAATTTTCCGCGGGAATCGCTACACAGACAGGTTTAAAATCGAATTAAGCTACAAATGTATGTTTCTGTATTTTTTAATGTTCGCTAACATTACATACAATGTTAAACTTTGTGTACACATGGAAAACGGATTTTAGCTAATGCCTTGTTTTCATTTCCTTTAACACCCAGTGACTGTTTTGCTGAATGGTTGCTCTTGTTTGTTGTAATGTTCTTTATAGCATTAGACGTGTACTGAACAACAGTAGAAAGTGTACTATTTATTAAGCACCTCGGGTATTACAATTGCATATTAACACTCCCGGGGAACGACCGAAATGGTTCATCGTGCATCTGTGTCGTAAAGGCATTCATATCAACACTTTTTATCCCCTTTTTATGGTAATGTCCAAGTTTAAGATTTAGCATTAAATCTAAGGATAACAAGAATTATTCTTTTATCCTGAATGTCACAAATCAAGTCTATCAGGTGCCTTCCTGACTCGTTCTGGATATCGTCGCACAGGTGGAGTTGACGAGACAGGTGAGTGGTTATGTGTAGACTCATCAGCTTCCATCGACACTGCCTTCGTAGGTATGTCAATCATTGTTGTCACTTGCATGGTCGGTTGTTCGCTCGTACGTTCTTGCCGAGTCGTAACTTCTGCTGGTGTTGGCTGAAACCTCTCGCGGGTTGCCAACAAGTGTTCTCTGTTGCGTCGAACCAGTCTTCCATCCTCGCACAGCATATTGTATGAACAAGGTACATAGAGCCGTACTACTTTTGCATGCTCCGACCATCTTCCATGTCGTGGATTTTTCACACATACTGTGTTGTTCAGATTCAACTCTTTCAGTACTTTCCCACGATTATGTGGTGGCGATTTCCTTGTGTACGTCTCACTTTGGTAAGGCAAGCGTGTTCGTATCTTACTGCCAAACAACAGTTGAAGTTCTGCTGGTGACTTTCCACATGTGAGAGATGAAGAACGATATGCTAGCATAGCGATATAAGGATCTTCTCCTTTGTCTGCATGACACCTTGTGTTCAATACCCCAGTCATCTGTGAAATGTTTAAATTCTGCACTTGTCACTGACATGCCTATGCCTCGTCATTTAAAGTGTATATGTTGTTTTAGGATGGTTATTGGGAGACCATTTGTATGCCAGAATAACAGAAAGTGTAAGCTTTCAAATGATACCAAGATCGTCAGGATCAAACGATCCATAATGGTGCAAGCGACTGTTGAGTTGAACTTGTTTGTTTATTTTTAATAAAAATTGCTTATTTAAAAAACTAAACAACTAGCTAATACTAACACCAATTAATACTAATTAATTGGTCCATTAACATTACTAATATTAATTAAAAGTAAAAATAAAACAATTGTTAACCCTAACACCTTTCAAATACTAACCCTTCACAAGTATTTTAACACCTTTATTAATTTGGTAATAATTTAATATTTTTATTATACGACAATTTATTTTAATTACAGATGCCTCCACGGATGCTTCACATCAAGGTGATTGAAGGGATAAACTTGGCAAAGAAAGATATCTTTGGCGCAAGGTAAGGTAACAAAAACAGAAGTGACTTTTGTAAAGTTAGCCTGACTTAACCGGTAAATGGATTCATCCTCGCAGAATTGGTGACTACAAACTACCTCTGGCAGATCTACGCATTGTATGGAAGTTAGCTGAATCAAACTCATAATTTACTTCACCGTCCCACCCGTGAGAACTGTGCAGACACAAGTTCGACTCGCGCTCCAGTAAGCAAGATGAAGCCACCGAGTTCCAGGAATCCGAATATAATTACCCATTCAACCATCCTCATGAGCCACTTGGTCGAATTGTTTATTCAAATACCTAAACTACATCTACGTAAGCGATATTATTGGCTGAGCATATATTCTGAGTTTCTGCCAGAGGGTACTGAGGATGATTTAATCGGCAACGCCCCCTGGCTCGTGAGGATGATTGGATTATAAATAATAGTTCAAACATTATTGAAATGGTGGAAATAGCTTTCATGGAAATAGCTTTCATGGAAAATGTTTAAATTTGAAGATAATACAGCCTTATTGGTGAAAACGGTTTATTTTATAGTAAAACATTTATAGGGATATAGTACTGACTGAGAGGGCTTCCTTGTTTTACATACATTTATGGGTGTAGTTGTGAAGTCCGTGTACACAAATGGCAGAGCTGGAATGTAAAGAAGTACGTTTACTTTTTACTTAAGTAGAGAAGTTTACTTTTCATGAGTAACAAAGTACATTTTGTTAGAAGTACTTTTACTTATAACGAAGTACAATTAAGATGTACTTTTCTTAATGTAATGAAGTATCCATGATTTATGTGTTAACATTTTGGAATTTCTAAGATGTTTCCAACAAATGATCTGTGCCGGAACCCAGAACTGTTTGCCTTTTTTCCTAGTTACTTGTACTTTTACTCAAGTACAAAATAAATGTACTTCTACCAGCTGTGACAAATGTTGACAGGATCCCTAGCCAGACCAAACAGTCCTTTAGTGTCCCATGTACATATTTGACAACTAATTTAACTATTAAGAAGTTTTAATACAACACCAGTACCTGACTACGTATTGCAGATATCTTATCTGTGTTTCAATAAATCCTTCATTGTTGCAGTGATCCTTACGTTCAGGTTACAGTGGACAAAGGTTGGCCTTTGGAAGAAATCCGACAGAGCACACGAACAATTAAAAAAGTGGGTATGAATATTTTAGTTGGTTTTAGTTGTCTGGTGTTGTAACACACTTGTGCCTGTGGTAATGGGAACAGAAACGTAAATTATATCTTAAAAACACACACACTCACACACACACACACACACGCCAAAAATGCGTCATTTGCACACAGTGATTGAGAATCAGTGCGGTGCCATTTTCAGTTCACTAATCATCAAAGCCTTCATAATACACACCCACAGACAAGTATCGTTTTAATCAGCTTGTCTAGCTACATCGTACTCATAGGGTCCATTAGATTGGTTGTCTCCTTATTTTCATAAGCGTGAATGTTTTAATATATCAGCGTAATATCCTTCAAACATTGTCAAAATCATACAATCTTCACAACTCTGTATACAATCTTTGTTTTTGAGTTGCAAGAGGTGTCTTTTTACGTTGACAAACAAATGAATGGAGCTGATTTGGTGTTCAGCAAGCATGTTTAATAAATGTTCTCATTCTTTTCAGGTATTTATGTTCTGTCTGTTTGTGATTTCATTATTTTTACACAAACAAAACTAAATTATCACAAATTAACTGTTTGAAGGCATGAGTCACCAAACAAATGCCACGATTGGAATTTGGGTCACAGCCAAAAAGGCTAAGAACCGTAGCTCATTTGTCCCGTTCAATTGTCATTCCCTGTGAGAAGGTAGTAACCGTACTTACCTACTCCATGTCTTCTCTTCTACATTCCTTACCTTTGAACAAGTATGTCTATTTAACACAATGCAGTGTTAAACTGGTTATATTTTATCACACCCACATATAATTACTCATATTCGCAGCTACTATTTTCTCTAACGTTTCACTGCTGCCTTTCCAGACACTGAATCCAAAATGGAACGAGGAGTTTCAGTTCAAGGTGGGTCGGATGTTCTTTCTTCTTATTCAGAATAACAGGGTGGCCCATTTAAAATTACATGGCCACCATCTTGAAATAAAGGTTTTTCTAAATACTTGTAGTAAGTGATATAATTTCAACCAAATTTTTAAGTAATCTTTGTGTTAGTGATTTTTTTCTTTAAATCATCTGCCTTTTACATTAAACTTTTGGGCAGAATACATTTATACTTTCTCTAGAACACACATGCACACATATATGGTGATCCATATTAGTTAAGTTACTATATTATATGATATGTGTAATGGAAGTTATTGAACATTGTTATATCATATAGACATAGTGTTCCTTAGTGTATAATTATAATGATAATAGTAATAGAAGAGTGGTAAAATATGGCATAATAGTAAAAATATTGACTGATAGTTACCAATATGTATAATTTTCGCCTGTTGTGACTTTTAAATTACATTCCAGGTAAACCCGAGACGGTCTACAGTGCTACTGGAATTGTTTGATGAAAACCGAGTGGTGAGTATATGTGACGTCATGTGATTTAATCATGTCGCGTCTAATTGGTGTGTCCAGTATGTTGTCGTCAAAATTACGCGCGAAACCTCCGTTAAGCTTTGCCGTTGCCAACAGTGTTGATACCGGTTATATATGTGAATTGCATTACTATTGCTGCGTGACAATGGCATGTCATAGATGAAGCATTCCTTTATACAGTTGTCATTTTACAAACTTTGCCTTTTTTATCATAAAGAAACACTTGGGACCAGAATTTCAACAAAATTTACGACAGAATGTCTGAACCCACCACGTGTTCAACGTTTTTGTTGGCTTGATGGAGGTTTTGCTAGTTAACAGGTCACTTGGTGGATAGGTCAGTTGGATATTAGATCATAGGCCTAACATCTGGATATCATGTGACATCAGCTGACCTGGATATTGTTTTAGACCAGTGGTATCAGCTGACCCACCTAACATGTGGATATCATGTGTTAGACCAGTGATATCAACTGACCCGCCTAACACCTGGATATCATGTGCTAGACCAGTGATATCAGTTGACCCTCCTAACACATGATATCCAGGTGTTATGAGGGTCAGCTGATATCACCTAAGTGATATCAGTGATATCAGCTGACCCACCTAACACCTGGATATTGTGTGTTAGATCTGTGATATCAGCTGACCCACCTAACACATGGATATCATGTTATCGACTAACCCATCTAACACCTGGATATCGTGTGTTAGACCAGTGATTTCAACTGACCCACCTAACACCTGGATATCGTGTGTTAGACCAACGTTATCAACTGACCCACCTAACACCTGGATATCATGTGTTAGACCAGTGTTATCAACTGATCCACCTAACACCTGGATATCAAGTGTTAGACCAGTGATATCAAGTGCAGAAGAGAGCATTACACCGGTGTAGTTGTGTTTCATATGTGTAACCCTCTACAACAAACCAGGTATTAAGTCACACAGGTGTGTTCTACACGCGAGTACGTCATGTCCCATCAATTTTTGTAGAAATGCACGCCTTATTATCTCATCTATTGCTATCCAGCTTATTTTCCTCAGGTAAAATTCTAATAAAATAATAAAACGTATGGTTGCTGTGGACATTGCTTTTTTCACACAGCCCAATTTTTAAACTAGTTTTTCACCAAATTGTCACTTTAAAATTGTGCTTCATTTTTAGCAATGCACCAAAAACTACTGAAGATATTTCAACAAATGAAGGATCATTTTAAAGCCTATAATCTGTAGAATTAAAAAATACAAAAGTGCATAAATTTCAGAATTTTGTAACTTAATACCCACTTTGCTGTGGCAGGTTAATATATTAACTAATTTATTTGTTTTCAGACAAGAGATGACTTCCTGGGTCAGGTTGAACTACAGCTGTCACACATGGCGATTAGTACAGAGCAAGAGGGTGAAACCATTTCCAGTAAAGACTACATACTCAGGCCACGCAGGTAACATTTACATACTCAGGCCACGTAGGTAACATTTACATACTCCGGCCACGTAGGTAACATTTACATACTCAGGCCACGCAGGTAACATTTGCATACTCAGGCCGTGCAGGTAACATTTATATACTCAGGCCACACAGGTAACTTTTACATACTCAGGCTGCGTAGGTAACATTTACATACTTAGGCCGCGCAGGTAACAATTACATGCTTTGGCTGACAGGTATTATCAGGGCATATTCAGACCTGCCTACCATTCCGGATTGTCCGGAATCATTCCGGAAACACACCTCAAATTACGGTATTACGGCGAGGGATGAAAATATTACGGATTCTTTCTTTATCACAATGATCGTCAATCACTTCGGTGCTCCTCAAATTTAGCTTCCACTATATTTAACAGGTGGCAGCATATATACGCAGCTTGTTGTGACATGGTTTTTCATTCGCTGCTTCTGGTCGTAATCTGACCAATAGGAAACAGCGTTACGTTAAATTCACATTTCCGCGTTCAAACAAAAAGAAGTCACGCGGCACGAAATGATGGCGGAGATGGAAATGGCACAACACCACCAGCCAAGAAGAAACGTGTGCTACAAAAGTTTATAACAGCATACTGACGGCACTCTAACCAGATATGTCTTGTGTGGACAGTGGACACAACTAGTCGCGGCACTTGTGTAGAATCTGGACCTACCTCGATTTTGCCGTTATGACTTGAGCTTTGTCTAACTTTGATACCTCAGGCTCAGTGCATTAGTTCTGTTATTCAACATCAGGTTACCCAACATTATCCCAGGCATATTTACTTTTAAGAATATTGTGTCTTTGAGCACTTTTGAGGTGTAAATAGTGCCCCGGTTTGCACCAACATATGCCTCTATATCGCCATATATACATACATCAGATACATTCTCACACGTCCACAGCCGCAGGCACGTTTGTATGTGTGAGACACTGATTACTTATGACTACATGTGTTGTTCTCTCTATGTTTGTATGTGTGAGACACTGATTCCTTATGAATACATGTGTTGTTCTCTCTATGTTTGTATGTGTGAGACACTGATTACTTATGAATACATGTGTTGTTCTCTCTATGTTTGTATGTGTGAGACACTGATTACTTATGAATACATGTGTTGTTCTTATGAATACATGTGTTGTTCTCTCTATGTTTGTATGTGTGAGACACTGATTACTTATGAATACATGTGTTGTTCTCTCTATGTTTGTATGTGTGAGACACTGATTCCTTATGAATACATGTGTTGTTCTCTCTATGTTTGTATGTGTGAGACACTGATTCCTTATGAATACATGTGTTGTTCTCTCTATGTTTGTATGTGTGAGACACTGATGCCTTATGATTACATGTGTTGTTCTCTCTATGTTTGTATGTTTGAGACACTGATGCCTTATGATTACATGTGTTGTTCTCTCTATGTTTGTATGTTTGAGACACTGATGCCTTATGATTACATGTGTTGTTCTCTCTATGTGTTTGTATGTTTGAGACACTGATGCCTTATGATTACATGTGTTGTTCTCTCTTTGTTTGTATGTTTGAGATACTGATGCCTTATGATTACATGTGTTGTTCTCTCTATGTTTGTATGTTTGAGACACTGATGCCTTATGATTACATGTGTTGTTCTCTCTATGTTTGTATGTTTGAGACACTGATGCCTTATGATTACATGTGTTGTTCACTGTATGTTTGTATGTGTGAGACACTGATTACTTATGAATACATGTGTTGTTCTCTCTATGTTTGTATGTGTGAGACACTGATTACTTATGAATACATGTGTTGTTCTCTCTATGTTTGTATGTGTGAGACACTGATTACTTATGAATACATGTGTTGTTCTCTCTATGTTTGTATGTTTGAGACACTGATGCCTTATGATTACATGTGTTGTTCTCTCTATGTTTGTATGTGTGAGACACTGATGCCTTATGATTACATGTGTTGTTCTCTCTATGTTTGTATGTGTGAGACACTGATGCCTTATGATTACATGTGTTGTTCTCTCTATGTTTGTATGTTTGAGACACTGATGCCTTATGATTACATGTGTTGGTCTCTCTATGTTTGTATGTTTGAGACACTGATTTCTTATGACTACATGTGTTGTTCTCTCTATGTTTGTATGTGTGAGACACTGATGCCTTATGATCACATGTGTTGTTCTCTCTATGTTTGTATGTTTGAGACACTGATGCCTTATGATTACATGTGTTGTTCTCTCTATGTTTGTATGTTTGAGACACTGATGCCTTATGACTACATGTGTTGTTCTCTCTATGTTTGTATGTGTGAGACACTGATGCCTTATGATTACATGTGTTGTTCTCTCTATGTTTGTATGTGTGAGACACTGATGCCTTATGATTACATGTGTTGTTCTCTCTATGTTTGTATGTGTGAGACACTGATGCCTTATGATTACATGTGTTGTTCTCTCTATGTTTGTATGTGTGAGACACTGATGCCTTATGATTACATATGTTGTTCTCTCTATGTTTGTATGTGTGAGACACTGATGCCTTATGATTACATGTGTTGTTCTCTCTATGTTTGTATGTTTGAGACACTGATGCCTTATGATTACATGTGTTGGTCTCTCTATGTTTGTATGTTTGAGACACTGATTTCTTATGACTACATGTGTTGTTCTCTCTATGTTTGTATGTGTGAGACAGTGATGCCTTATAATTACATGTGTTGTTCTCTCTATGTTTGTATGTTTGAGACACTGATGCCTTATGATCACATGTGTTGTTCTCTCTATGTTTGTATGTTTGAGACACTGATGCCTTATGATTACGTGTGTTGTTCTCTCTATGTTTGTATGTGTGAGACACTGATGCCTTATGACTACATGTGTTGTTCTCTCTATGTTTGTATGTTTGAGACACTGATGCCTTATGACTACATGTGTTGTTCTCTCTATGTTTGTATGTGTGAGACAGTGATGCCTTATGATCACATGTGTTGTTCTCTCTATGTTTGTATGTTTGAGACACTGATGCCTTGTGATTACATGTGTTGTTCTCTCTATGTTTGTATGTATGAGACACTGATGCCTTATGACTACATGTATATGTTGTCTACATATGATGCATGGTGACTACCTCTGTTGTTTGCGACAGTGCGCGGTCGCGGGTACAGGGTCATCTTCGCATATACCTGGCCTACAAGCCAACAGACATGTCACAGAATGGCTCCCAAGAGGAACCAGCAGAAGAGCAGGCATCAGGAGAGGATGATGTAAGATCTCTGTCAGTGCACAGTTGGCAAGGGTGGTTTGTGGCACTTTTTTCAGACATTGATGTTGCAACTGGTGTATAATAATATTAGTTGTAATTGTTAATCATAATTATGGCGTGAGACGTGAATTCTTGAACTACAGGATTATAAGAACATAATTTTAGCATATGTCAGTTTGCAGAAATAGAAAACGTAATTTCCTGACACATTAAGGGAATGTCGCTTTAGTTGAAGCCTTCACTGATATGGCTGCAGGCTGCAGCTCTAAAACTCTGTGGCCCCTGGAAAAAAGAGAAACACAAAACAACCAATTGATCCTTCCTATCAGTCAGTAGTGATGATGTAAAATGTGTGATGTGCCCAACACCTATATTGGGGAAAACTTTTTTACAGTTTCCTTGTAACTTGAACAACTTTTAAATGAACGCACACACATATTACATCTCTCGGGCCAATGGTAATGTTATTAAGGAAGTTACGAACGTGAAACAGTAGGAAATTACATTTTGTTTATTCTTCTCCGTGGTATGGATTGACACAGTTTGCAATTGCGTAAGTTAGTTTTCGAATCCTTTCAAAAAAAACATTCCTTTTTTTAACAATAACTAATCAAAGTTGGCACCAAAAACCTAATTTTGTTAGCATAAGTTATTTTAATACTAATTAAATGATGCCTAATGGAAGTCGTGTAACTTACATGACCTGAGAGCAAAATGCAGTTTAAAAAACAGGTGAGTTTTTTTATATTATCATTAATTAGAAACATGTCTAAGGCTCTAAGCTTTACTAGGAAATCTTTTTTGGGCATTTCTTGCATTTTAATTCGTGATGCTAAAGTCCTGAATCTATGACCTAGTATAGAAGATGTCAATAAACAGGCTAACAACTAATAAAATAAAATTCTAAATTTTTTCAATTTTGCACATTGCCTAGAACTACATAACATGTAGATTATTTATTATATTACCCTTATAATAGTTATATATGTTAGATAAATATAGATGTCCACAAAAAGTTGTGGTAATGATTCTACATTATCTTTATAATGATCTTATAATATTTATTTATTGTATAACGATACTAATGTTATAGTCTTTAGAACATTACTCTTATTTTTTTAGAATAATGCTTTATAATTTTTAATTGGACTACCGGTATATTTAAATGAACTGTGCAAACGCCATGAGTGCCTCTATTTGGTGGAGACTGGCACTATATAATGCTGGGCATACACTGCTAAACTTTTGTTATGAGTCATCTGTTTGATTAACTAAAAGCTGATCAGCAACAAAACTTGAGTCGCATGTTGATTTGACCGGTACAACAGTTGTTGAAAATTTTGAATTTGATTTCGAATTTGAAAATTTCATTGCAATCACACAAGTTGGTGTAAGACGAGGCGTCGTCGTTGCTTGTTGATCAAACAGACAACTCGCAAACATTTTTTATCAGCGTACGCGTAGTATTAGACATTATTATGTAAGAATCGTGACTGTTTTAGTCAATCTGGGTGATGGTGGATGAGACTGGTTGCCATGGCGACCGTGCATCGTGTGACCACACAGACAGCCGTGTCCCCCAAGAGGAACCGTTGCCTCCGGGTTGGGAAGAACGAAGGGACGACTTTGGACGCTTCTTTTACGTCAACCACACTACCCGCTCGACACAGTGGGAGCGCCCAACCATGTAAGTCACCTGTATATTAATAATATTATACTCACTTGCATGTTGGTGGAAATAGGGTGAAGGAATTCCATGAAAGCTACATGTACGAGCAAAAATGCCCATCCTTTTGACGAGATGATCATAGTTCGTAAGTGACAACAGGTTTTTTTTGTGATTAGGTCAGAAATTAGGATTGTCTCTACGTCTTAGTATTGACAGTTAACCAGATATTAATGTTTCACTTGGTTTTAGTGAATTTCCATGATTTTCTTAGAGATTTTTTTCTCCAAAATGTGATATATTGCTGCAAGAATTGGTTGAATAAACAACAGAATGAAACATTAAGCAATGGCAATGTTTGGAATGGTTGTGTTGTGAAGAATTAGTACTTGTTCCAGGCTCAATAACAATTAACTCTCATTTTTAATCAGTGGCCAATCAACAACAGCAGATGATTGCACATGCAGTATTACAACAGCTGCAGACAGTGCAAAATGACATACAGCTGTAGACAGAACACTAGTTTTATTACTGTTGCTAGCAGGATACTTGCATTGTTACTGCAGCAAGCAGGACACATGTTGTGTTACCGCAGCAAGCAGGACACTTGCGTTGTTACTGCAACAAGCAGGACACTTGTGTTACTGAAGCAAGCAGGACACTTGCATTGTTACTGCAACAAGCAGGACACTTGTGTTACTGCAGCTAGCAGGATACTTGCATTGTTACTGCAGCAAGCAGGACACTTGTTGTGTTACTGCAGCAAGCAGGACACTTGCGTTGTTACTGCAACAAGCAGGATACTTGCATTGTTACTGCAGCAAGCAGGACACTTGTGTTACTGAAGCAAGCAGGACACTTGCATTGTTACTGCAGCAAGCAGGACACTTGTGTTGTTACTGCAGCAAGCAGGACACTTGCATTGTTACTGCATCAATTAGGACACTTGCTTTGTTACTGCAGCAAGCAGGACACTTGCTTTGTTACTGCAGCAAGCAGGACAGTTGCTTTGTTACTGCAACAAGCAGGACAGTTGCTTTGTTACTGCAGCAAGCAGGACAGTTGCTTTGTTACTGCAACAAGCAGGACACTTGCCTAAGTGTATGTTAAAGACTGGCACTACTGCATCAAGTGAAGTAGTTAGTGAGGTGGTAAAAAGACAACAAAACAGGAATAAACAGTGTCTTTTAAAGACTGATTAGCACCACTGTCATTTGAAAGCTAACTTTATTAATGGCCAAACAACTGTGCAGTTTGAGGCCTGGCTTGTATTTCTGTTGGCGGTGTTTTGCTATTTTAGCTCTGGGCAGAATGCACTGCCACCTGGCTGGGAAGAGAGGGTTGATTTCACAGGACGCACATACTACATAAATCACAGGACCAGATCAACAATTTGGAGTCGACCAACGGGGTGAATAATCTCAGTCATCTTTGTACGCTTGCACTTTATGTGCTCAGTGGCTTTAAAGGGATACAAAAGGCCTTTTGTTTCCCTTCAAATAAAACACAGCTGTAGTTCACAACTCATAGACTTGAGTGCATTGTGAAAACAGCTTCTGTTCGGCTGTACATAATTTAGCTGTACCTTGTTGTGCTGTATCTAATTTAATGGCTCACTATTGTACTACATTGTGTGTTCTATTGGTACACACATTATCCCCCAATAGTTTGTCACCTTAGCTACATATGCATGCACAATGACTTGATTATGGTGAGATACCGTCCTCTCCATGCTTGCTTGCACTTTGACCAGTGAGGTAGCTAATGGCTAGGATCAGTCTGAACAACAAGGTAGCAAACGGCTACTGTTACTTTGGACAGTGATGTATTAATCAGCTAGGGTTACTTTGAACTACGTGGTATTAATCAGCTAGGGTCATTTTGAATAGCGGGGTATTAATCAGCTAGGGTCACTTTGAACAATGAGGAATTAATCAGCTAGGGTAACTTTAAACAGTCGGTATTAATCAGCTAGGGTCACTTTGAACAATGAGGAATTAATCAGCTAGGGTAACTTTAAACAGTGGGTATTAATCAGCTAGGGTTACTTTGAACAGTGAGGTGTTAATCAGCTAGGGTCACTTTGAACAGTGCAGTATTACTGAGGTAGGTTTACTTTGAACAGTGAGATATTAATCAGCTGTGGTCACTTTAAACAGTGAGATATTAATCAGCTAGGTTTACTTTGAACTGTGAGGTATTAATAAGCTAAGATCATTTTATACAGTGAGGTATTAATCAGCTAGGGCCACTTCAAACAGTGAGGTATTAATCAGCTATGGTCACTTTGAACAGTGAGGTATTAATCAACTAGGGTCACTTTGAACAGTGAGGTATTAATCAGCTAGGGTCATTTTGAATAGTGGGGTATTAATCAGCTAGGGTCACTTTGAACAATGAGGAATTAATCAGCTAGGGTAACTTTAAACAGTCGGTATTAATCAGCTAGGGTCACTTTGAACAATGAGGAATTAATCAGCTAGGGTAACTTTAAACAGTGGGTATTAATCAGCTAGGGTTACTTTGAACAGTGAGGTGTTAATCAGCTAGGGTCACTTTGAACAGTGCAGTATTACTGAGGTAGGTTTACTTTGAGCAGTGAGATATTAATCAGCTGTGGTCACTTTAAACAGTGAGATATTAATCAGCTAGGTTTACTTTGAACTGTGAGGTATTAATAAGCTAAGATCATTTTATACAGTGAGGTATTAATCAGCTAGGGCCACTTCAAACAGTGAGGTATTAATCAGCTATGGTCACTTTGAACAGTGAGGTATTAATCAGCTATTGTCACTTTGAACAGTGAGGTATTAATCAGCTAGGGTCACTTTGAACAGTGCAGTATTATTGAGCTAGGTTTACTTTGAACATTGAGATATTACTCATCTATTGTAACTTTAAACCGTTAAGTATTAATCAGCTAAAGTCACTTTAAACAGTGAGGTATTAATCAGCTAGGGTCACTTCAAACGGTGAGGTATTAATCAGCTATGGTGACTTTGAACAGTGAGGTATTAATCAGCTATAGTCACTTTGAACAGTGAGATATTAATCAGCTATGGTCACTTTGAGCAGTGAGGTATTAATCAGCTAAGGTCACCTTGAAAAGTGATGTATTAATCAGCTAGGGTCACTTTGAACAGTGCAGTATTACTGAGCTAGGTTTACTTTGAACATTGAGATATTACTCGGCTATGGTAACTTTAAACCGTTAAGTATTAATCAGCTACGGTCACTTTAAATAGTGAGGTATTAATCAGCTAGGGTCACTTCAAACAGTGAGGTATTAATCAGCTGGGGTCACTTTGAACAGTGCAGTATTACTGAGCTAGGATTACTTTGAACAGTGAGATATTAATCACCTATGACCACTTTAAACCGTTAGGTGTTAATCAGCTATGGTCACTTTATACAATGAGGTATCAATCACCTAGGTTTACTTTGAACTGTGAGGTATTAATTGGTTAGGATCACTTTGAACATCAACGTAATGATTTGCTAGGATTATGAAAATCGCCACAGCGGCAAATCATACCCTGGCCTCGACATTAACACTGGCCCGATGGCCCGATGCCTTTTTTGAAGTTGTCGGGCCACCAGTTCTTATATTTTACTTGCCCGACGGGCCACTGGTTTCCGGTTCCCGAACGAAGATGAAGCAGCGGTCACGGCACGACTGCATTGGTTATCAGATGCAGTTCACCAGAATTCTTAGACCCGACTCAGTTATAGGACATTGTAAACATAACGTAGATATTAATTCTGATCAATAATGAGTCCAAACTCCAACACTTATCATGCGGACGACGGCGTGCAAAGCCATCGAATAAATTTCTAACCACCGGCAGCGCAGGTTTTTATGATGAGAGACGCCATTTTTAAAGTCCTGCCGCGACCCTGGGACACTTAGTATGGTGGTTGGAAGCTGCCTCGAGTTTAGAGTTATGCACGCTTTTTATTCTCTAGATAAATCCAAATTTAACTAGTAACTAAAGTGACAGAAACCAAATGTAACGCTGCGTCAACAAGGGCAAGGTGAAGGCCACCTATTTTGGGTGGTGCCACCTAGCGAATGAACCGTGAAATAGTCTAATGCCTTGATTGACCTGTACATGAAAGCAGCGTCAACTCAACTACCGACTCGGACTGACTAGCTGTCGTCACACTGGCCATACTTTATTTAAATTTGGCAAATACTGTATATATGCATCTGAGTACACACTTAAAAAGAACAATATTACAATATTGTTAGCTTTGGACATCTCACTTTGAACAATCAATATGTGTATAGTAACTTCTAACAACTTTGTTGGTAAAATTATAAAAAAAGACTAATAATGTTTTGCACCTCAGAATGAGCGTGTTTTTGATGGTAACACAAAATCTGGGCCAGTAACTTTCACAGGCGGGCCACTAACTTTTCAAATCTACTGGCCCCTTGGGCAAGTAGATTCAAAACCTTAATGTCAAGGCCTGATACCAGTCAGGCAACTTTTGTTTACCTCTAGCAACCAACAACAATTACATCCCTCTGATGCAAGTTCTACTAGTCAAGCAACTTCAGGTTGCCCCTAGCAACCAATAAAAAATCCGTGGAACTTCAGAAAACTTGTGTTGACTTTACTTGGAATTTTATTAATAGTTATCTTCCTTAGTTAGACAGACAACTGTGCCATAGCAATGCTAACTAACACACAATGGCCACAAAACTACCTAAGTAAGTCAGTGGTATGGTCGTAAGTCAATGGACGTAAGTCAATGGTATGGTCGTAAGCAGCGTTCGAAATAGCGCTTGTCCGGTTGTTTGGGACAAGTGATTTGTTGTCCGGACAAGAAGAATGATCTGCATGGTTGTCCGGTGGACAAGTGAAAATTCACAGTAAATAATGACGTGTGCAAAAAACTTTCTAATTTGTGGACATTCTAGTGAAATACGGTTAGACAGTGACCACACACGTTGCAATTTCGTTAGCATGTTGGCATCTTATCTTTCCGCCGCCATCCTGTGTTGCACATAAGTTTTCCGCGATGCATAGTGTGTCCGTTAACTGCGTCATCTTCACCGATCTAGCTCTGCCGTTCTCGTGGGAAAAGCTAGTTCAGTTTTACCAACGGTTAACTTGCTTCCATCCATGGATCACATTTGATGAACTTAATAAGTAGTAGTAGTATATTTGAGTATCACTACCTTTTATTAGAATATTTATGTAGTAGGCTAGTTAACCAATATTAACCAACGCGGACTCTGCAGTCTTCGACTTCGCGAAGTCACCAAATGTTCTACGGTGAACTTGTGGTGGTAGTTGGTGAACAGAATGTTAATAAACATCTCAATAAGTGTTGTCGTGTCTTCATCACATTTATTTTAGGGTCACTGACTTTTTGTGAAAACAGACGGAATTAGCATCTGTTGGTCGAACATTCCCTGATTGCAGAAACTACAGAATCGATGTTTTGAAACATGATTTAACTTAATAAAACATAAATTACAATTTATGTACGCAACATTAAGACAAAATAATGGATTCATGACAGGATCTAAACAACCCAAATCCAAATTAATTTAAGCAAGACGCATAGCCGCCGGGGCCGGCGACATGTACGGCATGGCGACCTACTATGGCGGTGACAGCAATGTTATGACATTCAACCTATACATTATAACTATAATATGGTCCCTTGAAATAAAATTTTGGTAAAGGGGGGTTAAAATAGTTTAAATATTACTGACATAATATTATTTATACTGATCTAATAAGACTAGCAAATGTGTGAATTTATTTGCTTGTGATGAAAGGAAATTTATCTTCAGATTGTAAAATACAGAACTTTGCACATACTGAAGTACGTATAGGTTGAATAAAACAATATCACATTAGTTTTGTCTATGTCACAAAATTGTGCTTCCTGGCTTTGCATTGGTTGTACTCCGGGTGGAGGGGTGGGATTTTTAACGACAAACTGACGCAAACATCTGACAGTGCATTTTATTTGTTGGTAGCAGTTTCTTGCAACATTATGAAAAATCGCAAGGAAAATATTCCTAACTGTTGTCTCATTCCTATCATATTCGTAATATTTATATTGCCGGTATAGGTACACAAAGAAATTTCCATTTCCTCAGCACCTCTAAAAATATTTGTTTGAAACATCATATGATATGTCTCCTTTTAATATTCGTGATGAAGATCATTATTAATCACTGGAAATGGCCTGGAAATATTTGCAATTAAACGAGTATTTAAAATAATACATTTGGGATCAGGTTGTGCCCAACAGCAGGAACATTGTTTAAAATTAAATAATTTCTCAATTTGTTTCAAAACTTTGATTCACTGTGACAATTACTCGGAAATTTTTGCGGACAACTAGATTTCAAAATAAACTTGTCCGGTGGACAAGTGACAATTTTTGCTTATTTCTATCGTTGGTCGTAAGTCAACGTGTGTGGTTATCAAATAATAATTGTACATTTCTTGATAATCTTGCACAATGTATGTCTTGTTTGCGTGGTTTTGTTATCCTCCCCTCCCCTCTCATGTGTCTGGTCGATAGGGCACCTCCCCTTGCCAACTGGTGCACCTCTGACAATAATCACACAATCCGTTTCCACTTCTGCTTCTTTTGTTGCCATTTGTAACTCGTGGAAATCGAGTCCTGTCCATTCTTTGATGTTATCTTGCCTATGCTGTGTAGCCTGCATGTTTATTTCTAGGACTACGGTAGTAGCCAGTGATCAGTTATTGGCATGTGTATATTGCATATTTATTTCTAGGACTACGGTAGAAACAGGTTATTGGTGTTTGTATACTGCGTGTTTATTTCTAGGACTACAGTAGTAGCCATCTATTGGTGTTTGTATACTGCGTGTTTCTTTCTAGGACTACAGTAGTAGCCATCTATTGGTGTTTGTATACTGCGTGTTTCTTTCTAAGACTACGGTAGTAGCCATCTAGTGGTGTTTGTATACTGCGTGTTTATTTCTAGGACTACGGTATCAGCCAGTTATTTGTGTTTGTATACTGTGTATTTATTTCTAGGACTACGGTATCAGCCAGTTATTTGTGTTTGTATACTGCGTGTTTATTTCTAGGACTACGGTATCAGCCAGTTATTTGTGTTTGTATACTGTGTGTTTATTTCTAGGACAATTACAACAACTACAGTAGTAGCCATCTGTTGGTGTTTGTATACTGCGTGTTTCTTTCTAGGACTACGGTATCAGCCAGTTATTTGTGTTTGTATACTGTGTGTTTATTTCTAGGACAATTACAACAACTACAGTAGTAGCCATCTATTGGTGTTTGTATACTGCGTATTTCTTTCTAAGACTATGGTAGTAGCCATCTAGTGGTGTTTGTATACTGCGTGTTTATTTCTAGGACTACGGTATCAGCCAGTTATTTGTGTATGTATACTGTGTGTTTATTTCTAGGACAATTACAACAACTACAGTAGTAGCCATCTGTTGGTGTTTGTATACTGCGTGTTTCTTTCTAAGACTATGGTAGTAGCCATCTAGTGGTGTTTGTATACTGCGTGTTTATTTCTAGGACTACGGTATCAGCCAGTTATTTGTGTATGTATACTGTGTGTTTATTTCTAGGACAATTACAACAACTACAGTAGTAGCCATCTGTTGGTGTTTGTATACTGCGTGTTTCTTTCTAAGACTATGGTAGTAGCCATCTAGTGGTGTTTGTATACTGCGTGTTTATTTCTAGGACTACGGTATCAGCCAGTTATTTGTGTATGTATACTGTGTGTTTATTTCTAGGACAATTACAACTACAGTAGTAGCCATCTATTGGTGTTTGTATACTGCGTGTTTCTTTCTAAGACTACGGTATCAGCCAGTTATTTGTGTTTGTATACTGTGTGTTTATTTCTAGGACAATTACAACAACTACAGTAGTAGCCATCTATTGGTGTTTGTATACTGCGTGTTTCTTTCTAAGACTACGGTAGTAGCCATCTAGTGGTGTTTGTATACTGCGTGTTTCTTTCTAAGACTACGGTAGTAGCCATCTAGTGGTGTTTGTATACTGCATGTTTATTTCTAGGACTACGGTATCAGCCAGTTTTTTGTGTTTGTATACTGTGTGTTTATTTCTAGGACAATGGTAGTAACAAGCTACTGCTGTATGTACACTGCATGTTTATTTATAGGTCTACGTAGTAACCAGCTGTTGGTGTTTGTGTACTTGGTGTTTATTTCTAGGACTACGGTAGTAACCAGCTGTTGGTGTTTGTATACTGGATGTTTATTTCTAAAGACTATGGTAGCAGCCAGCTATTTGTATACTGGGTATTTATTTCTAAGACTGGTAGCAGCCAGCTATTTGTATACTGGGTATTTATTTCTAAGACTGTGGTAGCAGCCAGTTATTTGTGTTTGTATACTAGGTGTTTATTTATAGAACTACTACGGTAGCAGCCCGTTATTTATGTTTGTATACTGTGTGTTTATTTATAGAACTACGGTAGTACGGAACGAGCAGCAGAGACAACACGAAGCAGCGGAATTGTTTCGCTTGCGCCGACACATCAGTCAAGATGACACAATCAACGGGGGCAGCTTCGAAGACCTCTCCAATGCAATGGGGCGAGTCGAATTACCAGCCCAAGTAAGGCTTAATATTTCAAAATGTTGACGAGGGATTAGAAAATATAATAGATATAAATTGTACAACATCTGTACATAGCATTCTTAATAACGTAGTTTGTTTTGATGTATGTACTGTTCACTCAGCAGACTTGGGTTAATTTCAGTTGTTAATTATTAATTTTGATTATGACGTAGGCAAATCGCGACATAGAAGATATGTCAATTGTCATGTAACTGTGACAGCATCGAAGTGTCTCTAATTAAGTGGTTCTGTTGACACAGTTGTCATGTAACTGCTCCGACAGCATCGAAGTGTCTCTAATTAAGTGGTTCTGTTGACACAGTTGTCATGTAACTGCTCCGACAGCATCGAAGTGTCTCTAATTAAGTGGTTCTGTTGACACAGTTGTCATGTAACTGCTCCAACAGCATCGAAGTGTCTCTGATTAAGTGGTTCTGTTGACACAGTTGTCATGTAACTGCTCCGACAGCATCGAAGTGTCTCTGATTAAGTGGTTCTGTTGACACAGTTGTCATGTAACTGCTCCGACAGCATCAAAGTGTCTCTGATTAAGTGGTTCTGTTGACACAGTTGTCATGTAACTGCTCCGACAGCATCGAGGTGTCTCTAATTAAGTGGTTCTGTTGACACAGTTGTCATGTAACTGCTCCAACAGCATCGAAGTGTCTCTGATTAAGTGGTTCTGTTGACACAGTTGTCATGTAACTGCTCCGACAGCATCGAAGTGTCTCTGATTAAGTGGTTCTGTTGACACAGTTGTCATGTAACTGCTCCGACAGCATCAAAGTGTCTCTGATTAAGTGGTTCTGTTGACACAGTTGTCATGTAACTGCTCCGACAGCATCGAGGTGTCTCTAATTGAGTGGTTATGTTGAAACAGTTGTCATGTAACTGCTCCGACAGCATCGAGGTGTCTCTAATTAAGTGGTTCTGTTGACACAGTTGTCATGTAACTGCTCCGACAGCATCGAAGTGTCTGATTAAGTGGTTCTGTTGACACAGTTGTCATGTAACTGCTCCGACAGCATCGAGGTGTCTCTAATTAAGTGGTTCTGTTGACACAGTTGTCATGTAACTGCTCCGACAGCATCGAAGTGTCTCTGATTAAGTGGTTCTGTTGACACAGTTGTCATGTAACTGCTCCGACAGCATCGAGGTGTCTCTAATTAAGTGGTTCTGTTGACACAGTTGTCATGTAACTGCTTCGACAGCATCGAAGTGTCTCTGATTAAGTGGTTCTGTTGACACAGTTGTCATGTAACTGCTCCGACAGCATCGAGGTGTCTCTAATTAAGTGGTTCTGTTGACACAGTTGTCATGTAACTGCTCCGACAGCATCGAGGTGTCTCTATTTAAGTGGTTCTGTTGAAACAGTTGTCATGTAACTGCTCCGACAGCATCGAAGTGTCTCTGATTAAGTGGTTCTGTTGACACAGTTGTCATGTAACTGCTCCGACAGCATCGAGGTGTCTCTAGTTAAGTGGTTCTGTTGACACAGTTGTCATGTAACTGCTCCGACAGCATCGAAGTGTCCCTGATTAAGTGGTTCTGTTGACACAATTGTCATGTAACTGCTCCGACAGCATTGAAGTGTCTCTAATTGAGTGGTTCTGTTGACACAGTTGTCATGTAACTGCTCCGACAGCATCGAAGTGTCTCTGATTAAGTGGTTCTGTTGACACAGTTGTCATGTAACTGCTCCGACAGCATCGAAGTGTCTCTGATTAAGTGGTTCTGTTGACACAGTTGTCATGTAACTGCTCCGACAGCATTGAAGTGTCTCTAATTGAGTGGTTCTGTTGACACAGTTGTCATGTAACTGCTCCGACAGCATCGAAGTGTCTCTGATTAAGTGGTTCTGTTGACACAGTTGTCATGTAACTGCTCCGACAGCATCGAAGTGTCTCTGATTAAGTGGTTCTGTTGACACAGTTGTCATGTAACTGCTCCGACAGCATTGAAGTGTCTCTAATTAAGTGGTTCTGTTGACACAGTTGTCATGTAACTGCTCCGACAGCATCGAAGTGTCTCTAATTAAGTGGTTCTGTTGACACAGTTGTCATGTAACTGCTCTGACAGCATCAAAGTGTCTCAAATTAAGTGGTTCTGTTGACACAGTTGTCATGTAACTGCTCCAACAGCATTGAACTTTGAAGTGTCTCTAATTAAGTGATTCTGTTGACACATTTGTTATGTAACTGCTCCGACAGCATCAAAGTGTCTCAAATTAAGTGGTTCTGTTGACACAGTTGTCATGTAACTGCTCCGACAGCATTGAACTTTGAAGTGTCTCTAATTAAGTGATTCTGTTGACACATTTGTTATGTAACTGCTCCGACAGCATTGAAGTGTCTCTAATTAAGTGGTTCTGTTGACACTGTTGTCATGTAACTGCTCCGACAGCATTGAAGTGTCTCTAATTAAGTGGTTCTGTTGACACAGTTGTCATGTAACTGCTCCGACAGCATTGAAGTGTCTCTAATTAAGTGTTTTTTTTCTTTTTCTAAAACCATATTGATTTTTAACAAATAGATCAGAATCATTAAAGTATGCTGTTAGTTGACTAGATATTATTTTCTCTATCACTTTTGAAATTGTTGGAAGAAGAGATATGGGTCTATAATTTTTAAAATCAGATGGGTCATCTTTCTTAAAAATAGGAATTACTTTAGCGAGTTTAAGTGTATCGGGAAATATACCAGTATTTATTACTTGATTTATTACCAGTGTTAATGGTTTGATGATGGAGGGTTCAATTATTTTCAAAAGTTTACAGGAAATACCGTCACAGCCACTACTGTTTTTATTGGGAAGGCTTTCAATGGTTTTCTTGACTATTTCTTCATCAACATTTAATAGACTGAAAACAGAATGGACAGTATCATTTAAGTAGTAATTATAATCATTATTTCCATTGTAATGAATGTCTTGTGCTGTCGACTGACCTATACTTGTAAAAAAGTTGTTAAATTGGTTTGCAATAACCGTTTTATCTGTTATAGTTATGCCGTTACTTTTAAACAAAACAGTGTTGTTTGAATTGTTTTTGGAGATAAATTCATTTATGGTTTTCCATGTATTTCTGATGTCATCTTTATATCGGTTAAAGCGTGACTCAAAGTACATTTGTTTGGCAGTACGAATATTTTTCTTTAATATTGAGTTATATGTTTTTAGGTTAGTTAGAAGGACTTCGTACTTAGGTAAATTTGGATTATACATTTTTAATTTCTTATAAAGCGAGTCTCGATATTTGATTGATTTTAGAAGACCGTGTGTTATCCAGGTTGAATGCTTATGTTTGTATTTATTATATTTCATGATTTTAACAGGCATATGCTTATTCTTAGCATGCATAATTTGTTCGTGTATTATGTTATCATTTAAATTGGGGTCAGCCGTAGGAGATTTGTTTAGTTTGTTATACATTGCATCCGAATTTATCTCAAGTTTAACATTATGCATAGCTGCCTTATTTTGTAGATTTACTCGAACAAATTTTGGAGGAGGTTTGGATTTTACGTTGATATTCATGATTAGGAAGTAAGGTTGATGATCAGAAAGGGTATTTGTGAAAATTCCTACAGTGCTATCTAATACTGATTTATTTAATTTACTGAAAAAGTTGTCTATCAGTGTTCCGTTAGTTCTGGTAAAGCGAGTTGGAAAGGTAATTTGTGGATAGAGACTGTATGAAATTATAGTATCAAAAAATTCACTATATATTTTGTTCTCGTTTATTTTCAGTAGATTGATATTGAAATCGCCTGAAATTATTAGATTATTACAACTTTCCAGAGTAGCCATTGTTGTTGAAAATTCAGCTATGAAATCTATAATATTTTGATTTAATGACCTAGGCGGTCTGTATATGTTTCCAATAGTAAGTGTTTTTGATAAGCTGCCTCCAGTTACTTGAATTACTAACCCCTCCCAATGTTCATACATGTTGATATTCTTAAGTACTTTATACTTATATTTATTATCTACGTAAATTATTAAACCCCCTTTGACACTACAATGTTTTCCCTGAGCAACTATATCATATCCGTGTAAACTGAATTGAGATAAATCATCGTGATTTGACTTCCATGTTTCTTGCAAACATATAATGCTAAATTTAAATTGTTTAGTATTAAGAAGCTCTACAAAAAGTTCAAGTTCATCAAATTTAGCATTAATGGATTGAATATTTAAGCTTAGGATACTAAAAATTATCAGTATTTTTATGTGCTAACTTGTGAAACATATCGATGTCATAGTATGAAGAACAATGGATCAACTGAGGTTCATTTTGTTCAGTACTATTTTCGTTTATATCTAGAAGATTTATTAAAGAACAGTTTCGGATACCTCCCAAGTGGAAGAGAAATGTCACATCAGAAGTCATGGCTTAGGTTCGGACCTAAAAACTAATATAGCCAGCCTTTTTACGTATGTTAGGTATTTTACAAAAGAGTGAAATTGGGTGTATTTATTTCCTGTGCATATGTGAATGTTAAGAAATACTCCGTGTGTGACAGGGCATATATCAGAGTAATCAAGACTAGACTTAGAATAAAATAAATAACGTTGTGTAAGAGCTGCACAAGCTGTATCCTGAGCATTATACAAATACATTTTATAAAAGAGAATATTCCGAGTGCATTTATAACACAATGTACTTACTGCATCAGCAAAAAATGTGTGAGAATAAATTACAGCATATGTACCTCCACAACATGAACGTAGAGTGACAGTATATGTACCTCCACAACATGAACGTAGAATGAGAATATCGTAAGTATATAGAACAAAACACAAAATGATTATTGCGTAGACACGTCGCTTTTGGGAGATACTATATATACTGCAGTCCCAAAAATAAAAATAACACACTAAACGTAGTGAAACGAAAATGGATAAACACTGCCCTCCCCAAAAATGAAAACAACGTGAATATTGATTGTATATCGAATATATATCGATGCACATGTAGACATACCACACGACAGTCAGCGGCGATCTCTGACAACTAGTCTGTCGAACGAGATGTACGCGTACTTCCCTTCAGCACGTAGCTGCATCATCTTCGGGAGTAGGTCTTTACGTTTCTGTACGACCTTCAGTGAATAGTCTTCATTCACATACACACCGTTCGGCTTCACGAGTCGGGCTTTGTTTAAGAGGTACTCGCGGTCCTTAAACGATGCAAATTTCACTACCACGGATCGTGGCTTCTTCGCCCCGTTCAGCAGTCTCGCAGCGCCCGTTCGGTGAGCGCGCTCAATCTTCATCGTTTCGACGTTGTTTGCTGTGATGGCGAACTTGTTCAACAAGCTGTTTTTTACCAGTTCTTCCGTTTTTTCCCACGTTTCGTCCGCGATTTCTGGGATGCCGTCGATCCTGACGTTCGTTCGTCTACTTTGGTTTTCTAGATAGTCGACATTATCTTCTAGCTTCTGCAGTTGTGTTTGCAGGTGATCGACGTTAGTGGCACTAGGTTGCGTGTCAAAGTTCGATAACTCGTGCTTGAGGTCGGCCACCTCCTGCTGAGTATACTGCAGGCTGTGCTTTAGGTTAGTCATAGATTTTATTGTCTCGGCCATGAAGTTGTCTATTCTAGTGTTTGTGCTTTCCATGAACGATTGCAAACACTTCTGGAATATGTTTTGTTGCATTTCCAGCAGTCTGTTGAACGTTGCCTCATCTGTTGATGTTGACGTCATCACAGTTTCCTCCAAAAGTTCTTAAGTGGTTCTGTTGACACAGTTGTCATGTAACTGCTCCGACAGCATCGAGGTGTCTCTAATTAAGTGGTTCTGTTGACACAGTTGTCATGTAACTGCTCCGACAGTATCGAGGTGTCTCTAATTAAGTGGTTCTGTTGACACAGTTGTCATGTAACTGCTCCGACAGTATCGAGGTGTCTCTAATTAAGTGGTTCTGTTGACACAGTTGTCATGTAACTGCTCCGACAGCATCGAGGTGTCTCTAATTAAGTGGTTCTGTTGACACAGTTGTCATGTAACTGCTCCGACAGCATCGAGGTGTCTCTGATTAAGTGGTTCTGTTGACATGATTTGTCAGTATGGCTTCTCCGGTAGCATCGAGGTGTCTCTCATTAAGTTTCTTCTGTTGGCTGGGGTTAATATTAACTGCTCCGACAGCATCGAGTGTCTCTAATTAAGTGGTTCTGTTGGCACAGTTGTCATGTAACTGTGACAGCATCGAAGTGTCTCTAATTAAGTGGTTCTGTTGACACAGTTGTCATGTAACTGCTCCGACAGCATCGAAGTGTCTCTAATTAAGTGGTTCTGTTGACACAGTTGTCATGTAACTGCTCCGACAGCATCGAAGTGTCTCTAATTAAGTGGTTCTGTTGACACAGTTGTCATGTAACTGCTCCGACAGCATCGAAGTGTCTCTAATTAAGTGGTTCTGTTGACACAGTTGTCATGTATCTGCTCCGACAGCATCGAAGTGTCTCTGGTTAAGTGGTTCTGTTGACACAGTTGTCATGTAACTGCTCCGACAGCATCGAAGTGTCTCTGATTAAGTGGTTCTGTTGACACAGTTGTCATGTAACTGCTCCAACAGCATCGAAGTGTCTCTGATTAAGTGGTTCTGTTGACACAGTTGTCATGTAACTGCTCCAACAGCATCGAAGTGTCTCTGATTAAGTGGTTCTGTTGACACAGTTGTCATGTAACTGCTCCGACAGCATCGAAGTGTCTCTGATTAAGTGGTTCTGTTGACACAGTTGTCATGTAACTGCTCCGACAGCATCAAAGTGTCTCTGATTAAGTGGTTCTGTTGACACAGTTGTCATGTAACTGCTCCGACAGCATCGAGGTGTCTCTAATTAAGTGGTTCTGTTGACACAGTTGTCATGTAACTGCTCCGACAGCATCGAGGTGTCTCTAATTAAGTGGTTCTGTTGACACAGTTGTCATGTAACTGCTCCGACAGTATCGAGGTGTCTCTAATTAAGTGGTTCTGTTGACACAGTTGTCATGTAACTGCTCCAACAGTATCGAGGTGTCTCTAATTAAGTGGTTCTGTTGACACAGTTGTCATGTAACTGCTCCGACAGTATCGAGGTGTCTCTAATTAAGTGGTTCTGTTGACACAGTTGTCATGTAACTGCTCCGACAGCATCGAGGTGTCTCTAATTAAGTGGTTCTGTTGACACAGTTGTCATGTAACTGCTCCGACAGCATCGAGGTGTCTCTGATTAAGTGGTTCTGTTGACACAGTTGTCATGTAACTGCTCCGACAGCATCGAGGTGTCTCTCATTAAGTTTCTTCTGTTGACACAGTTGTCATGTAACTGCTCCGACAGCATCGAGGTGTCTCTAATTAAGTGGTTCTGTTGACACAGTTGTCATGTAACTGCTCCGACAGTATCGAGGTGTCTCTAATTAAGTGGTTCTGTTGACACAGTTGTCATGTAACTGCTCCAACAGTATCGAGGTGTCTCTAATTAAGTGGTTCTGTTGACACAGTTGTCATGTACCTGCTCCGACAGTATCGAGGTGTCTCTAATTAAGTGGTTCTGTTGACACAGTTGTCATGTAACTGCTCCGACACCATCGAGGTGTCTCTAATTAAGTGGTTCTGTTGACACAGTTGTCATGTAACTGCTCCGACAGCATCGAGGTGTCTCTGATTAAGTGGTTCTGTTGACACAGTTGTCATGTAACTGCTCCAACAGCATCGAGGTGTCTCTAATTAAGTGGTTCTGTTGACACAGTTGTCATGTAACTGCTCCAACAGCATCGAGGTGTCTCTGATTAAGTGGTTCTGTTGACACAGTTGTCATGTAACTGCTCCGACAGCATCGAGGTGTCTCTGATTAAGTGGTTCTGTTGACACAGTTGTCATGTAACTGCTCCGACAGCATCGAGGTGTCTCTAATTAAGTGGTTCTGTTGACTTTAGTTGTCATGTAACTGCTCGGCAGCATCGAGGTGTCTCTGATTAAGTGTGGTTCTGTTGACGCAGTTGTCAATGTAACTGCTCCGACAGCATCCCGGGGTGTCTCTGATTAAGTGGTTCTGTTGACACGGATTTGTCATGTAACTGCTCGACAGCGTCGAGGTGTCTCTGATTAAATTGGTTCTGTTGACACAGTTGTCGTATAGCTGCTCCGACGGCATCGAGGTGTCTGATTAAGTGGTTCTGTTATTTACAGTTGTCATGCTGCTCCGACAGCATCGAGGGTGTCTCTAATTAAGTGGTTCTGTTGACACGGTTGTCATGTAAACTGCTCGACAGAATCGAAGTGTCTCTAATTAAGTGGTTCTGTTGGTACCCGTTGTCATGTAACTGCTCCGACGGTATCGGTGTCTCTAATTAAGTGGTTCTGTTGACACAGTTGTCCATGTAACTGCTCCGACAGCATCGAGGTGTCTCTAATTAAGTGGTTCTGTTGACACAGTTGTCATGTAACTGCTCCGACAGCATCGAGGTGTCTCTAATTAAGTGGTTCTGTTGACACAGTTGTCATGTAACTGCTCCGACAGCATCGAAGTGTCTCTGATTAAGTGGTTCTGTTGACACAGTTGTCATGTAACTGCTCCGACAGCATCGAAGTGTCTCTGATTAAGTGGTTCTGTTGACACAGTTGTCATGTAACTGCTCCAACAGCATTGAAGTGTCTCTGATTAAATGGTTCTGTTGACACAGTTGTCATGTAACTGCTCCGACAGCATTGAAGTGTCTCTGATTAAGTGGTTCTGTTGACACAGTTGTCATGTAACTGCTCCGACAGTATCGAGGTGTCTCTAATTAAGTGGTTCTGTTGACACAGTTGTCATGTAACTGCTCCGACAGTATCGAGGTGTCTCTATTTAAGTGGTTCTGTTGACACAGTTGTCATGTAACTGCTCCGACAGTATCGAGGTGTCTCTAATTAAGTGGTTCTGTTGAAACAGTTGTCATGTAACTGCTCCGACAGTATCGAGGTGTCTCTAATTAAGTGGTTCTGTTGACACAGTTGTCATGTAACTGCTCCGACAGTATCGAGGTGTCTCTAATTAAGTGGTTCTGTTGACACAGTTGTCATGTAACTGCTCCGACAACATCGAAGTGTCTCTGATTAAGTGGTTCTGTTGACACAGTTGTCATGTAACTGCTCCGACAGCATCGAAGTGTCTCTAATTAAGTGGTTCTGTTGACACAGTTTTCATGTAACTGCTCCGACAGCATCGAAGTGTCTCTGATTAAGTGGTTCTGTTGACACAGTTGTCATGTAACTGCTCCGACAGCATCGAAGTGTCTCTGATTAAGTGGTTCTGTTGACACAGTTGTCATGTAACTGCTCCAACAGCATTGAAGTGTCTCTGATTAAGTGGTTCTGTTGACACAGTTGTCATGTAACTGCTCCGACAGCATTGAAGTGTCTCTGATTAAGTGGTTCTGTTGACACAGTTGTCATGTAACTGCTCCGACAGTATCGAGGTGTCTCTAATTAAGTGGTTCTGTTGACACAGTTGTCATGTAACTGCTCCGACAGTATCGAGGTGTCTCTATTTAAGTGGTTCTGTTGACACAGTTGTCATGTAACTGCTCCGACAGTATCGAGGTGTCTCTAATTAAGTGGTTCTGTTGAAACAGTTGTCATGTAACTGCTCCGACAGTATCGAGGTGTCTCTAATTAAGTGGTTCTGTTGACACAGTTGTCATGTAACTGCTCCGACAGTATCGAGGTGTCTCTAATTAAGTGGTTCTGTTGACACAGTTGTCATGTAACTGCTCCGACAGCATCGAAGTGTCTCTAATTAAGTGGTTCTGTTGACACAGTTGTCATGTAACTGCTCCGACAGCATCGAAGTGTCTCTAATTAAGTGGTTCTGTTGACACAGTTGTCATGTAACTGCTCCGACAGCATCGAAGTGTCTCTAATTAAGTGGTTCTGTTGACACAGTTGTCATGTATCTGCTCCGACAGCATCGAAGTGTCTCTGGTTAAGTGGTTCTGTTGACACAGTTGTCATGTAACTGCTCCGACAGCATCGAAGTGTCTCTGATTAAGTGGTTCTGTTGACACAGTTGTCATGTAACTGCTCCAACAGCATCGAAGTGTCTCTGATTAAGTGGTTCTGTTGACACAGTTGTCATGTAACTGCTCCAACAGCATCGAAGTGTCTCTGATTAAGTGGTTCTGTTGACACAGTTGTCATGTAACTGCTCCGACAGCATCGAAGTGTCTCTAATTAAGTGGTTCTGTTGACACAGTTGTCATGTAACTGCTCCGACAGCATCGAAGTGTCTCTGAATAAGTGGTTCTGTTGACACAGTTGTCATGTAACTGCTCCGACAGCATCGAGGTGTCTCTAATTAAGTGGTTCTGTTGACACAGTTGTCATGTAACTGCTCCGACAGCATTGAAGTGTCTCTGAATAAGTGGTTCTGTTGACACAGTTGTCATGTAACTGCTCCGACAGCATCGAGGTGTCTCTATTTAAGTGGTTCTGTTGACACAGTTGTCATGTAACTGCTCCGACAGCATTGAAGTGTCTCTAATTAAGTGGTTCTGTTGACACAGTTGTCATGTAACTGCTCCAACAGCATCGAAGTGTCTCTGATTAAGTGGTTCTGTTGACACAGTTGTCATGTAACTGCTCCGACAGCATTGAGGTGTCTCTAATTAAGTGGTTCTGTTGACACAGTTGCATGGATCACCAGAGTTGAGGACTCAAGTGAGCGAAAGCAACAACAGTAGTCCACAGCACGGCCAGGAGGAGGAGCCACTGCCACCAGGCTGGACGATGTCTACCGCACTAAATGGTCGCAAGTTCTTTGTTGACCATAACACACACACCACAACCTGGGTAGGTGTGCACACACGTATGCATGCACACCACACACGCATGCGCACATGCACACATGCACACACACACACACACACACACACACACACACACACACACACAGACACACACCACAACCTGGGTAGGTGTGCACACACGTATGCATGCACACCACACACGCATGCGCACATGCACACATGCACACACACACACACACACACACAGACACACACCACAACCTGGGTAGGTGTGCACACACGCATGCATGCACACCACACACGCACACAGACACACACCACAACCTGGGTAGGTGTACACACATGCATGCATGCACACCACACACGCACGCACACATGCACACACACAGACACCACAACCTGGGTAGGTGTGCACACACGCATGCATGCACACCACGCACACACGCACACACGCAGACACACACACGCACACACAGACACCACAACCTGGGTAGGTGTGCCTTCAATAAGTGTTGGTCATAGCACAGTTATTTCTTTACTCATAATCTACATAATTGCATTTACATAACGTTTTACAGTTATGTTTTTGTTTACAACTCATTACACAGTTAACATTTAATTCTTTGATTTTTTAATTAAAATTGCTACCAGGTAATTCTGTTTTAAAATGTATATAATATTATAAAACAAGCATAAGTCTCAGTATGTAGCTATGTAGGTACGTACATACGTACATACATTGTACATGTATGTATGTAAATATGTACGTACATGTATGTAGGGCCTATATATATGGCTGTATGTACGGCCGAACGCTGGACGGTCTTCAAGTGATATATACAGTGGAATTTCGCTTTACAATCACCTCGGTAATGCAGCCACCTTGCAATTTAGATGACCCTAAGACAGCCCCAAGTGTATTTGTCCCACTAATAAGGGCACCTTGCTATTCAGGTCACTTGTCCAGTCCTAAAGGTGGCCTTAATAGTGAGGTTCCACTGCATCATTTGTGGTCTTTGGCGTAATCTATAATGGATTGTTGGCTTTATTTTTGCGTGTGCAAGGCTGGGTGGCTCAGCTAATTGATTGTACTAATGAATATGTTTCTAGAATGATCCGCGACACACCCGTACACGGTCGCTGTCTTCCTCCGGTCAGCTTGATGTTCCTCTCACACTCAGTGAGTTGAGTCGGCCATCGTCCAATGATGACTTGACCAGAGATCTTGGTCCACTCGAGGTACAACTCTTCTTTCATTCTTTCCCACGTTCTATAAACTTATCAAGTTTCCGTATTACCAGTTTTCAAGTACAACGTACATAAATAACAGTGAGCGTCAGTAATGTGTAATAACAAAAGTACAATGTACATAAATAACAGCGCGAGTCAGTAATGTGTAATAACAAAAGTACAATGTATATAAATAACAATGAGAGTCAGTAATGTGTAATAAAAAAAATACAATGTACATAAATAACAGCGCGAGTCAGTAATGTGTAATAACAAAAGTACAATGTACATAAGTAACAGTGAGAGTCAGTATTTTTATTATAAAGCATTTATAGAGCGCCATGTGTCCGGATAACAAATCTGCTCAAAGGCGCTGACAGTCGTAGAGTATAAGTAAAATACATTAAATGACCTAAAACATATTAAATAGAAATGTAAACGAATATGATTTAAAAGTAGCATATACAAATTACATAAAATGTCAGTTAGATAAACCTGAATAAAAAAATATATATATATTTACAAGTGTATATATTATACATAAATTAAATGAATTAGCAGTTTAAATACCTAAAATAAATAATGTGCTTAAATTAAATAAATACATATAATATGCTAATTAAAAAAATAATAATAAATAAATAACAAAATAACTGCAACCTAAGTACATAACCGAATATTAACATTGCACAAATGTCACTGATGCGGACTGCAAAGTTCTTTGAAGGCCTGTCGAAATAAGTGTGTCTTTAAGAGTGATTTGAAAGTGGGAACGCAGTTTGCATGCCTGACTGCATGAGGCAGGGCATTCCACAGGATCGGGCCAGCCACCGAGAAGGAACGACGGCCATAATGTTCAAGGTGATATCTCGGAACAGTCAGCAGACCTTGTTCGGCTGATCTAAGTGATCTGGTCGGCGTGTAGGATCACAAGCGATGAAATGTACGCAGGGCCGAGATGGTGCACTGCACAATATACCAGCAGTAACAGCTTGAATTCGATCCGATCCAGTGCAGGCGGTACAGAACAGGTGTTATGTGTTCTCGTCTCCTTGTCCTGGTAATGAGACGTGCTGCGGAAGTCTGTACCATATGCAGCTTTTGCAAGTGCAACTCCGGCAGACCATATAACACTGCGTTGCCGTAATCAATACGTGACATGACTAAGGCGTTCACAATGGTTCTGCAGGCATTAGTGGTAAGACATTTCAGTAATGTGTAATAACAAAAGTACAATGTACATAAATAACAGCGAGAGTCAGTAATGTGTAATAACAAAAATACAATGTACTTAAATAACAGCGAGAGTCAGTAATGTGTAATAACAAAAGTTTGTTTTGTTCATCAGCACAAAATTCCACGCTTCCAGTCAAAATGGATGCTGGACATGTGCAGCTTTTGGACATTCTATCGTGTATTATGTTTAAATGCTGGCTCCAAATGTTTTCCGATGTGACAAAAACATGAGGCAAAGCTTCGGTGAGAACTGCAGTGTAGTGGATCTGTAGATTGTGTGCTCAGCTACATACCGCAACAAGAACATGGGACCTGCCACAGCAACGTGGGTGAAGTTGCAAACTTGTGAAATGGAGTTTTGTAGCTTTTAGGATTATGTGGTTTAAAATTGTACCTCGTTTGTTGAAATATATAATGTTCAGTAGTTTTTTATTTATTGCTCAAATTTAAGCAAACTTTTAAAAAGTGACGTTTGTGAAAAATAGGTTAAAAATTGGGTTATGTGAACACATAATACCCATAGCAACTATGCATTTAGTATGTTAGTAGTTTTGGAATATTTGTTGAGGAAAATAAACCAAACTTTGAAAGATGTGATTATTAATATTATAAGGTACACATTTCTGCCAAAATCACAAAATTGAAGGGACAGCTATTTTTGGCTCCTATGTAAAATAGGCAAGTGCGACTTAATACCTGCATTGCGTGGCAGGTGATGTATGTGCACTGTTTGAGGTGGCAGTTGTATTGAATGTTTGAATTGCCTACAGCCGGGCTGGGAAGAACGCGTTCACACTGATGGCCGCTTGTTCTACATCAACCATAGTAAGTGTCTACAGTAAGGAAGACGTTACCAGAAATACGCAGCAAATGAACAACAGAATATAAATTTTCAACAACAGAATGTTCTGGTTGAAGCCGGAACTTGTAACGTAGGTTTACCAGCAAAAATGGTGCAGTCCGTGAAATAAAGTAAATGTGCACGCAATAAGCTTTTCCTAATAAACTACTTCATGATATTGTTGATTATCTTTGCAAATGGTTAGTTTGTAATAATTTGTTTAGGTGTGTAATCCCGAAAATACCTTTTGTTTCCTTTTCACGAAGGCTGTGACATGGATTTAGTAAAGTTGGAAATTAACAGTAGTCATTGCAGTGGGTTCCCTGTATTTCCATACATGATTGATATGATATATATTGCTCCTCTATTATGTGTTATTGTCTTAAATAAAACAGGATTTACACAACAAAATATTATTTACACAGTAAATATGTATTGTACACTTTTAGAAAATACGTGACCTACAGTATATGAGTAGCATATATCTGGCAAGTATGTATATTATGGCAAGTAACACAAAATAAAATAATTTCCACTTTGTGTGTATTTAGGCTGGTTGAACAGACTGTACGATTTACACATTAAGTGTGTAATGTCAGTATTGGGTGTAAACTGGTAACACAGTCTGTATGATTTACACATTAAATATGTTACGTAAGTATTGTATGTACACTTGGGCCAGTAACACTTGGTACAGAGATGGGGATGCTTTCTTCAATATGGATGTCGCAAGCTGAGATCAAGCAATTTCTTTTTGACATACCCAAGACGTTATTTACCTTCTATATGCTTTCGCCTGCGTACCACACAAACTCCGTCAGTACATGTGACGTCTAATGACGAGTGCTGCTACAATATATCTCACATGTACGATGACATAATTAGATGTCACATGTACTGGTGAAGTTTGCTTGGCATGTAGACGAAAGCCTATACAAGATTAATAATTTCAAAAAGAAACTGTTTAATTAAAAATGAACTATCGTAAAGGATGAGATGTCTGTTGTAGACAGTAAGGTTACACAATGGGAAGATCCGAGGCTTCAGAAACTCTGTGGAAAAGTGAGTGTGTCTGATAGTTACCCAGAAAACAATCATAGTCATCAGCTAATCATCACAACAACAGTCCCTTCACGCCATTAGTCAGACATTATTTGTTGCCAGTCTTGAATTAATCACAAGCCATTCATGTCAATCACTGCCACTATTGGCCAGTTCAGTTTTTCTTCTTAGTGACAAACCAGTGCATTTGAGCCATTTATTTAATCAGTACTGAACCATTCGATTTGTTTCGCTACCATTTATGCCAATGATTGTCATTAATGTGGGCCCCTAGACTTGGAACTATAAGTTAATCTAGTGGCCAGCTGGCCTCATCTAAATTCTACCCATCTTATCAGTTGTAATTACCCGTCTTAAAGACGAGCAGACTGGTCTCTGGCTAAGCCATTGGGTTCCATAGAAGTTGAGCATAATACTGATGTGCGCAGTGACTCTTAAAGACTTATTATAGCATCGACACAATGTTTTTAAATTGATTGATTGATGGGATTTTAATTCATATGGTTGTTTTTGTGGTGTTACTACTGCTTTAGTATAACACGTAAAAAGACATGAATACTACATAAAGAAAGAAGACACGTGTAAATAGAAAATGGCTGTATTCAACGAAGTCCCGGATGTAGAGGTAGGAGCGCGATAGCATAACACTACATCTCCCTTTCGAGTCCTTTAAGGATACGAAGACAACTCTACCTAATGATAGATGGTAGACAACCACCTATCACAAACACGTCTTAAGGGATTATTCTGCCCTTTTGTGAGACATGTCCCTGACTGATCTATAGTTCACAGATCGAGTCTCTGTGGTGGAACGGATGTCCGCCCCGATCGCGTCACAGTCGTCACAGGTGGAGCCGCAGAAGTGCGCACCACGCTTGGTGAAGCCTGTCTCGGTTGCAATGCCGAACTTTGCTGTCTCTCGTGTGAAGACGAACGTGATCGCGTCTTGTCGTCGTTCGTGCTCAATTCAGCGGTCTCCGTAGTCGCTCGGTCGGCACAAATGGGTTGTTCGTTCAGCGTCGGCACAATATGCCGCCGATTTCTACGCAGACAAGATGTCGGCGTCTGAACCAGGTACGAGCGAGGTGAGCCTGCCTGGCCTACCACTGTACCCCCCGTTCTCGTGTCCTGCACCCACACTGGATCGCCGACGTGTAGGGGAGCCAGAGGTCGCGCACGGTGATGACGATCGTACGCCTCGGTCTGTCGTCGTTTTAGACTCGCTCGTCGTTCCTGTAGATGTCTCGATTCCTGCCAGCGAGGTTGCAGTGTCGACGCTAACACTGGGATCGAATTACGTAGCTATCTACCCATCAGCAGCTCTGCTGGCGAATAGCCGCATTCAAGTGCTGTCGTACGATACGCCAACAAGGCGCCGTACGGATCCGTTGATTTTCGCAGTAAGTTCTTTACCGTCTGAACCGCGCGTTCTGACTTTCCGTTACTCTGTGGGAAACGAGGGCTGCTGGTAATGTGTACAAACCCTGTTCTCTCCGCGAAACGCGCAAACTCGTGTGCCGCATATGCGGGCCGTTATCGGAAACAACCGTCTCCGGGATGCCATGCCACGCGAAGATTGACCGCAGGTGGAGAATCACATCAGACGCGCCCGTGTCGTCTAGCCTCGCTATCTCGACAAAACTCGAGTAATAGTCAACCACAAGTAGATACGTCGCCTTCTTGAAATGAAACATGTCGGTGCCGACTTTCTGCCAAGGTCGCAGATTCGGCTCTGATGCAATCATCGGCTCGACTGTGTTGCTACGCTCCATCGCACACGTAGTGCAGTTCTTGACAAGCTCCTCAAGCTGCCTGCTGAGTCCGGGCCACCAGACCGATGACTGGGCCCACGAGGGACACTTGACCACACCTTGATGGCCCTCGTGTAGCTTGTCTAACATAGTCAACCGCATCAACGCCGGTATGACGAGCCGTACTCCTTTCAGTAGCAGACCGTTATGAATTGTCAGTTCACTCTGGACTTGTCAATACGGTCGCAAAGACGATGGCAATGATGGATGGCTCGGCCAACCCTCTAGGCAATATCGCATCACCTGGCGACACACCTCATCGTCTTGCTGTCTAGCCCTAATCTCGGCCAGACGCGTCTCGGTTGCCGGTATCTCACTCTCCACCAGGCTCGCATACGCTGGTACTTCGTCTGTGAATCGCGACTCCTCCGCCGTCAGTGGTCTCACTAGTGGAGCGCGCGACAACGCATCTGCAGTGTAGAGGTTCTTGCCGGGCACATGACTGATCGTGTACGCGTACCGCATCAGTCGCATACGGAATCGCTGTATGCGTGGTGAAAGTTCATCTAGATTCTTCTTAGTGCTAAGAAGTGACACCAGAGGTCGGTGGTCGGTCTCGACATGGAACTGCATTCCGTAGAGGTAGTCCGTAAATCTCTCAAGAGCCCACGTAGTCGCCAGAGCCTCCTTCTCAATCTGTGAGTAGCGCTGTTCCGTTGGCGTCATCGCCCTCGATGCGTACGCCACGGGTCGCATCGCACCGTCGTCACTCTGCAGTAGCACCGCCCCCAGACCAAATGATGACGCATCTGCGGACACTGTCGTCGCTCTGTGTGGGTCGTACAGAGCCAGTACTGGAGTGTTGCTTAGGTCTGTCTTCACGGCATCAAACGCTCTCTGTTGCCTCTCACCCCATGTCCACAGATTTTCTTTCATGAGCAGATCACATAGTGGCTGAGTTGTAGTCGATAAGTTGGCAGAAAACTTTCCTAGCTGGTTAGCCATACCCAGAAAGCGTCGAACGTCGCTCACGTTGATGGGCTGCTGCATCTCTGTGATAGCTCGCACCTTCGCAGGATCTGCTATGACCCCGTCAGCTGACACAATGTGACCAAGATACGAAATGCTCGACTTGGCAAAGTCGCACTTATCAAAGTTCAAAGTCACACCGTTGTCCTCGAGACGACGGAAGACAGCCTTCACCCTCGCATCGTGCTCTTCTACCGAACTGCCGAAGATGATGACGTCGTCCATCAAACATAGAACACCAGGTAAATCATCGAGAATGCCACTCATCCGCTTCTGGTAGTACTCGGGAGCCGAAGTGATTCCGAAAGACAGCCTCTTGAAGCAATATCTTCCGAAAGGAGTAATGAATGTCATCAATTCTTGCGAAGACTGGGCTAGAGGGATCTGCCAGAAGCCTGAGTTGGCGTCCAACTTAGTGAAGACCTTCGCGCCCGCCAGCCTACCGAGTGTCTGATCGACTGAAGGAAGGTCGTGTTTCTCCCTCCTTGCACTCTCCGACTAAGCAGTGACCTCGTCGGGCTATTGACGACGTACACGTCTTCGTGAATGACGACACCGTTTCGTGACAGCTTGCCACTGAACTTGCCCATGGTTTGTAGGATGCCGTCGTTCGCGCCTACAAGTTTTCTAGTCGACCTGTCGAGTCGCAGACTACCTGCTTTCTTGTAGTCGTTGGCAGAGATCACAGTAACGTCGGCCCCAGTGTCCAACTTGAAGCAAACGTTCGTGCGAAGGCGAGTGTCCATTGCCTCCAAAACAATGGTGGACATCCACGGTTGGTCGTCGCCCTTCGTCACTTCGCCGAGGAAAGCAAACTCCGACTCATTGTGCTTAGTGACTGCGTCTACAGATCTCGTTGACCTGCATACAGCCCCAAAATGTCCGACTTTCTTACACTTGAAGCATGCTGCCTCACGCGCTTGGCAAACTGACTTCTGATGAGCCGGAGATCTCCCACAACAGTCACACTTCCGCGTCGAAGTTGACTGAGACTGAGCTTTCATCTTCTGTTTTGACTGGCTGGTTTTATACAACTTCCTCGTCCGCACGAAGTCAACATTGCCGCCTGTCTTCGCCGCAAAGTTGTTCCTCAACAGGGTCTGCTCTTTCCTTGCAACCTCGTTCTGGCGTGCCATGTCGATTGCCTTCTTCAGTGTCAATGTTGCGTCCATCTGCAGTTTCAACGACAACGCCGCATCAGTGATGCCAACGACAATACGATCCCTGATCATTTCATCGTTGAGCGCGCCGTACTCACAATGCTCCGCCAGGCAGAACCACGCAGTGATGAAACTGTCAACCATCTCGCCCTCCTCTTGGGAACGTCGGTTGAATTTAGCCCGCTCGAAAATCGCATTGCGTCGAACTACGAAGTGCGCATCAAACTTGCCTTTGACGACCGCATACACATTCCGTTGTTCATTTGTCAAGCTGAAGCCTGCCATGATATCGTCCGCCTCGTCACCCATCGCGTAGATAAGTGCGTTGACTTGAACTGTCTCGGCTTTCTCGTCCAGGGCTGACGCTGAACGAAAACGCTCAAACCGTCGAATCCATTTAGGCCATTCATTAGGTTTGACGAAGCAGAAAGCATCAGGCGGGGCGATTTGGAATGTTTGGGCCATGACTGGGTCAAACAAGCAAAAATAACGTACCTCGTAGTAGAATTACTTATGCAACAACATCACCGTATTCATCTTAAAATTTTGACACCATGTGGTGTTACTACTGCTTTAGTATAACACGTAAAAAGACATGAATACTACATAAAGAAAGAAGACGCGTGTAAATAGAAAATGGCTGTATTCAACGAAGTCCCGGATGTAGAGGTAGGAGCGCAATAGCATAACACTACAGTTTTTAGCAATGCAGTTTTGTTGATGTTTCCATATTTTTGATTGATGATGTGCGACAAATACATCATCAATCAAGTAGTGTTACTTGCGTCAGATTGACCAACCAGAATGCCAGCAATTACAGTGGTATTGGTGCAATTCAACATCAGCAATGACAATATAAAAGTAATATTATATACATTATATTGTATTTTTTATATTCGATAGTAGTGATTTATGGTAGCCAAGTGTTGGTTAGCAGTCATCTTGGTACCAGTGTAATGTTAGTCATTTGCTCTCGCACTGTACACAGCATGAGGTGTGGCCATGATATGTCTCATGTGATCTGTTTTCAGTTTATTAAATGGTCAGAATTATTTATAATGAAGATATTGTGGTGATTATGACACATCTATACTCATAATATCTTCTCTCCACTAGCTAGTATTATTTATAATGAAGATATTGTGGTGATTATGATACATCTCTACTCATAATATCTTCTCTCCACTAGCTAGTATTATTAATGTGAAATGACAGAAGAAAATATTTACCTGATTGTGTACAGTGTCTTATGAATGTGTAAGGCCAGGTTGACGTTTTCTTTTCATGAATTCAATGTGCTGGGTGTAAAATAGAGTGATGTAGAGTTATACTAGTTACCAAAATAATACTCAAACACAAGTTGCGAAATGTCTGATCATCTCGGATAAACAGTTTCAGAAATTAATAATTATTTCAGAAAAATATAAATAATGTAATTAATTATGTTGTGTTTTTACAGGCTGTGCAGTATTCTCGTGATTACAAGAGAAAATACGACTACTTCCGGTCAAAATTACGGAAACCCGTAAGTGCTGTTTAAGATGGCTGGAGAAGCTGATCCATCAGGTTTTTAATGTTCTTAATAATATGCTACAACATAATATCAATGTTTATGACACAAATAAATATGCAGCATTAACATGTTTCAAGAAGTGAGTCAATGGATGCTCCTCTGCACTTTTTGGTATGCCACAATCACTGAATCTCACACAGTCGACCACCGTGTCCATAAACACACAGTAAGAAAATTATTTTGTAGATTTTTAGGATGTCTGAAAAGATACAGTGTCCATAGTTATTACAGCATACATTTATAGCAAATAGAAATAAACTTCACATCATTTTAGTTGATTCACGGGATCTTAACACAGTTATTCAAATGATGGTAGGACTTTTATTAATTAATAAAAACATTCTTTTAGTAACGTTTTCATTTGCTTTCAGTCAAATGTTCCAAACAAAATTGACATTCCTGTTCGGCGTAGCAACATCCTGGAAGACTCCTACCGCGTGATCACAGGTATCACAAGGGCAGACCTGTTGAAGACAAGGTAAAACCTCTAAATCAATTGGGTGTGGTAAATGCCTTCACCTGTATTTGGGCAGACTACCTCAAACTTCCGGCTACCATGCCTTGCTTCCAGTAAAGTCAACGTAGCGGTTTATGTGGCCCAATCGGTGGCAGTCGTGTGCTTTGTAAATGGAACGAGATTAGTATATAATGATAATGAGACGAGCACAAGGTACTGCCATCTGGGTAGAATGATTTCGGGATTGCACATTAATCGATGTGTCCAGTACGTCGTGGTTTATGTATGTCACAAACAACGTTTTGCACATGACCTCCGTCAAGCTTTAGAATTGTTGATAACCAATGTTGATAACAGTTATATACGTGAATTACATTACTGTTGCTGCATGACATCTCGTAAATCAAACATGTCCGCCTACAGTTGAAACTGTAAAAACTTTGCCTTACATTTCTGTGATAAAGAAATGTTTCTGTCATAAAGAAACACTTTTGGGTAGAATTACAACAAAATATATGACAGAATGCACGAACGCATCACATTTTCAGCATCTAACTTTTGAAGGCTTGTTGGAGGTTTTGCTAGATAACAGGTGACGTGATGGATAGGTCAATTATTATTGCTACAGACTGTATATATATATATAAAACGCCATATATATGGGACCAGTCCGTTCATAGCAACATACATTTTTTCGAAGAAGCCTGTGCTGGTGGTTGGGTGGGTGGGTGCATGGGTGTGGGGTGGGTGCATGGGTGTGGGATGGGTGTGGGGTGGGTGCATGGGTGTGGGGTGGGTGGGTATGTTGGGATAGTCTAGACATAACTCCATGACGATGACAGCTAGAAACTTGAAACTGTGTTGGCATGTGAAGGGGACACCAAGAATGTGCACCTTGGTATAATTTTGTTCTTCAGAATTCCTGATTCAAAACTTTAAGACACTATATCTGAAGTTTCAAGTGGTTAATTAAATCTTTCTATGCCATCATAACATAATAATGCTATCTAACATATGTTCCTCGAAATGTGCAAACAACGTTCTTGCACTTTGTATTTGAATGCAACATCGTTGTTGAAAACTGCCGCTTTTGTCAGCAGTATTATTTCCTGTGACAGTCACTGACATTCAGTGAATCAGTGGCAGTGCTTGCAAGCACCAGACACATATTTAAAAATGTGGTTTATCGCAATCAATTTATACATCGGTAGTAATAAAATTGCATTTTTTAAGGGACGCAAATCCAAGCAATACGGGGAAACTGCCTCGTTCAATCATAGTACACCTACAATAGATGCAATATGTATAAAAGATGTTGCTGTTTTCTGCAGATTGTGGATTGAGTTTGAAGGTGAAACTGGCCTGGACTATGGCGGAGTCTCCCGCGAATGGTTCTACTATCTTTCAAAGGAGATGTTCAACCCTTACTATGGTCTCTTTGAGTACTCTGCCATGTAAGTTGCACAGACAGGTTTCACAGCTGAATTTTTACTTAATGCAGCATTTATTAATAGATGTCTAATTGCAAATTGAATATATTTCAATGAAATAATAAGTAAGCACAATGAGTTAACTTTTATTTTTTGGTAAAATTGAAGCAAACTTCCAAAAAGCCTCATTTTGAGAAACAAGGTAACTTCGTCTGATGTTGTCTATTGTTTTTTAATCTGTGCATTCGTAAATGTGTGTACTTTATTAGTTTTGGATTATCCAGAAAGGAAAATAAACTGGACATTAAAATGTGAAATTATAAGGTATTCTTTTCTGCCAAAATTTATGGGATATGACCTAGACAGGTATTTTTGGCCTGTGCACACAATAGGCATAGGACTTAGTACGCAGTTTGCTGTTGCAGTTTGCTGTTGCAGTTTGCTGTTGCAGTTTGCTGTTGCAGTTTGCTGTTGCAGTTTGCTGTTGCAGTTTGCTGTTGCAGTTTGCTGTTGCAGTTTGCTGTTGCAGTTTGCTGTTGCAGTTCACGTAAAGGAATTGTTAAGCAAAGCATTATACTTTGACTGTCTGCATTTTCTTGTTATTATGAGTAGTGTATGTTTGCTATGGTTCTTCTGTTGTGCAAGTATGTTTACTTTCCTGGCAGTGACGACTACACACTTCAAATCAATTCCCTTTCTGGGCTTGCTAATGAGGAGCACCTGTCATACTTCAAATTCATAGGACGAGTTGTGGGCATGGCGGTCTATCATGGCAAGCTAGTGGATGGTAAGTCGTAACTTTATATACTCATAAGTCATCACAAATTATTTGTGATGGTAATGTACATTAAAGTTTGCCCACTGCACTAAGAGTAAGAGAATTGTGGAAATCACATGTTGGTAGTACCTGAATCTCTGCACAGTGACATCAGGAATAATTGTAAATATACATTAGTAAAACGTTACGTTAGCATAACCGCTTCAAAACTGCCATCACGTGGATGACTCGAAAGCAACAACCATGTTGACGTTGTACTGACAGCAAGAAGGCAGTTGACAGGTTGAAGTTGTATTGAGACCAGAATAGCATGTTATGATTTGAATTGACAGTTTGACAAGTTGACAGGTTCCATGTAGTGACAGCTGGGTGACAGCAAACAAATAAGACTTGTGTTGATGACACAAAGCGAGATAATGGGTGATGCCATACATACAAGGTGGAGATTGTATTGATGGATGCCACCTGTGTAGAAGACATCACATGTCATTGTGTGTTTGGTGCTTGTTCCAGCTTACTTCATCAGACCGTTCTACAAGATGATGCTAGGGAAGCCCATCATCCTGTCAGACATGGAGACAGTGGTGAGTCTTGTTCTTTTCCTTTCCCCATATGTCCATGGTGAGGCATGAGTCAATACTGGTAAGTATTGCACAGCTGTCTCCACCAACCGTATCCACTCCCCTATATCTCTCACCCTCATTCTTCACTCCCCTCTATCTCTCACCCTCATTCTCCACTCCCCTCTATCTCTCACCCTCATTCACCATTCCCTCTATCTCTCACCCTCATTCTCCACTGCCCTCTATCTCTCACCCTCATTCACCACTGCCCTCTATCTTTCACCCTCATTATCCACTCCCCTCTATCTCTCACCCTCATTCTCCACTCCCCTCTATCTCTCACCCTCATTCACCACTCCCCTATATCTCTCACCCTCATTCACCACTCCCCTCTATCTCTCACCCTCATTCTCCACTCCCCACTATCTCTCACCCTCATTCACCACTCCCCTCTATCTCTCACCCTCATTCTCCACTCCCCTCTATCTCTCACCCTCATTCTCCACTCCCCTCTATCTCTCACCCTCATTCACCACTCCCCTCTATCTCTCACCCTCATTCACCACTCCCCTCTATCTCTCACCCTCATTCTCCACTCCCCTCTATCTCTCACCCTCATTCTCCACTCCCCTCTATCTCTCACACTCATTCTCTGCTCACCCCTCCAAATCTCTCTTTACACAATCCTCCCATCTCAGTCTTGATCGTAAGTGCCTCCTGTTTCATTCGTCTCTCCGGGCTTCTGTTTTCTTTGCTAACTGTTTTACTTACAATCTCTTCACCTGCGATGGAAGATAGCAATGGAAGGGGCTTGTATTGAAAACAGGAGCATAGCAATGGGAGGGGGCTTGTATTGAGTACAGGAAGATAGCAATGGAAGGGGCTTGTATTGAAAACAGGAGCATAGCAATGGGAGGGGGCTTGTATTGAGTACAGGAATATAACAATGGGAGGGGCTTGTATTGAGTACAGTAAGATAGACATGGGAGGGGGCTTGTATTGAGTACAGGAAGATAGACATGGGAGGGGGCTTATATTGAGTACAGGAAGGTAGACATGGGAGGGGGCTTGTATTGAGTACAGGAAGATAGCAATGAGAGGGCTTGTATTGAGTACCGGAAGATAGCAATGACAGGGGGCTTATATTGAAGACAAGAAGATTGCAAAGGGGGGCTTGTATTAATACAGGAAAGTAGCAATGAGAGGGGCTTGTATTTAGTACAGGAAGATAGCAGTGACAGGGGGCTTGTATTGAGGACAAGAAAATTGCAATGGGAGGGGTCTTGTATTGAGTACAGGAAGGTAACAATGGGGGGTGTTTGTATTGAGTACAGGAATGTAGCAATGGGGGGTGCTTGTATTGAGTATAGGAAGTAACAATGTGGGGTGTTTGTATTGAGTACAGGAAGGTAGCAATGGGGGGGGTGTTTGTATAGGAAGGTAGCAATGGGGGTGCTTGTATTGAGTACAAGAAGGTAGCAATGGGGGGTGTTTGTATTGAGTATAGGAAGGTAGCAATGGGGGGTGCTTGTATTGAGTACAAGAATGTAGCAATGGGGGTGCTTGTATTGAGTACAGGAAGGTAGCAATGGGGGGTGCTTGTATTGAGTACAAGAATGTAGCAATGGGGGTGCTTGTATTGAGTACAGGAAGGTAGCAATGGGGGGTGCTTGTATTGAGTATAGGAAGTAACAATGGGGGTGTGTGTTTGTATTGAGTACAAGAAGGTAGCAATGGGGGGTGTTTGTATTGAGTATAGGAAGGTAGCAATGGGGGTGCTTGTATTGAGTACAAGAAGGTAGCAATAGGGTGCTTGTATTGAGTACAAGAAGGTAGCAATGGGGGTGCTTGTATTGAGTACAGGAATGTAGCAATGGGGGGTGCTTGTATTGAGTACAGGAAGGTAGCAATGGGGGGTGCTTGTATTGAGTACAGGAAGGTGGCAATGGGGGGTGCTTGTATTGAGTACAGGAAGGTGGCAATGGGGGGTGCTTGTATTGAGTACAGAAAGGTAGCAATGGGGGGTGCTTGTATTGAGTACAGGAAGGTGGCAATGGGGGGTGCTTGTATTGAGTACAGGAAGGTAGCAATGGGGGTGCAATGGGGGTGTGTGTTTGTATTGAGTACAAGAAGGTAGCAATGGGGGGTGTTTGTATTGAGTATAGGAAGGTAGCAATGGGGGTGCTTGTATTGAGTACAAGAAGGTAGCAATAGGGTGCTTGTATTGAGTACAAGAAGGTAGCAATGGGGGGTGCTTGTATTGAGTACAGGAAGGTAGCAATGGGGGGTGCTTGTATTGAGTACAGGAAGGTAGCAATGGGGGGTGCTTGTATTGAGTACAGGAAGGTGGCAATGGGGGGTGCTTGTATTGAGTACAGGAAGGTAGCAATGGGGGGTGCTTGTATTGAGTACAAGAAGGTAGCAATGGGGTGCTTGTATTGAGTACAAGAAGGTAGCAATGGGGGGTGCTTGTATTGAGTACAGGAAGGTAACAATGGGGGTGCTTATGTTCAGTACAGGTAGATAATAATAAAAAATGTAAATTTATTGGTTGTTTAGATATGCTTTAAAAATAGTTGTTGCATTATTTTATGTGAAATTAAAGTGTATAGAAGTAATCAAACTGATCACATGTTTGTTCTACCAGGATCCTGAGTACCACAACTCCATGCAGTGGATCCTAGAGAATGACCCGGAGTGCCTGGATCTCTATTTTGCTGTAGATGAGAAGGGATTCGGGCGGGTAGGTGTAACTTTCTCTATCATGTGAAGGCTGTTTCTCAGACAAGTTCTTCACTTTTGAGTCCTTTGGCCGAAGGTCCAAGGGACTGTTGCCATCACTCTGTGTCTGCCGTCCACCTGTAAAGTTGTCTGTCCCCTCCGTCTTCCTTCCTTCTTTCACTGTGGGCGGTACGCAATGGCTTAAGAAGACCGGAGCCTTACCTCGGGTATGTCGCTCGCCAAGCCGTGTGCATCATCGTCCTGTGTTGATGCATTGTCCCCTCACGGCTAAGGGTGTATTTGTTTGTCAATGAAATTGAACAAACAAGCGTTCCAGGTTCGTCACGTATATATATGTTTTATTCAGCAGTAGAAACTTCAGACACGATGTCCATACAACGTTTGCACATTCATGTGCGCCGACAGTTCAACTCTATTTTACATTTAAAGTGTCCGTGGTTTTTGAAGATCGAAAGATAAAAGCAAAATATAAACCACCGTGGTTTATATTTGCCGAAATTTTGATAAGTCTAAACTGTGGGAAACATTTTCGTAGTTTCCCGTGGAGAGCGTCAACGTGTCTCCTCGTCTGTGTTCATTGCCGCCCTCCTCGTAATTCCAAAAATAGTTCTCTTTTAAACAAACTGGCTTGGCCTCAAGCCAAATCCGGGAATTGTCTTTAAACCGTAAGGGATCGAAACGTATAGTATGAAATTTGTAGAATTATGGCTCTACGCATGCGTGTTTTTATGTTGTCATACTATGGGGATGAGGGTGCTCACTCACGTGAGGGGGTCTGCATTTATTTGCATAATTTCATCTTTCCGGTTCGATCTTAAAACCAGGACATGGTCACAAAATGAATCTAAGGTCAGGCCAATGTCTGCACCAAATTCCAGTCATTAACTGTCAACTACATTCTGTTCCGGTAGACACCAAGAACTACGCCTACAGACGCGAAAATAAACAAATCGTTCAAACCTTGTTGCTTTAGAAACGCGCCCACAGTGACGGCGACCATATGCTTGCCTTAATTGTGCAGCATTCTTTTATATAATGCTTTTATTATATAACACGAATCTGGATTTTCTATTCTAGTCTTTCGCTGATAACTAATAATAATAGTAATTAACTAAATTAGCCACTGCAGGTCTGTTACACGCCGTTAGCTGCCGTATCTCAGAAACTGTTCAGCAACTTTTTCTCTAATTTTGCATAGACATATCTTGGGTAACTGCCACTATGCACGAGAAATCTGTATTTGATTGAATCATTTTAAGGGCTCCCTAGGGCCTCCAAGGACCCCAAAACTGGTAAAAATGTAACATTTGGCCTATTTTTTCAAAAACTGTTCAGCAACTTTTTTTCTAATTTTGCATAGATGTATCTTAGGGTGCTGCCACTATATACAATAAATCTGTATTTGATTGAATCATTCTAAGGGCACCTAAGGGGCCCCCAAAGTGCAAAAGGTTTACATTATCTAGTGATGTGGTTTTGAGAAGGGCCCTTGAGATCACCCCCAACAGTAGATGTTGTGTAGTGTGCCAGAAAATCAAAAGCTGTGACTAATTTCTACTGCCTAGGCCATTGAGACCTTGACTAATCTTTAATTGGTCACAGCACCCAGGCAGAGTAGACACACTTGACCCCTGTTAGACTGAACATTGCCTAACACTTTTAAACTGTATCTTCAAAACTATTAATTTTCTATAATTGCAAGTTGTGTTTATTTTGATGTTCATTTAATTATTATAAAATGGTGTGACTGTGGTGTCTATTGGTTAAAGATGTATTGTCTGTAGAAACCTGTAGGTGACAAACATAGAAAATTAATATTCTGTCACCTGTAGGTGACAAACATAGAAAATTAATATTCTGGACAACTATAGAGTGAAATATCCTACACTTTATTTATATCAAATGCATTCTACTGTTCTGTTTACGCTTGCCATGCCTTGTGTAGACATGGTACTGTGTAAATCAATTGTATCAATATAGACTAATAATTACAGATTCACAATATAGTTGACACCTGAAACAACCAAATGTCAACCATTAGAAGAGTTGACATAGTTCCGCTACACACTATATATGTAAATTTAACCAACTGCCATGTCAAGTCCGTTATAATTGTGACTAACAGTGTTCAAAATTATTCAGGTAAATAGCAAATAACAAAGGACACAAGTTTTCTCCTTGCCATACCTCTACACATGAGAAGAAGGCTGACACAGCCTGGCCCTCATTTATACATGATTTAGCATTTTTGTACATGTTGTATACAACTTTCAACACAATACCATTAATACCGCATGAAATTATCTTAGACCACAGGGAGGACCGGTCTACTAAATCAAATGCTTTCTTATAATCGATATAATTTGAGTCGAGACAAATACAATTCAACCAATACCCCTATCTGAACACTGCCTGTTCGTCACCTTTTACATTCGCTTTGTTTAGGTATGTGGTCAGTCTGGTGTTCTGAACAATCACTAAGGATTAATGAACACTTGTGCAGAATGTCACCCACTTGGCAGGTTTAATTGATCTATTCAGCAATGAGGACACTGCTTAGGCCTCACTCTGGACACTGTCACTCACAGTGTTGTGTATTGTCTTAGTTGGTGCATTGAGCTAATCTACTTGACCATGAATCAGTGGTGGCTCTGGTTGTGTATTACACCCAGCTGTGGAGCTAAGATTCCTGCCTGCTATTGTTTGATGGAAACTGTAACTAATCTGTAATTGGTCACTGGCAGTAGCTTGTGTCAACAGACAGCATTAAGCCACTAGACCCCTGTTAAACTGGACAGTTGCCTGTAGGTTTTAAACTGTGTCAAACAGTGAGTACCTTTTGCTCTCAGATAATCTGTCCTCTTAGTTTTACACATGAAGACATAATCTGCCATAACTTGATAAGTCTTTGTAGCAGCACATTTGTACTTCCAGTGTATCATTGCAACATAACATACATATTACATACTGTGTGCCACATCTGAGTGTTGTGCATGTAATATTTCCATGCAATCCATTTGCATATATAATGTAAAACTTCAACAGCCGTTTTCTTCATTTTCACTTTTTGATCCCTACCATGTTCAATGCTCCATAACTTTGCCAATTTTTGTAGCAGTCATATTTTTTGAAACCGTGTAAAGCACTCTACCAAACCTTTACAAGGATGTAAGAAAACAATGTTACAATTTTTCTGACTTATCACTCATTTGGTCAGCCGGGGTCACATATAAACGTATTAGTCCAAAGGACTTCAGGGCCACTTGGCCCATTTTTTAATTAACAAAGAAACTTTGTTTCTATTAAAACTAAATGTTAGTCTCCTTACGTTGGTTTTGAACTTTATAACAACTACCAGAAAAAATAACTTACCCGTTGTGTACTGCAGACATAATAGACGTCTAAGAGGTTTGTTTTATTTATTTCATTGTTATATAGATGCAGCAATTTGAGCTGATACCTGGTGGAGAAAATGTGAAAGTGACAGAGGCAAACAAGAAGGAATACATTGAGTGAGTAGTATCACGTTTATGTGCCTTTCGCTGGTATATATATATACATATTCAGTAAACCTTGGGTATAATTAATTAGCATATAATTAATTATTACTCATCATCATCATTGTGCAGTCGTAGTGTCCCGTGGTTGGGTGAAGGCCTCAGCATGTCGTTTCTAAATCTGCCTGTCTTGCGCTATCCTCTGCCAGATGGTGCCCTTCCAGTACTCATCTAGTTCGTCTCTCCACCGTCTCGCCGGTCTTCGTCTAGATCGTTTCCCTTCGTAAGGTTTCCAGTTTGTGATACGTGATGACCATCGGTTATCTCGTAGTCTGCTGATGTGCCCTGCCCAGGTCCCCTGATTTATTCTATCACGTCTATGACATTTGTCTTCTCTCTTACCCAGATATTTGTTTTTCTCTCCCGATATATGATGTTTAATATACTTCTTTCCATCTTTGTTTGTGCGGCTGCTAGCTTGTTCTTTGCCTGGATGGTGAGTGCCCAAGTTTCTGCGCTGTATGTCATCGCTGGAAGTACACATGAGTTGTAGAGTTGTCCCTTCAAGCAGGTTCCAAAGTTACCCTTGAAGATGTTGCAGTGTTTGGCGAATGCTGTCCAGCCGGCGGTGATTCTGTCTGTCCCAGATAGACGTAGCTTTCAACGTTCTCTATCTGCGTCTTGTTGATATATATTGGTATGTAATTTTCTAGCATAATTTTTGTCTCCGAAATGTTCATCTTCAGACCTTATTTTTCACTTACATCAGCTAGCTCCTGCAGCATTTTTTGTAGTTCTTGCGGTGTAGTAGCGCATATGAGTATGTTGTCGGCGAAGCGAAGATGGCTAAGGTATTCTCTGTCTATCCTCAAGCCTCTGGTTTCCCAGGTCAGTCTTCGGAATATGCTTTCGAGTGTTGCCATGAACAGCTTGGGCAATATGGTGTCACCCTGTCATGCTCCTCTCTTGATGTTGATCTTGTTGCTCTTTTTGTGTAGGTGGACTGTCACCGAGCTGTTGGTGTAGATGTCTTTCAGGAGTTTGATGTGCACGTCTTCTATCCCCTGTTCTTGAAGGGAGGTCAGTATTGCTTGACTTTGCACCGAGTCGAAAGCCTTCTCGTAGTCAATGAAAGCGATGCAGAGCGGGATATTATATTCTCGGTACTTCTCTTTCTGTTGGTTTACAACGTGTATGTGGTCTGTTTTGAGTATCTGCTTCTGAATCCTGCTTGCTCTCGTGGTTGGTTTTCATTGAGTGTCTTATCTAGCCTATTCGTTAGTATTTTTGTGAGTAATTTGTAGATGTTTGATAACAGACATATCGGTCTGTAGTTCTTTAAGTCTTTCTTATTTCCCTTCTTAAAGATTATCACCATCTTTGCGTTCTTCCATACGGTGGGTATTCATCTTTCTGATAAGCGTTTAGTATACAGCATAGCCAGTGTCTTTGAGATGGTATCTTCTTCTGCTTTTAATGTTTCGTTGTTTACAAGTAATAATTCATGATGATGATGATGATGATGAATTATTACTTAGAACCATGCCCTTAGCTAGACATTTTTTTTCCCAGTCTTGAATTAATCAAAAGTGTGCCTTGCGTGGAGGCCATTCACGTCAGTCATAACCAACCATTATTGGCCAGTTTCAAACTAGTGTCATTTGGGCTATTTATTTAATTAGTTCCAGGCTTGAAACTGTTTGTTAATCTAGTGTCCATCTGACACCCTCTAAATTTCACCCGTCTTATCAGTCGTAATTCCCCGTCTTGCCCAGTCTTCAAGACGGGCAGATGGGTCTCTGGCTACACCCCTGCTTACAACGAATAAAAATGCTGACATGTTTTTGCAACACTTGTACACTTCATTAAATTTGGTCATTTAGCCGTGATATATAAGTTAGGTGGAAAAGTATAATGTGACAAGATATGTTTGTTAACTTGTGTGACGTGCTGTGTGTAGCCTGGTGATCCGGTGGAGGTTTGTTGACCGTGTGAAACAGCAGATGGGCGCCTTCATGTCAGGACTCAATGAACTCATCCCACAACACCAACTGGCCATGTTTGATGCCAACGAAGTCGAGGTCGGTTGTGTCTTCCGTTCTTTTCTGTGTATGCAATTTTAAACGTTACAACCACCTGTCAAGTTTATACTTTATACTAAACGGTGCCTTAAAGGGGAAATGAAATGCAGCTGTTTCATGCTACATATTGAAATATATACTATATAAGTATACATTAATGGTAACAGAAACGTACTCATTTATAAGACAAACTGAAAAAACGATTTTGTTCGATGCCTAAATCGTCGCTATATAGCACTGCGTATCGCCATCTTTGTTCCAAACGAGTGGTTTGATTCACTCCTATCTAATCCATGTTAAATTACGTTTTTTTTTGGTTTACTTCATTAGTAGACATTTATGTGCGAAAACAAAGATATGGTGCCCTATTATACACGATAGGTGTTCTATAGGTCAACAAATAATTTGTATACGCGTTCGAAATAAAAAGGTGAAATTAAATGGCAACGATTTATAACCAATGAAAACGTTGTTAACGTCGCACTTCCCGAACGAAGATTTTAGCTGCCAGAAGGGGGCGGTGCTTTCAAAGCAAAGGTCAGAATATTAGATGCACGCGCATACCGGGACTATTTTTATTTTGTTGTTGACAAAGACGTCGAAGGATTTTGGTAGAGACGAGTTATTAAAAGTGATATTTAAAACTTTTGTATCATTTTGGGAGAAAATCGATACGACAGATGAAGACTCTAGTTCGACTTGTCACTCGGAAATTACGGTTGACACACACAAAGTCAAAGGGCCTGTGCCATACGGGTGATACGGGTTTTACCCAGTGACAGTGTGCGATCCACGGTCCGATAATGTCCGGCCCCGGGTGAGGTTCAGTTGTGGGAGTCGGACAGTGACAGTTGGTCTATCAACGACGAAGACGTTACGCGACTTAATAATGTCGCATGGTGTTTGTGTGGACACTGCGTCCCAATGTCGACGCACATCGAGTCGCTGTGCTGTAGGGAGCTAGCTGCCGTACAGCACCGTATGACAGACCTTGCAGATGCCTGCATTACCGACTATGAGTATGAGTGACGACTTCGAAACGGTTTGCACCAACAGGACGGTGTTGGAACTTGGATGTCGGTCTGTTGTCATTGTATGATTTGCGTGCAGGCTCGTTGATTCGACCAATAGCTAGTAGGTAAGTACTACGTAGTTCAACAGAGGTATCGAATAATTATTCTAGCAATAACTATTTCAAACTTAAATAGAGCAGTTATACTTGTTCCCACCTCAAATGTTCAGGTTTATTCTATCTTCGTAAAATACTATGTCTATGATTTTCATCAAACCATTTTTGATCATTTTCTTAATAAACTTGCTTTTATTCTTGACAGGATGTGTGCATCCTTTTTATACAGTTGTTTAATTCCTATTTAAAAGTGTTCAAGCAACTTGCTTAATTTATATGAAAATGTAGACAGGAGTTTTTAATATAATAAAAATGTTATATATATATTATGTGTGTGTGTTATCAAGACCACATCATGAAACGTAGTCTTACAATCATAATTATTACAGCCCGATAATTCGATTTGTAATACTGAAGCCAACATGAAATATATCAACAGTTTATTCATATGGAGAAACAATTCACAAACAAATAAGACTACATGGCAGACTGTGCCAATGCATTAGTCAAATTCACACACCAGTTTTCAATGTTTCTTTCAGTTGATTCACTTCACACTGTGACATATTTTAATCTAACTGTATTACAATTTGGGTCTGTGCCAGTCCTGTACACATATAGTACATCAATAAGTAACACGTTTATTGATGATATGGGCCACCATTATGATCAAATATTGTGATAACAAAATTAATACATACAAAATATGCCATTACAGTTCCAGTTTTACATATTTGTGGGTTTCAACTTTCAACACTAGGGGCATCTGTCAAGAAAACAAGTACTTATTATTCAAGATACAGATCCAAAGCTTGTAGTACTAGTTTCAAAATCTATCAAGTGCCTCCAAATGGATTAATTTAGATTTATGGCACTATATAAGTGTTCTTTTTATTATTAAGTACTTTTTGAGATGTTGTTTTGTGATAATGTCAAATGTAATACTAACAATGAAGTATGAATATAAAAAAAAAAAACGTATAGCTGAATCCTTTGCTGCTTCATTAGTTTGTAGCACACAGTGTGATGTTTGAGAAATGGTGGTCTGTTGCAAAAAACTCACTATAAGTAACATGTTTGGACTTGGTTAAACTATTCCAGTAAATTACATATACCCAAAGTTCCCTACATCGAATAGTGTCTAATAAAACACATTGCATACCACAACTAGGATACAAGCTTTCAAGTGGATGTTCCTTACTTTAGGAGGTCCTTTACAGTAGTGAGAATCCACTTTGCCTAAAACGTTTCTCTATTTCTGCCAGTGAAGTTCAAACAATGTTATTTAAGCATATAAATCCATTGTCATTTGAAATTGGATGTCGTATCAGTTTGGTGGCACTAAACCGAATTTATATGGATACAACTAGTTTTCCGTAAAGCGGGTTCTTAGCTTTGCCACAGCCTCCTCTTTTGCTGGTTTTTCGATGCCTGCATGCTCTGCTAGAGTTACCTCCTTACTCGATGTCGCAACTTGGAGCATACTTCACAGCTGCAAATGCAGTCACTGTGATACTAGGCTAAGTGGTTTATTGCAGTTTGGTGTTTTAGCAGGTGCAGAAAAGTAAGATTATGTTTTTCTCACAAATGGCAAACTTTCTCTCTTTCCCATTAGTGTAAGAACCGCTTGAGTCATCATTAGTGATATCGCTGTCACCTGCTACAACATATTCTGCATCACTCGTTTTAATGTTTCTCTTCTCACTGTTGCAGATAGAATCGTCTGAAGATGGTGATAGTGAGACTGGGACATCCGAAGGGTCGTCTACAGTGACAGAACTGCCATGGTCAGGGTCAGTCGGAGAAAGCGCGCTGGATTGCGATGGCAACTTTGCATACCCATGGTCATGATGAATGTTCAATACAAACACTATTGTCTGTATTAACTACTGCATCGACAAAGTGTCGCACTGGCGACATGACCACCGGCTTCCTTTATGTTTTGACACTACAAGTCAATGGCGTGGCAGCACTACAAGTGACATTTGTATTACCATGAGGGACAATGTCATCTCGCGTGCTGAATCCTTCGCTGGATCCTTCGAAGCTTGTGCTCAGTATTAGGTCCTATGGTTGTTTGGATACTGTGATTTACAAGTGACTTTTTCAACGTTTTCTTTTTAGTAGATATATGTGTGTTATCTTTAATTTTCATGATTAAAATGCATGTGCACTCAAATGTGTTTAACATTTGAACTTTGTAAATACAAAATATATATTTATTAATCTTTGTGGCTTTTTCTTGTGACGTTATTTCCTTTTTTCCTTGTTAGGCTTACATTCAAAAGTCAATAAATTAAATACAATGTCCTTGTTATTAAAAGCATACACTGGTGTTTGCAGTCATGCATTCTATATCAGAAAAAAACTTGGTATGATAGATTGCTTGCTAAACTGTCGCCTCAAAGCTGGAGCATCAATTCGGGGTCCATTGTTACAAGCCAATATTTGAGACACATAAATTAGTATTAGGCTTACATGGTGATTAACTTTACTTGACTGATGTGAACCTACTTACTATGCCAATAACTAATTATATCAGATATGACTATAGTGTTTTGTTGTATGCTATTGACTGTATCGTAAACATATATTTTTAAGGATTTAAATACTTGTAATGTCACTTATTTTATAATTCCAATGGCAATGCCTACAATACATGATTGACAGGGCTTGGTCCGGACTGTGACTATTGTTGACTAATATATGACGACATTATTTCGCAAAACGTTATACTGGCTATGGTAGCTGACATTTATTTTTGTAATTATTTTGAAGGTTATTTTCCCCTTATTTCCCCACCAGCACCTAAGTCGATAACATAGACTCGTAGATGTAGACGTTGCGGTATTCCGACATAGCAACACGCCGGCAGAAATTGCTGTAAACTAAATCGGCGGATTACAAGCACTCATTATTCCCAATTATATCATAGTATTCACACGTATTTGTACTTTATTACATTCACATTTCTTATTACATTTCAATTTTGCATACGTCATATTTGTATATATGCAGACTTTGAAATAGAACTGTGGGACTATATAGTAGTCGTAATGATACCTAACGGAACTCGTGAGTGCCGAGTCACCTTGGCAACAACAAGCTGGTTTCGGCTTGTCATTTCCTACGCGCCGCTTCACCCTCCAAATAAGGCAATGATGTCGAGCTTCCAGGTCGATTTCGCTTAATTTTACTTCATCGGTGCATAGTTATATGTAAACAAATCGACTGGAGATGGACCTGTGGCTTTAACCAAGAATTATGTTTTTACGTCCAATGTCTTTTTATGCTCGTCACTTTCGTATTTAGGCTTGCAATCGGCGTTCGAAAGTGACTACCGCAGACTTTTGCCAATCTTGCTGCCGGCGAACACGTCAAATTCATCATCTATAACTTGTTTTTTTCTGTTGGAACCCTTCTGTGGAAGTATGTGAAAAGTTGCTTACTAACATTTGTAGTATATCCAGTAGCCACGCAGTGCAATAAATTGTTCTGTTTCTAAGTGTTTGTATGCGTTTCGTCAGTTTTTCTGAGAGCTATGCTGCGTCGCCTATCGAGTTGCTGTATACAGCTTTGGGAGACATCTCGCCAATCAAACCGGATGTACAACCACACGTTTCTGGAGCATGATGGCAGCGCCCTGTGCCGATAGTAGCTACGTTTGAAAAATTATTAAAAATATACCGTGACGCTGTACTTGTCAAATCATGGTGACTTGTCCTGTAAATGGTATGTTCTTATGTTTGGGCTGTGGTTGTTCAATCATTTCATTTCCCCTTTAATCACAAGCTGTGTAATCATGTGAGCACGCATGCACACACACATACACAGTCATTCTTTTTCTACGTATGTACATAATCAGAGATTTTTATGTCGATTTTTTTCTGGAAGAATTTGATTTGGGTGATCTATTGATTCAGTTTAATTTCTACCACAAAAGGTGGCTCCATGAGAGCGACTACCACAGTCTTACAGGAGTCTATCCTCACCTTATTTTTGTAATTTTCCTTACATTATACCATGTTTAGCATAAGGCTATATACTTGTATTTTTAAAATTATATTTAGACATAGATGTTTTGTATGTATCATTTGATATGTGCGATGGGTCAAATACAACAATTCTTCTTCTGCTTCGTCTCTCGCAAAACTGGATATTTAAATGTCTGCTAAACCTACTTGGTGGAGTTTCAAATAGCCACAATTGAAATGATCCAAGAGTTGTATAAATCATTAAACAGTAATCCACTAAACGTTAGTTCAAATCACTGGGGATAACTATATGCTCGAGAGTATCCTAAGTATTATAAATTATTAGCAATTATTTCATTATATTGGAACGGATTTTACAGCTGCAAAAATGTTTTACTGCTACGAAAATATATTTTAGTATGTGCCTACCAAAACACACTTCAGCAGATAGAGAAACATTCTTTTATAATGACTGCACATGCGGTTTATGTGTTCTGACTTGTCTGTAGTTGCTGATGGCCGGAATTCAAGACATCGATGTGAATGACTGGAAGAAGCACACCAAGTACCGGGGCAACTACAACGCCAATCACCCTGTCATCATCAACTTCTGGAAGGTCGGTCAAATAAACGTTATGTAATTTTTAAGATCTGTTCTGTTACATGCCAGGCACTTTCATGTATGCAACCATCTTACATTCTTTGCTTACTCCTAAAAGAAATCCTATCCACATTCGATCGTCTAGTTCTGACTTATTTTGTAACTAGAGTCAATACTAATATAGGAACTAGGGCATTTTCTGTTGCTGCACCAACTCTGTGGAATATGCTCCCTCTTGGTGTTAGATCAGTTGATAATATTACACAATTCCCCATCATTTAAAAACATGCCTTTTTTGATTATCCACCAAAACTCCTCAGCGTATCCTCCATCTATTGACAACTCTTGTCCACCTGCCACCTAGAGTTAATTCTCTGGGTGGCAATCTTGTCAATCTTGTTAAAACTTGAATACTGCTTATCGTTTTTGAGATTGACCAAACCTTTTATCTTGATGCTCCTCTGAGCTGGGTTTCAAAGGATTTAGGCACAATAGAATTTACCATATTATTATTATAATGCTGACATACTGACATGACTGGCGGACTAAGTCATTAGTCGAGAGCAAGATTACAAATGTCATGTCGTCATCTATTCGTTAATGTATTTCTAAATAAAAATCATGTTTTGTTATAATGGATGCTACCCAGGTTTACAGCTGGGTTGACGACCTAACACTTGGTATAACCTGCATGCATAATTGAGAATGCACGAAGCTTATTAATATTATTCATCAGCGAACTTATGTATTTTTCATTTTACAATGTCAGGAAATTTAGGAGGAAAAAGTGTAACAGTTGAAATACAGTATCCTTGTTCACTTGTTTTTTTTTACAAATGATAACAGATGCTCTGTTTAAACTACATCAGTAGCCCGCAGTGGCTAGTGGCTAGACCTTCAGATTCTCGACTGAGAGAACCCGGGTTCGAATCCTGTGCTGCAGTGTGGAACCTTGGGCAAGTTCAGTCACTCTACGTTGCTTCTGTTCATTCAGCTGTATGAATGAGTACCTGGCTGTAGACAGTGGTGGATATTTGAGTACGAACAGTCTTTGCAGCATGGCTGGTTGCTTTCCAGACAAGTTGAGATGGAGTTCGATTAAACAAGTCTGCCAGGGAGTAATGTGTAAAGCACTTCGAGCAGTCCTGAGGATTGGATACTGCGCTATATAAGAACTTACCGTTACTTTCTTATGTTGTGCTGTTTTCAGGCAGTGTACTCATTGAACAATGAGTTGCGATCTCGCCTCCTGCAGTTTGTCACAGGGACATCGCGCGTACCAATGAACGGTTTCCGTGAACTCTACGGCAGCAATGGCCCGCAGTGCTTCACCATAGAGAAGTGGGGCAATCCCACACAGCTGCCGCGTGCGCACACATGGTAAGTTGAGACATCAAGAGACCATGTCACTAAGATTAGGAGCTCATAAGCAAAGTCCATCACTAAACAGAATCTGTCGTAAAATGTAAGAGCTGTTTCAAAATGCAAAAAGCCGCTGCCATATAACAGAGGACACTATTTCCATGACACACCAGCGAAGGTGTCCCGGTGGCGCGTTGACAGCCGATACTTCAATTTTACATATAAGTTATTTATTTAGAAATATACATTTAAATTCCATTTATTTTTATTACAAGTAATTGTTGTATTATGATGATTTTGTTTTAACAATGTTCTATTTTGAGTGCCGTTTAACAGGTTTTTATATCCTGAGACTTGGTGCTATACAAATAAATTTGTTGTTATACACACAAGTAAAAACAACAATAACTCATGAAATATGGAATATTTTGAAAAGATATTGATCTTATGTCCTATTTGTGGGGTCGTAGATTAATCCCTGAAAGTTTGGCGCTCGAGGTTCAAGCCGTCCAAGATGAAAACATTAATCTACCTGCATACGTACGCTAGCTCGATTACAGGTAGATTGTGGTCTGTTGCAGCTTCAACCGACTAGACTTGCCTGACTATGAAACGTATGAAGTCCTTCGTAAGAAGCTCCTCATCGCCGTTGACAACACAGAGGGCTTCGAAGGTGTCGACTAGCATCTTCAACCACACAGAGTGACCAGTGTTTCGCATGAGTCTTTCTGGTGAATGCTAACAAGTGTGCTGCAAGTCAGCCTCGGCAGTTAATGTGTTTCAGTACACTGCTGCTGTATCCAAATACCCATATCCATAACGCATGCCTCATGTCTGCAGCCTGGTGATGAGATTTAGTGTCATGAGTCCTGGGAGCTCTCAGACTGGCTCTTGTGTCCTGGGAGCTCTGTCAGACTGACTCTTGTGTCATGGGGGCACTCTCAGACTGACTCTTGTGTCGTGGGAGCACTCTCAGACTGACTCTTGTCCTGGCAGCTCTCTCAGACTGACTCTTGTGTCCTGGGAGCTCTCTCAGACTGACTCTTGTGTCGTGGGGGCACTCTCAGACTGACTCTTGTCCTGGGAGCTCTCTCAGACTGACTCTTGTGTCGTGGGAGCACTCTCAGACTGACTCTTGTGTCCTGAAAGCTCTCTCAGACTGACTCTTATCCTGGGAGCTCTCTCAGACTGACTCTTGTGTCGTGGGAGCTCTCTCAGACTGACTCTTGTGTCCTGGGAGCTCTGTCAGACTGACTCTTGTGTCGTGGGGGCACTCTCAGACTGACTCTTGTCCTGGGAGCTCTCTCAGACTGACTCTTGTGTCCTGGGAGCTCTCTCAAACTGACTCGTGTCCTGAAAGCTCTCTCAGACTGACTCTTTTGTCCAGGGAGCTCTCAGACTGTTGTTGGTTTCAGAAAATATTTGTAATGTCACGATTGCAACACATTGGAATTGGCAAGAAATGGTTGGGATATCTTGTGTTTGCGAATAACAGTTATAGCCAGAATTCTTAGCCACCTGTTGTCACAAACACTGGAAATTCAATTGTATAAACAGGCGATTTCATTATACTGTATAAACATGAGATTGCAGGTGGCTTAATTGTGTACAGTAACAGTCTATCCTTTTTAAACTTGTGGAGTTATCTTGATCGTACAAGTTGGTAGTTTAGGCGAAACATCATGTACACCAGTATATGTTTATTTCCAAATGGATTCTTTTCTAGTAAACCATGGATGGTTGTTTTGTGTTAATCAACTCTTCTCGTCTTATGAATTTTATGTATAACGGTTTTCAGAAGTACTATAGTTTTGTAAAGTGTACAACTTAATAAAAATGAAGACAAATCAAAATTAATAGAAAAACAAAAACGTACTATAAACATTGTAAAATATGTCAAATAATTGTAAATCAACGTGTCATAATTTTACATAGCTGCATGGGATCATCTATAAATAACATACCATATATGTATAAAATCATGGCAACCCTCTCCCCTCATAAGCCTACCTTCCATGAATAGATTTCCTCCCCGTGTATGTACAACATACATGGACACTGCACCCTTCCACCCCCCTCTCTCTATGACATGTAGATGGATCCCTTTCTATATGTGTATATTTGCAATGCTGTTGTATCAGGTGTATTTGAAAATGTCATTAATCAGGTGCTTCTTTTAACTTGGCTTGGGAAGGGTTTGTATATAATGTTTCCTTGTCACCATTGTGTCTTGAACAATCATGAAACATTGACTATTTTTGATGTTGTGATTAGCATTCAACCTTTATTGTACTGTTTATTCAAGTGGCAAATTACTGCTGTATTTAATAAACTTTTATTAAATCTGATCACTACATCTTTTGTCTTGTAGGCAGTCGCACCACACAATTTACAAAACAGGCATTATTAGAAAGCTACTGCGTGATGCTACCTCCCAATAATTAGTATACATAGTATATTGTTATTCTTGGTTATCATGGTTAGTCATGAAAATATGTGAGGAATAAGTTATTACCCTAGTACGCATCGAATTGGCCTCATGGAGAGATGCACAACTGATCTTGTATGCCATTAATGTGATCAATTGCTATTCTGATTATTCTATCCAATGTTGGCTCAAGGATGAATAATTTCTTCATGCTGAATTTGGACTTCTCAAGATCCTTGTAATGCATCGTAAAAGTATGTTTGTTTTGAGAAAGACCCCCATCTATTATGGACATATAAATTTTGGTCACTCGTCACGTGTCGATTTGTAATTCCCAGGTAGAATAAAGGTAAATGCATGACCAACAATAAACAAGAATACCATAATAACTGTCCATGTTTAGACCTATGTACTTTTAATGTGTAATGACTGACAGGAGGCGGAGGAGACTGGTAGCTCCACAGGTAGTCCCACCCGACTCCATCTACGCCCACTGTAGTTTTGAAATTTGGGAAATCTTGTTCACTCTGCCTCGCCCTATTGTTTCGGAAGAGACGCAAGAGATTTCTAACATGGGAAGTAAATATGAATGCAGGTAAATGGAAACCCTTTACAGGTGCTTCGTTAGCTGCTGCCAGAACTCATGTTCTGATCATGAATTGAGCGCTTGTTTACATGGTACAGGTGCAGTAAAGGACGGCATGTCATCACAACCTGGTATTACGTCGAGGCCACTGGGACCTTTTTGTACAGATACACTCAAAACACACACACTACTGATTGCAAAGGACAGTGACATTGCAATCAGTCGGATATCGACAGCTAAATGAGCTAACTTTTTTGTGTTTTTAATCATTACATAACATTTGCCCAGACCCAAATTTTCCCTTTAATCTTTACATAGTGCGATTTACTACTGTATATGAAGGATCCAAGAGTAAAGCTATTTTGATCTCTTGGCATATTACTGTAAACATAAATTGTGTGATAATGACCAATAAATAGTATTTACCCTCTATTTCAGGCAACAATAACATGCCACATCAAATCGCATTGTTTATTTATGTCCACAACATAAATACAAACAGACATCTATATAAACTGGAGTTCAACACAATTATACCACATTTTGTTACTATTTTATTCCCAACCATATTTTTCCTAGCTGTCAAAAATCTTACAAAAAATATATAATTTTAACATAGTATATTCCTCGACTTTAGACTGCCAATCGCACAACTTGACACGTAAATACTACAATCGATGGAAGTCATAAATTACATTTTTTAATGTTGGGTACTTCTATTGTCATCTACACCAGGGATGGGTGCAATACTTGTGTACCCCTGAGTATTGCAAAGTATTAAATTATTAACAATACTCTATTGAAATAATTTGCAAAACTCAAAAGAATGGCCTCAATATTAGTGTAAAAAATGTAGACTACCCTCTGAACACACACAACGTAACTGAAAATGTTTCTCAAAGGTTTCAGATTAATATTCATTCAAGACACTGCACTACCAGGTATTTGTCTATGTGACAGAAAATGTTTGTGTTAAATAAACCATAGTTCTATAACTTTGTCTTAATTATCCTATACGATAGTGTGACACAGCATTTAAGTATCTGCAATACTTTAAACGCATTACAGTATTTACAATTACAATACTTTCAGAAGTTTTGCAACCATCCCTGATGTGCACATGTAAAACTGAATTGAATACATTTATGAGATCCAGAATGATCCAGTGTTGACAATAAAGAAACTTCATTATTCTATGCATTTCTTAAACTTAACAGAAATTCTGCAAAGATTTTAAGTGTAGATCAAGTTCTTAAAATGCACTTTAACATACGTCAGAACTGCTCAGCAACATCTATAATTTTCACTAATAGAACAAATTTTGTACCAGGTATCTGACAAAATAATGCTCGATTGTAAAAGTAATAAAGTAATACACGTCTATCTTACGCCGGATATCTGCCACTGGACTAGTCCCGCACTTTGACAGAACTGGATTTATGGAGCTTCCAAGTATGACAAAACTATAGCAATGCTCAGTCAGCGAGACAACACAAAATACAGTGGCTAGAAGTGAGGCTATGAACATATTACGTCATATATACAGGTACAGAAGGTTACGACTGAAATGCCTTATTCTGAGTAAATTATTTAATGAGGGCACAGTAACGACACATTTAAGAGCACATAGTTAAGTAACCCTACTCAAACCATCGGAAACCATGGCACCCATGATGGACGTACACAGAAAAGCCACATTTCCAGACTACAATAACGTCTATAGAATTTTATAGTTTCTTTATATATAAATACTACAAAGATGATGATCGCTAGCCACAAACTGCTCATTTGGTGAGATTGAGCAACAACAATTGTAAATATATTTATAAATAAAGAAACTATTTTATTTCTTTAATATCAAAACATTCTAGCAGGGCGTGGATAATTTATAACTACTAGTACTACCAAACAAGATTCTTTAACACCTTCAAGGTTCCAGATTACAGCTGCATTACATGCCTGCTCGACTTACACACTGTCACTACTGCTAAGGCTTCAGAACCAACTGACCAGGGAACCTAGAAGATTCACTACATACATACGTACTACCTTGTGCTAACTAGAAATATCCTGTTATGTCCGCCACAAAACGGTGCCACCAGGCATTGATCGTGGGATCATATCGAGGAGATACTGACGCTGCAGGTCAGCCTTGGTGAGAGCGCTGGCAGAGAACGGAAATGCCATGCGTGGGTTGAAGGCAGCCGCCAACGGGCCACCGGAACGCAACTGCGCCTGATGCGCCTCAATTAAGTTCTGATGGTGTCGCATCTGCTCAGTTGTTGGCTTGAAGTTTGTCGTTAGATTCATCGGCGCGGATGTGTGTGTGACGGAGTGGTGGGCCAGTGGTGCTGTGGTTGTCACCGTCGCAGCGGCGCTACTCTGTGCTTGGATACGCTGCTCTATCTCCTGCTCCTGCTGGAGTGCCTTCACGAATGCGCTCTTCAGCCGATTCGTGTGCTCTTGTTTCAGTGCCTTCTTCTGATTCGTTGTCACACACAGCTCACAGATGACGCACTTCGAGCCCGGCTTGTCTCGTTTCCACACCGGCGTGAAGTCTGTGCCGCACTGAACACACACAAACGGGTTGAACACGTATTTGACTTCCGGTCGGCGCTCACCTCTCGCACGGGCGTCGATGTCGACGATGTGTTTGACGACCTCCTCTAGTCCAGCTAGCATGATGAACTCATTCCCGGCAAGACTTGGCATGAAGTTCATCTCAGGGGGTGGGGGTTTCGGCGGTGGGATCTGCAGAAGGGTTTTCTCAAGCTGTTTGCGTAGGGCGAGTTTTGCGGCGGCCTGACGCTGTGCAGGTGTCTGTTCTGGTACAACCGGCGCCACCTGTTGCCGGTAGCCAGACATCAGACTCTGCTGCGAATTCGTCGACAATCCTCGCAGTCCCAGAATGCCCATCGGTGCAGCGGCATTGGGAGTGGAGTGACGCGACGCCATGATGAGCGGTGGCGGCCCCTGCTGGGCATGTGTAGCAGCAGGCAGCGAGCGAGCGTGACTCGTATGTGCTAGCCCACGCATCATCTGAATGGAGGAGTTGGCGTGTGCGTTAACCTTGTTGTGTGCATGTTGTTGCTGTTGCTGCTGCTGCTGCAGACCGCTGCGTACCAGAGGTGGAGGCACAGTCTGTGTCTGATGACGAGACGCCTGTTTGTTTGTTACTGGCACGGTGTCGTGCAGATGCTGCATCAACTGACTCTGTCGGATCTTCTTCAACAGCACGAGCTTTGCGTCCTCATTGCGCAGTTCTTCCTTGAGCCGCTTCACGAGGTGTCGCCGTTCCTTCAGTTGTTGTGGCGTCAACTCCATCTTTGAGATGTCATTTGACATGTCGATGTCATCATCAGACAACATGATGACATCAGGGGATGATTCCGACGCAATTTTGTTCCCCGTGCTAAGATCCATTGGACAATCCCCATTCTCTTTGTCACTATCTGAGTTGCTATTGTCCACGACAGCCTTCAAAGCTTTCTCGCTCGCTACACCATTCACATTAGCAGCAGCTTTGGGCATGTCCATTTTCTTACTGGACTGGTCAACAAGCTGCTCTTTTTCTCTTGAGTTACTTTTCTTGGTCACTGCATCGTTCTGCTTTTCAGCATCCTTCAGTGCACTGTAAGGATTTTCATTTTGATTATTGTCCTTTTTCTCACTCATTTCACTATCTGGTTTTTCTGCAATTTTTGTACTTGTGTCATTTCCTGGTTTGTCTTTATCACAGGTTTCCTCGAGTGGTTCTACTTTAATTACGTCTTTCGTTTTGCTAGTGGCATCTTCCTTTTTTCCTCCATCACAACTGTTTGTGGCGTCTTCCGTTGGTGTTGTTTCCGGCATACTCAACTTCTTGTGTGTATATTCTTTGCATGTCTCTGTTTTTGTAACTGCAGTGTCACTGTCTGGTGGTACATTTTTGTCAGCTTCCGTTACATTGTTGTCCTCACTTTTGAGTTTCTCATCTGTAGAACCAGCATCGTGGTTGTTTTTGTCAACGTTTGCCTCCGTGCAAACCCTAACAACAAACAAACATCATCACATTAATATGACGGCAGACACCCATCATAATATCTGGATTACGATAGCATAACAATATTGCAATGACACCCTTAACACTAATATCTGGGTGGGTCAATCCCTAGCACTTACTCATGATTACGAAAGCAACAAGTATTTTATTACACACTACAGAAACTACAGGTCAGAGCAGCTGATGGGCGGGGTGTGGGGGCCCTCACCCAGAAAAAATGGATTTCTAGATGCTCAGAGAAATGATTTCCCGGCATTTGAAGTCGGAAATCCCGCCCGGCTCATGGTGATCATTTCCATGTTTCGTAGGAGAATGAATAATAAATGTAACAGTCAGCAGGAAAATTGTAAACTGTAGTATGCTATCTTGTTGCGTTATTTTTCTTCACCAAGAAACAATGAATACTCGAAAACATCGCGAAAAAAGTGTACAGCCATGACAGCAGGCCGTATTCTTTACACTAAGCCTACCAATATACCGGAATGCCATGTTCTATCCTGAGGTGAAGGCTTCAATCCCGCAGTGAATACCACGTTTAGCCAATCACAGAATAGCTAGCATAAATGTGTTGGCACGGGCTCATTCTTCACCTATAAAAACGTCAAGTATGAGTTTCATTGCACAGAATATTTAACAAAATTTTTTAATCTGGATTTAATTTGGGTACGTATATGTACCCTAGAATTATTTTTGGGTACGTAATTTTACCCTTTTACCCTGCTGGTGGAAACACTGATATTACTATTACATGCTGAATTCTTCCTATTACTATTACATTTGAAGCAATTACTATTACATATTTAATTTTACATGTTATGGTATAATGCACTGTATGCATAAATACAATAAGTACAATTGTTTGACTCAGTCTCAAGAAGTTAAACAAGACAGGTGAATAAAAACAATCTAACTTGCCATTTATTGATACCCATGCCCAAAGTATTTGAAATAATATTTGAGAATGTCAAGTACTTTCATCATCATCATCATCATTAAGGAAGTATTATAAAGTATAAACAACAGAAATATTTATAACAACAAATATCTATATAGTATATACCATATTTAGTACAATCTACTAACTACATTGACTAAGGATAGAACATATGTATGTTCCATTTTACATTTAAATACCATACTGGAATGAAAGACTGTAATTTTCTGTGTATAATACGCATTTTTTCTCACTTTTTACTCAAAAGTCACATATTATACATGGTGCTAAGACTAAAAAAAATTTTCTCTGACCAACTTATCAATGTTTGCAGACCAGGAAAACACTGCTAGAAAACTAGTAATATTATCAAAGTTGGCGTGATGTCAAAATCACATAAACTACCGAGGCAATGCAAACGAAAGTCAAGAATTGCATTCCCGTAACCGCCTCTCTAGCCCATAACTAGCAGCGAGAAATGACAAAGACGAGAGCCCATATGTCTGACATCGCGAATAACACCAATGAGCAGGAAGCGTACGAGACCGGGAAGCGCAGTCCGGGAAGCATCCCGCTATGATTATGATTGGCGTTCCTGAATCACGTGAATGATGCCTGCATCACGGGTCGAGTGTCAACAAGTGTGACTCCATGTTTAAAGTTGGGAATGCAAATTTTGTGAATGTAAATAAAGACGTATGTAGCACATGTATGTTTCGCAGTTGAAAGTTCCCGGTTTGCATGTAGCATTTCAAAATAGAACTCTGTGCAAATTTAAAAGTGAAATCAGAATGACACAATGTACGTTCTAGCAAGCATCGATTTAATCAGTTGCGCAGTTGTCAAGCTACAACACAAGTTACGTAGTGCTTATACACTAGTCACTAGCGAGCAACAAGCCGGCAACAATGCCGTAATTTGCATAGGTGACAGACATGTTTACGATTCTGAGATGGATTCATGGGTTCAACAAAAATATTAGAAGCGGAGAAATCAGGGATTTATGTCAAAAGTCAGGGTAGGGTGCGTATTATACATGGCGATATAGAAATTCTATCAAAATTTAGCAAAAGTCAAGGTGCGTATTATACATGGGGGCATATTATACACGGAAATTTATGGAATATCACAATGTTCTCACACCCACTGTAGTTAAGGCTGAATTGTGTGCACTATGGAGGCAGTCACTAAACCCATAGGCTTACTTGAAATGGGTAGTTGGCAACATGGCATTGGCAGAAGTGGCTTCAAAGCAGTGAAAGCCCAGTTTAATCCCTTTAGTCAATGCAGCAGTCACATTGTACCAGTGTCTCTTGCTATGTAAATGCTCATAAAACTCTAGGGTAAAACTTCACTGGGGCCATGCTGAAGTTGACAAGGGGGGAACAACCATAAAACCTGGAGAAACTAGTGGAATCTACAACCTAATCAAATGGAATTGTTATGTAGTTGAAATTTGGTTGAAATGTTCAATAGTAATATAAAAGTAATACCGGTTGGTCAATTACTATTACATTGAGTTTTTGTTCAACCTATTACTATTATTTCAATATTTGTAATCGTTACTATTACTATTACATATTACTGTTACCCCAGGCCCGGCACAGATGTTAATGCATGTTGTACGATTGATGTAAATAATGTGTGAATGGTTTGGCCATCAAAAATAGTATAAAACTAAGCATGTTAATCGAGTATAACTAAAATTATCAATCAATTCCCAACTTAATTTAAGGGTTGTGTGCACTGTAATATAGCTGGTGTCATATAGATTAGACCTGGAATGGATCCCAGGTCCATTTTCCCTATAGAATATTGACCCGCCCTATAGAATTTTGACCCAGGAGGCCCATAATTTATGGGGGTTCATTTTCTAGAATATGGACCACCTATAGAAAACAGACCTCAGGTCCATAATCTAAAGGACCCATTTTCTAATGTCATAGGGGTTACTCAATGAATACTCAATGAATCATTGGACATTATTGGTGAATCCCCACTCTCAAAACGAAAGTTAGGCCAGGAATCCTATGCTGCCAGAAAGGTGCAAAAATTAACACAGCAGTGGTGAAGAAGTTAAAGTTAGTTGCACCAGAAAAATGCTTTGAACATGAGGAAACAGCTACTTCCGGTGAGAAAGTCTTTGGTGAAATGATGGCACAGTTAGAGGAAAAATTCCGGAAAACAGGCAAGAGAAGCGAAAAGATCAAATTCTTGACCATGATCCCAAAGAGTTGGAGCATCCGGAAAACAGCAGCAGTCTTCAACACATCATACCTCATTGCAAACAGAGCAAAACATTTAGTGACAGAGAAAGGCATCATGAGTGATCCAGATCCGAAATCAGGAAAAAGCCTGTCCTCTGAAACCATCCAGTAGGTGGTAGCATTCTATCTGAGTGATGAGATAAGCCAAATGATGCCTGGGAGAAAAGACTTTGTCTCCATCCTTGTTCATGGTGAACGAGTCCATAAGCAAAAGCAACTAGTTCTTTGTAACTTGAAAGAGGCATACCAACATTTTAAGAACACACATTCAAATATTAACATTGATTTCAGCAAATTTGCAGAGCTACGCCCAAAACAGTGTCTTCTGGCAGGATCATCAGGTACCCACTCCGTGTGAGTTTGCACAATTCATCAGAATGTAAAATTAATGATGGTTGGTGCAAAATTCAGCAAACTTACCGAAAATGATCACATCCCACTGGTTCACTACAACCATTGTCTTTCACATGTAATCCACCACAACATGAATGTTTTCTGAAACAACGTGATGAGTGTGGCGACTCAAGTAATTTGAGTGAACGACTACGGATTACATTTGACAGCCAGGTAATCGATGAAATTGAATTTAAAAAATGGATAACTACTGATCGATCAACATTACAAACCATGAAACTCGGTGCAGATGATTTCATCCAAGAATTCTGCACCCAACTTGAAATCTTGCAGCGGCACGATTTCATAAGCAGACAGCAGTCTTCATGTCTAAGAGACACTCGTGAATCACTTCAGCCAGGCCATTTTCTTGTTGTCTGTGACTGCAGGAAACCACTCTTTTCGTCCTACATGATGAGGCACAATCCTTCCATTGGAATAATGCACAGGCAACACTGCACCCATTTGTTTGCTACTATCGTGAAGCTGGTAATGACTGTGTGTCACATGTTAGTTATGTTGTCATTTCTGACTGTAACATACATGACACCATTGCTGTGCACCTCTTCCAGAAACACCTCATCAACTTCCTTACTGCACAATTTACAGCTGTTCAGAAAATCATCTACTTCTCTGATGGCTGTGCTGGTCAATACAAAAACTGCAAAAACTTTCTCAACCTCTGCCACCATGAACAGGACTTTCAAGCCATTGTCACTTAATCACTTGGAAGTAGCAATATATTTCACATGTTCCATAAGAAGAAAAGAGATTGTGACAGCCCAGTGTGATGGTCTCAGTCTCGTGGATATCAAAGGGTATGTGACGGCCATCTATGATAGACACTGGTGGGTGGCATATATAATGATGTTATTCAAGCTGATGAAGAGGCTCATCACCATCATATTGCTACCCATGACACAGTGACACTCTTTGTGTTCATGTGAGTGATATTCTAACGCATATTCACCTGACAACCGACACTGGTCAGACCTACAAACTATACAAAGAGGACACAGAAAAAGTATGAGGCCCTGCAAAGAATTTGAATATGTTAAGATAGAGACTACAGCATGTGACTATATACTCATTTCATTATAAGGTACCCTTTAGCAACTTGGTAAGTGATCAGAAAAGATGAACTAATGAAATTCAATGTTGCATCCACTAGTTTTTAGACCAAAGGTAAGTCACCCGGGTGTACTAAATTTCATGTATCTCTGAACATTATTATTTGCCCATTGTAATATTTTCAGGGACTCGTCTGCAATAGTATAGGATACTGTACAAAAAAACATTACAAAAATCAGAGGATACATTTTTTGGGTATCTGAGGCCAAAGGTAAAATTATGAAAAATATGTTATTTTTATTTACATAAATTTTTTTATTTTACAATACCTATGTGCGTCTGTTTATTGGTTTCCCAATGATGCATTACTTGCTTTTCTAGCTTTATTAACAGCAGAGTTATGGGCATCTGTGTAACGGTCAGTATGTGAATCGGGTCAAAGTTCAGTGACCTATATCTTCAATAATACTTGACCTAGATTTTTTTGTTTTGATATTCTCGTGTGAGCCAACAACTGTGCTAAATTTAATCAAAATTGGAGTCGGGCGATGTTTTGAGTGATTGATTTGACATGGAATGACCCTATAATAGGATAAGACCCCATCTGGTCCATATTCCACAACGGAATATGGACGCCGGTGTTAACATTCTATAGGGTAGGTCCATATTCTATAATAAAATATATGGATCCTGTGCCCATTTTCTATGAGGGTCCATATTCTACCTGACAGTGGCACAGGCAGATTTAGATCTTTAAAGGAAATAAAAATAAGGCATTAGCTAAAATCTTTTTTCCATGTGTACACAAAGTTTAACATTGTATGTAACATTTGACAACATTAAACAAATACAGAAACATACATTTGTAGCATAAATTCGATTTTAAGCCCGTCTGTGAAGCGATTGCCGCGGAAAATGAAATTTTAATGAGCTAGGCGATCACGTGGTATCGTGACGTCACTTATGACACACACTCGCATCAGGCCGACCCTTTCCATGCATTCAGAGCATGTTTACAAGGATAGCTTTTGGGTCGAAACGGGCGTCAGAATGAGTTATTGTGCAATATTCCGACGTAATACAAACACTAGTCATCATAGAGGAACAAGCATTTATCTTACGGTTCCACATGAATCAAATTTTAAAACAACGAATGCGAATGGGCCTACTAGTCGACTAGGTTTCGCCGAACTTGGGCTCGTTTTCAGAATAATTATATCGAATGCAACCAACGGGAGATAATCTACACCAATAAACATACATAGCAAACATATATTGTATCCAGCTACATAAAGTAACGTGTATAATCTCATAATATCACTAGAATATCGATATATGAAGGAGTTGTACAATTTATCATAACAACTTAAATCAGTCAGAGAGTCACCGTTGGTCCCGCTAGCTCAGTGGGTAGGTGCGTTGGTTACTTGTTAATTTTACAATCGGGCGACGCCGGTTCAATCCTGACAGCATGCAAACTTTTGATTTTCTTTACACTTTTTTGTTGTTTATGTTTTCACGAAGTAATATAAACAAAATCACTTTATACTATAATGCAGTTTGTAAATATTTTTTTATTTTTTTTAGTAATTATTTATTTGCCACAAAAATGAAAATATGGTCATTATATATAACGATGTTTCTAAATTGTATTTATCCAGACAGATCTCAATCTGTTTTCACATATATAATTACAATATGTTACCGTACAATATATTTACAATTAATAAATTATATATCCATTACATTATATTTGTTTGGATAAATAAAATTTAGAAACATCGTTATATAATGACCATATTTTCATTTTTGTGGCGAATAAATAGTTACTACAAAAATAAAAATTATTTACAAACAGTGCATTATAGTATAAAATGATTTTGTTTATATTACTTCGTGAAACCATAAACAAAAAAAGTGTATAGAAAATCAAAGGTTTGCATGCTGTCAGGATTGAACCGGCGTTGCCCGATTATAAAGTAAATGACAAGTAACCAACGCGCCTACCCACTGAGCTAGCAGGACCAACGGCAACTCTCTGACTGATTTAAGTTGTTATGATAAATTGTACAACTCATATATCGATATTATATTATGAGATTATACACGTTACTTTATGTAGCTGGATACAACATGTTTGCTTTGTATGTTTATTGGTGTAGTTTATCTCCCGTTGGTTGCATTCGATATAATTATTCTGAAAACGAGCCCAAGCTCGGCAAAACCTTGTCGACTTGTAGGCCCATTCGCATTCGTTGTTTTGAATAAAATTCGATTCATGTGGAACCGTAAGATGTCTGATGACTAGTGTTTGTATTACGTCGGAATTTTGCACAATAGTTTCGACCCAAAAGCTATACTTGTAAACATGCTCTGAATGCATGGAAAGGGTCGGCCTGATGCGAGTTCATAAGTGACGTCACATCTCGGCATCCCGAAAAGCGCGCCAAAAATATGCATATTCAAAAATGTCCGGATGCACACCATAAAATGTGGAATTTCTAATTCACTGAATTTGTTTGGCTTGGTGGACGTGGAACTAGATAGCAGGATGTAATATAACATGAATTCGAGCAATAGATGTTTTTATTCCCTTTAATATATATAACGGTATATCGACTTTGCCATGGAGTCAAGAAGTAATCATAATTAATAAAGATTTTATCTACCATTAAAGTTGTATTCAAAAGAGAACCTAAATTCACACAGAATGACAACTCACTTTTTATTTGATGTTTCTTCGCTAGAACTGTTGGTGTCAGGTTCTTTCCGTTTAGCACTGGATTGCAAGGATTCACCTTTGGAGACGCTGCAAGCATAAGGACCAGTCAGACATATCTCCAATACACATCAAAGGATATTTTAGCCATAAAAGCAAGTCCAAATGACCAATGGTACAGCAACAAATCATTATGTATTCCGAATTGCAACAGTCCAACCCATCAAACACAACAGGAAGAGAGCATTCCTATGACTGGACTGTTGTACCAGTCACAGCTGGATTTAGGAAAGTCAAGGACAACGGGCTGTTAATGGTTAACATTGATGCCAAAAGCAATGAGTAAGGTGTCTGCGAAAATACTCGGCTGTCGGTACTAGGTAGAGAGTCAGACTCATCAATGGTGCAACATCAACGTTGACGCACACATTTTCAACTTTCTGTTCACCAAAGTCGAACTTTTTACTTGTCAGTTCCATTTAGCATACACTTTTATGTTTGTTATTGATATCGCTTCAGTTACTGTTGATCAGTCGCACTCCAAGCTTGGCACTGACCACTGCATTTTTTTTTAAAAACTACTTCGTACCAGAAATCATGGACACGCTAATAGGTAAGGTTTTTTTATTCAATCTGTTTTGGCCCTCACTTTTTGTGACGGGCACCTAGCCCTGCTGGCCAACATTAATTTTAGGCTAAATCCTAATCTTGCATTTACAATAAAAAAACTTGCATCAACAACTGTTGTCTAGTGTTCATTACATACTTCCATTTAGTTAAGTTTCTGATGATTTTTCAAGTGGTACGGGTCGGACATCACGAGAAGCCATGGTTCACTTTCACAACACTGATATTTTGATGATGCCTCGCTTTGTGGCTTAGTGGAAGACAGCCATTCCTCAGATGGAGTTAATGTCACGCAAAGATCTAAGGGGAGAGCCTGCTGTCAAAACATGTCAAGTTCTCTCCAAAAAAAGAAATGGGCTAGGGTTAGAACTGAACCGATCCAAAAGATGGGTAGACGGGTCTCAAGATAAAGCTACTATGCTAATGACATGGAATTACCACAGTACACTTGCTATTAACCCATTTTATCCTGAAGCTAGTACAGACAAGTTGCAGCCAGTTCCTCACCATATCCAAAAAATCACTTTGCATCATCAGAAAATGACAGACCTTCATTTAAAATGGACATAACTTTATTATTTCTCAATACATTTTTTTATGTGATATACCATTACCACATGAAATAAGCTATAAAGTTATATTGACAAATTAGTTGTTTGATAACATTTATTATATGTGGCATATAGCAAGACATTTCCCAACAAGTTCAAATTTGTGTTGCGTTTTGTCACTTTTCACCAGACATTTTCTCCGTGAAAGAGGCAACATCTCAATGAGCAAGTTGATTTTTTATAACCATTCTCCCCCTGAAAACGTATGTATAAAACTTGTTCACGTATTCTGTAGTAACACCCCTACATGAAAGATCAGAATGGCAGCGTGTGGCATCACTGTGCGGATTCATGCAAACTTTGGAAATATTTTCTATCAACGATATCAATTTTTGTGTTTCATTTTTAATCACGGTGCATGATGGCTTTAGCTGACAGGTAGTCCGTTTGACTGGCTTACTCAGAAACAACTAGTCCTGATATTGTCTTGCTAGTCCTTAAATGTGTCGGGTACCATCACACTGTTGCAACATATATATATGTGACAGTTATGGCACACAGTTGTAGTAAAACTAAAGGTGGCTTTATTTCATAAAGAAAACAAGCCGTTTCTCATTTCAATTACATGTTCAACAAAATGTGTCATTACTAGAAACAAATACATGTCATTTTGTAGATCCAATTGCAGTCATCAGAAAAATAACTAGTTTAACCAGAGACAACAAACGCCAGTGGAAGACATGGGCGTGGTGATGCGAGCAGAATATGAAGCCTGATGCCGACATTGTCAAACTAAGTTGCATCATTTGGCCTATACTTTTATTGACGTTTCCTTTCCCGACGTCGACAACTGAACAATCAGCAACATTGTTGGCGTTTGGTAACTTGCTAAACTAAACACTGGTATGGAGAAAATGCAACTAGAGTAGGATAGTACGTAACGACGTCTGTCACTCATGCATGTATGTTTTTTCATGCCGCTCATCACTCATGTTCACTAGGCGGCACTACTATGCTAACCGGATGTAAACAGCCGCCATTTACATTCACCGCATTCAGCAAGTTTCATATTCGATGGTCGTACGGAATATTTAGCTGCGTGTGATAAAATGCTACCTTATTGTCTTTTTTGTTTTATTCCATCACAACCCCAACATGCGTGTACACAGCATAAATTAATTCACATACTTATATCTAGTTCGATGGGACTGCCTCTCTAAACATGGACCTGTTTCATATTTGCCTCAGTCGATGAACTCTCAGTATTCCTGAAATTGCTTGAACAGTGGCACCTCTGGAGAAGATGTGGATCCCATTCACACTTGAAATACTGCGCCAGTGACGAGTTCCATGATGTGATGTCTGCAGGCCAGTGACAGAAGCTCCTTACCAAGCTTTTGCTCCAAGAGGACACAAGCACCAGCCAGCCGACCAGTAGTTGAGCTGGTTGTGTTGAAGCACATAGCTTGAACTCTGTTAACCAAGTCCCAGTCCTCCACGGCTTTGAAGACTGCTGCAGCCTGGGCTTCGAAGACTGCTGCAGCCTGGGCTTCGAAGACTGCTGCAGCCTGGGCTTCGAAGACTGCTGCAGCCTGGGCTTCGAAGACTGCTGCAGCCTGGGCTTCGAAGACTGCTGCAGCCTGGGCTTCGAAGACTGCTGCAGCCTGGGCTTCGCCTGTTCTAGATGGAAGTTTGGTGACAACTGAGAAACTCCTTTACCAGAGACGAGTATCGGGAGCCGATCAACCTTTTCTTTGCCCATCAAATCAGGTAGAAGTTTGCCATCCTAGTGCTTAACCAGGGGCACCTGACCTCGAAACTCTGCCTTGAGACTTGCTGCTCACTGAACACAATTTTTTATTATCATTCGGCGAATCAATGATCTGTTAAGGGCAAAGCTGTCAAGATTTTGACCCATACTCTTGGCTGTTTCAGCAATGACAAATGTTGCTTTGCGGTCTGATACCTTTGTCCTGTCCAGTGCAGCTGCTAACTGTGGTGTAATGGCAGTTTTCCGAACTCTCTTTTTCTTCACGGATGTCAAAGAGTCGCCAACGGCCCCTTCAACCTCCTGCTCAGCTACATTGTGATCGTCGTCATTATTGTCAGCTGATGAGCTGCTGCCAGACGAAACCAGTTCTACTGTGGCACTCGTTCTCTTTAGGGTATCTTCCATACAACAACGTCTAGCAAGCATGCGATCCCGTCTATCTGCCACCAGCTTCTCCTTTGCAAACAACGTATTGTCAGCACCTGCCATGTATGCAAGTCTGATGTCATCATGTCTGCACTGCAGTCTGTCGGGGGGGGGGGGGGCGGGGTGTATTGTCCATTGAGCATGTCATGATCATGAACTGATACATGTTATATACATTGTTTAGGATAACAGCATGCACAATTATGTTCTGAATCTCAGTTTCATATTATTATCAATGCAACCTGCCCTAATTATGTGGGCTGCCGCTTAGGAAATATCAAAAATGTCAACATCATTGAGCTACCTCTAAATATTGTTCAAATGTGCTCATATTTTGTGAGAAATTTTATTTTATATATTGGAACAAAATCAGAGGATAAGAAGATGACATATCAAAACTTCAGAAATAAGGACCACCCTAATGCCCGTGCATATTATATCGTCTATCCGCTTGTCTGCCTCCTTGTTATCAACAGAACGAAGTAAATTAGAAGAGTTATCCTGAATTTTTTTTTAAATTCGACGATATTTGCAACTTGTCCGTCATCTTTGGTTTTGATTTACATTCTTCTTCTACTTCGAATAACCAATGAACAGCGCTGATTTGGTGATTCCTACATGTTTCCCAATGACGACAAAATACCGACATCATTCAATGTTAACCCATTTCATTCGGGTTATGCCTACAGGCGTAGTTGACCTTTTCATTCGGGATACGCCTGCAGGCGTAGTCAACGCATGTGACGGCCTTATCGGGTATTTATAGAAACTGTGTGCATCGTAGCAAGCTTTTACCATTTTTCCCATGATGCAGTATGACCACACTACCGGTTTAGAAGCCATTTGCAAATTTTCAACCGCGTGTTTATCTGCAAGTTTGGAGTGAAGTTCGAGTTCGATATTTTGGAGATTTTTGGCATTTAAAAATGGCGGATGATGGTGCAGTTAGTGATGGAAGCGATATCGACATGGAAGACAGTGAAATCGGCAGTAGTACGGGCAGTACTTTGACTGAAAGCGACGCAGATGAACGACATGCCGTTGCAGAGCAATGGGTTCGAAATCTGTTCGATGAAGATGACTCAGACAACTCGGACTTGCCAACAGACACACTCCAAGTGTGTCTGTATGCACTTCCACAGGCTGTTCAACTTGTGAGTTGGCACTTGGCAGTCAGTGACGTGAACAATGTGAACTGTGACATCGCCGATGTCATGAACAGTGTCATGGACATTATTGCCTTAGTTCAGTGAAGGGTTATTGTTTCATTAAATTTTATTATGCACATTATATCTTGTGTTGTAATTCGTTTTCATTGGAAACTGCAATGGTGAATTACTGTAAGGAAATTACTCATTTTGTGTACGTGACGACTTCCATTCAAAAAACTATAACTTTGGACTGACAAGTATTGAATTTGGGAGGTTTCTCTCACTGGATATATGATCAGCCTAAGTGGCTATATAAAACTAGCTTTTTTATTTTAAATTTTGTTTTTATTTTATTTCTTTCATTCTCCTTCTTCTCCATGAGATAACTTCCTCCATGCTCACTCTACAGAAACAGTTTCAACACCATCATGTAGGCAATTCTCTTCTGATTCCAGAAATGTATGGGTTTTATACTTTTCTTCAACCAAAACCTGGCAAAAAAATAATATGTGACCCACCCGTCGAAATAATTTATCACAACTGTAAATTGGTAATTTTGTCCAGATCTGAGCAATATGGCTAGCTAACTAGCTGTCAGAATGAAATGGGTTAATCAACCAACAGGGATCCATAACACTACGGCACGGTGTTTCCACGGGAATCCACGCCAAGCGCAGACTACGACTAGAATCGTATCCCAGATAAAATGGGTTAATAGTACTGAATAAAAAAGCATTCAAATTAAAGATATAAAACATTTATTTTTAACATGATACTCTACCTTTACTACCTGGGAACGACCCAGTTTTACTATCAATCGTTGTGTAACATGCCTGTGATTTTGTAATATATACAACCTTGGTTCCAAAAGTAGGTATGTTCACCATGGTTTCACTGGAAGCATATTTTGGTTACTTCAATTTTAATCAATGCTTCATGTTTTGTTAACTGCTCTAGACTCCTACCTGTCATCACCGCTAGCAGGGGCCTCCTTGCAGACGACTGTTTCCGACATCTTCACCTCCTGCCCTTCTATCCAGTTCTGCAAACAACAGTCATATTTGCCATGCTTTACATCAGGTTACAACTTACGGGTAACATAATTTGAAATATCAGTCTCTACAGTGACAGAAATAGAGTCATGAACAATGGGCAACAACACCCATCCCATCAAGACATGAAGTCAACAACTGCTGAAACAAACGGGTAATTTATTAACCTTGCTTTAGTGGTCGTCGTTTTGGAATATGCAGTCTTTTACTTCTCCAACATTGTTACATTTAGGGATAATACTGATTTCCCGTTTAACAAAAGTATCCTATTTCAATTCTTTTAACCCTTTCAGATTTTAATTTCCACATTCAAAATTTGCTCTATGGAATCCAATTTCTCAATGGGATTCAATATTCCATTACCATGCACAGCACCTACAAAATGGCGGATAGTTCAATGAGTCATCTACATCAAACGTTTATTTCAGATTATCTAAGTTTCTGCATCAATATTTTAACAAAACGCTTAGACACAATATTCACGAATAAGGTTACTATACTAGTTCAGACAGTTGGAATGACTTTGTGGTATCTTTAGTGGTAAAATTTCAATAACTTGTCAACGTATTAATTCTAGTGGAGGAACGAGTGCAGTGCAATGACCTATAGTGGTGATGACTAGTTTGGGGTCTAGACTTTATCTGTTTACTGGGTAGACAGCTTTCTTATTTTACACCCTGTTGGGCAGCAATTTGAAGATGGTGGCCAATTGTGAATGATACTGCGTTGTTTGCATTAAGATTAGGATATTGCGACAATCAATGCATAAAAAAAATAAACACATTAACCTAAACTAGGTGTGAACGGTGCCATAATCAACAATATAGTTGCATATATACAGCAAGATGAAGACGCCACCGACAGGTCATCTACTGCATGTTGTTGCTCTCCTCCTTGTTCCCTGCTGTACAGGGGGTGAGGTATGTTTTAACCTTTACTCTTGAATATAGAGGGGAAATATAAAACAACTAGATACTACTTGTAAATGTAGTAATCACGATTGATAAAAGTCAGTAATCATGGTTGTTTCATCGTGTTGAGGTGTGGTTTCCACTTGACCACTGGTACTCAGTTGAGGCGTGGTTTCCACTTGACTACAGGTACTTGGTTGTGGTGATGTTTTTCTTACCACGCTGACCAACGTTGGCAAGTTTAACCCGCCCCCCGGGTTAAACCCGGGTTGGGCTAAACCTCCATTTCGGGCTAAACTGGGTTAAACTATTTTCCAGGCACATTTTATCACAATATGAAAGAATAAAGCAGGCAAAGTGTTTCATATAGCTTTATTATCAATATGAAACAGAGAAGAATCACAGTTAACTAACATGGTACATAGAAATGCACATGCATGTATTACTGTTTTTATGCTTCACTTCTTAGGCCTCACTCTGGACACTGTCACTCACTGTGTTGTTTATTCTCTTAGTTGTGAGTTGAGCTAATCAACTTAACCATGAATCAGGGGTGGCTCTGGTAACTTTAGAGGATGGAGGATGAATCCAGTTGTTGGCAGTGAACACAAGTGCTTAGAGGGTAGATTACCACCTGCCAGTCTCCAAGGCTCTACATCCTCCTGTTCCGTAACCTGCAAGCTGACACCAGGCTGTACTGGTGTAGGTTGTCTGACTGGAATCACTGCACTTCTTCAGAAGACTCAGCTAGTAATTAATGGCAGTGTCCAGTGTGAGAGAGACATGAAGTCCCTTTTATGCTGGACTTTCTGGCCTGGTTTAAATACATAAAAGGATTATGGTCTGAACTGGTATCTAGTACAAGTTGTTTGCATAAGGTGGATATTAACTTGGGGTTTCTGGCTGGGGGAAATATTCCCATCTGAAGGGAAACCTTTGTAACCTTTATGCAATCGGTGTGCAGAAAAGTTATATCAGTCAGTAACAGAATACCCCAATAGCACGATTATCATCTGATTATCATAAAGTGATAGCTAGACACTTTGACAGACTTATTTAACCCTCTCAAGGCCAGATTAATGCAAATATGTGCCTGTTATTGAATCCTATTAAATCAAGAGAATGTGCTGTGAGTGAATCATGTGATATACTCGGGTTGCATGAATGCAAATAAATAAATAATTTTTGATCCGATTCAAATAAAATTTTCCACTACATCTGAAGAACTAATTCCTGGTGTAACTAGCCAAGTATGTGACATATTTGTCAATTTATTACCCAAATATGAATTGCTAAAGTTTGACAAAAATAAAATACTAAAATAATTTTCAACAATTATTTTTTTTATAAATATTTTTCATTACTAATTAGCGGTTACATGCTGCGTATGAAATGTTCATAAATTACTATGCTACAGAATGGAAAACTAATTAAATGTCTATGGTAAATAAAACTGAAATAATTTAAGTTTTTCAGAGTGCATGTATTTTCAAGATTTTATACAAAATGGCGTTCTTTGTGATCATAGCCGTCATCCCGTCTGAACTATTAAGTTGGTGTTATGTTTAAAATGCGTAATCATAGTGCAAAACATTCCCCTTCGATGGCAGCGTTCGTTATAAACTCGATTCGAAAATCCCATCAAAGTCTGAATTACTGGAGTTCGACATAATGACAATGTCGAGAATTACACCAAAGCTAAAAAACACCACCGGCTTCGTTGCGCGGCGCATTAGTACTTCTTTACAACAAAATAGACCGCTCAAAAGTTAGCATTTAGTCGTAGAAATCGCATGCGGACGCGTGTTTTGGAATAATTCCTGGGTGCTTCCATGTTTATGCCCGCAGCAAATGTTAAACTTTAATCTCATTGGCTGAAAATCACCATTAAAATATTCACTGCGTGGCGTAAAAGAGGGACCGGAAATTGTTTGTCGCTGCATTTGACTACAAAACCGCGTGGTGGTTGGCGCTATTTAGTCACTGAAATCGCCATCATTTCATCATTTGACGCTTCCCAGTGAAACTTCAATATTATTATATGTTAACTGCCAAAATAAATTGCCGTTATTGCATGACACTGTTTCGCGGTACCAGTTTAAATGTGCCCCTGTATTCGGGCGTATTCAGGCGTTCTGGCCGTGAGTGGGAGTCGGGTTGATTCGGGCGTTCTGACCACGAGAGGGTTAAAGAGCAGTTGTCATCTTTCATTACATCAATAATATTACAACAGTTTTAAACCATCATCAATCTACATACCAACTTTATTAATATTGAGAATATCCCTCTGATATTATCCTGAGATCTCAGATACAGGGTAAAGCTTAGTTTAACCCAGGTTTAACCCGGGTTAAACTAGTAAAACCCGGGTTAAACCTGGGTTTAACCCGCTGGGCTGGGCAAAATCAGTTTAACCCGGGTTAAACCCCAACCCTGAGTCGCTGACAGAGTCAGTAAACAAGTAAAAGTTCTTATATCGCGCAGTATCCAGTCCTAAGGACTGCTCAAAGCGCTTTACACTTTACTCCCTGGCAGACCTGTTCAGTCGAACACCATCTCGACTTCTCTGGGAAGCATCCAGTGGTATCATCTGAAGATTCTTTCATCATCACCTTTAGATGATTATAATATATTATGGTAAATTGGTGGTTTATCTTCCAAAGATTATATTTATTTGTTGCTAGCATGTTATGCAATTAATTAAACTCATTTTTTGAATGTCACAAAAGTATGTTTCTATTAATCGCAAGAATGTATCTCAAATTGTGTCCTTTTTTTATAAAACAGTATAAGTTGTTTAGTATATCCAATTTCTATGCAAACATATAATTGTCTAGCCCAAGTTATTGATAACCCGTTATTATACGTGGTTTTGGGCAATAGGCGTCTTTTATGAGATGTGAACTTTGGTGGTTTATATTCGTAAGTACTTCACTCAAATCAACTTTCCCAAACGTCTGTTTGCACTATTTTGTTGGAATATGTATTACATTTAGCACAAATATATCTTACGAATCACATTCCTTATTTTGCTATAAAAAAAACAGCAGAGAATATTAATTGAATAGATTTGTGGGCACTTATGTCAAATCCGGACCCACCCCAATTTTGCCATTATCACGCCTCAATGAGATAGTTCCATCATTCAACATTATCCTAGGCATATTTACCATTAAGAATATTGCATCTTACGCCCATTTGAGGCGTAAATAGCACCACAGCTATTGAATCAACATACGCTGCTATATCGCACATTTTACATGCACTGTGCGGTTACACATGGCCGTAGCGGTGCAGACTTATGCAAACAGGGTCGCTATTTGGGCTTAAAAAAGGTCGAAACTGCGCAAGGTGTCACCATTGGAGACACCGGGGATCCCTCGGAAATATTTTGTGATTGGACAACTGACAAGTGATGTCAGTCACGTTGTCCAATGGAGTTAAATCCTAACCGGCCCTGAATGACGTTAAGGCGACTAAATGATGTTGCTACAAATCTGCAATTTTGCAGGAATATAAGTGACTTTGTGGTGGCATTCCGTGCCGCTCACCAATGCTGAATATATCGCAAAAGAACTAAAAAAAAATGGGTGCACGAAATAGGTACGAGGTGCAATTTCGGCATATTTTGGGCGAGGAGCCGTAGAAAAACGGCAAGGCAGACCACCTCACTTGCAATATACCAGGGGAAACACTGCTACTTATTCTGTATACACTGATTTCTGAATTGATATTGACGGAAAACGATCTCAAACCCACCAAGTGTCGCACAATGTCGGAATTCATTTTGACGAATGCGATTCAACTTCCTTCCAAATAAGATCTCTTAATTCATAAACTCCTTTGCAAGATGCAAAAGCATGTGAATCCTTTACCTTTATAGGGTCTAGTTTACCAGTTTGAACTAACTAGCCAGTGTAACAGAAGGATCTGATTGAGGTAAACGAAATGCCTAGGATCATTGAGTTTACTGAGCAGCATTGGTAAAGGCAATGTTTCCCCTGGTATATGACAAGCGAGGCGGGCCGACTCGCCGTTTTTATATATGCCGCCTCATAGCTATTTCGTGCGCCCATTTTTTCTCTCGCTCTTTCATGATATATTCAGTGTCGGCGAGCGGCGCAAAATTACACCAACAAATTACTTATATTCCAGCAAAACCGCAGATTTGTAGCGACATCGTTTAGTCATCTAGGATTTACCTCTTTGAATTAACTCCATTGAACAACGTGAATTATATCAGTTGTCCAATCACAGAATATTTCCACGGGATCCCTGGTGTCTCCAATGGTGACACCTTGTGGAGTTTCAACACACTAAAAATCTAGACAGTCGTGTAACATGGCGCCCAAACAGTAACTGCGTTTGGGAGACATGTGGAACTCGGAGGAAAAAACAAAGAAAACGTTAGCTGAATGAATGTGTCTTTTGCACTCAATTTTACTATTATAGTATGTGCCCACATTAAATCAGAATGCTGGTGTAGATGATGTTGAATTTCTGATTTACGACGGTGGCGGGAGTAAAAAACATGCAGGCCGATGGCACTATGTCTCTAGTTTGCACTTGTGTTGAATCCGGACCCATCTGAAGCCCAAATAGCGACCTGGTTTGTGCTAGTCTGCGCCACTGCGGCCGTGCGTTACCGCAACGCGCGTAAAATGAGCGATATAGCAGCGCATGTTGATACAAACCGGGGCGCTATTTATGCCTCAAATGGGCGTTAGATGCAATATTCTTAAAGGTAAATATGCCTAGGATAATGTTTAATGATTTAACTATCTCACTGAGGTATCAAAGTTAGGTAAAACTCGAAGTTATAATGGCAAAATCAAGGTGGGTCCGGATTCTACACAAATGCCCACAAGTCTATTCAACTAATGTTTTATGCCAGTTAATTTTTTAGCAAAATAAGGAATGTGATTCGTGAAATATCTTTGTACTAAATATATAATACATATTCCGATAAAGTTGTGCAAACAAACTTTTAGGAAAGGTGATTTGAGTGAAGTACTTATGAATATAAACCACCGAATTTCACATCTCATAAAAGACGCCTATTGCCCAAAACCGTGTATACTAACAGATTATCAATAACTTTGGCTAGACAATGATATGTTTAGTAATTATTTACACAGAAATTGGATATACTAAACATGTTATATTTTTTTTATAGAAAAGGACACAATTTGAGAAACGTCCTTGCGATTAATAGAAACATACTTTTGTGGCATTCCAGAAATGACTGTTTAATTAATCGCATAACATGCTAACAACAAATAAAATATAATCTTTCGAAGATAAACCACCAATTTACCATAATATTATAATCATCAAGTGTAAAGCACTTTGAGCAGTCCTTAGGACTGGATACTGCGCTATGTAAGTACTTACCTTTTACTTTTTTACGGACTCTGTCAGAGTGGTAACAAGGTCTAGGGTTAGGGCAAGAAAAACATCACCACAACCGAGTACCAGTGGTCAAGTGGAAACCATACCTCAACAAGACGAAACAATCATGATTACTTATTTTTATCAATCATGATTACTACATTTACAAGTAATGTCTTGTTGTTTTATATCTTCCCATCTATATTCAAGAGTGCCCCTGGACCTCACTAGCAACATGTGTGCCCCACCCCTACCATCTCGATCATCATTTTACCCAGGAGAACACTGAAAGGGTTAAGGGTAGATCCGTAAATTCATCATGCAGGGCATCATAAATCATCAAAATTTGGGACTGACATGGTTCACATGTAGGCTAGATTGTCAATAGCTGTCGTTCAATCTGCGCAGACGGACACAGACTGGTGCACTATCTGGGCCTCGAAAGTGTGCCAAGACGCAGAAGAAAATATTTTTATAACAGATATGCTTGGGATGATGTGGAATGATGGAATTAGGCATCGAGGTATCAAATTTAGGCAGATATATAGCCTATAATAGCAAAACCAAAGTGGGCCCGGATTGTACACAAGTGCCTACAGATAGAAAAGTTATGGTTTTCATCCATTAAAGGTATTTTGTGCAATGTTCAGATGATTTTCTTTGGCCAGTTACAGGGTTAACATCTGCAAACAGTACAACTACTCCAAGAAATGGACATACATATTTGAATGGCCTTTATTATATTTCAGTAACCCAGTTTCTAGATTGAACATCCGTTCGGTTATTTTATTTTCTATATTTTTTGCTTGATAACTGCCATGCATTTGATGTATTTTATTAATAAACTGTGGCTTGTAATATATCATTTATGCAGCTTTTACAAAACTTCGAGAATACCTATCTGAAGTATCTCATGTCAGTCACTCATGTCGTACTGCCAAAACTAAAGCCTAAACTAAAAATGAAAAGCTACCTCGAATTCTTAATCTTGTTCTTGGATAGTCATATAACACTACACATTGTCATTGAAATAGGGTAATAATTATTTGGTTCATAATGTTACCATAATGAAAATAACTGCTAATTTGTTGCTTGATGAAAACGATGAAACCTCGTGAGCCAAAATGCAGCATTGTGAGAATTAATGAGAATGTGAGATGCACGTCAACAGGAAACACAGTAATAAACCACAACTTGTAGTACAAACCATTCAGAATGTTAACTGAAATGCTGGGTACATATTATATTACATACTAGAATATATTTACAGAATACCCCCGCTATTGCGATTAATTCAATAAAACAGTTTTGTGATTATCTGATAAGGCTCTGTATTCTCCTTACTATTGCAAAATGGCGTTCCGCACTGATTGCAATTCACAGCTCTCGTTCTACGAAACGATTGGCGCCATAATTTCAAATTTTACTCGCCGTAAGCATACGTACTAGCAGTGATGTGCACAAAGGTACCGTAGCACGCAAGAATAAGCATCCTTATGATGTAAATGACAGTAATGCTTGCTTGAAGTTGGTTACTTACCGTCGGTGTGGACAATGGGGGGTGACCAGGGCAGTGGTCGCGTTAACGCACAGCTTGGCTATTTCCTGTAAATGTTCCTTTCAGAATTTAAAATCAATCAACTTACTGCCGTCGATAATACTATAATGTTATCCGTCGACGATGTGTAAAATCTACGTTTTCATTCTACACAGTTTCATCGTACATAATCGCCAATATTCACGTGCTCTGTGACATAATGAATTACTCAATGGAATCTTTCCGCATATCTTCTATTTCTCCAAAAATATGGCTGACCTTTTCTCACGGACATACAAATGCGGGGTTCACAAGAACTACCGCAGGGCGCAAACAAACAATTTGTTTACTGTAAACAAACCATCAAGATTTCATGCCACGATTGGATTAATGGTGCCATGTGATGCGCATTATGGACCAATCTGACTCACGCGGGTCACGTGTCACATGCGGTTCCCTTGGTAATTGTTTACTAAACAAATGTTAGCGGCATCTGGGGACTCTTATCTCACACCACTACAAATGAGTCAATGACAGATGCATCACTTGGCAGCCGTCATTCACTCCGCGAATTCGCCGAGGCTCGTTACCACGAGTCATCATTAACTACCCAGTTTGACAATTAACCAACTGACAAGTTTATCACACGCAGAGATACAGGCATACATGATTATTATGTGTCAGTGATTTCATATATACGCGCATTTGTGTCTAGCAAGTCATTAACATTAAAAAAAATTCTGTGAGGTATATTTTTATTGCTATCAGCCGCACAGGGCGGAGACACGTAATTCGTGAACATGAAAGAAAAACTCAACGAGTAAAATTCCCATGATGTCATGTGTATTTATGCGTAATTTAATACTTTACAACTTTATTGTTCCAGCACATAACAGAACATTACTAACAGTGACACACATTCGGGGTTTATCAGAACTTTACACAATTTTCCATGCATCTTAGAAAACAAATGTTGGTTGAACTGGATTAGAAGCTATAGCTAAACTAATACACGTATTTTTCACATAGGACGTTCTGCTAACGTTAACACTGTACATTTTTGAATGAACCATTTGAGCTAACACAAGTTTAGGCCTAACTTTCATTTATATTATTTATAATACATATTATGTAGAGGAACATTGAAAACGTAATAAATGCATATAATAATAAATAGTACTCTTTAAAGCGCACAGTGGCGCAGTGTATACAACTTCATACTCTCAATCGAGAGAACCCGGGTTCGAATCCTGTGCGGCAGTGTCGAACCTTGGGCAATTTACTTCGTTCACTCTACGTTGCTCCAGTTCACTCAGCTGTATGAATGAGTACCTAGCTATAGACAGTGGTGGATATTTGTGTACGAAGTCTTCGTGCATTGATTGCAGCGTGGATGGATGTTTTGCAGAGGAGTCAAGAAGGTGTTCGATTGAACAGGTCTGCCATGGAGTAAAGTGTAAAGCGCTTCGAACAGTCCTTAGGACAGGCTACTGCACTATAATATTATAAGAACTCGCCTTTACTTTTTTAATTTAAAGCCACTCCCTGTAATTTTATTGGTTTGGAGTCCCTTGAGCCACTTCACTTGCCTCCACTAATTTGCATAATTTATATTTTGGAAAGTGATATTTCCGTCCCACAAATTTCACGACCCACTTATTTACTTGATGGTGCAACTTTAATGCTAAAAACCGTATTAATTTTAGTTTACTGCTGAACACATGAAAAGTGGATTATGGGACCCAATCTTCCCATACATACTCAATAATGCAAAAATCCCAAAGCTTAGTTTGACGGCAACGTTATAAATATTACTTTGAACGTAGCCAATCCAGGTAGGGTCTGAATAGAGAGTGTCTGCAAGCGTCCCGAACTAGACTCACTTCCCAATCCCGATCGCGTCAAACGCTCGTTTCAATTGTTGGTTAATTGAATCGCGCATTATTTCCATAGATAGATATATATATTTATTTCAGATCAATTATGTACATAATAATACAGTTTATACATTATTATAAGTGTACATGATGATTGATCTATGGAGACCTGCACTAAGACCTACAAGATCGCATGACGTGCAGGCCACCATGACGAATATATAATAAATATGTCTGTGTAGATATAACTTATAAAAAATAGTAACTGTAAATTAATTGAAGTACAAGCAAAGTAGTATACAAGTAATACCATAATTTGCAAATATTGATATCAATCATTATCAATACTGTCTCTAAACCCACTGACGTCATTATTGTCAGTTAATGTTAACTTAAACAAAACTAGCCTAACCTACATTTACAAACATAATCTAACACATACTAGAGTATAACTAATAACACTATTTTTATATTATAAAATGTCTACTGTAGATATGGTCCATTTGGCTTGCATATATAGCAATTCTGAATGTTACATTGTGACATATATTTGCTAATTATATATTTTGTTGAATATTTTATAAAGCCTTGGTATGATTGACTTTTAATTTTTTCAAGTACAATTTTCAGTTTTTGGAAGAAAGTTTTCTTGGATTAGTTTTGGAATCTCATGTCTGATGCAAAGGCGGCAATACTTTGAATTTGTATGTTTTACTTGAATATCATAATTATTGTTGTTTGGAAGGTTGTTTTCCATGTTATTAACACAAACGCCAAATTATTATAACTGAGGAACACTTATTTTATGTGGTAGAGTCTGCGTTTATATGACGTACAATTATTCAGAAACATGTACGCGTTTGTTTTTTATCGAACTATGTTTGGATCTAATTTTGATAATTATACTTGTATGAAATCCCACGTAAAGGTCTGTTGTGGCGTAAAATAACTACATTGACCAATCAGGTGCAATTATATCACTCGGTAACCGCGCAACGCTCAACTTTGCAGGTAGACGTGTTTGAACGCGCTACGTCAAGTGATTGTTGACGTCATATTTTACCGTAGATTGAACTCGAAGGGTGAAACCGACAGAAACGCGACGATTCAAAGTCATGGATCTAAAGGCCGGGATACACTGACACGTTTCATCCGACCCGACCCGACCAGACTAGACCACACCAGACCCTCTTGAGATCCGACTGCAGTGTAACAACTACACCGTCTGCGCTATACTCTACGGTGGCGTGACGTCATGATCACGTAAACTTAAAAACTTCCGACTACGTCGGAACTAGTCGGTGTCAGTACGACGTATTCGAAAGTTTTCAAGTTTACATGATTACGATGTTACGTACGTCGGCTTCGAGTATAGCGCTGACGGTGTCAGTCGGTGTGGCCAGGTCGGACGAAAAGTGCCAGGGTACCCTGGTCTTTAGTAATACAAGCCACACGATGAAGTTGAATTGTATTACATGCCAATGGAAACAAGCCGGAAGTAGTTTGGTCTGATATCTTCTGACCCGAAACTACAACCAGGCGTCAGAGAATGGACTTATCGATTCAACTGCCAACTTTCGAGGAGTTGACGGAAAACTTCGTACGCGACTAGGCTCTGAGGATAATATTTCTGCCGTCCTCAACAAACACAACGGACGATTACATGGTCACTGGAAGTGACGCATCGGGCACTGCAGGAAAGTGTGTCCCGCTTTAAAACCTGAGAAAGCCAGCCGGGATGTCCACGTTCCAAGGTGAGAATTCTATTGTATTTTGTCTTTTTAAAGTTTAAAACTGGCTTAGGTTGACACAATTAGTGTCTGCAAGCGTCCCAATCGCGACAGCCTTCCTTATCTCGACTGTGCCACGCGCTCTGCTCGATTATCCAGCAATCGAACCGAGCGCGTGGCGCGATCGGGATCGGGAAGGGGGTCAATAACGGGGCTCTTGCAGATATATCATAACACCTAGGACTGCACTGTAGGCTTCTGTCGCTTCTACATGGTCAATAATTTCCAGAATGTATGCTTATAACCATTATTTTAATTACAATTTGTCTAATTATCGTCCTTCTACATTACAGCCTCACGCGTACTTCCGGTTTACCGATCGTCTGTTGTGGTTGCATACGACACTCGACAAATATCTCGACGCGTTTTGTAGCAAAGATTCGCTTTTATTTTTTTGTTTTTTAGTTTTTCAACGAGGAACTCCCGGATAGTAGGGGAAGGGCGGGTAAAGTGGGCCCCTTAAGCGCCGATTGACCTACATTTGACATTTATGTACAAAACAGTTTAATTTGTGTTACGTTACCTAGCTACGTATCTTGACTAGGTGTATGCACAGTCTAGTTACTCTATCTTAATAAATATAATAAATCAGATGTATTTTTTAAAAGAAACCCATTTTATAATTTTACAACATGTGGAGGCCAAAGTGGGCCCCCTCACAACGCTGTGCGATGCCACTTAATCGTCGGCGCAAATCTCGCACATAAACCCGCCACGCTCATACCCGGCACACTCACGGTGTGCCCACTGGCCACACTCCCCGCACTGCACCCAGCTTTCGCCTCTTCTGCTGTTGGAATACAATTCCGAACAGTACAGACAAGACGTAGTGTCGATGTTTTCCTTCTTTTTCTTGTTTTTCTTTGACGTTTTCTCAGCTTTCGAGAGCCCTCTCTTCCTTGAACCGTTTGGTTGTAAGCACGTTACCATTCTCCCCTTGGCCTCGAGTGCTGTCTTCCATGGACTGCCTGTAATGATGCAGGTCTTCCCTCTCTTTGTGGCTTTTCGCACTGTAGCCTGGTTGATTCTGGGTACCGGCGAAACAACCGTTATTGCGATGTGCGGTGCCTGCAGATGTGTCGGTAGTGACCCAGACATTACGGTTTCTTGGTCTCGTCGTGGCGCATCGGTGTCTCGAACACGTGGTGGTGCATCGGTGTCTAGATTACGTGGTGTTGAATCGGTGTCTCGATCACGTGGAGGTGCGTCAGTATCTCGATCACGTGGTGGTGCGTCGGTGTCTCGACCACGTGATGGTGCATTGGTGTCGCGAACACCTGGTGGTGCATCGGTGTCTCGATCACGTGATGGTGCATTGGTGTCGCGAACACGTGGTGGGGAATCGGTGTCTCGATCAGGTGGAGGTGCGTCAGTGTCTCGATCACGTGGTGGTGCGTCGGTGTCTCGATCACGTAGTGGTGCGTCGGTGTCTCGATCACGTGGTAGTGCATTGGTGCTTGTCTGCCATACGAGGTCAGTCGGCTCTGCAGCAGCGAAATCATGCTCATCGAAGACGGTGCGGTCGATCGGCCATATTCCGGTCTCCCGGAAGCCGTTCACTGCTGTTTTCATTGTAGCAGCACGGACATACCCGATTCCGAACAATTCGGTGATATGAAAAGTTGTCACAACTCGACCTAGGTGGGACCGTAGCCAACATTCTACCGCCTGTGTGTAGTATGTCATCAGTGGCTTCATGAAGCTGACATCGAGTGGCTGCATGCGATGGCTACAATGCGGCGGTAGGCAGATGACGGTGACAAAATTGGCCCGAGCCATTTCGATGAAAGGCAGGTTGTTGGTGTGCGTGTTGTGGCCATCTAAGATCAGAAGAACGGGTCTTGCTTCGGATGGGTTTGCGTGCTCCAAGAAGTGTTTGAACCATGTCACAAAAATGTGAGATTGCATCCATCCTGTCTCGTGCGCCACTGCGATTGACGCGGGGGGTGCTCGGTCCATCAGCTCGTCTTTCATCCTCTTCCTCGGGAAGATGAACAGTGGTGGTATGAATGATCCAGCAGCAGCAAATTTCAACCGTGACAAGGTGGCCCCTCTCAGCAGACGGCAGCGAACCAACCTGTTTCTTGACCCGACTGGCGATTATCTTCGATGGTCGATTGGGTACAGTCGTTATACCCGTCTCGTCTACGTTATAGACGCGATCTGGAGTAAACCTCTTCGCATCTTGAACCTTTTCCAGTAAATCGAAGAACGCGTTGACGGCTCCCTGGTTGAATGCTCTTGCGCGAGCTGCCGATGCAGGTTCTGGTATTCTCAGGGAAATCGCGTCTCTGTGGCGAACCATAAAGTCGTGACACCAGTCCTTTCCAGCTTCGCGTTTCCTGCTGCTGAAGTTATGTTGAATCCCAATTGCTTCAGCAAAATCATATGCGACCCGCTTCAGTTGCGATAAAGTGAAACCAAACAGCATGCTCTCCATGCGTTTAATATGGGCAACGAGTTCTGACTCCATCGCTGGTGAAAATACAGGTCGGAATCTGCCCAAACCCTTTTCTGCCGCAACTGCAAAGTCTCCCTCTCTCTTGCATCTTCGTTGCAGGGTGGAGCGGGGAATCCCAAACTGCTTAGCAGCACGCTTGAGCCCCATTACTTTTCCGCGCACAGCCTCAATAGCCAACTGCATGTTGACAAGATTCCATGTTTGCTGGTTCGTTTTTCGTTTGTACGCACCCATGAAGGAATGTATGTCTGTAAAGGAACCAGTTCAAAATGATTGCGCTGACTTGGTTAATGCATTGTAATAATTAATTAATTAATTAACACAAGTTTGTGATACAACTTATATGATCAAATATACATATCGACATTATCGAAGTCTATACTGATGTTATTGCAACGTCTGCAGTGTAACCACACTGTCCATGATATGCACTTTGGCCTCTGCCAAAGATTATCGGTACGACGCCATTTTGGGATTAATGCGTTACTTCACGTCAAATTTAAATTGCTCATTCAACTAACCATACACTATTGCTATATGGACCACATTTATAGTTATATACCCTGACCATTTATGAAAATGTGGAGATTGTAAGACACGTCAATTATAATTATTTTACACCTGTCACGGGCCCCGATTCACCCGTGCCAGGATTCACCGCCTACTTTCGGCCCGCGACGGTAGCGGGCCCAGAGTAGGTGCGTGCCAGGATTCCGCGTTGTTACTAAGGTGGTTTGCGTTAGTAATACGAAATGTTTTCCAGTATAATTGTTCGTATACATATTAAAAATAAAATGGAATAACTTGCATGATTATTTTCACGCACACAAACATATCGTGTGATTTAGAGCCCTCTTTTTGTTGTTCATGATCTGTAATGGAGGCTATAACTAGTATCGAGGCTATCGTGATATGTGGCGCACGGCACTGTCTATATGCACACCCGCGGTGTCGTGCTATTCTGTTGTGTATACGAAATACTTTCTTCTTGAAATGGTGGTAAATTAATCAACACAATTAATTTTTTGCTTTAATAAATAAAAATATAGTAGGCCTACTTATTCTGATTGCCTTCTTATGTAAAAATGTTATGTTTATTTATCCTTTATTTGATGGATAACTATTTGCACACATTAGGGCACAGCACATTGTGTAATAAAAGTGGCTTTAATTTACATATATATATATGTATATAAAACGCTTACAAGGGGTGCCACTTGTTCACATACAAATGAATTACAATATGTAATGACCGGTTTCCTCTAGGTAAATTCCTAAACATGTTATTGAAGTAACTTGAATTATACTAATTACATTTATTTTAATTACATCATGATCATCGTCTTATTTTTCAGGAGTAAATATAATAAATTTGTTTTATTTATTGTAAGTGATATTTTGTTACAATGAATCCATGCTGATATCATATTGTGTTCTGAATTTACTTCTTCAATAAGCCTAGTAACATTTGTGTGTAAGTGAAACCTATTTGTGCCATCTGTAAATAACATATTTATTGTTTTAACAATGTTGTTTTAATATAACATGAACAGAACTGGACCTAGCATGGATCCTTGTGGAACAACACATGTGGCTGTCATTACTTCCGAATCTGATTGGTTATACAAAATAAACTGTTTTCTACTTAATTTCGAAACTACTGTAGACGTACAACTCTTATTCAATAACAACTGAGTTTATTATGTACAATATCATGTTCTGTGGTGTACAATTTAAAAAATCCAATCCACAAGTCATCTAGGCTAAACAACCAACCAACCAGCCAACCAACCAATCGATATTTGGTATTATTAGCAACACATTCAACTGACTGCATTGAACTGTTTTCAGTCTTTGCCAATATATTAATATACTATACATCGACAACTTCATAAAAGAAACATTTAAGCACATTCGTAGCCAAACTTGCTGGCTCCTAACAAACTAACCTATGCGCGCACTCAACGTATCATTTTCTTACCCCAAAGACCAACTATACCAAACAACAACACCTATAAAATATGCATTTTCTCTGTGCGTTGGCTGAATTCATAAATGTAACCCACCATTCCAAAATGAGACACTTCTTACTGATGGTCATTACGAGTTATGAGCCGTCACTGTCACAATTTGTTATTGAGTATCCATCGTGAATAGACAAATCTGTCATGTGTTAGTTGTGATGTGAAAATTGTAAAAATTTTACCAACATGTGTTTCGTACTTAGTTTTGTGACAACTGTCAATTTTTTTATTGCTGACAATGCTCTAAACTACTGCCAGCAGTCAGTGTGAAACCACAAAGTGAAAAAGCACAGCCGACAATTAAAACCACAGTCAAGAAAGTAAAAACCATAGCCAGCTGAGAGAAAACTTTAAAACTGTTTTTCTTGAAACCATACTTTTGCATTTTTAACATTAAAATAGCTATATCTCTGGAAGTAATGAGAATATAGTTATTATTGACGTATGAATTTCTCGAGTAGTGTCTCATTTTGGTGGGTCACAAATGTTGTGCATTAAACTTTCAACATTGTTTCTCAAAACATGAATTCTTTCACTAATTAATTCAGCAATGAATAACTTTGCCAACAATTTATTTACTAAGTTTCCATTAATAACTTGCATAGATCTTTGAGGAACATTATCCTCCTGTTTGTAATTTTTAGGCCAGGTTGCACACATTACACAGTCTTAGTTCACTGTACAGTATAACCACCTTAAAGAGAAAAGTTGCTTGATGATAAATGATCAAAAATTAACACAGTGACAGGGTGCCAATTTGCAGGGTTAACTACATTGTGAGGTTCTACTATACTCTCTTAGTACAGTTCTACTGTACTCTCTTAGTACAGTTCTACTGTACTCTCTTAGTACAGTTCTACTGTACTCTCTTAGTACAGTTCTACTGTACTCTCTTAGTACAGTTCTACTGTACTCTCTTAGTACAGTTCTACTGTATTCTCTTAGTACAGTGTGTGCAGTAGAACTGTAAAGGTTTTGTTACCAGTTCGGTACACTGCAAGTGCCACCATGAAAAACAATTTTCGCACTCCACCCAGTCTGTGTAGTCTCTATTGGGCTGGCAGGTTGGATTGCAGCAAGAATCACTGCTGCCCTCTTCCACCAGTCGGGCGGTCACGAACTCTCGGTAGTGAGAAGCCTGGGCCTGACCCATCAGGCCAACTGCCACACCCTTTGCCAAAGCCTCAGCATTCTACAATAGTAATTATTTCTTCATTTAGTAATACTGTTTAATAAAACTGTAGTCAATTATGGTGTTATGCCTGATCTAACCGTTTAAGACATTTCTAACACTAGGCTATAGGCTGGAGATGGACCAGATAAATTAACTTGAACCAGTGTATTTACTTGGTGCTAGAGATCAAGTACTTGATAATTACTTTTAAAATTTGAAATGTATAGTGGTTAGTAGTACAACATATAATATTTAAATCTCATTTAACATACAGGGAAGGTACTAACCAGTTAGTAACATTAAATAAACCAAATCAGATATATGGAATGGACTGTGATTAAATAAAAACATAACTAGATGGCGACTGACCAAGCAAAATGTGTAAATACAAAAAAAATTCTGCAATTACTTATTATAAGAAAGACTTACCATAAGGACAAATATACCACAGCTTGAACCGTCTGCTTGCTGCTTGACTGATTTCCCATTCAGTAAGTTCTGTTTCTACGGTCTTCGCACGCATCTTCATGTAGCTCCTTCACTGACAAAGTCATAGAAATACAGGCCTATTAGATGGATGCAGTTACATGGGGCTTCCTACCACCACTATTTTACATTTACATGTTTTCTTAACACACACATGTATGCACGCACGCACACACACATACACTATATGAACTAGTTTTGACTGTGTTGTAAGGTTCATTGTAATAATATTTGCAGTGCAGAATACAAGTACTTTGTCCTTTTTACATTAACTAGACCATTGTTTACCTCTCATTTGAAGCATCATCCAATTCAGTGCTCAAGATACTTGTTTCTAGCATAACAATTGAGCAGGGTTGGCATGTTTTTGTCCTCATGGAAGAAACCATGCAGCAGAAATACTTTCTACCTGTGCTATCAATATAAACATTTCTATTTCCTTCTTACACCATTACAGTGTCATCTTGTGGTGCCAGCCCCAACAAGTTACTAAGACACAGACAGCTAGCAAACATGTCTTATCAGCTCACCCAAACACTGAAACAATAGCAAGCTCTAGCAGCTAGCCTGGTTAGTTGGATACAACAGTGGTCAGGTACTTCAAAACCAAACTTTCCATTGACCACAAGATGACCAGGTGATAACTAATTATAATTACCAGCCGACTTCTAGGCTGGTAATAAAACTAGGCTGCACATGGACTGAGAGAGCAGAGATAGGAGAAAGAGTAAAAAGTGGCCAAGTGGCCATGAAGTCCTTTGGACTAATAAGTCTATATGTGACCCTTAACCAAATGAGTGATAAGTCAAAAAAATTGTAACATTGTTTTCTTACATTCTTATAAAGGTTGGGTAGGGTGCTTTACACGGTTTCAAAAATTATGACTGCTACAAAAATTGGCGAAGTTATGGAGCAGTGAATCTGGGAGGGATAAAAAAATGAAAATGAAGAAAACGGCTGTTGAAGTTTTACATTATATATGTAAATGGACTGCATGGAAATATTACATGCATGACATTCAAATGTGGCACATAGTGTGTATGTTATGTTGTAATGATACACTGGAAGTACAAATGTGCTGCTACAATAACTAACACATGGGCACAACAAAATTCACACATGAATGCAAGTAGTTGGACAAAAGCCCCTCTGGGCAAATGCTACCCTGGGGAAAAGCTCCCCTTTCTACCCTATTTCTGCCATGGGCACGGCAGAAATACCTTTCTGCTCGGCAGAAAACTAATCCTGCAATTTAGTTATATGATTTTGAAACTTAGATTTATTTACTTAAATTCCAGAACAGCTCTTTACATATACGCTTTACATTAACACTTGTAGACTTTTGCTATCTTATCTAAGTTTTGGTGGATTAAAGATCTTTTTATAATCTAAGTCAATGGATATGTATACACTGTACATTCATTTTTAGGGAAAGTGCCCTTGCAGGACCTTACCCAATGCCTTTATTTAAAAATTTTGCCCAGCATAAGTTTATTAAAATACCCTAAAAATAAGCCATTATTTTAATATAAGGGATTTGACTCATTATGTTGTCATTTCCAGGGCAAATATTTATTAATGTAATCAATTATAATGCATCATTTCCACAACACCAGAAATAATTAGTCAAAGTCAATTAATTAAATGTTGAAAATAATAACTGTTTGGTGAGCATTTCCAATTCAACATCAATATAATTACAAGAGGAGATGCAATGTTTCAGTCAATAAGTCCATGCCAGGGGTAACCAGTTGGGATCGAACCAACAACTAAAACCAAGACATTAGCATCTACTATCAATTACAAACAAAATGTTGTTTTATAAAGTTAATCAATTACTCCAAAAGGCAACTGATTCTCTTTGGAAGACTATGATAACCTCTCTCTTGGCCTAGGCATTGCCCGGTGTGGTCAAACAGCATTAGTGACTGATGTCAGAAATAATGTGGAAACAAATTAACAAGAGTTCTGAGCACTAATTTCAACAGACAGTGAAATATAAGTTAGTAAAATAAAAACATTCTGAGTGAGAGAAATGTCAGTGAAATAGTAACTAAATCCTTAAAAAAATCACTTTACCAATACGATAATAGCGTTTTATATCCATACCTACGGACAAAATTTAAATGTTTGATAGTAAAGATTTAATAAATTTGTGTTAACCGAATGAAAGAAATATGAGCGTGCAAAGAAATCGCGTCAACTTGGATTTAGAGTTCTTTTATTTTGCAGATGCAGCATGTGTCCAGAAAGTGACGATCAAACAATGTGTCTTTGTGCAGTCTGTTTTTGTTGCATTGGAGGAGTCGGTTGTTTTTCTTGTTCAGACATCATACAACAGTGTTTCAACTTCATATACTGATCATCCTCTAAAACGTAGAACATGAAATAAGTATAATAAACAAACAAAACATAAAATAATACATTCCATACATAATATCTGCCACCTTTATCATATCTCCAGGCGCTATACAAACCCTTAGAAGGGCACAAAGAACCAGTAGACAGTAGAGTGGTGGTTAATAATTATGCCATAAATCAATACTTTTGTAGTAGAATAGACTATTTATGTTTACTGCTAAGTTGGGTCTAACAATCGTTATTTTTTAATTATCAAAAATGGTAAACCGTCATTTGGGATTTAGTTTGCCAGTTTCTTGATGCCCTAACTTTGTACTGTTCAAATTAAACATAACACTGAAAATTATATAGGAAAAAACAGTTAACCATTTCAGACATTAGGTCATTGAGTCAATTAATCGAAGCTAAACTTCATAATATATTGTTGTTATCAACCTTACTTTAAATTAGACCCACGCATATGGTTACTGTGGGATATTCCTCTGTACAGAGGTCACCACACAGATGTGAAGAAGATAATATATGAGCATTAAATTACCTTGTAGAGAGGTCACCACGCTATTGTGAAGAATAAGAAGTAACAAACAGTTGTTTCATAACAATGAACAAAGCATACCTTTTTCGGGAAAAAATTACATTTCATAGAGTTTGCAGCAAAGGAGTTGGCCTGGACTTCTGTCTGAGTCAATGTTTCGTCGACTAAGTGTACCGCATTTTGTCAGCTCAACAGGAGATAAAACAAATCAAATAATTTAACAAAACATTTACTAATACAGTGTCTGATCTTGTATAACAACCATGTGACACGCACTTACACAGCAGATAGTATGCACGATTTTGGGCAGTAGGCGTCTCTAGAGAGACTTTCTGTTTTGGTCTATTTAGTGACTCTAAGTAGGCCTACTTCACTCAAAACAACTTTTCTAAGAGTTTGTTTGCACGAATTTCAAAGAATTTGAGAATAGAGAGCTGAATATAGATATCTTGTGAAAGTATGTTCTGCTTTTGTTGACACGATAAAATCACGAGGCAGTACGAATTTCATTCTCACCAGCATAATCATACGCGGAGCAGCTGTGCGAATAGCGTCGTCCTTTCGGGAAACGTGTTGTTGTATTTAATGAGAAACAAATTAAGACTAAGTTTATTTGTACTGCATCAGTTGATTACTAGTTGGGACTATGAATCTTTGGATCGCTAACATTTTACCCACCGTTTATTTCGTATTTATTGACCGCTTTGTGTATCGCATTCCTGATGCGTTTGTCGGCTCCTGCCAGTCCTGCCCCGAGTCCTGGTCGATGTGTGCCATGCACCAAATAATGCTTCAAGCATGTCATATACATCACGTATTTGCTGTCTGTCCTCCATACTCACCACGCCTCCTTAAAAACACACAGAACTAAATAAATCGACGTACAACTACTAATTCACATAAACTATACGACCGCGGATACTTCTGGCACGGCTGTGAAAAACGTGACGTCACATCTCATCAAAGTGCCTACTGCGCCTGCGCAGTATGCGTTTTGAGGAATCCTGGCACGGCTGAATCGGGGCCCGGGAGACCGGTACGCTATGGCAGTGGGGGCCCACTTTGGCCGAGGGGCCCACTTTACCCGTCCTTCCCCTACACGTATACTACCGCATCGTGCGTTTACGATTTATTCACACAGACGACTGTAGTGGATGTGACATTTTATTACGCTTATTTTCTATTCTAGTACGTTAATTTGTTTCTAGTATAATTCTTTTATATTTTGCAAGTGGTAATTATTTGCTTGGTGCCTAGTTCGTATTACAGAGGAATCAGAAAGGGAGCGAGACGAATGTCACCAGAAACACGTGCCATTGATTGACATCGATCTTCGCCAGTGGCGCCACCGGAAACAGCTGCGGTGGACGCCGATGAACGCTATCGAATGCTTGGAAGCTTTTGAAACATACGAACGTTGCAGTGCATGCTACGTCGACGCCAACAATGCACAAGTTCTTCTGGTATTTGCATCACGGACATCGACTTCCTTGGACGTCTGCGAAACGTCCATCACTGGCGCCGATCAAGAGACAAGACGCACGCCGTCCATTCGGTTAACGTCACAAAACGTCTTCGACTTCATCGAGGTCGATGACCATCTATCGCCACCAAGAAAAACAAATTGTTCTACAACAAACTACAAATTCAGAATGGTACACTGACAGTGACGCTTGTATACCTGCCAACTTTTTTGTTGAAGATTCATCAGCGGTTCAGCACGCTTCCCGTGTAGAGCTGTATCGGATCTTGACATCGGAAGGCGGGGGTGTTGTTAGAGATTTTTCGCCAGAAATTCAGCGGTTCTGCACGTCTCCCGTGGTGTCACGCTGTCTCGGAGATAGGGGGGCAGAGTTGGCAGGTTTACCTGTTGCAATGTCAATATATAGCATTTGTTTGTCAAATAAAAAACGGTGAACAGTGCGTTTCCATTGGTGGCTTTACATTGTTGCATGTCAATATTCCTACGTCATATATAACATTAGTGCGCGAATTCGATGCACTTTAGAAACACGACTGATTGCCTTTCAAAGGGCCCAAACCAGCATTCAAACTGTTTAAATGGGAAATTATAGTTGGAAAAATGTTTGTTGAATTAATTATACAGCTGTATTTTGTCCTAGAACTGTCTGTCTTCACACATTGTATTGTGGGAATCGTGATGCACCACTCCAAAGATATAAAATATCCTTCAACCATTCTCACGAGCACCAAAGTAGTAATGTTTATTCAAATAATTACTTCCACTTGACCTGGGACACCATCACCTGAGAAGACGCAGACTGGTATCAGTGGCACTCTCTTGTTGAAACCTTGTCTGAGACTGACAAGTCTGAGAGAATAACTTGGAAAACTTCAGATGAATAAACATATTCAATAAATGATATAAAAGTGCCATTGATCAACAAACAAAACAATAATTCATGTATGTATTGTTTACTATATTTTATACACAAAACATAATTTATGAACACAAGCTTTTCCAAGACAGTTTGTATCATGCTAAATGCAATGATACTTCGGACGACCCCCATCAATTAATATTACCCATATTCAGACACATGTAGGGATTGTCTTCATTGTCTACTGGTATCACCAACCATCAACATTTATATACACATATATGTAAATATGTATGTCTATCTTACATTGTAAATACATATAATTATATGTACATATATTTACAACGTAAGGTACATACAGTATATACATATGCATACACACTTGTTCACATGCACGCATTATCAGAAATACACACACTGATGCATGCACACAGACATGTATGCTTGTTATATTTTGCATGCATGCACATTTAATTTCATATAAATAAATACTGCCATTTGTACTTAACTTGCGACACAAGCAACTGTTGTGATATAGATACAGTGAAAATCATGATAAATATACAAGCTGTGGCATCAATGGAGTCGTACCAAACAGTCGAGTTTCAACATGAGAACTTTGCTATTATTTAAACTGGGTTTTGTGGCAAGATTGCATGCTTAGTCCAAAACCCGTCTCTTTCAAATGTAAACATGGCAAAGAAATTGTATTCCGCTAATTCTCAGACAGTACTGTAATCTGCGTATTAGTAATTTGTCTTTTAGATACACTATGAACTTGTGAATCATTTAATATTGATGTACATACCGTTTTCATTAATGGTCATTAATGTACAAAAGACAAGACTCTTGTGCAACTCTATTGATAGCCACCATTCTGGCGAGATGCACATTCTCATTACGTTGTCGCACTTACATTTATCTGGCAGTTAAATTATATCCGGTGATGTTTATGTGCATATATGTAAGGCATAATATTTGGCACCAGTAGATCACGTAGTAATAAATAATATCCAGTAGTTAAATATGTTTTGTTTATTGTCGTAATACGAGCGTTATAGTTAGAGTGAATAATAATAATTTGTTGTTTCAGATTTGTGACCAAGTATAAGAGTAAGTCATGTGACGTGTGTGTAGAGAGGAAACTCTTTTACGACAGAAATTGTTTGTCGGTGGGAAGCAAACATTGTAATTTATGTATATATATATATAGACATATATCTAAACATATATATACATATAAACATACATAACGTCCTGATAAATGAAAACTTGACAGTCGTAGCTGGTGCCAAATACATTCCCCTAGACATGTGCACGTGCAGAAACGTCACCCGGATATTATTTAACGCCCGGATAAATGTAAGCGCGACACCGTCCCTTCATAAGTTGGTGTACTTACTCTATTACAAGTCACTCATGTACAGGTACTAGGCTGCTGTGACAACTATTACAATTGTTAAAGAGATGTACACCTGACCACACAAATCTACGACAGATAGACAGTGCCTCCAAATGCATAGGGTGCAATCAATGGTATCGTCTACTGGCTTAAGAAAGAATACAAGCTCCTTGTGAAATGTTGTATTTAATTAATGGTGACATCTTAAAAACTTCTTGTCCTAGCCTGACCAAATCTGCAGTGCATTAAGTCTATATGAAAAGAAGGTCAGACGTTAAATAACTATCAATATGCATAACATATTTCAATTTGTTATATTTTGTCTATCAAATGATATATTGCACAATGAAATAGTTCATGTGAATAAAGAGTAATACCTTTGGTATCAATATTATATTTACTATTTATAATTTTTTTTAATATAAGACTAACTACTTAATAGTTATGACAAGTAATTTTTAAGACATGACAGTTAATTAAAATATGACATTTCACATGGAGTGTGACCCCTTATTCTAGAAAATTAGTCACTGCTCAGATAAATTGAGTTTTTCAAGTAATTTTTTGCTGAAATATTGTCATATCTAGCATTTTAGGAATGTATTGTCACAATAGTCAATTAAAAAAGAAACTACGTCATCTAAAATATTCTCGCATGTCAGGGGAGGGTTAGCACCCTCTGGCTTGTGAGGGTGTCTAAAAATGTATTGTTCAGTTGTTAAAATAAGTAGCTATGGTATAACATTGTTAAGGTGTATGTATCTGCACACAGGTCAGTTTGTATCACGGTGTACCCCCTCTGCATGTGGACTGTCAGGTTCACTGTGTGCGGAAACATCTCGTATTTCTGACAGTTTGGAAATATCAAAGTCTGTACCATCAGAGCACTAAGTTGCAGGTATAATTCTTTATAATTACCATGTATAAGTTGATACAAATTAATTGCATCCACACATAATATAATGAAAACATGTTTTGTTAAAATAATTTGGTTTGAAATTAATGGGCGGTATTTCGTAGTAAATTCACATGACTTTCTATTTAATTAAGACAGGATTGCAAAATAACATACAAACTTGCAATTATAGTGAGATAATTGTCTACACAAAACTGCCAGTAGCTATGAAGATGTAATAAAAGTACATGTTGGAGCGATTTTAAAAGTGGAACGTTCATACCACTGACTTGAAGAACATCAACACCGAAGCAATGTCATTGAACTTGCTGTGAATCGCAAATAAAGACGACGCACGTCTACATGTGCATATATACAGATACAAAATGCAGCGTACACAAATTTGCTGCGTACTATCCTTGATTTTGATACCTATCAACTATATTACAATATTAATTACACATTAAACATATGTACATCAGCTGGCAGTCAAGTTGTTCACGCAAGGCTGTCGGCAGCTGCAGTGGTAGAAAAATAGACGTGTGATTGCCTGGCAGTGACACTCTGCGTGACACTCTTCAAGTGTCCAATGTGTCACAAGGTTTGACAGTGACACTAAGTGACACTCTGTTTGCACTCTTCAGGTGTCCAATGTGTCACAAGGTTTGACAGTGACATTGTGTGACACATACACTGCGTGACACTCTTCAAGTGTCCAATGTGTCACAAGGTTTGACAATGACACTGTGTAACACATACACTGCTTGCACTCTTCAAGTGTCCAATGTGTCACAAGGTCACTGTAACATTTGCACAAGTGCAGGACTTCAATCGTCGCAGCAGTGGTTAAGCACCAAGCAGTTTGTGTCAAGGATGAAACTTGTGAATTGTCAACACTTCAACCCAGGGTATTCGCTGGCATAATATTCGATATAGCCTGTTGAAACAACTCCCGGTTTAGTAGTAGAAATAGCTGCCTATGATGTGTTCTCCCGCTGGATCAGTGCATGGGTAGGTGAACCGGTAGAGTCGCCCTGGGGTGACTGCTATACTGGAGCACTGTTGTTGACTGTTGCAGAACTGGCAAGGTGAAGTGGGCAAGGTCCGTCCGTCCACTGACACAACACAAGCACACGTATTACTACACAATAGATATTGTCCTCTACATAAGTACATATTACTACACCACAGGCAATAGAAATAGTCCTCCAGATAAATGCTGTGTTTACATATACAAAATTAAAATATATGTACCATATTCAGCCTATTAGTACATGACCTAATATGCACAACCCCAGGAGGGAGGGAGGATAGAGTGGGAGAGATAGAGAGGGGGAAGAGATAGAGGGAGAGAGTGGGGTGCGAGAGAATGAAGGGGGGCAGAGAGGGGAGACAGAGGAGAAAGAGGATAGGGGCGTGAGAGAGAAATATTGTGGGGAGGAAGAGGAGAGAACAAATAGAGAGGAGATATTGGAGAGATGGGAGAGAGAGAGACCAAGTGCATCACGTGTTGTCTCCTACTCACCTGTATGAGTTGGTGTTCTGACTGCTGCGTCGACTGGAAATGGTCCTTTAGAAGGGACTGAGTAAAGCTGTCGTGCAGTCGGTAGCCCTCCGCCTCTCCCTGGGGGTTCCCACACAGCCGATACAGGTCTACAACACGCCAGCTCCAGCTTCATCACATGCTTCACAAGGCTTCACATAGAACAGAGACAGTGATTGCTAGAGAACAAGTAGTGAAGAAATCACACAGATCTTATATAAACACCCGGTGCATGCTTTTCATAGTTTTAATTTTCAACGTGATAAAACACTGGAAAATACAGGTGTTTTACAGTCACCTTGGCAATACCGCCACCCCACAATTAAGGTCACCCTGGGATAGTCCCAAATTAGTTATGTAACAGTACAGTATATGAAATTAATCCTGCTAATACAGTCACCTTATTATTCAGGTCAACACCTTCAGTCCCAATTGTGAAGTTCCACTGAATGTTTGCATGTTTCGTACATGTCACATCTGTACTCTTTAACATTAATTATAAAGCCTTACCTTATATGGGTGTGTGTGTGCATAATTATGTACACACACGTGATACATACATGTATGTTCACATTTGATACACACGTCGTTGTACGACACATGTAATTTAACTTAGCTTGATATTTATTATATGTACCGATACTGCCGTTATCAACACCTTGCTTTAATGTTTTTTAAATGTAAAAAATAGGAAAAGAAAACACAAAATATATATCATTACCTTACACCTGGCACTAAAGCCCTTTTATGAATTACATGTCACTGTGTCAATGCATTATACTATCTATTTATACTATATGATGTCATTCGTGTTATGTCTTCACACTTCCATTTTATCAGACACTCAGTTGACAAAGTATTTTCCCATGCACACTATACCATTCAATTATCACTTTGCATCATGTGTTAGATTGTGTAAGTTTATATTGGATTGCGACGTCTTGTCATTTATTATATGCTTCAAATCTAACAAAATTACAATTATTACATTACCTAATTATAGGTGGTTCTCGAGATACGCCCCAGGGGTTCTAGAGAATCTCCTGAGTTACTTGGTGAAACCATATTTACGTTCATACTTGTAATATCACTGTAACCGAGTAACCAAATAAACTTAATTTCATTTTATGTATCATGGTTCTTGTAATATATTATTGCACTGTGAATAAAGTATGGGGGACTCATCGATGAATCATACAGCCTTAGTAACTATTACAATAAATGCTTCTCTGCATGAGAGATAATCTAGCCACATTGTCTTACCTTTAAGTAGTGCCGACGCCCACAGCTGCACATGTACATCAGGGATCTTCCCAGCTAGTTGCATTGCCGGCGTGACAAGGTTTAAGGCTTCCTACAAATTACATCTAATGACTGAGACCACTCCCTAAATTTGTTTTAATGAACGTAATAAATACACATTCAATAGAAATTATATTTTAGAAGTACGAGCATTGACATTAATACAAACTCTAAACACTGGTTATGCAACTGTACAACAAATAACCACAAAACTACTGAAAATTTTACTTGGGTATTCGTTATCAAGTAAGGCTCCTTTGTATGTCATCACAAGATACTTTTATATTGACTTGTTATGGAGCATTTTATATAAAAGTAGGAATATTCTGTGACTGGCAGGGATAATAAATAAATAAATGTATAAGTTATAATTTAAAGGTTATCTCACATGCTTAGCTTACATTGGATCTTTCTGCTTACCAGGCCAATTTTTTAATTGCAAATCAAAACTGACTTCCACATTTGCATGTCATATGATATAATATCTAAGAAACCGCAAGTTATTAAAATAAATCAACCAACCTGGCTGTTGCCTAACGATAGAAATATGTGTCCAAGGAGAACTAATGAACACGATGTCAGTCGATTCAAATCTTCTGCGTTCGCCATTTTGAGTGTTTCCCTGAGGTAGCGTCTGCAGAAAAACATAGCTGATAACTTCAAACACATTTAAGGGAGATAATGTAAAAAAAACAGAACTTTAAAAACCATGCTATTCTAACCACAATTTGTTTTGTTAAGTTGTTTTGTAAATAAACATTTAGGGATTTATATTTAATTTCTTAATATCGATGTAGAATAACGATAGAAAAAAACAAAGTCCATAATCATCAAATGCTTTAGATCTGCTTTGCCATCTGGGTGCTCGGCAATAGGATAAATTTAGTTTATTTGTGAAAACATTGCTGACCTGTGACATAACCATTTCAGTACGACAGGCCGGATTACCGTGACACTACAGTATGACAGGCCGGTTCTTCAGCATTGATGATCTCTGCTATTCAAATCGGTTTTACTCACAATTATCCACTGTGTGGAGGCACATGTTACTTAGTGTCTTTAAGGCCGATGCCTTTCAACAGTTGTATTCGTGGATTATCGCTCAGTACATTTTTTTAATAGATTTTTGCGATTTTTATATAACTCTACAAAAATCTTCAACAGCAGTAATGGTGGACGATGCTAGTTATGACACCCATGATAATATACCATGTAACAGCTTACTTAGGCAGATTGTTTGATAGTTTTAGTGATGTATTTTGTCGGACATTGCTAGTGACGATCAGAATAACGATTTACACACATTACCCACAGAGGCAAATCTGAAACTAACAGCGGCAGTATATTCGATCATTACTTACGTAATTATCAGATTCTGGTTAGCACAACGACAAAATTGAAATGAGTCTTAACTTATTAGCTGAAATTTGTATTTGAAGTGAGGCAATCATTGTTCATATGAAGTCACTGGGAATGCAGTATTCAGTGATCAAAATCAAATCAAATCAAATCGTGACATTTATATTGCGCCGTTCCAACAATCGTTGCTCACGGCGCCTTACAGAATGTTCGGGAAAACAGGTAAGTCTTAAGGTTTGATTTAAAATCAAGTGTTTGTCATTGTTGTTGCAGTCAGCTTTTGCGGCAGCAAGTTCCATAGTGTTGGGGCTGCCACGCAAAAGGATCTATCACCCCAGCGACGCCTTGCACGTGGTACACATAGATGATTGTGTTCACTGGAGTGCAACAATCGAGTTGGCTGATGTCGGGTCACACATTTGGTGATATACTGTGGTGCACAGCCAGTCAGTGCTCGGTGCGTGAGTAGAAGTATCTTATACTCTACTCTAACTGCTATTGGCAGCCAGTGCAGCTTGATCAATAGAGGTGTGACATGACAGAACTTCCTGGCGCCGTCGACAAGGCGAGCCGCCCAGTTCTGTACTCTCTGCAACCGTTCTAGTTGTTTCACAGGCAGTCGGTGGAGTAATGCATTGGGAGCTGTAGTACTGAAATGGTTAATACGCACGTACGTTACCACCGACAAGACTTGTCCATGTACTAGCCGAGTTACCCGGCTTTGCCCGGTGAAAAAAGGCAGTCATATACATTCTCAAATAATTTGCACTGAAATCTAAAAGAAGTATTGCTGACATAATTACGAACACTGAAAATACACCAAACCTCAAATGCCCAATATTTGATTAGACACCCCAAACCCATCTCAAATGTTTCCAGCCTACCCGCATTAATAAATTGTAGCTGGTCACTGGCCTATTTGTTAGGACAACCTTTTGCCAGAAATCGCACGTGCTCACCCATGTAACTGACGTAACCAGCAACAGGCAGCTGGGTTACGCGGCTGGGATTCTGTAACGTTAATAACATAAAAACTAATACATTTGTCTGCATACACCCAGTGACACATTTGTACATGGAATAATTACCTGTACAATGATATAGAAAAACATTAAATTCCGTGGGGGGGTACTGATGAACAAAGGCTATCAGGGTCAGTGGGCAACTGTAGCCAACAGCAATGCCATGGATTATGCAAAATAAGCAGATAAAGGAACCTGGGTCTCAGGCTGAGATCAGCAGGGAATGCACTGGCTACCAGTGAACAAAGGCCAGAGGCAGAGCCTAATCAAGGCTGCAAGCCAGAATTCAAGGATATCAAGACCTTGAATTGGGAGTGATGTAATTCAAGGTTTTCAAGGTCCCGTACGGACCCCGCAAACATTAATAATTTAAAAACTATTCAAAATGTCTGCATACACCCAGTGACATATTTGTAGATGGCATAATTTTGTTTACGATGATATAAAAAAATAGTAAATTCACGGCTGGAACTCCACGTACAGCCTTTTGAAATATTGAACCCCCCAAGTTCTCCACCCCCGGACGAATTTCGAAAATGTCTTAATCTACGAACCACCTCAGTGGGCCCCCCTAGATAACATACAAAAAAATTTCAGCCCGATACATGCAAAACTGACGGAGATGTGGGTGCACACACAAACAGAGAACGAACTGTTTTATAATATGTGACCCATCTTAACGAAATGAGTCGGATGTTGGCAAAACTGATTTTCCGTAAATGCCGTTTATGTGAAACAATCGCGAATCCATCGATTTTGAGATTTCCCCTGAAAATTATTCTTTGGTATTCGTTTTATTGATTGCTATTCTAGCTACCCTCTAATTAACTCTGTTTTGTGTATTTTAAAGCAATTTTTGTAGAGCTGTACAAAGTGTTCCGCTCGCTTTCCTTAAAATAAAGCCGAAAATGCCAGTAATTGCGCATATTCGCAGCCGATAATTTTGGGACGCTCCTAACATATTGGATATCACCACGAAGCTTGACGTGTCATCTTCCCATATATGGGCATAAATATGCTAATAACTACATTCTGTGACCTCCAGAGAGCTTTGTAGACGCCCCCTGTTTTGGCCAGCTGTGTAAACAATTCGAATCACGTGGTAGCAACGGCAACTGCGTGACCCAGGCAGCTGATCTCATTGGTTCAGTTATGGGTCATTTACATAATCTGTAAACACCGTGTATTTCCACCGCATCAGTGCTGACCCAGATAGCGATTAGGAAGACGCGAAGAATGGCGTTTAACGTGGCGAAGCTGTTAAATTCGGATGGAAGTGATCGCGCACAGATTGACAGTTTATAACATTCTTACTGACCCACCTTTGTTACAGATACTAATGACAATTGTCTCTAAAAATGACGTATACATTGGTGTAATAGTGTTGCCCGTCTTCATTTTTCTTAACAATGTTATTACACAAGCAATTATTTTCTAACAAAGATCTTATTTTTCTATTAACAGAATATCATGAGAATGCCATTGTCAAAACTTCAGCCAGGTATGTCCATGCTAACTAAGGTATAACGGTGGTGCAGGTTTTTGCTTTTGTTAGCAATGGCGGTAATTACAGGTGCAATTAATGTTATTGCTAATTATTTCAAACAAAGATTTGTTTTCATAGTAATTGAATGTCACAAGAGTGCCATTATCTTCAAGTGTTCCAAATTTCAGCCAGATATGTCCATGCTAACTAAGGTATAATAGTGCAGGTTTTTGCTTTTCATAACAAGGGTGGTATTACATAGGCAATTAATTGTATTGTTAAATATTTCTAAAAAAGATTTTGTTTTCATATTAATAGGATATCACGAGAATGCCATTATCTGCGAGTTACCCAAATTTCAGCCAGATGTGCCCTTGCTAACCAAGGTATAATAGTAGTGCAGGTTTTCGCTTTTCTTCAATGGTGGTAGTTATTTAATATGCTATTTTTTCTAACAAAGATGTCGTATTCACATTAACAAAATGTCTTGAGAATGACATTATCTTTGAGTATTCCAACTTTTAGCAAGATCTATACAGGGTAACTAAGGTACATTTAATGAAACAAGGAAAATTTTGCATCAACTTTGACGGCCGTTTTTGGGGTTTGAAGGTTTTTACACCACATGTGTTTGTTAAGCCATAACTTAAGTTAGAATTAAGTTATCGTCTTACATGATAGATCACGTGAAAGCAGAGGTTCCGGTCTTTCCAACGCTACTAATAACTCAATATAAAAAATTTCCGACATGCGACTCATTTTGTTACGATGCATCACATATAGATAATTAAGCATCCATACAGCGTGCTTAACAAATATTTGAGATGCAAAAATATGTCAAATTTTGCGTTCCAATAAACGTCCAGGGGTGTACATCTATTTTATGGGGTTCCTTGGTACAGCCATCTCAGCAATTTGTGCATCTCATGTACGAGCAAAAGGATACCAGAACACTGTAAAGTCTGATAACTTAGGTGGGCCTTTTGAATTATTTCATCACTGATCTTTGAATGTAGTGTGACCTTGGTAGAAATTAAATTATAATGACGGATTCAACAGTGAAGGTTGGCACTGGAGATTGATGTCACACTGCTAAAAAGGGGGATGTACGCTAATTAGGACATGTACAGACACATGTACAGAATGAATACAGCATGTGTTCATGCCACCCATGTTCCCACAGCCGCACTTACTTTGCTTCATTGTATCGTGCCTGGAAGAATGACTGCAGACCTTTAACATAGAATGCGGAGGCTCGCAGACTGTGAGAACTGCAACACAGAAACGTTCGTCATCCTCACAAGCACAAGATACAACAGCGGAACTTCACTATTAATTAATAAGAGTCCCATTACAACTGTGTGTATTCAGACATCAAAAACAAAAAAATTCTCAGCTGTTGGAACATATTCAGACAAGTAAAATTATAGGTGTCTGAAAACATACTGTCACTATGTACTGTAAGTATTCAGACAGGTAAAATTATAGGTGTCTGAAAACAAACTGTCACTATGTACTATAAGTATTCAGACAGGTAACATTATAGATGTCTGAAAACATACTGTCACTATGTACTGTAAGTATTCAGACAAGTAAAATTATAGGTGTCTGAAAAACAAACTGTCACTGTGTACTGTAAGTATTCAGACAAGTAAAATTATAGGTGTCTGAAAACATACTGTCACTATGTACTGTAAGTATTCAGACAGGTAAAATTATAGGTGTCTGAAAACATACTGTCACTATGTACTGTAAGTATTCAGACAGGTAAAATTATAGGTGTCTGAAAACATACTGTCACTATGCACTGTAAGTATTCAGACAGGTAAAATTATAGGTGTCTGAAAACATACTGTCACTGTGTACTGTAAGTATTCAGACAAGTAAAATTATAGTTGTCTAAAAAACAAACTGTCACTATGTACTGTAAGTATTCAGACAGGTAAAATTATAGGTGTCTGAAAACATACTGTCACTATGTACTGTAAGTATTCAGACAAGTAAAATTATAGTTGTCTAAAAAACAAACTGTCACTATGTACTGTAAGTATTCAGACAGGTAAAATTATAGGTGTCTGAAAACATACTGTCACTATGTACTGTAAGTATTCAGACAAGTAAAATTATAGGTGTCTGAAAACAAACTGTCACTATGTACTGTAAGTATTCAGACAGGTAAAATTATAGGTGTCTGAAAACATACTGTCACTGTGTACTGTAATGGGCTCAGTCACAGGCCTGGCATTGGGTTGTAGAGTCCACATTTCTTTTATTTAAATATTACAGTGTGCCAAAAAGGCTTATACACTGGTTACCCATAATAAACAAACGTCATCCATTTGGCCTTTTTCATATCTATATTTGTCTCCGTGTTGTTGCTTGCATAAATGATGGTGTGCACATCTGGCACAGCCGATTTGCATACTGGACTTTGTGCAAGACAACAGCACACGGAGGCCTCCCATTAGAGGAGGCTAATTTATGCAAGGACGTGTTAATTACTCCCGTGGGGAGAATCAAATCAACCAATCAGCGCGCACTGGCGCGCGTCCCTCGGGAGAATCCTAAGCTGATCCCGCACTCCGTTTGCGAAAGCATAAAGGGGCAGACGTTTGTCTAATTTGACCCACCCGCCTCCCTACTTTTCGTCCAGGAATGTTTGATGTATAGTCATGATTTGTGCATCGTTATTGGAAAGGGGTTGCTGGTCTCGATGCTTTCCCCACATTTATAATTGATTGTGAGCATAGGGTTTGCACCGGATGTGTTCACGGGGTTTTATTGCATGAGATGTTGCATGCCTTTTTCCACTTTCGATTTAGGAATAGTATGGAATTGTATATATCGGGGCGAAATACCCCCACATTTGGTATTAGTATAATTTTAGATTTAGTGTTTTTGGCAGCAGATAGCGTGGTATTCAGAAAGGCACTTTTTAGTTAATCATGTAGGCTTAGTTAATCATGTTGGCTTTAAAATTAACTCTACACATAACAAGCTCTGCTGTGATTACATGTCATTCCTTTCAATTGTTCTAGGAATACCGCTGCTGTTTTATATGTTGAAATGTGGGCTCTAACAGCCTGATGTTCAGGAGACTAGTATGGGCTCAGTCACAGGCCTGGCATTGGGTTGTAGAGTCCACATTTCTTTTATTTAAATATTACAGTGTGCCAAAAAGGCTTATACACTGGTTACCCATAATAAACAAACGTCATCCATTTGGCCTTTTTCATATCTATATTTGTCTCCGTGTTGTTGCTTGCATAAAACATACTGTCACTATGTACTGTAAGTATTCAGACAAGTAAAATTATAGTTGTCTAAAAAACAAACTGTCACTATGTACTGTAAGTATTCTGACAGGTAAAATTATAGGTGTCTGAAAACATACTGTCACTATGTACTGTAAGTATTCAGACAGGTAAAATTATAGGTGTCTGAAAACATACTGTCACTGTGTACTGTAAGTATTCAGACAAGTAAAATTATAGTTGTCTAAAAAACAAACTGTCACTATGTACTGTAAGTATTCAGACAGGTAAAATTATAGGTGTCTGAAAACATACTGTCACTATATACTGTAAGTATTCAGACAAGTAAAATTATAGTTGTCTAAAAAACAAACTGTCACTATGTACTGTAAGTATTCAGACAGGTCAAATTATAGGTGTCTGAAAACATACTGTCACTATGTACTGTAAGTATTCAGACAAGTAAAATTATAGGTGTCTGAAAACATACTGTCACTATGTACTGTAAGTATTCAGACAGGTAAAATTATAGGTGTCTGAAAACATACTGTCACTATGTACTATAAGTATTCAGACAAGTAATATTATAGGTGTCTGAAAAGATACTGTCACTGTGTACTGTAAGTATTCAGACAGGTAAAATTATAGGTGTCTAAAAAACAAACTGTCACTATGTACTGTAAGTATTCAGACAGGTAAAATTATAGGTGTCTGAAAACATACTGTCACTATGTACTATAAGTATTCAGACAAGTAAAATTATAGGTGTCTGAATAACAAACTGTCACTATGTACTGTAAGTATTCAGACAGGTAAAATTATAGGTGTCTGAAAACATACTGTCACTGTGTACTGTAAGTATTCAGACAAGTAAAATTATAGGTGTCTGAAAAGATACTGTCACTGTGTACTGTAAGTATTCAGACAGGTAAAATTATAGGTGTCTGAAAACATACTGTCACTATGTACTATAAGTATTCAGACAAGTAAAATTATAGGTGTCTGAAAACATACTGTCACAATGTACTGTAAGTATTCAGACAAGTAACATTATAGGTGTCTGAAAACAAACTGTCACTATGTACTGTAAGTATTCAGACAGGTAACATTATAGGTGTCTGAAAACATACTGTCACTATGTACTGTAAGTATTCAGACAAGTAAAATTATAGGTGTATGAAAACATACTGTCACTATGTACTGTAAGTATTCAGACAGGTAAAATTATAGGTGTCTAAAAAACAAACTGTCACTATGTACTGTAAGTATTCAGACAGGTAAAATTATAGGTGTCTGAAAACATACTGTCACTATGTACTGTAAGTATTCAGACAAGTAAAATTATAGGTGTCTGAAAACATACTGTCACTATGTACTGTAAGTATTCAGACAGGTAAAATTATAGGTGTCTGAAAAACAAACTGTCACTATGTACTGTAAGTATTCAGACAGGTAAAATTATAGGTGTCTGAAAGCATACTGTCACTATGTACTGTAAGTATTCAGACAGGTAAAATTATAGGTGTCTGAAAACATACTGTCACTATGTACTATAAGTATTCAGACAAGTAAAATTATAGGTGTCTGAAAACATACTGTCACTATGTACTATAAGTATTCAGACAAGTAAAATTATAGGTGTCTGAAAAGATACTGTCACTGTGTACTGTAAATATTCAGACAGGTAAAATTATAGGTGTCTGAAAAGATACTGTCACTATGTGCTGTAAGTATTCAGACAAGTAAAATTATAGGTGTCTGAAAAGATACTGTCACTATGTACTGTAAGTATTCAGACAAGTAAAATTATAGGTGTCTGAAAAACAAACTGTCACTATGTACTGTAAGTATTCAGACAGGTAAAATTATAGGTGTCTGAAAACATACTGTCACTGTGTACTGTAAGTATTCAGACAGGTGAAATTATAGGTGTCTGAAAACATACTGTCACTATGTACTATAAGTATTCAGACAAGTAAAATTATAGGTGTCTGAAAAACAAACTGTCACTGTGTACTGTAAGTATTCAGACAAGTAAAATTATAGGTGTCTGAAAACATACTGTCACTGTGTACTGTAAGTATTCAGACAGGTAAAATTATAGGTGTCTAAAAAACAAACTGTCACTATGTACTGTAAGTATTCAGACAGGTAAAATTATAGGTGTCTGAAAAGATACTGTCACTGTGTACTGTAAGTATTCAGACAGGTAAAATTATAGGTGTCTGAAAAGATACTGTCACTATGTACTATAAGTATTCAGAGAAGTAAAATTATAGGTGTCTGAAAAGATACTGTCACTGTGTACTGTAAGTATTCAGACAGGTAAAATTATAGGTGTCTGAAAACATACTGCCACTATGTGCTGTAAGTATTCAGACAAGTAAAATTATAGGTGTCTGAAAAGATACTGTCACTATGTACTGTAAGTATTCAGACAAGTAAAATTATAGGTGTCTGAAAACATACTGTCACTGTGTACTGTAAGTATTCAGACAGGTAAAATTATAGGTGTCTAAAAAACAAACTGTCACTATGTACTGTAAGTATTCAGACAGGTAAAATTATAGGTGTCTGAAAACATACTGTCACTGTGTACTGTAAGTATTCAGACAGGTAAAATTATAGGTGTCTGAAAACATACTGTCACTATGTACTATAAGTATTCAGACAAGTAAAATTATAGGTGTCTGAAAAACAAACTGTCACTGTGTACTGTAAGTATTCAGACAAGTAAAATTATAGGTGTCTGAAAAATACTGTCACTGTGTACTGTAAGTATTCACTGTCAGTACAGACAAGTAAAATTATAGGTGTCTGAAAAGATACTGTCACTATGTACTGTAAGTATTCAGACAAGTAAAATTATAGGTGTCTGAAAACATACTGTCACTGTGTACTGTAAGTATTCAGACAGGTAAAATTATAGGTGTCTGAAAACATACTGTCACTATGTACTATAAGTATTCAGACAAGTAAAATTATAGGTGTCTGAAAAACAAACTGTCACTGTGTACTGTAAGTATTCAGACAAGTAAAATTATAGGTGTCTGAAAACATACTGTCACTGTGTACTGTAAGTATTCAGAGAGGTAAAATTATAGGTGTCTGAAAACATACTGTCACTATGTACTATAAGTATTCAGACAAGTAAAATTATAGGTGTCTGAAAAACAAACTGTCACTGTGTACTGTAAGTATTCAGACAAGTAAAATTATAGGTGTCTGAAAACATACTGTCACTATGTACTGTAAGTATTCAGACAAGTAAAATTATAGGTGTCTGAAAACATACTGTCACTGTGTACTGTAAGTATTCAGACAAGTAAAATTATAGGTGTCTGAAAAGATACTGTCACTATGTACTATAAGTATTCAGACAAGTAAAATTATAGGTGTCTGAAAAACATACTGTCACTATGTACTGTAAGTATTCAGACAAGTAAAATTATAGGTGTCTGAAAACATACTGTCACTGTGTACTGTAAGTATTCAGAGAAGTAAAATTATAGGTGTCTGAAAAGATACTGTCACTATGTACTGTAAGTATTCAGACAGGTAAAATTATAGGTGTCTGACAAACAAACTGTCACTATGTGCTGTAAGTATTCAGACAAGTAAAATTGTAGGTGTCTGACAAACAAACTGTCACTATGTGCTGTAAGTATTCAGACAAGTAAAATTATAGGTGTCTGAAAACATACTGTCACTGTGTACTGTAAGTATTCAGACAAGTAAAATTATAGGTGTGTACAAAAACATAGTCATGGTATATTCTGCTACAAAAATAATTAAAAGAATTGACTGATCAATAGATTGATTTTCTTGCAAGTGTGAATAATCCTCATCTTGTAATAAAATAGAGCCGCATCACTCTGCAACTATTTTGCAGAATTTTGATCTTTCTGGTCGGAAATAACTTAATAGTTTGTTTGATTTCACCAAAACTATAAAATGTTGTGCAAATGAGCAAGCACATTATAGTCACATAGTGGACACTGGATGTTTATTTTCCAAAATGAGCCTGATTCGAACAGGAAGAAAGCTGAATATCTAGATGCAGTGTCTATTTGACTTTTTTTAATGGTGACAAAACAGTAAAAAATGGGCCCAGTGGCCCTGAAGTCCTTTGGACTAATACGTCTATATGTGACCCCGGCTGACCAAATGAGTGATAAGTCGGAAAAATTGTAACATTGTTTTCTTACATCCTTGTAAAGGTTTGGTAGGGTGCTTTACACGGTTTCAAAAATTATGACTACTACAAAGTGACGAAATTATGGAGCACTGAACATGGTAGGGGTCAAAAAGTGAAAATGAAGAAAACGGCTGTTGAAGTTTTATATTATATATGTAAATGGATTGCATGGAAATATTACATACACAACATTCAAATGTGGCACACAGTATGTAATATGTATGTTATGTTGCAATGATACACTGGAAGTACAAATGTGCTGCTACAAAGACTTATCAAGTTATGCCAGATGATGTCTTTATGTGTAAAACTAAGAGGACAGATTATTTGAGAGCAAAAGGTAGACTCACTGTTTGACACAGTTTAAAACCTACACGCAACTGTCCAGTTTAACAGGGGTCTAGTGACATAATGCTGTCTGTTGACACAAGCTACTGCCAGTGACCTATTACCGATTAGTCACAGTTTCCATCAAACAATAGCAGGCAGAGAATCTTAGCTCCACAGCTGGGTGTAATACACAACAAGTGATAAATATATGATACACTTGAAATACAAATGTGCTGCTACAAAAAAGTATAAAGTTATGCCAGATTATGTCTTTATGTATAAAATTAAGAGGACAGATTATTTGAGAGCAAAAGGTAGTCTAAAGAAAATAAAAAATGGGTCAGCTGGACGGTGATAGACAGTTTGAACTTGAAGCCTTTGTCAAACTTTTGTCTCGACTTCACCGAAGGCGGTGTCCTGCTGTCAGAACTTCGAAGGTGTTACTCACCTAACTTACAGGTCTTTGTCAGTAAGAATAATGGGATGATAATTGACACCAAAGTTGTGTCCCATAGAAGTCATTTTGTGGGATATATTAGCATTAGTCGTGCCAATTCAAAAATTAGTGCTATATAACAGTAGTTTGTCAAAATGTAAACAAACTCAAAGACAGTTGCAGCTTAGCATTAGCCTGTTCTGAAATATTTTAATGAAATAATTATATATTTCACATAAATATATAGGGAGCTAATGGAGAGGTCCATCATAATCCATAGCACTACACAATATAGTATCTGAAAGTCACACTTCATATATTGAGTGATCTCATAGTGTCTTTCTGGACTGTCGCAATGTCCAATAGTTTCCTATCACAACCCTTGTGTACAATATACCAAAGCTATATATTTCCAACACCACAACATATGTATTATCATTGGATAGGTAATTGAATAATCTTTCAGATGAACGCAACTTGTAGCAGCAGAAAATGAAGCATACAAAAGTTACACCGCAAACAATGATATGCATTCTCAAAATGTGATTCATTCAAAAATTAGTGCTATATAATAGCAGTTTGTCAAATTGTAAACAAATTCAAAGACAGTTGCAGCTTACTGTGCACCAAGCAGTAGCAGAGCAGTTTTATAATAATAATAATCCACAAGTTAAGTGGCAGTGATCTTCCTTTTGTCATTCATGTGATGTTTATTGTGAGCAGGGCAGACAAATGGTTATCATACGTAGACAGGTACAGAAAGAAACTGAAATTTTCTATAAAAAGAACACGTTTGCCTATCAATGGCATGTATTTCCTATTGTTGCTGTTTCTGCCGGGCAGAAACAGTTTCTGCCCGGCATAAATCAAACAACCCTGTAGGTAATTATTAATCAAATGTTTTTTGGTGAATCATAGTTACAGATCATTAAGGGTTATGATGGAAGTAAAATGTTTACATGTTTAGTGTTCACTGAAAAAAACAGCTCCACAGACCTAATTATAGTTATTGTTAAGATGTTTAACCTAGTTCCATTATCTGACATTGTGCCAACAGATTGGTGTATTGGGATCATTAAGCCTATATAATTATTATATAAACATAGCAGCAGACACTGGGACAGTGTGACTGCTGCCTGGCTAAATGGATGCAATGGTGGTTTGAAGTTAGTTCTTCTGCCAACTATCCTTTTCACACAAGCCTATAGGTTTAGTAGCTGCCAGCACACTACCGAGCCTAAACTACCATGCAGGTGTGAAAAACGTGCTGATGTATTTGAACTTGATCCACTAATTAACTGTCCACCAAGCAGTAGCAGAGCAGTTTTATAATAATAATAATCCACAAGTTAAGTGGCAGTGATCTTCCTTTTATCATTCATGTGATGTTTATTGTGAGCAGGGCAGACAAATGGTTATCATACGTAGACAGGTATACAGAAACTAAAATTTTCTATAAAAAGAACCACATACCTAAACAAAGCGAATGTAATAGGTAAAGAACAGGCAGTGTTCAGATAGGGGTACTGATTGAATTGTATTTGTCTTGACACAAAAGGCTTTATTGTGCCTTAACTATGTCAACTCTTCTAATGGTTGACGTTTGGTTGTTTCAGGTGTCAACTATATTGTGAATCTGTAATTATTAGTCTATATTGATACAATTGATTTACACAGTACCATGTCTACACAAGGCATGGCAAGCGTAAACAGAACAGTAGAATGCATTTGATATAAATAAAGTGTAGGATATTTCACTCTACAGTTGTCCAGAGTATTAATTTTCTATGTTTGTCACCTACAGGTGACAGAATATTAATTTTCTATGTTTTTCACCTACAGGTTTCTACAGACAATACATCTTTAACCAATAGACACCACAGTCACACCATTTTATAATAATTAAATGAACATCAAAATAAACACAACTTGCAATTATAGAAAATCAATAGTTTTGAAGATACAGTTTAAAAGTGTTAGGCAACTGTTCAGTCTAACAGGGGTCAAATGTGTCTACTCTGCCTGGGCGCTGTGACCAATTAAAGATTAGTCAAGATCTCAATGGAGTGGGCTGTAGAGATTAGTCACAGCTGTTGACTTTGTGGCACAAATAACAACATCTACTGTTGGGGGTGGTCTCAAGGGCCCTTCTCAAAACCACATCACTAGATAATGTAAAACTTTTGCACTTTGGGGGCCCCTTAGAATGATTCAATCAAATACAGATTTCTTGTATATAGTGGCAGCACCCTAAGATACATCTATGCAAAATTAGAAAAAAAGTTGCTGAACAGTTTTTAAAAAAAATAGGCAAAATGTTACATTTTCACCAGTTTTGGGGTCCTTGGAGGCCCTAGGGAGCCCTTAAAATGATTAAATCAAATACAGATTTCTCGTGCATAGTGGCAGTGCCCTAAGATATGTCTATGCTAGCTTAGAGAAAAAGTTGCTGAACGGTTTCTGAGATACGGCAGCTAACGGTGGACAGCGGACGACGGACGCAGAGTGATGGCAATAGTCCCTTGGACCTTCGGCCAAAGAACTAAAAAAATATATTTCCAGCGCTTCTCTGCCCTTAAAAAGAATTGAGATTTCTCACCATGTGCTCAGTTTGTCCGGGTCTACTCGCTCAAGTAATGAGACTAGGTCTGACTGTCTGTTGGTGCGTAGGTAGACAATCGCCAGATTGAGGTTGATAAAGGTCCACAGGTCTGGCTGCGTCGTTGTCTGTTATAAACATCAAAAAATAGTTACAAACATCATAAAATAGTAAAGACAGAGTTCTAACTTACGACAAATTTTATGCAAGTTGTTAGAAGAAACTGCAGATGTCCATATTACATACTTTTATACATTAATAATTAGTGTAATTGACTAATCAAGACACCCGTTACCCAGTCATATTGAATCGAGGCCGTAGTGCATAAATTTAATTTAAAGGGTATTTGTGCTATGAATCGTCCTTAGAGTACAAGGACAACCTACATCCTGCCAGTCTGTCTACCCGTACATCAAACAAGGTCCACTCCAATCACTGTTCACTGTAGCCTTTCTATGAAGAAGATCCTGCCTTAATATGACAGTTCATTCAGTGCCAGGGTGTGCGGTATGGTTATAAGTGAATTGTACCCCTTGTAGAACTCTGTCAGTGTCTGTCAAAGACCAGACACGAAAAGGTTGTAAGTAAATTGTACCCCCTATAGAACTCTGTCACTGTCCGTCAAAGACCAGACACGGAGTGGTTATAAATGAATTGTATCCCCTGTAGAAATCTGTCAGTGTCCGCCAAAGACCAGACACGGAGTGTTTGTAAATAAATTGTACCCCCTACAGAACTCTGTCAGTGTCCGTCAAAAACCAGACATGAAGTGGTTGTAAATGAATTGTACCCCCTGCAGAACTCTGACAGTGTCCATCAAAAACCAGACACGAAGTGGTTGTAAATGAATTGTACCCCTTGTAGAACTCTGTCAGTGTCTGTTGAATTTACAATAAATTAAATGACAGGGAGTGACATTGGATGTCTGAGATAAACTCACTCTACCAATCGTCATATGCTGCCTTAAAGGAGACTTACTGCAACCGCTGTGCTGAACTGGGCCTCTGCTGCTTCCATACAGTTCATTGACATTGCATACAGACCCTAAAACAACACATACAAATTCATCGACCTTGCATACAGATCCTAAATCCACATTTATTAGACATACCAGAACATAAACCATGCCACTAATAACAATCCTTAAAAATTAACATGACTTTTATAAATAATTGCAGGCTGCGAAATAAGGCCGGTCCGATCGTCCCGGACGAGTAGTTTCAGTGATCGGACTAGTCCTTATTTAGTGGAGCAGTCCCATAGGACTAGCTGTTATTATGTGAATTAATTTACGCTATGTATACGCTAGTTGGGTGTTGTGATGGAATAAAACAAAATAAGACAGTAAGGTAGCATTTTATCACAGGCAGCTAAATATTCCGTACGACCGTCAGATGGGAAATTTGCTGAACGCAGTGAATGTAAATGGCGGCTGTTTACATCCGGTTAGCGTAGGATAGGTAGCGCCACCTGGCGATCATGAGTGATGAGCGACATGGACTAACATACATGCGCGGGTTACAGACATCGTTACGTGCTATCCCGTCGTGATGGTAGTTGCGTTATTCCTGCATCGGGTGATTATTTTAGCAAGTTACCAAACGCCAGCAATGTTACTGATTGTTTAGTCGGCTTCGGGAAAGAAAACGCTAATGAAAAGTATAGGGCAAATGATGCAACTTAGTTCGACAATGTCGGTCCTTTGTTGCCGTCAGGCTTCAAATTCTGCTGGCATCACCTTGTCCACGAGTCCTGTTTGCTGCCCCTGATTAAACTAGTCATTTCTTCTGATAACTTTGCAATTGGATCTACGAAATCACATGTATTTGTTTCTATTAATGACACATTTAGTTGAACATTTAATTGAAATGGGAAACGGCTTGTTTTCTTTATGAAATAAAGCCACTTTTACTATGTGTCACACATATATGACCAACGATAGAAATAAGCCAGAATATTTATTTTTCTGCCGGACAAGTAAGTTTTTAAATCTACTTGTCCACCAAAATTTTAACTTGTCTGAGTGGTTGTCAAGGGGATTCGAAGCTTCGGAAAAAAACATAAAAAAGTATGTCTTATTTTTATGACAACAACACAATGTTCCTGCTGTTTCGTTGCATGTACACCTGAGTGACTTGTGATCAAAGACACAATTTGATTTAATCTGCAAATTTTGAAATTGCTAAATTATATTTGCAACTATCTGTTTCGGTCCATTATCATTACTATATATATATATTCATCACGAATATTAAAACTAGACACTTTACATGATGTATACCAATATTTTAGGGATGCTGATATGAACGCTTTTATTAATAACAAATAATTATTATGATGATAGGAATGAGACAATTGTTATCCTTGCTATTTGTTATAATGTTGCAAAAACTGTTTTTGTTTAGTATGGTATATACATAAATAACATAACACTGCTGTATAATTTTGGCATCAGTTTGTCATTGAAGATGGCACTCAACTATCAGGAACACGACCAATGCAAAGCCAGGAAATGTCACAAAAATCATAATAATCTATAATATAATCTGATATTACTTTGTTCAATCTCTATGAACTTCAATATTAACAAAGCTCTGTATTTTACAAATGAAGATAATATTCAATTGATCACGAGCAAACAAACGCATATTTTTACTAAATTTTATATTACCATTTCAATTATATACAAACAGTTTTAACGGTGCCCGAATCACGTCTACCGGGCGGAATATAATTTATAGATTTAGTTACGACGTAACGTCGCAGCCGCACGCAGACCGACGTAGTTGGCGGAAGCCGACATCAACGGCGGTTGGCACCCTGCCGCGCGTCTTGCATAAAATTGGGCTTCGAAAACTCGCAATTTATGGTTACAATAAATATTACACAGACACAACAATTCTGAAATTTCATTAATATTCCGTTTATCAACCATCACCATAGATTTACCGGAGAGCCAGTTACAAGTTTTGAACTTTTTATCGATTTGGGACTGGATCGGCTAATGACGTTCGATGACTTGGAAGACTGCCGAGTCCGTGTGGGTTAGGTGTAATAATGGTTAAAACTATATAATTATTCAAATAACAGGTAGCGATACAAAGTCTATTATTTCCAAAGTTCGTCAAATGTGATCCGTGGGTGGAAGCAAGTTGTACGTCGGCCAAACTGAACGATTTACGATTTTATGAAATACAGCCTCGATCAACGATGGCTGATGCAGAGTCTGTTCTACGCGTGTGACAGAGCTAGGTCGGTGCGCTCAGCGGATGACCCTGTTAACGCAGGCACTAAACTTGGTCGAACGCTGAAGTACAACACATTGGCGGCGGAACGACAAGACGCCGTCACACTAACAAGATTGCAACGTGTGCGATTGCTAGCGAACTTCATTTACATTTGAATTTCCACAAATAAAAAGTTTGCAATGTTGCATGCGTCACTATTTACTGTAAATTTTCACTTGTCCACCGAATAACCATGTAGAGTCATTTTACTTGTCCGGGCCAAAAATCACTTGTCCCGGACAAACGGACAAGTGCTATTTCGAACGCTGATGACACAACAATATGATTGATGGTACCTGGCACGTTTATTTTTAAGGACTACTAAAATAATATGACTAGTTGTTTCTGAGTCAGCTAGTCCGACGGACTACCTGTCAACTAAATCCACCGTGCACCCTGTAATTGACTAAATTGAGCTGATTACTTCATAGTATGCAGGAACATATCATTGTGACCATGTAACACATGAAAAAGAAAATTATTATTTGTGGAAGCATACGTACCAAGTATGTCTATATTGATTATAGTGCCATACCATTTGATATAATATAATTTATGAAAAAAGATCAAACTTTCTTTCCATCAAATTGCTAAATAAGCAATACGTAAAAAACTGACGGTCCGTCACTCTAAGATTTGTGTTTAACAATTCTGGTTTGGATGCCAGAGGATTTAGACACCATAGAAGTTTTATTACTATAAGTATGTATAATAAGCATTTTATCATAATGTAAGCATGACTTAATAAATGGTAACGTGACACAGACCCAAGTACATGTATGAAGTGGGTGGTTATGCTGTGGCGAAACGTAGAAGAATACAACTTGCCAGTAATGTGTGTAGTTGCGGCCCGTGTGTCTGAAACAGCCGTGGATGAGCCTCACACAGGTGACACGCCTGGAATATCTGAAATACACCAAATACTCATGTGTACAAAAGTGAAGGTAGGTTCTTATATAGTGCAGTAATCAGTTCTTGAGACTGCCCAAAGCACTTTGCACTTTACTCCGTAGCAGACCTGTTTAATCGAACACCATCTTGACTTCTCTGAAATGCATTCAGCCATACTGCAATTAATGCGTGAAGACTATTTCATACAGAAATATCCACCACTGTCTACAGCCAGGTACTCATTTATACAGTAGCAGCGTAAAGTGAATGAACTTGACACGGCAGCACAGGATTTGAACTTGGGTTCTCTCGATTGACAGTCCAAAGCTCTAGACACCGTGCGCCATGATAAACATGCATGCATGTGACACACATGTCAATCAGGTTTCAAATATAAAACCTTGAAACGTTTCTCTGACAGAAGGAAAAATGTATCTACGTTTTTGTATGTCTATACAAATAGGTGTAGTTTTGGGGAGTAAAAAGTAGTGGCAATCAAATGTTATTAAAGGCATGTAATCATATAAATTATACCATATGTGTGTGTGATGCATTAACATGTGAATTAATGTATTTATATCTTGCTGACACACACATGTTTCAGGTGACCATTTATAATACGGTATGCATTGTTAGATTGTACTTCAGCTAGATATGCATGTGCTTTGGAATTTTGTAAAAGAAGACAAACTGAAATAATAATTTAAAACCACCAATATTAGGAGAAATGAAAGATTCAGTTGGATATTTATTCAGGTTACCAAAACATTTAAAAACTGTACAGAAATTTTTGTTTCCTTGCGCAGCTATTTTGCAACTATTGTCGATTGATTTCAATACTCACAATTTTGTTATGCCAAATTCTTACTCTGATGGAATTTCCATGGAACTGAGTGAGTGAAAACAGTGCCCCATCAAACATGTGTTGCGATAGTAGAGAGAGACTCACCTCCTGTATTGCAAGTGTCTTGTTGCCCATGATGAGACGACACAGAATGATGTGTTCCAGCAACATCATTTGAAACGTCGACAACAATGGGTGGGCATCCAGCACTGCAACACACGACTCACATCACAAGGTGTTTTTACTGCAGAGGAAACAGCACACAATTTACACTGCAAACTGTATCTACTACAGAGAAAGCAACACACATGACTCACACCACAAACTATATGTACTGCAGAGAAAACAATACATGATTCACATCACACACTGTATGTACTGCAGAGAAAACAATACATGATTCACACCACAGACTGTATGTGTTGCAGAGATAACAATACATGATTCACACCATAGACTGTATGTATTGCAGAGAAAACAATACACAATTCACACCACTGACTGTATGTGTTGCAGAGAAAACAATACACGATTCACACCACAAACTGTACGTGTTGCAGAGAAAACAATACACGATTCACACCACAAACTGTACGTGTTGCAGAGAAAACAATACATGATTCACACCACAAACTGTATGTGTTGCAGAGAAAACAATACACGATTCACACCACAAACTTTATGTGTTGCAGTGAAAAGAATACACGATTCAAACCACAAACTGTATGTGTTGCAGAGAAAAGAATACACGATTCAAACCACAAACTGTATGTGTTGCAGAGAAAAGAATACACGATTCACACCACAAACTGTACGTGTTGCAGAGAAAACAATACATGATTCACACCACAAACTGTATGTGTTGCAGAGAAAACAATACACAATTCACACCACAAACTTTATGTGTTGCAGTGAAAAGAATACACGATTCAAACCACAAACTGTATGTGTTGCAGAGAAAAGAATACACGATTCAAACCACAAACTGTATGTGTTGCAGAGAAAAGAATACACGATTCACACCACAAACTGTATGTATTGCAGAGAAAAGAATACACGATTCACACCACAAACTGTATGTGTTGCAAAGAAAAGAATACACGATTCACACCACAAACTGTATGTGTTGCAGAGAAAAGAATACACGATTCACACCACAAACTGTATGTATTGCAGAGAAAACAATACACGATTCACACCACAAACTGTATGTGTTGCAGAGAAAAGAATACACGATTCACACCACAAACTGTATGTGTAGCAGAGAAAAAAATACACGATTCACACCACAAACTGTATGTGTTGCAGAGAAAAGAATACACGATTCACACCACAAACTGTATGTGTTGCAGAGAAAAGAATACATGAGTCACACCACAAACTGTATGTGTTGCAGAGAAAAGAATACATGATTCACACCACAAACTGTATGTGTTGCAGAGAAAAGAATACATGATTCACACCACAAACTGTATGTGTTGCAGAGAAAACAATGCATGATTCACATCACAAACTGTATGTATTGCAGAGAAAACAATACATGATTCACACCCCAAACTGTCTGTACTGCAGAGAAAACAACATGCATCTGACAGGCACCACAAACCCTACTTGTTACAGGCAACACACCTCTGACTGATATCACAAACTATGCAATGGTGAAACTATGCAAAAAAAAATTTTCTACTTACAAAATTAATGACAATACAACTATTAACAAATGTAAACCAAAGGTTTGCACGAAAATCGACTCATTTTCAATGTAAATATCTCCTCAAAACTCTTGTGTGATTACATAGGTGCCTTAATAAACACAAAATCAAAATGCTATTTTGGGAAAATTTACACCACATTAAAGGGAATCCAACTGATTAGTTTATAAAGATATAACTTGACTGATCTGTGTACAGATCACAAAACAAATGTAGCTGGTTTTTCAAGATCACACTCTGTTTTTTTCACTTCTGCAGAGCAGTCATGTAACATTGCAGCGAACCTGTTATGGAAGATACTCACTTTTAAGTTTCTCGATCTGCATGAGGGCCTTGTCTGTATACTTCTGAGCCTTGTCCATGTAGCCAGCCTGCATTGAGTGCATCACAGTGACCTACAAACATATACTGGCCGATGTACACATGTCAACCTATGACGACCTCACAACATGGATATTTTCCCATAGACTGTAGTGACAAAGCTTGGTAAAATACAGGCTCAAAGGCGCTACTGAATGTATAGGCAAGTCTGACTTGAACAAGAATCAAGAACATTTTCTCAAACTGATAGATTTAATAAGTAACCATTGTTTTAGTAAGGTCTTCGATATCTTTTCCTTTGAACCCTATAGTCTTCAGTCAGTTTTTAATTGGTAAGAGTTCCAATAAACATTTCACTGCTTAAACAATGGTTGATTCAAAGTAAACATCTAGGTTTCAGGGCAGTGAGAGAATCATCAATATTCTTGAAAACATTACAGCGTTCATGATGTGCTAATAATTAGTTCTCTAACAATTCTTAGATTAGTTAACCATTTCAGTACTACAGCCCTGCCCAGCTGTGACCACTGAATACTGCATTCCCAGTGAATATGCAAGACATGGACTACCTCACTTCCAAGTCAAGACCTGAGCAAGAAAAATGCATTTTATGAATAGGAAAGTTATATATTTTCAGAAAATAAGATCAGTGAAAAATAAAATGAGCCATTTCATTTTACATTCCGGCGTCATGGTAATCAGCAATCCAAGACGGCCACCAAAATTTCAACGTTTTTGCAATTGCTGAACACAGTTGTATCCTAACTTCGCCAACATCGTCATTGTGTCGATCCTCAACATCCGACAAAGATTCTTCGCTAAAACTACCAAATAATCTGTCCAAAAGATATGGTGGTAAATCGCTAGTTGAAGTAATGCTGTCCGCCATTGTGGCCACTGCAGATTTTGATAATTCATCATTAAAAACCACGCAAATCTCCGTAAACGATTACTGAGCGATAATAAACAATGACTGCTGCTGAAGAGCTAATTTATTCGCAATGTGGATAATTATCAGAGTAAAAACAACTTGAATAGCAGACATTGTCAATGCCGGCCTGTCGTACCAAAATGGTTAACATTTGGTGACACTGTTGTTTAAAAAGAATTATGCTAACTTGCAGCTGTTTAGTTAATCACTAACTGAATAGGTAGACACAGATAACTCTGTTGTTATAGTACGCACCAGATAGACAAGCACACACATGTGTTCCTTTGGTAGCCACTGGAAGAGATCGGCAGAACTGTAGCTGTGAACTGGATCTGTCAACAGAATACATGCTCAATCAACTATTCAGTACGAGTTACCATCAAACTTAAGGTTGATTCAGTTATTCCAATGATATCAAAGGGGTTTTAATACTGCAACAAATCCAAGAGAAATAGTAAGAAAGCTGAAGATAATTACTTGCTGGGCTTTCAGAGCTTTGGACTCGACTGTAAAATGGTGATGAATAGTCTTCAAAGGTGCTCAGAAGTTTTATTAGGGTACGCTCAGACATACAGAATGACAGAGACCCACGCTCTGTTCTGTAATGTAGACAGGTAATATATTATGCTTTAGGCAACACCAATTTTATTTTTAGGATAACGGATTTTGAGACATTTTTGTTAGGGAGGAGGGGGGAATAAAAATAAAAGTCATTGCACGAGAAAGGTGTTTTGAGTCAATATATGAATTATCATATGAGCCATACAGTACATTACTAACAAAATTATTTAGCATTGTATCAAAACTTACTAGACACATACTTTTATGAAAGTTTAATAAAAGTTGAAGACTATTAGAATTTAGAATAACAAGTACTGATGACAAGACTTGGCAGATACCATTATGGGGTGTTAACATTACAGCCATAAACGTGTAGATTAGAGGTAGGATATATCTTGCTGTAATAATACTAATTTGACTGGCATGATTAGGATTTGACTGTTGTACCTCCAAATAGAACTACATTATTCTATTTTGAAATAATGCAATGCGATGCTGACTACGCAAGCATTGAAGAGAGTGTCTACAACCCGTTTTCCCAGCCTGTCAACTTGATTGGCCAAAATCTGATGTTAAGATTTTTGCATGTCAATAGAATGAGTACTGCGTTAAGGGTAACCACTACCCAAAAACAGCCATAGGCCATATCTCTGTTAATACTGAACGTATCTTACCACAATTTGGACTACTGATTAGTTAAATGAATAGTATTTCATATGTGGAATATGGGCTCGTTGCTTGTGTATTACCATGGCAATGAACGTTTCTAGTGTGACAGAGGGGCATGCATCCTTGAAAATTATTCTGAGCTAACAACTGTATGTGAGATCATTTAGTTGTCAAGAATCATCACTTAGAATACTCCTTTGTGCAATATTGTGGTTTTGGGCAAGGAAATCTGACTGCAATGACTTTTGTGAGATGGGACTTTAGGTTTGAGCATTTTTCAAAGCGTCTTGAAAAATGCTAATACCTGAACAAGTCAGTGAAGTCAGATATCCTTGCCCAAAACCACCTTATTGCACAAAGGAGTATTCTAGCTGATGATTCTTGACAGCTGCATGATCACACGTACAGTTGTTAGTTCAGAATAATTTTCAAGGATATGAAAATCAGTCTCACAAGAAACATTCATTGCCATGATAATACACAAGCAAATGAGCCCATATTTCAAACATCATATACCATTCATTTATCTAACTAGTAAACCAAATTTCTTTAAGATATGTTCAGTATTAATAGAGATATAGCATATTAATTATATGGCCGTTTTCGGGTAGTGGCTACCCTTAAACATGTGCACGTTACTGGTTTCGCCTGTGTTGCGTGTTGGCAGTATATTTTCTTTATTGCTATTTTGTATCGTGTCGAAATTGTCAGTCTTCGGGTTGCCTTTTCGTATCATTTCGGTGGCACTAATGTTGTCATCGTTCAAGAAAATAAATGTTTTAAATGTTGAAATGCTCACGTAGCATCCGCAAGGACACTTGCTGTCATTTTGACAACAATCAGCGCATTCCATGCCAACATATACTTTCGATATCTGAGCGATGTCGCTACAAACGCAGGAAATTACATTGTTGATCGTGTCAGATAATTTACATTTTGGTATTTCCTTTTTGGAAGCAGCGCAAGCAAGCAGTTGGACTTTCATGGATTCGTTGGATCGTAGACCGAAGATGCATAACCAATGAAACGGTGTTTAATATACAATATATGTTCGGTATGATGCGTATATGCTCGATGAATTGATATAAAATCATTGGTTCGGCATTTCGATCAGAAATAAAAGTTCGAAATTGCAATTTGATTTCCATTTTGTTAAAAACAACATCGGCGGGTCCGTAATCCGAATATTATATTACACATCTGAAACATTTACATTACTTTTTCATTGTGTTAATTCTTCTGCCATTTTAGTTTTTAAAAACCCTACAAATACAGGTGTATGTTAATTTCAGTACCAATTCCAAGTACCCAAGAGGTACCACCCTCCAGACTAGTGAGACTACTACTGCAATGACACAATTCATAAGGGGGGGTGGAGGACAGTTCTCAATGTTGCCAGTCACCCACCGTCATCACTGTGTAGGGCTGTCATTGCCTGTATGCTCTGTTGAAGCTGCTTCAGTGCAGGCTTGACACTTTTTACCTGCAAACAGGAACAAATGAGACATATGCATTAAGCAAAGTTGCCACTGCTAAACAAGAACTCTTGAGGATACGTGAATGCACAGTCACTTGCTGTAGTCACACAATTTATACAGTCCAGTACGAGCAAAATTCAATGCTGTCATATTTAGAAGGGCACGATTCCGTACCAAGACGAACAAATGTGCAATTCCATATTAATCATTCCATTCCGTAACAAATACAAACAAATGTGGATGGTGCACATGTCTGGCTTTGGTTTGTTCAAATGACACCACAAAACTCTAATAGTTGTGATGATCAAACGCTCCTCCTTTCTTCGCTTGTCTATTCTCTTCACTCCCACAATTACACCCACTCCGTTGTTTCCACTAACTTGTACTCTCTCTCTCTCTCGTTGGTTTTCAGTCATCACCACGTAATGCTTCAGTGACAACACTGACATGGATTATACCTAATGCATTGGATCACTGCACTGAGGGTTACGTGTTGTTACTTGATGAATGGAAACTGTTTACGACGTACCTGCCCAGCCATCAGGTAGTGGCACACCTGTAGTATGAGGAAGAACACCCTCAGTGATTCCTTCTGGGTCGGGTTGGAGCTGACCCACTGTTCAATCTGCACTCGGGCTGACAGCAGTATTGTGTGCACGTCACCCAGCTTTTTGTCTATCAGCAACAACTGCAACATTCAGGAAGAGTACTGTAACATGATGAGAGGTATTTTTGAAAAAAATGTCTGTTGTTAGGGTTATATTATTACTTTAGCTTCTTTTTTATGAATGGCCTGCCATGATAATTATGTCTTATGTATTCTAGGTGATGTCACATGCGTAAATTTGTACTGTTATACAACATTATAGAGGTTTTTTTATGTGTAACAGAGCAAGTAATTACAAGTGTGTAAACTTCTTCTTGCCCTTTTTTAACAATTGTACGTCTATAATTTAATAATCCACTACTTTATTATGTCTGTCATTTCTTTCATTCATGTTAACAACCGGGATGTCAGCACAGCTTGATGCATGATCACAGCTGATCTATCCATCACCTGGCCTAGCAAAAGCTGTCAAGTCATCAAAAAAATAGATGCTGAACACGAGACATTCACCCCTGAATCCATCTCAGATGTCATTAGACAGAGAAGACTCCGGTGGTTTGGACATGTTTGATGTATACCCAACCAAAATATCATTAACATAGCTTTCAAGAAAGACTTTACAGAACAAAGAAAAAGATGGAGGCCACAGAAAAGGTGGAGTGACCAAACCAGACTTGCCACTAGACTCCCATTACTAACAACACAGTAGTGTGTATTAGGACACGGTACAGTGAGGGGTCACATTGATCTAGACAGTTAAGTCAAGTAAATCAAACATGCATGAATTGATCAATATGAATTGAACCTATGCCTGTATACCGTTCCGGCCCTAACACACCAAACTAGTCCACATTCATTCAAAATATTATAGTGAATATGACAGGACTTCTCTTATAAGAACAGATCAATCTGATCTCTGAAATGGCTCTTGTGGGATGATTCAATGTTTGCTATTTTGAAACCTGTACCATCTATGAATTTTTTTATTAATAGGTTTTTGGCAAAAGTTTGATGTTAAGCAAAACATGCAAAATATAGTAAAGATTGGATTCTTATACTGTGCCCACCCGTATCGTGTTCTATTGGTGTAAACTATTTGTGTAACGCACCATGCCTTTGCTGAGAAGAAACAAAACTTTGGTGTAGTCAGCTTTCTTGACAGCAGCGTAGTCGGCTCCCAGATTCAACAACCCCACAGCAGATGCAAAGTCACGCTCATCAACGTGCAGTTGCTACAACAATGTGACATCACATAAATCACGTTACCACATCAGCCGTGGGTGCAAATATATTACTTTGTTTATTGCCCTTGTTTCATTGTGCACAATTTCCCCGCGTCAACTGAATGATCTGCTACCATTTTAATATTTTATGTTGATCACATGATATGCCACAGTATTTCACCTGCTTCGTGTTTTGCCCATGAATCCACCTACTGACCATGTCATTTTATCTCAATTTTAACATGTTCGGCTTCATTTTTTGTAATGTCCGCTTTTTTTGCATTTAATGGTAACCGTAAGGCAGGCATACTGTTTATATGTCATCAATATTGTATCCCCTGAAAACGTTGACATAAACACTTACTTTATGTTGCTAGTATGGATACTTACTGAGATAGGGACCAAATTCAATATTTTATGTATACCAGTTGGCACCTAGTTTACATATTTGGGTAGTGAACTGTTAGATAATTTTGAAAACATCCACCACACTACTGCAGACCCTAAAAACAAGGATATAAAGTTATAAACATTTCATTTATTGTAATAAAAGACAAGTTTCAATGTTCACAATTGAGATATTTAAAAAAAATAGAAAGTTTATTATGATGACCACAATTTGCATATTTTGAAAAAGCTTGGATTTTTCAGTAGTATACCTTCCTTTAGCTATAGAAACTGCAAAACAACTTTGTCTGGACCTTACTGCATTTACAGCAGGACTATAATTGGAAACATGTTCTGCATAAACTTGTTAACTATGAACTGGCATGTTCATAGTTTTCATGTTTAAATGGGTGTTTTAGTAACAAATATATGTATATAAATTTTCAATCTCACCGCAAGTTGAAATAGCAGTCGACAATGCCAATAAGGTGCCTGCTGTGAAATCTCAATTGCTCTCCTCAATATAGGTCTGGCTTCATTCCTTCGGTTCTGAAAAGGATATTTTCTTTATATCAATTCCAAAGTTCAAGAATTTTTTTCTCAAAAATTTAGTTTTGGAACAATCAACAAGCAGAACAATACTACACACATATATGTATATAAATGTATGTGTGTGTTATTACATTGGGGTTAAACAGCTAAAAGTGAGGTGGTTTACCACTGTTAAAAAAATTAGGGCAGTTTTAACCCACTGGAAAAAACCACACAGATCCTCCTAAAAGAGAAAAAAACAGTGAAAGCTTAATTTGGGGGATAATTGTATGTAATATTTCTGGATTATAAATATCAACTTGAATGGCAGCATAAACATCAATTTGAATTCAGAAAAATAACACAATATAGAGATGCAAAGTGTGTGTGTGCATGTGTGTGTGTGCATGCATGCATGTTTTTCGCAACTTGTAGCAACATGTTTTATGCAAATAAATGTTAGATATTGAGTTTTGTTCACACAGAAAAAAGGTGTAGCCTACACGTGCATTCAAGATACACTAAGACAGCTTAGTGGTCGTTGGCTCAGTTATGGGTTTTGACTGGTTTTAACTGCCTTCTGGTCAAAACTGGTTTTGACTGTATAATAGATCAATTCTGAATTATACATGTGATTCTAAATTAATACCAATACAAACTAACGTAGATAAATTATATTTGTAGGAACTTATTATCTTAAAGATAATATGTACTGATATCATGTATAGCAGAACTCTATGTATAACACCGACAAACATACAATTTGCATAATTTTTTTGCAAACTAGTCTAATATACCGCAAATCAGATTACAAGAAAACTACATTTAAATTCTAACTACTGAATTAGAACTTATGGGTTTTTTAAATTGTGTTTCTTATAACACAACTATAAATTTGAATCTCATTCAACTTTTCAAATTCAGTTGGCAATATAAAACTTACCTGTTTTTCATAGATTTGAGCCAATAAACTTGCAGTTTCAAATTTCACTTCTTCAAATGATGGTATCTAATTAGTTAAGACCAACCATGTTCACTCATCAGAGAGAGAGAGAGAGAGAGAGAGAGAGAGATGAAGTGGTCATAATAAAATTACATTACAACCGATGTACATACAGTAGGTCACTGTTTGCCTACTTCACAATCATAATTTTGCACAACCCCCGTCAAGTTTTGACAACACCATTGATAACAGTTGTAAATGTAAATTACATTACCATTGCTGCATGACATATCACATATATATATATATATAAAACATTCCTGCATGCAGTTGTTACTTTAAAAATTGTCATAAGATTGTGCATCTTGCAATTTTGTGGCAATGTGGTATTGTATCGATTGTGAACTAGCAATTGATCAATGGAGGTCAGCGTTTACACTGAACTGCAGATTTCCACATTGTATCATATACCAAAATATTATGAACTTATTTACTAAAACAATAGTTGGATAGTTACTCTGCCTACTTAGTATGATTGCCAACCAAACATCTTACTTTATGATTAACATCTAAGTGTATAAAATCTGTAACATAATGTTGGCAAACTTTGTGTCTATAATGCCCAGAAATCATGACAGAAAAATCAGCAATAACTTACATAGAGGGGTAGTATACATGTTTTACCCAGCAGCACCGCATCCATGAACTAAGGGAAAGCTAGTGATGACAGCGGTGCATGATCATGCTTGTACACAATGTTATTTTTATATATCATGAGGTTTCAATAATATCGTGAGCCTGAGGTTCACATTTTTATATGATCTGGCGAGTGCACAACAGGGTTGGCATTGATTTAATCAAATTGATTAAATCAAATTGATTAAATCATTGATTAAATCAACATGAAAAAAATCAAGATATTGATTTTTTCAATTTTTTTTCAGATTATCTTAAATTTATACTTACCTGAGTACTCAATTTATTTGTGCCAATTTATAATAATAATCCTGAAATCTGTAAGACAGCTGACATTTTTTAATTACTAGGCCCACATGTTTTTACAGCTGTGCTCAATTAAATAATTACTTGGTGTATTGCTTGGACTTTGGTATGTTGTGTTAGGCAAGTGACAGAGGCAAGTGATACATGTGATCACCGAGGCTTCATTCAGTTAATTAAATGCTTGCTGTGCTCAGTTGCATCAAGCTCCGATGTGGAACGAGCCTTTTCAACATTTGGACTAGTACACAGTAAACTGCGTAACAGGCTTGGAGTAGCAAAAGCGGCCAAACTTGTGTTTATATACAGAGTTCTAAATGTGAACATTGCTTCGGACTCTGACAACTGATATGAAAATGAAGATGACAATAATCAGGCTAACAATAATGAATAATCACATGCAGCGCAAATTGATTGTCTGTGTTGTTGCGTGCAACTGCCAGTTGATTTAACTGTACATATTTTAAAATAAAGTTTAAATTTGTACATAACAACTTTGTTTTAATTCTTTAGAAAGGCTAGGAATAAAATGTTCAGCCCATTGGGTATATTATGATATTCCACATATTTATTTATTTTCAGAACTACATATTATTTTTTATAAGATTTGTCAAGAATGTTGAAAAAATCCAATAAATCGATTTAATCGAAAAAATCCGATTTAATCGAAAAAATCATGATTTTTTCCAACCCTGGTGCACAATACTGTGCAGTGGAAACGTTTTAGAATAACATTTACACTTTTTAGCTTTCAGGTTATGCAACAAGTGGCAGAAGCTTACTTTGGTGCACTCAAAGTAAAATATATAAAATGCCAAATGCCTAAATGGTACGAGTATCACTATCACTGTATCAGTATCAACAATGTTTAGTAGGATTTAAGATCATCCATTTATTGTTGACAATGGTTATTTGTTGACGATAGTCAACAACAAATCAAATGCGATACCCAATACTTTACTGATATTGTCGATTTTGAATTGTTGATTGCTGTTCTTTCACTCTATACTCTACTACTACTACTATTGTAAGTGTAACGGTATCGTATCGGCGTCACTATCGACTATCGTCCGGCGTTATCGCTTGTTCCCCAGCCCGTTTGTACCCGCCTGTTCGAAAAAGGATACCGTCTGTGACAGCGACCACTGAAACAAACATATACACGCAGAGTGAGAATCATAACATATTAATGAATGTAAAATTCAGTACAATCAACAACATTTAAAATATCAAACTTACCGCTTTTTCCAAGTGGAACCGAGCCAGATCGAGGTTTTTTGTGTGTGTGAACAGTACTGTCCCTAATTGAAGGTGTGTCCTTGTCTCGATGCGTGGTGGCGGTTTGAAGGTGAACACCGTTTGTAAACAGTGAATACACAATTTTATATTTGGTGGATTCGAAGTCCTGAAATTTTCTGCCAGTCCCAATAACGACAAGTACCACGGATCCACAGTTCCCGACGCCATTTTGCTTTCTTTCCGCTGATGCCTTTCCGCGAAGCACAAAGCGCTTCCGTGCTCCAAAAGGTCGAACACCGTGAGTGGGTATTTTAATATATTTCATAACAGAAATGTTGATTATGTGTATTTTTTACAATTATCATTAAAATTTACAAAAGAATCTGATATTTATTTCAATATCACACGACTGATTATATAGGGTATATATAACGAGTATATATTTAATATGGGAACTTACATATCGAGCGGAACGCTAAAGATTTAGCCTTGGTTATTCAAGCTCCACGATGTGGCGCCACTGTTGTTGTTCCCAAGTAGTTTCTTATTAAGTGGGTGTTTATTTTCTCTATATTATAATACTGTACATCATACAGTAAAAATAAATAATACAGATTAAATATACACATGCAGTGTAACTATATCAAATTAATGGGTCTAAATCGTTTCATAGTAGGCAATTTTAGACATTTTAGTAGAATATGCGAACAAACCTTTTAGAGAAATTTGGGTGTGCTGAATCCAAAAATCCCTGTTGCCAGTCTGTGAGAGGGGTCCACGACCCCCTTAATTTCGAAAAGCACAAAATGACGTCCGATTACCCCTCCCCAATGTAAAACAACACCCTTCTAATTTGCGTAAAATTGATCACATAATAACCCGATCCTCATTCATATACAACAGGGAACACGGAGGAGAGCAACAAAAAACATATATAAATACTATACGTCCTCGCATATTCAATCTCTTTTCTACGAGCTGACTTAACGCAACACATCCATTGGTTGTCCCTCTTCCCTTAGACCCTATTGAACCCGTCTTTTTCTTCGCCTAATTCTTACTCTACTCAGTGTCATATATAATATTCTATCCCAAATCTTTTCTATCAGCGTCCCAACATGTTGTGCTAACGTTGCGCGATTGTATCATCCCTTACTTTTCTATTAATAATAATAATATTTTTTTTTTTATAGAGCGCAATTTCCAATAAAATGCTCAGAGCGCTGTACAAGAAGCTAATATCATAAAACATTAAAATTTAGCAAAGGTATGTGCACAATAGATATAAAATACAAATTTGATATAATAATTATAAAAACAGAACAATTTTATTTTATTCACTAAAATAGATAAATATATATATATATATAAATATATATATAAAGCTGTTATTTAAATATTATTAAGATATGTAAGATACTTTATGTATATATAGATTAAATAATATATATAATATTTACATATATGCAATCATGGGTAGATAAATAAAATATAAGTTTAGGAGTAAAATGTCAAAGAAAGTAAAATGTCAACAGTATTCCGCTTTGAATATTGTACAGAATAATAAACAACCATCCTCGGTAAATCATTTGTTGATCTGCACATTTGTCGTATCTCAAAACTAGCCAACTTTAATTTGGTGTGGGTATAAGGTAGAGTGTCAGCAGTCAGCACGTTTCCGATTGCATATCTTTGCATGGGCGGACACATGGGGTTTCCACCAGGTGCACGGGCATCACCTTTCACCATCCTCATTATCTTTGTGTAAACGTACTGTCCTATGGTTGGGCGAAGGCCTCGACCAGCATGTCGTGTCCAGATATGCCTGTCTTGTACTATCCTCTGCCAACTGGTACCCTTCCAATATTCGTCTAGTTCGTCTCTCCACCGTCTAACCGGTCTTCCTCTAGATCGTTTCCCTTCGATCGTAAGGTGACTAAGGTCCCCATGCAGGTTGTGATATTCGATGTCCATCGGTTATCGCGTAGTTTACTGATGTGTCCTGCCCATGTCCACTTCTGCCTTCTGATTTGTTCTATCACGTCTATGACCTTTGCCTTCTCTCTTACCCAGATGTTTGTTTTCCCGCCCAACACCTATTTTATTTTGGCGGATTTGTTGTCAAGTCAGAAGTAGTTGCGCTGTGCCACCGCAAGTTCCTCAAAAGATGGCTTCTAAAATATGCTAACAGTACTGCTACTCCAACAGTCGTTCTGATTATTGCCGACTCTCACATAATTTTAATGGGCACAATCATATGGTTGTTGTTTACAAGCTACATATCCGAGAACTAACTGCGCCCAGCCCTCTAAGTTGCGACTGAATTGGACGCATATGCGACTGTTTTTTTCTGTTTGGCGACTGACACATTATGTTCGGTCGACCGCTGGCGACCGCGACGAGTCTGTAATAACAGATCATGCGTTGTCATTTGCCGTTTCAAACTCCACGTGTTGACGTTTCTCGGAAACACCGTAAACGACACTGACTTTATTGGCGATATTTGGAAACAAACATGATTACTCTGCAACGGTATTCGTTTATTTTGGTGGATTCATGACACAGGATTTAAAAATGCGCAAGGCAAATTGTTACGAAGTGTCATGGCGTCCGTGGTACCTCGTTTCAACCGACGTAAACGGAGATGCGAGCGGAAGGCGCTAACGTAAACCGTTTCGCGATCGTTGTCTGGCGGTTCGATAAGCGCATTGAAGACATGTTGCTAATTAAATGTAGTTGTCACATCGTTATATATGTGCACATATTCCGGTTTAGAATACAAAACTCGAAGGATTAACAACAGCCTAGGTTACCCTGGCTCAAATTCATATAGTCCGCGTTTCGTAGTTCTCACAAATTCCGTTGGATGGCGGCATAATAGGTGAAGAAAATTATCAGTGAAACAACTTCAGTGATTTAAACATTCATAACTGTTAATATGACTACTTGTGTACTTTACATTTGTTAACTTTATTCATGAGAAATAACCAGTCATTTATGTTATTGTGTGAGAGGAATTATTTTATTTAAATTGATTAAGTGCATAGTCGATAAATTTGTACCCTTCAAAAAACAAGGAAAACGGTCCAAAAAGAAACACTTATCGAAAGAAACCATTAGAAAAATTAAGTATAAACAAAAGATGTGGAAGTCATATAGATGTACTGGAAATGATGAAGACTACAACAGTTATAAAGAAGCACTTAACCAAGCTACAGCTGAAATTAGAAATTCAAAGAGAAGCTATGAACAACAATTAGCTAGTAATATAAAACATGACAGCAAGAGTTTTTATGCTTATGTTCGAAGCAAACAGAAAGTTCAAGATAAGGTCGGTCCTCTAGAAGATAGTGCTGGAAATATAATATCAGAGGAATTCTTAATGGCAGAAGACCTGAATGAGTACTTTAGTTCAGTGTTTACCAGGGAAGATATTAGTTCACTGCCAGTACCAGAGGCTAAGTTCAAGGGGGCAGATTCAGACTATTTAGGACAATTAATTGTAACCCCGGAAATGGTAGCTAAGAAAATAAGGGCTATGAAGGATAATAAATCACCTGGAGTGGATGGATTCCGTACTACCGTACCAACAGTGGTTTGTCATTAGAAGAGGGAGTGGTTCCTACCAAATTAGCATACCGCTTGCAACAGTTTTCAACTTGTCATTAGAAGAGGGAGTGGTTCCTTTAGAATGGAAAGAAGCAAACATTATACCGTTATTCAAAAAAGGTTCAAGAAACAAGTCAGAGAACTATAGACCAGTGAGTTTAACATCAGTGATTTGTAAATTATTAGAAAGACTAATTAAAGATCACATGGTGGATTTTCTTGTTAAACAAAACTTGATAAACCCATCTCAACATGTTTTTTTTAAAGCGAGGTCATGCTTAACAAATATGTTATGTTTTTTGGAAGACATCACTAAGTGGGTAGATGAGGGATCACCAGTAGATATCGTCTACTTAGATTTTCAAAAAGCTTTCGACAAAGTACCACATCAAAGATTACTGCTTAAACTAAAGGCCCATGGCATAGGGAATGGTATAATAAACTGGATAGAACAATGGCTGATTGACAGAAGACAACGTGTAGTAGTTGATGGGGTGGCTTCAAACTGGAAATCGGTATTGAGTGGGGTACCACAGGGATCAGTATTAGGACCTATATTATTCTTAATATATATCAACGATTTGGATGATGAAATAACAAGCAAGGTGTTGGAATTTGCGGATGATACAAAAGTGTTTAGAAGGATTAAAAGTGATGGAGATAGACAGCATTTACAAGATGATCTTGACAGGTTGATCAAATGGTCTGAAAAGTGGCAAATGCTGTTTAATTTTGGGAAATGTAAATGCCTCCACACAGGACATGGGAACGAAGAGGTAGAATATACAATGGGGGGTACTGTACTAAGTACTACTGTAAAAGAAAAGGACTTAGGGTTAACCATTAGTGCTGATATGAAGGTTTCAGAGCAGTGCGGAATTGCAGCTTCAAAGGGAAATCAAATCCTTGGATTAATTAGGCGAAACATAACGTATAAGGAAAAAGAGCTAATAATACCGCTGTACAAAACAATAGTTAGGCCTCATTTAGAATATTGTATTCAAGCGTGGAGGCCGTATCGCAGGAAGGACATAGATATGCTAGAAAGAGTGCAGAGGAGAGCAACTAAAATGATACCAAAACTGAGGGATCTTAGTTACGAAATACGCCTAAAAAAATGCGGTTTAACAACACTAGAGACCAGGAGGTTGAGAGGAGATCAGATAGAAGTGTTTAAAATATTGAAGGGTTATGAAAATATTGATAGAAATATTTTTTTCTCAGTTAAGAAAGATAGAAGGACTAGAGGGCATGAACTTACATTAGCAAAGGAGCAGTGTAGATTAGATATAAGAAAGTTCTCATTCTCACAAAGGACTGTAAATGAATGGAACAGATTATCTGCTGATTGTGTGGGTGCTAGTAGCGTGAATATGTTTAAAAATAAAATCGACACATACCTCAGACGGGCTGGATACACATAGATAAAAGGGTCGGACTCTCGATAAGCCAAAGGGCTTCCTTGTCCACCTGCCACCTAGAGTTAATTCTCTGGGTGGCAATCTTGTTAAATCTTGTTAAATTATGTACGGTTGTTACAGTGTTGCAAATATTGCACAAATAAATATTGTTAGAAAAGTTAGCCACACAGTAAAACAGTATTATATATAGATGCATAGATCATAACATTGTGATATTTTTAATATTTGACAGAATGTATTATTTCTCAAAGTTAACTTTGAAATAAAATATTACTTTTCTGAAGAGAAATGGGCTTCTTTTTTACTTTAAACAGGAAATGCGTCATTTGACATGGAAAATGCATCATTTGACACAGAATTTGCCTTTTTCTGAAACAGAAAATACGTCATTTGAAATGGAATTTGTTCTATAGAACCACCGAGCAAACCGAGTTCTGTTGATGGGACGGTAGCCAATTAATTCACTTATGTAGTCCGGCGCTAAACAATTCAAAGCACAATACGTAAACACCAGCACTTTGTAGGTCGGTCTCAAATGAACGGATAGCCAGTGTAAACGCTACAACACGGGCGTGATGTGTTCGTATTTCCCCGTGAGAGTAATTAGGCTGGCGGCACAGTTCTGCACCCTTTGTAAACGTTGCATCACTGTGTGGGAGACCATAAAGAAGTACATTCCCATAATCTAAACGGGATGTCACTAGTGCGTGAATAAGTGTCTTGCATGATTCTTCCGTCAGGTGTGGCCGAATTCGCCCAATGTTTCTAATATGATAGTAGCAGCTTTTCACAGTGTTGGCAATCTGCTGTTCCATTTTTAGGTTGCTATCAAATAGCACACCCAAACTGCGCACGCACGATGATGGTTGAATTCGATGGTCGGCTACTGTAATGTATACATTGGCAGGCAGACTGTCGCGTTTCTTCGCTGGAGAAAAAACGATCGCCTCGGATTTGTCTGTGTTAAGTTTTAACTGGTTTCTAGTCGACCATGCAGCCACTTCCGCAACACACAATTCCACATTAGCCAGTGCCGCCACAATTGATTCATCTCGTTCAACCAAAATAGGGCCCAACACCGACCCTTTGGGACGTACGCCACACGCCAAGATTGAATCAACCGACTTGGCACTTCACACTGCCACTTTCTGATACCGTTCGTTAATGTATGATTTCAGCCACGCAAATGTTTTTAATTTATTAATATTTCAAACGAACGTCTGTGGTTAATTTGGGTTAAATTGGTACTAGTAAGCACACCTGTCAAGTCCTGTAAATCAAAACAGTAGTCACCGCAGACAAAAACTATAAATTATCAGTAAAAACCATAATCTTTACACGTAAATGCCCATTGACGCACGTAATAAAAAAACAAGTTTGTAAGTACAGGTGCATAAGACATTTATTTGTGAAGTGTGTTGTAATCGCCTGCGCATAACACGAAACTGCGTTGGTGAGTGCTCGTTCCGAGGCAGTGCACAAATTGTACAGGAATTCTACCAGGCCCGGAAAAGAGGATGAACCATAGGGAGTTTGATGAGTATGTCGGTCGGCGAATTTACCGACAAAATTATAACGAACGCGATAAATTGGACAAATGTATCTCAAAACACAAGCATACAATTTTCATTTTATCAATAAAAAAACCGTAATGACTACGGCTAAACCGTAATACTTAACAGGTATGCTAGTAAGTAGTGACTACGGCTAAACCGTAGTACTTGACAGGTATGCTAGTAAGTAAGTAAATCATTTATTTCCAATAGTATTCAATATTACACGTCACAATATAATAAGTACAATGTTGTATGTGGAAAGTGGGTGAACAGAAAACAGTACTTATCAATAAGTATTGAAAACACAATTACATACACACGCACACACAATTACTTGGTTCCTAGACAAAAAGTTAACTTGGAGGGCTGTAATTGCGCAGTCGCTCTATCAACACTGTTATGCGCAGGGAAAATCACGCCGGGTCAAGGTCAGTATTGTTAAATAGTCATTCCTCCATTCATGAGGTTATGCGAATAGGTCACGCGCGTACGTCTTGACCAATCAAAACGCTCGATCGAATCACACCCAAGCGCGCCGTTAAAATCGCGTTTATCACGGCATACACAAGTCGGTAATACTCAAAAGTCATGCCAACAAGAAAACGAAAAAGCATTAGTGAAAACTTGACAGAAAATGGCCTTGGTGCCCTGCCCTAGAAAAAGTTGGCTTTAGTGCCCTGCCCACTGGCCTTGGTGCCCCCCAAAATTTCCAGATACCAAGGCCAAAATGGCCTTGCCCTGAAACAAAGTTGTCACCTCCCCCACCCCGTCTTCCGATGCCATAATCCAAAAGAGGAGATCGTGTTTCTGTGTCAGGTCGTCGTCTTGTACACGGTCATCTTGGTCAGCATCTACAACCTGTCGATCGGACACGGGAATCCGACTCTGTGGACGGCCATGTTGAGCAGTTCGTTGGGTTACCTGCTACCCAGCCCGACGTTGAAACATGACGACGAGTGATTTCTATCTCACGTTGCCTAGCAATGCTTCCATGCGCACGCACCCCGATAACATGCTGACCCACTACGTTACGACGCTACCGCAACGTATCGTCCTACCGGGGCGATGGGAGTGTGGACTGGTGGAGATACAGTACCCACACAGTTGGTACAACGTCGTAGAAAACGACGCGTGGTTCGCTGTAACGCTACCGGTAGACGAGGAGGCGAACGTGTGGCCCATGCACACGAAGAGTACCAGAATGGAGACCGGACACTATAAAGATCCTCGGTCACTAGTCATCGCGATTAACGCCGCTCTACGACGCGTGGCGGGGGAGGGAAGGGTGAAACTGAGCTACAGTACCATCTCGCATAAGATAACATTGCACATGCTACCGAATACCGTCTTCCGCGGCGCTATGCTGACCACCATTCTCGGCTTTCGCGACATTACGTTGCCGGCTCTCCCGAAGGATCCCACGAATTCCGAGTTCAAGGTATATATCACAGAAGCAGATGCCGTGGTGAACATGGAACGAGGGCTCGAATCGCTCTACGTCTACACGGATGTCGTGGAACCACGAGTTGTCGGTGACAGCCTCGTACCACTGCTGCGCATCGTCCCACTGAGCGGTAGCCATGGCGACATTGTGTAAAAGACCTTTGAAAAAACTCAGTACGTACCCGTGCTCTACAAAGAGTTTGGTACGATCGGGATCGATATAAGAGACGACACCGGAAGACGCGTGCCATTCGAGGTCGGTAAGGTGACGGTGACTCTTTATTTCCGATGGCGACGGACGGCACTGTTCTAGAGATTAATTACAACGACTACTACACGCGTCAAGCGGGCGGTGCGCTTTCCTATTTCGCGGGTGCCCGATACCAATAAGGACACAGACTAGGAAGTCTATTCGGTGATCTACTGCGTAGCGTCATGCCGCTCGTCAAGAGAGGTGCCGTGGCGTTGGGAAAGAGAGCGCTATCGACCGGCGCGCGCATAGACGACGACGTCTTGTCGGGACAGAACATCAGAACGGCCGCCAAACATCGCGTCACCGCTGCCGGTAGAGACATGATGAGCGACCTCTTGACCCCTGGCGTGCAACCGCGTAAGCGTATAAGACACGCATCCGCTACGAAACGAGTCAGTACAGCCGGGAGACGGAAGAGGAAGAAGACGACACGTGAGTCCGACATATTCGACGATGGCGTTCGTGCATAAACTATCGTGTGAGGGACTCATCTCTTTGTCGTGCCTCCGACTCAGACCAGCATCATCGACAGTCACACGGTACAACATCAATAATATATAGAATTCGTCATACCCGGTTCGGGAGACGATTACCTGGATCTCGCCAGCACGATGCTACACGTTCAAGCGAAGGTGACGCGTGCCGACGGAGCCGACCTCGACGCCGCCGATCCCGTCGGTCCCGTGAATAACTGGCTCCATTCGCTGTTCAGCCAGGTCGACGTCTACCTGAACGGAACGCTCGTGACTCCCTCGACCAACACGTACCCGTACCGCGCCTACACAGAGACGCTGCTCAGTTACGGAGACGATGCCAAGGAGACGCAACTGACGAGTCAGATTTGGCACAAGGTCACGGGCAATCGTATGGAAGCCGACGAAATACCCGCCGCCGATGCCGCCAACGCGGGGTTCTTCAAGCGACGCAACATGATCGCGCAGAGTTGCGTGGTCGACATGATGGGTCGTCTCCACGTGGACCTGTTCCTCCAGGATAAATTCCTCATCAATGGCGTCAAGGTCAAGATACGTCTGGTGCGCAGCAAGGATACGTTCGCGCTGATGGCCGGCGGCGCCAACCCCGACTACAAGATAAAGAGAATCAACGCAAGTGTTCGTCAAGAAGGCCACCCTGAATCCGGGCGTGCAGATGGCTGGCATCAAAGCCCTCGAAAAAACAACTGCCAAGTATCCGATGCGACCCATTCCCACGGGTACCCGCTCGCACACGCACGAGAATCTCTTTCTTGGCACTCTTCCGAAACGTCTCGTGCTGTGCTGCATCGATAACGACGCCTACAACGGAACCTACGCCAGAAATCCCTTTCACGCCAAACACAATCACATCAACTTCCTCGCCATGTACGTGGACGGACGACAGATACCCTCCAAACCTTTCCAGCCCAATTTCGACGACGACCTCTTCGTCAGGTGCTTCCACAACCTGTTCACCTCGACGGGTAACGGGTGGCAGGACGAAGGCAACGGCTAGTCTCGCGCCGACTTCCGACACGGCTACCGGTGGCATCATTCATGGGATCGTACCCAAAGACGTACTCCTCGCTCTAAAGATAGACGCTTACCCGGTCGCCACGACACGGGTAAACCGGGCGAACATTGGATAGCGCTCTATGTAGACGGCAAAGGTCACGGTGAATACTTCTGCTCTTACGGCTTGGCGCCACGGCACGTCGAGTTCCGTCGATTCTTGAATAAACATTGTGTAACATGGACTCATAATTCAAAGAGACTTCAGAGTCCCGTGTCTAACGTTTGCGGTCAATACTGTGTTGCTTATCTGATGTTTCGCTGTCATGGACTTCCCATGAAGGAATTCGTAAACGGTTTCGGCACTGATCTGGTAGCAAACGATTGCCGTGTATTTTATTGGCTTAAACAACTGCAATAAGATGTGTGTGTTTCGTGCATGTACCGTGTGTCATTAACGGGCGGGTATCATCATCATCATTATCGTTCGAGCCTATGGCGCGGTGGTCACACACCCATAAGCTCTCGACCTCTGCCGCGGTGTCCAGTCACCCGTAAGTCGTACCGACCTACGAGCAACTGGCGTGGTCGTCATGATCCGTAAGCTCACGACCGCTGACGTGGTGTTCGCTCACCCGCAAGTCATGTCACATCGTCCACTTGTCTTCGGTTACTAAAACACGGTTTCATGTATGATACCACACGTATGCTTGTATCTTTCGTCAATAAAATTCGTGTGCACTCGTATACTCTTGTGTTTCGTTAGTTCTTTCATACACGCGCATTCATACACATATCTCTAAGTGAACACCTCTTTCCCCCCGCAGGAGACACTACCTCCATACCATTCCCCCAGGTGGAGGCACTACTTCCATTACGAGGTCGTGCAGGCTAATTCCACCTCAGCAGCAGACACTACCTCCGTCCCTTTCCGCCAGGTGGCTTCACTATTTACACTTCTTTCCGCTAGGGGGTAAGTCACGTGGAGACAGGCGCCATCTTAGAATTTCCCCATGGGTGCACCCCCACCCCCTGGATGATGTCCCAAAAAGACCAAACTACTACTGACCCTGCTGAGATTCTGGCGGAATAATCTTGTTGCAGATGGCGGGCAGGTGGTATCCCTGTGCTGGGCTAACGGTGAGGGCTCTCGGCTTGATGTAGATAGCTTCCTTTACTTTCCTATTATGCCTGTTCTGCCCTCGGGCCAATACATTGGTGTTATCCATGGATACTGAGTGTCGTGTGACTGAACAATGATCCCCTACTCCTGTAGACTTATTCAGGTTTGTATATTCCTTGAAACTCTGGCTGAGTGGTCTTTTAGTTTCATCACGGACTTACATTTACTGGACGGCTGTCTCCGGCGCTCGCGAAGCTTCGCGCTAACAAAACAGTGGGTACAAAGGTCACGGACTCACTAGAGGTACTCGGCACTTCCGGTTCCCGAGTCGCTGTGATGGAGCTTCCAGACATCGACAGAATTCTTGCGGTGAATATAACAGTTTATTTCAATAGCAGTTAGAATTTTCCAAAATGATCAACGTAACTAGTTTGGTAAATGTTTTGGCTTCTTTAATGTAGTTCTAAACGTTTTGTTTTAATTTCCCAGAGTCGTACATGACCTATAATATGCATACGTACAAAAATTCGAAAAGTTAAGTTTTAAATTTAGGTAAGCGACGGGCGTTTTTAACCAGTCAATTATATTCCGTTTACATGGCAGGGGAATTGTTACGTAGTCACTTGCTACGCAGTAATGCTGTTACTTACAATATCAATGAAGGCAACACTCAACGCAGTGGTACTAGTTTACATGGCTACTTTATTTTGGCGACTGCCGGTTTACGCTAGTACATCAGCGTGTAAGGCGGAGTCCAGTGCCCCTCAATGACACATCGATAATTTATCTGGCCACTGTCACGGCAATGCAGCCTGTGTAGTGTCTACTAGAGTTACAGTCTCTTAAGGACACAGTGTTTTAGTAAACAGTCCAATGTGTGACAAACACACTACCCTATATAACATCTCCATTTTTCGCAAACATAAGTAGGACTGTTATATATATGCTATCACTACGATCTCCAAGTTTACTTCATCTATGTATCGTCCATTTCGCGTTGACTACAACTGCTTTCTAATTGGATACAAGGTCCTGGATATATTTCGGACGCACACTGGTACGTTCACTGTGGCGAAGCGTTGGCTCTTCCGATCTGCCCGATGGTTGGGTAGTAACAGGACATGCATGTCCGCTACTGGTGTCACTAGGGTTGTCAGTAGCAGATGTAGCACGTGTTGATCTGGTTGCGATTCCGACGCAGCACCGATCCACTTTCCGTTTCCAACCAGTAAGACTGTGGCGTCCGATCGTGTTGTCTCGCTGTCGCCGGCTGCCGTGAAAATGAGACACAACTTACCGTTGTGTGTCATTCTCACGGCTTCGCCTGCCTTGGTGCAGTTCCCGTCGGAACCTCGACGTGGTGGCGTCGTGATAGTATGCCGCTGTCGCCTGTCTTGTTTCCAGTTTTCGTTGAATCATCTCTACATCAATGTGCTGTGGTTTTAACATGTGCTCCATCTGATGTAGATTGGTACGCAGATTTCTACCTTGCGGTAAGACTGCTAGTGACGGCAATCCGTCACCTATCGACGAACTGCGCACGGCTGCCAGAGTCTGCAGCAAACTCTTCCCTTCAGACAACATCTTCTTCAATCCATCACCTATCGCCGTACTGCGCACTGCGCACTGCTGCCAGAGTCTGCAGCAAACTCTTCCATTCAGACAACATCTTCTTCAACCCATCACCTATCGGCGTACTGCGCACGGCTGCCAGAGTCTGCAGCAAACTCTTCCCTTCAGACAACATCTTCTTCAATCCATCACCTATCGCCGTACAGCGCACTGCGCACTGCTGCCAGAGTCTGCAGCAAACTCTTCCCTTCAGACAACATGTTCTTCAAGCTTCGTTTGATCGTCTGCACCATTTTCTCAGCCATCCCATTACTTTGGGATAATGTGGACTAGACGTTGCATGCATCATGTTCATTCGCTTCGCAAACTGTCGGAATTCAGAACTACCCTACTGAGCTCCGTTGTCACTGAAATTTTTTTCAGGAATCCCAAAATCGCGATCACTGTACTGCTTCTCGTGTCAGCTAGTTTGACGACATTTGGCCACTTGCTGTAACAGTCGACCACCAGGAGATACGAGTGTCCGTCAAGCTCGAACAAGCCACTCGCTACCACTTGATATAGGTAACTTGACAGTTCGTGTGGCTGTAGCGGCATCGCTGGGTTTGCCGATCTATTTTGTTGGCACTCCGCACAACTTTCTATTGCGTCACGGATTTGATTTATGTTCCCTGGCCAGTACACTGCCGTCTTCGCTCTCTCCGTGCACTTTACGATGCCCAAGTGTCCCTCGTGGATGTCGCTTATTGCAGCCTTGCGTAGCGCCACTGGCACTACGACCTGCTGACCCTTGAATACGATCCCTCTGTATTCTGTGAGGTCATTCCGAACTATCCATTACGGCTTCACTGCTTCAGGACATAACTTCTTATCCTGAGGCCATCCATCCATCATCGTTTGCTTTAGTAGGGTAAGCCCTGGCTCGCAGTCTGTGACTGTCCTTATGCGCTCTCTGGACATATCGGATGTCATGGTGTACTTGTACACTCCGTGGATCTGTTCCGTATCCAATTTGTAAGTTTGAACAGTGACATTTAACAAGTACGCCCTGCATAGGATGTCAGCCAAGACCAAGTCTTCACCTGGCTTGTACTTCAAGTTGTTATCATATGGTTGACAACGCAGTCGCATCCTTTGCAGCCTCGGCAATAGGTCTGCAATTGGCTTCTGTTTGATTCCAAACAACGACTTGTGGTCAGTTTCAACGGTGACTACCTGTCCGTATACGTACTGATGAAAACGTGTAATAGCACCATGAGCATACTGAGTCTGTGCAAGTCATGTTTGTTACGGATGGCAGGGTCTTGTTCGAGTAATTGAAGACATGGGAAATCCATTCTGGTACTTGATACTAGAGACGTCGCTGATCCAGCAATAGTGCGTGTGATAGAGAAGACAGGTCAGGAGCAGTATGGAAAGTACTTGACAGAGCAAGTCACACTATGAAAGTCACACTATGAACAACAAATGTAACTGATCCCATCAGTAGAAATCAAATGCCCTTGTTCAGCCGACCACCATCAAGAGTTTCATTAAATGCAAAACAGATCGTGTTATCACCCAAGAGCGACTGTGCATTGTTTTCATGACTATCAAACCCGCGATGGCGACTTGGACAATTTCTTCGAGCACGAGAATCATGTATACCCACTATAGTTGTCTCAGTTAGGAAAACGCCGGTTTGGGACGAAGTCTGATCTTGTGAAATGTCTGAAAAAGTTCTGCACGCCGAGTGGAGATGCCCCATCAATGTCATCATATTGGATGGTGCTACAATCATCAACATGTTGAAGCCAATCGGTGTCAAAACATTCCAAGAATATGCCACACCGATGTTTCTTCCTTACGTCAAAGCGCAGGTCAGAAACGTGACAAGAATTTACATCATTTGGAAGTCTGAAGTCCACGGCGCGAGAGAATCGAGGAAAGGGTGTTCGAAGACGTGTTGCAGCATCCAACACAATACCAGGAATTGGCAAGAGTTCTTGAGACTGGAAGACAACAACACTGAACTATTCAATTTCTTGGCACACCAGGTAAGCTACCAGTATGGCATGGTTGATTTTCGAAACAATATACATGCGTTTACAAACTTAAATACATCGATGATCACCGACATAATAACAGCATTTACATTCTAATATCAATATAATTATCTGCAACATGTACAATAACATACAATTTATTGGTTCTTTTACTTACCACCATAGGTTGTAAAGAATCTTTCTGCGGAGAACGAAGAATACTCAACATGTGGCCAGAATGTGCTTTGTACCAGAGTTCATCGGGATGTCTCATCCCTAGCGCCATGTGCGCATGAAGAGGCCGACACACGAATGCTCCTTCATGCAGTCGATGCAACAAACAGGGGGTATCGCGGTATCGCAGAATCATGTTGCGTACTGAGTACTAGAGCTGTGCTCCTTGAGAACACAGAACTATTGGTCGCATTTGGCACAGGCAAGCACCTGATGTACATTCCTGCTCATGACGTCGCTACAACACTGGGTGGTGAGAAGACACGTGCACTCCCCATGTTCCATGCCTTCACAGGTTTCGATACGGTGTCATCATTTGTAGGCAGGGGAAAAAGACTGCATTCGACATCTGGAAATCTTTCAATGAAGTCACCCCAGTATTCTCTACCTTGTCGACACATCCACCGAGCTTCAGTGGAAACTGCATGTCTATGCTAAAGTCCTACGTGGTGTTACTGTATGACCGAACCTGCACAGAAACTAGTTTTGACTCTGCCAGAAAACATACCTTCAATACCAAAGCCAGATACATCGAAGCCATACCAGCCACAGGAGCTGTTGTAACACACAAAAAGGGCTATATTATACCAAGGTGGACATGTGTGGGGACAGGCACATGTCCCTACTCCAGAACGTCCTTCTCCAGACACCTGCGGATGGCGTAAGAGTGACACACACACAAGGATGGGAACCACTGTGGACATTACTCCCAAAAGCAGCGGCGTCATGTTCCGAGTTGCTACGCTGTGGATGCCAGAAAGGGTACACAGGACTATGCAAGTGTGTCAGACCTGCTCTGAAATGCACATCACTATACCGTTGCAGTTGTAACTGCAACCACAATGACTCCAACTGAGTGTTGTTTCAATATGACATATACAGAACAGTTTGTTTTGTCAGACAACATATACAAGGACACTTCAACCATGGTTTTATGTCAACTAGTTGGGAAGATATGATATTTGGTAGATATTCACAATTCATCTCGAATTTTACCATTAACCTGGGCCCTATCTTAAAATATATGCATTTTTTTCAATGAACTGATGACACCATTGGATTCGGCATGTCTGAAAACATATAAAAAGACACTTTATTTATGTTTTTATGTTAATTATTCACAAAGATAGGACAATTAATAGATATTTAAATTCGGGCGGCGGCCATTTTGGATTTTCCCATGTTACGGGCGTCACACGGGCGTCGTGGCCTCAGTACTCGATCCGTTCCATGAAGAACCGGCACTTCTTCACATTGATCCGCAGATCCTTCTCTGCCAGCCTCCAGAATACTGCTTCCAGGTTTTCCAGATGCTCAGTGTCAGACTTCCCCGTGACAATGACATCATCCAACATCACCTCCACGCCAGGGATTCCTTGTAAAGTCTGCTCCATTGCTCTCTGCCGTATCGAGGGTGCCGTCTTGATCCCGAACGGCAACCTATTATACTGAAACAGGCCCTTGTGCGTGTTGATTGTGAGGTATTGTTTAGAGTCCTCCTCTACCTCCATCTGCAGGTAAGCATTCTTGAGGCCAATTTTGGTGAACCTCTTACCTCCAGCCTTCTTTGCGAAAATATCTTCGATGCGTAGTAGCGGAAATTTATCTTCCCGGAGCACCGGGTTGAGTGTCACTTTATAGTCTCCACAGAGACGTACATCCTCGGTATCTCGTTTTGCCACCGGTACCACTTCTGATGCCCACTGGCTATACTCGACAGCTGATATGATTCCTTCTTTCTGGAGCCTTTCTAGCTCTTTCTCAAAGTATGGTTTGATCGCATAAGGCACGCTTCGTGGCCTGCAGAACTTCGGTTGAGCATCTGCATCTACTGTGAGTTTGGCTTTCACACCTTTCAATGTCCCTAAGTTGTCCGTGCTTAACAACACATACTTTGCCAGCAGCCGTTGAACTTGCTTATTGGCATCCTTCAGAAAAATGTCCTTGTCAGTCCCATGGCATGACTTCAGGGAGTGAATTTCTCCCCAGTCGAACTTTATCTCCCAAAACCAGACACGACCGAACAGCACTTGTCGACCGCCTTTGATAACATACAAGTCCAGCTTCACCTTCTGCTTTTTGTACTTGATCTGGACACGAAGCTTTCCCTCGGGAACAACTAACTCCCCCGTGTAGGTTCGGAGAGTTACCGGGGTAGGCTGAAGTTCATGCTTCTTGAACATTTCCTTGAGTATGCCGACCCAGTATCAAGCTCCATTTTAAGTGATTGTCCGGCAATCCGCAGTGTCGTCCAAATTGTGTCAGTTCTGGTCTTTGTTTTTTTTTAACTGGTGGACCGCATTTTGGGTGTCCAACCCATCACTCCACTCACTGTCGTCACTACCGTTACTACTACTTTTGGCAGCTGACATTTGGTTCACCCTTTTGCCTTTATTGTAGCGTTTGTTTTTGTCACCAGACCGACACACAGCCATGTTTCCCACAGCCGTGGCAGATTTCGTCTCTGAAGCGACAATCGTCCGACCTGTGCCCGCTACATATGTAGCATGTGTAATTTCTTCTCTGTTCTCTCTCTCTTTCCTGAAGTGGCTGCTGACGTGAATACAGCTTGTGAACATATGCACTAGCCTCTCCGTGGCAATTGTGTAGTTCTTCGGTGTCACGACTAGCCGTTTCGTCTATCTTCGCTGTTTCGACGGCAGTTTCCAGGCTTAGGTCTTTGATTTTTACCAGCTTATTTTGTGTTGATTCCGATCGCAAACCCAACACGGTGTCGGTGCATGAATCAAGATGTCATCGATGAAGATCTCTACCCCGTCTATATCTCCAAACATGTCAGCTATTTTCATGTGGAAGACTTCTGGCGCTGAACTTATTCCATATGGAAGTCTGCGATATCGATACCTTCCAAAGGGTGTGGCCAATGTGGTCAGATACGAGTTCTCCGTATCCAATGCGATTTGCATGAAGCCTGATGTTGCGTCAAGTGTATTGAAATACCTTGAGCTGTGCAGTTTTATAAATATCTCCTCAGCCGTCGGTATAGCAAAGTGCTCTCGCTTTATAGCGGCATTGAGTGATCGTGGATCTAAACATATCCTCAATGACTGATCTGGCTTCATCACCGTTACCAATGGATTGACCCATTCCGTTGGTTCCGTGATCTTGGTTATCAGCTGATTGTCTTCCATTTCTGCCAACTGTGCTTTAAACTGGCTTTGCAATCTAAATGGAACACGTCGCGCTGGGTGAACTACTGACTTAGCATCACTCCTCAGTTGGATGTGGTGTTCCCCTTTTAGACAGCCCGATCCACGGAATACATCACGGTAATCATCTACTAGTTAACCTGCACTGGTCACTCCGTCGATTCTTGAGATTAACTCCAGTTCCACACTGCTCTGTAAGCCCAATATAGTTGGCGCATTTCCTTGAACAATGACGAAATCGACGGGATAGTACCTCTGCTTGTATTCAGCTGTGATGTCATGTGACTGTAATGGCTACCTCTACAGTTCTACCATTCCCGGAAGTGTGTCGACGAATAGACTTCCGACGCCTGCGGTAGATAGCGTTACTCTAAATAGTAACATTGATGTCCGTTGCGTGGCGCTAGAAGTCGCCTATGTCTCATGACCGCGTCCACTGTTCAATGTGCAGGCATGCTATTTAAACGAACTGGTCACTCCCAAACTGTCACTAGGTGGCGCTTCTTGGTAGAGCAATACACGAACTGATTACCACAGACTGGCATATAGAGTCACTAGGTGGCGCTTCTGGCTAGACCAATAGGTAAAACTATGACATGAATGATAGGTAAAATTGTACAATTATGCATAAGGGATACAAGTCAATACGTTCAATATGGTATGTATTCTAGTTCAAATGCACGAGGTGCACCTGTCTAGTCCAGTACACTTGTCTATGTGACGTTATTGACCTCGGTAAATAGTTCACCACATAACTACCAGTGGTGCTTACAGACATGTGGTGCAAATAACTAATGGATTATTGTTTAATTTCGAATTGTAAAGGATAAGTTCCGAGGGAAGAATGACTGATTCATGGCTATCGCCATGCGTACTAGAGGACATTAATCAAGTTAGTTACAAATATAGGCGTTACGAGGACCTTAGTCAATTTCTAACGTTAAACCTATAGGGCGTAATAGCTTGAAAGGGAACTAATTGACAGTAATTTATCATGATTGACCTCAGTGGATTATTGCCAACTACTGTTCAGGGTTTTCTGAGTTGATGCTACTCTGTCTAGATACAGAGAGTCTACTCTGACCTAGATTACGTCAAATAGTTTAACACCTGCCTCTAGTAAAACAGTCTTTAATCACTGCAGTTGAATTAACGTCCGTTCTCGGTCGCGCAATTGTCTAATCAAGCAGTTTGTCGGTTTGAACAATATAGGATGGATTTTTGTGCCTGACCGCCAATATATGTTTACCACGCGTACCTGTTTAATGACATCACTGGACAAGGTGATTTACATACGCGCAAGTTCCGAATGTCTGAAAACCGAATTACAACCAGTTGGACCTAGTCTAAGTTTGGTTCTTGGAACTCATACATAAGGGATACAAGTCAATATTTTCAATGGGCAAACATGTTACTTGTATACGAAGTGGTCACTCCCAAATTGACACGTGAAGTCACTATGTGGCACTTCTGGTTAGGACAATAGGTCACTATGGCATAAATGATAGGTAAGACTATAAAATGTATGCATAAGGGATACAAATCAATACGTTCAATATGCAAACATGTTACTTATACGAACTAGCCAACCCCAAACTGACATATAAAGTCCCTAGGTGGTGCTTCTTCTAGGTCAATAGGTCAATATATGACAATGATACAAGTCTACCGCGCTGAAAGTCTACCGAACTCGACGGTCGGCTTGATGGATGGTGTAGAAGAATATAAGAACTGTGAACTATATAAGTACTAGTACACCCTGATGGTCATTGTACTCCACAACGAAGAACAGTGAACATCGATAGTCAGTATCCGCTAAGAGAGGCCAAGTTGGACACAAAATTGGGAAAAAAGATGGGGTCACGTCAAGATATAGCCGGATCTTTCGGTCGCTGTACCAGAATACAGAAAGAAGTTAATGAGTTGCCAGTAAGTATATTTACATACACCATGTGTTGGTCTTGCCTGTATTTGTCCTTGAGGGTCACTACTCGCAGCATGCTACATATAGTACTACTCACCATTGAACGCATTGTGATGAATACGTACCTATTTACTGCCTCACGATAGATTCCTTCATTTTTTCGTAGCAGTCTCCTCTGCAAAACCTACGTACAACAGTCGACAAAGAGCAATTCCATGGAACAGATGATGACACGACTGAGCAACAAGAAGCAACTGTTTTTAAGAACGAGCAACCGTACCAACAGGATTTGTAAACAAAGACATGTGGCAGCGGTATGAGGATGTTCCCAGTGCGACAAAAGTTTGAAGACCTAACATGAACTGAAGCAGCAAGTAGCTGCTCACACCGGGCAGTATCCCTATTCGTGCCAATACTGGCAACAAAAAAACAACCTAAAAGGTCACATGGTGAAGCATACCTGCATTAAGGAATTTGTGTGCCGCCTTTGTAAGGAGTTTAGCTATGGACGTACGCTGAAAGTACACGTGAAAAAATATCATGATGATTATTAGTTGAAGCCGCTTTGAAATTGTCTGTTCAAATATAGAAGATTAAAGAATATATATACATTGTCGCTTTCATTTGTGATTAAATAAAGGTGTTGCGTACCTCATGAATATATTGACTTTGTTGTTTGTCACCTTCCTTACCACCCTAAGTTTTGTTATAGAAAAGCTCTATACTATGATATTGAAGGTGGTACACTTGTACAGTAAAGGGAAGTAGGGCTAAGTTGGTAAAGCGTTATACTATGATACGAAGGTTGTAAACATGTATGGTAAATGGAACAAATGCTGTCGGCCTTCAGTATGGAAAGGCTACAGATTTGTCTAGTTGAAACCGGTTTCGATGCACGCGGTACTATAGCAGTTGAACCAGTTGCGAGACACGCAGTACTACAATTGCTGAACCAGTTTCGAGACAAAAATTTACAAACAATGTGATGGGAAGGTGGTACACCTGTATGGTAACCAGAAATTACATAATTTGACCTATTTTTTTAGTTCATTACCTATTCGTCAGGATTTGACGTATTTTATAGTTCTAAATGTATAGGCTAGGGGGCGCTATACATGAAAATGGTCCACAACCTATGCAACATAAGAAAACATACCATTGACCTATTTAATGTCACAATTCGACCTATTTTATGTAGTTTATAATTCTAAATATATAGGCTAAGGGACACTATGCCGGAAAAATGGTCCACCACCCATGCGACATAAGAAAATACACCATTGCGCACGAGCTATGACCTATTTATTCACGTCTTTGACCTATTTTTATAGTAAAAATAAATGAGGCGCGAATTTAAACAGTGCTGACATTTACTCACCAACTATTCGCCAGGAAAAATAAGGGGCACGAATTTAAGCAGTACTGTTTCACTAACTATTCGCCGGGGGCGCGCTATTTAGTTCATGACCTATGCGCCACTTGACCTTGATCTTTGACCTTGACTTAGATTTTGACCTTCCACCAGAAATGACGTCATTTCCACATTCCACCGACTGATTCCACCGACGGATAACGGATGCATACGACGTAAGGGACGCGAAATACTACTTATTGTGTATTAGATCTTGTATTGGTAGGGTTTTCCGCATATAATAAACTGTGAAAACGTATAACCTGACTTACCATTAGTATGAATGAGTGACTGAACGTGTGCCCGTATGCTTCCATGCCGACCGTTCGCCGCAAACGCTACACTAACTTAGGCCAAGGTAAGCATCTTGTCCTAGGCTAGGATAGGCAATATGACATATTATATGTAAATAATAGTTACCGAAAAAGGGCAGTGTATTTTTGAGAAATGATTTTTTTACAAAATTCAAATGCTCTGACATAAGTGCATTTAAGTAGGCAGATTTCCAGGTGTGATTGTTGACAGTAAAATGTTTTCTTTTCAGCTGATAATCATACAAAACGCTAACATGGCAATCAATGGTAAAACTAACTGTAGACCTACTCCTGCAGCGTCGAAGCAAGGGTGCGGTTAATCCAGGGTATTCTACATATCTAAGGCGCGACAAAGAGTGGCGCCCCGTTATGGAGAATAGATAACCGAGGCCTACGCCAATTGTTCGTCGTTTTCTAATAATAAATTTAAATATTTCCTTCAAAGCAACTTTATATATTTTTCTTTCTGACTTTTCCCACTCAAAATCTATTAAACAATTTATAGATATTATCAAAATGAACCTCGTTGCAAAGCAGTCTTCTGTGAAAACGGCGAAATATTATTATACTCGGAACACACGAAAGTATCCAATAGATGACAGCACTGAGCTTGCTGCAGATAGCGCCGCGTATTGGATCGTTAGTAGGATACTGCCACGTTTGTTAAGTTTACCGGCTGTGCGAATTACAAGGTATAACATTTTCTTTTCTTGATTTCTTCAAATCTAGTTGCATTGAGATTACAATTGGTTTCGATGCAACACTTTTTTTATCGATTCATATGTTTCAAAATGAATTGGTGTTTTCAAAATACAATAATTCGTTGTATTATCGCCCATTTGTTTGGATTCATTTTGACAGTTTGGACATCGCTGTGTTTGTGTTCATTACATTAGGCTTAGTAATGTTTTGTTTACTTTATATTTACTAGTGACTTCACCCAGTGATTTCGGCCCGCAGTCTTTGTTGATCTTTGTAACTCAGTGACAGTAGCTTATATGATGACCCTCAATGAACAGGAAACTTAACAAGAGACTTACAGTTTACTCCAGACTTAGTCTTAGACTTAGAGTTAGAGAGAAAAGGTTAACTTAATAGTCTTAAAACGAATTCGTGGCACTGAATCTTAAATCTCGTGTTCTAACGCTCTTGGGCTATTTTAATACACTGCATGGTCTCACACTAATTCACATGACACGCGAACAAATTACACTGCGTAGATAGGACCCACGATTTGTGATGCAGGCGTCTTCGACGAGATCTGGATTTTGCGGGTATATGTTCGTAAGTACTTCACACAAAACAACTTTTGTAACAGTTTGTTTGCAGAAATTGGAAGGAATATGTGTTAGAGATTTAGCACATAAATATCTTACGGAAGAATTTGATCAGGTTTTAGTAAAAATAGCAAAACACAAGTGGACTGACGATTATTGCCCATACCAATATATTAAAAAAATTAAAACATGACATTTAGTATTGTTTAACAACAATTTGCCTAGCCTGTTAGTTATCCAATAAAATGTGTACGTTAAATTCACCTAGCTATGGCATGGAAAACAAAAAATCACAAAAGTAACTAGGCTGATATAATCACCATTTACACTATTATAATGTGGCAAAATTCACTGGGTAGAATTATTCACCATGGACAGAATTCACCAACACCCAGCGTGCCATCTAGGTAAACCTACTTCTTTACATTATACGACCAACATAAATTTGTTGATGATTCTGTCGTAGAGGCTTTTGAGAATGAGTCCTCCTCCGAGTCTATGTTTTTTCCATTTCCCTGCATGGGATCTTTTACTTTTCCTGGCATAGACACCAGGTAGAACGGACCAACAGCTTATAGCGTCTCTTCTGAAAGATCAGGCAATGTAGCATGAATGAAATTGCCCAAGTTTCGACACAGCAGCCAAACCAGTACTGAACCACCACCCGACAGCACCAGGATTCGAACTCCGGTCCCTCCGACAGTCCAGCACTGTAACTGTTCGACCACTGCGCCCCACAATTTTTTTCTATATGTTTATATATATATATATATCAAATCCATACATGTGCATTCTTATAATTGTATTAACATGTATCATTATTTGAAATTACTTGACAATAATCACAGGAAGTATGTGCTGCGTACCAGTGCTTTTAAAACTAATAAATATTAGCATACATTAAAATGTTAACTACAACTATTATTAAGCCTGTTGGTCATTAAGCATTTAAGTAAAGATGTGTGAGATGACATCCAGACCCTTGCTCTAGACTTTGAGTTACTACAGATGACAGTATATTGGGAAATACAATGTTTTAATTGTTACTTTCAGATACAAGTAAATTATGATGCAAGAAGTAGCCTCTGATGAGCAGGGAATGACTGATCACTTGGCAAATACAAACATTGCACAACAGCTACAAGAAGCTGCTAAGACAAATGTTACACAAGGTGAGAGAGGATGGGTAATTCCTCTTGGTATTGTCATTAACCACACATTTACAATCTAATTATAATCGAGGAAGTGTATGTATGTAGGTATGAACAGGAAACTGAATTTTAAAAGTTAACAGGATGTTAATAGGTTACTCTAGATTCAGATATTTTAAAACAGCGATTCTTAACCTTTTTTGTCCCCAACCTAAATTCCTGTCGTGGGACTTGGCACCCCAAGTATTCAAACAATTTATTACAAGTTAAATATTTATGCGGGTACGTTAAAGTTTTCCTTTAGACGGCTTGAACCTTGACCCCCACAAATAGGACGTAAAACCTATATGTGTTTTCAAAATACCTCATATATGTTAAGATTCTGACCTTTTATATGTTAAATAAGTCATCACTATGGAAAAGGTGATATGCATGTAATGTGTAAAACGTAACTTATCGTTCGTACGTATCATGCGCATGTAGTAAATACTTTGGGAAAACAGCCCATGTTTCACAATATTTGCAACATGAAATAGATGCTGACACGATAATGCTACCGTCATGCCAATACCACAACAATATGAATATTATTTGAAAATTCTACACTATCATGACAAGGGCCCATTGATGGATGTGAACTTCAACATTCTCTCCGACCTTCATCATTTTGAATAAACAATGAGTAACTGCGAGCGCCTTATGGCGTTTATATAACAATGCTGTGTGGTTTCTAACACTTGGTAAATGTTACTATCATGATTGTCAACTACCAAGGCATCCCGTCAGTTCACAGGAATTTTTGCTACTATTTATTATTATCTTTGTCATGTGTGGCGATACAAGACACATACAATCATGGAAATTTGAGAAAATTAACGCCAACACCTGCAGCATATGCGGAAACTCAAACAAGTTATATAAAGTGTTGCATGGTCACAGTGATATGACTAAGAAGGATGTTTTCAGCTTCAAAGGAGATTGGGGATGACAGACCTCAGGGTGCATCCATGCCAGTCTCTGCTCTACCTCCTCCTTCCCAGTTACCATCACAGCTGACCTCACCAGCCCACCCCCGCCCACCTCCTGTCACTGGCTTTGTTGCAAGTGGAACGCCATCTAAGGTGGGTATATCTTGTGTGCCCTTCCAGATGTCGGGATTTTTTAACATATTTTTAGAAACTTGGGAGCATATAATATTTCAAAGGAAACAAAACATAATACAATACAGATTTTTTGTCCAGTAATAATAAAATACATTGGCTTGCTGGGCACAAAGAGAGTGCAGTGCAGTCTTAGTAAACATGGTTAACATGGTTAATAAAGGTAACGCATACAAGAAATATGTTAATAGAACTAATACAAACACGAAAGTAGTCCATCAAATTAGTGCAGTTTAAAACATGTAATGACAGGTGTTGTTATTAAATTGCTGTAATAGTACAAATTGCACGGCGTGGGCACCTGTATCGGTTTCTTGGATTCCCTTCAATTCAGGAGCTAAGGTACACTTTTATATGTTAATCAGGTACCTTAGCGACATACTTTTGGGATATGGGGACAGACCGGATAAAAGCACCAAACTTTTTCCACAGCTTCCTTAGTTTGGTAGCTTTAACTTTTTGGTTGGAGTCAGCAGTTATTTTGGGTGGGTCCATTATTTTTCACCCCCTATCAAACAAAATCTGCTGTTTTACTACATTTCTCCATTGGATATGGATATAATCCGGGTAACGTCACCAAATCTTTTTCTCTGCTTTGTTTTGTTAATATCTAACTTTTTGATTAGAGTCAGAACATTGTTTGGGTGGGTATTCATTCTGTGTCTCGTGCTGTCACCCAACCATTGCCGAAGAATGCAGATGTCGTATTGCACCTCGGCTAAACCGTAGAAACTGACAAGGACGTCGACTTGCATTTTCACAGAACACGACAAATGCCATTACCATTATGATGAATAAAGTTATTGCCTGCCCCAAAGGCCATGTAAATGTGTGCAGCTGAAGAAAAATATGACTAGCTCGTACATCTTAATTATCGGAAGCAGAAGGACACCCTTATTCACAGTGCATATCAAACATGGAGTTGGTCCCCTTTCCAAAACAGTCTGTACATGGACTAGCAGTTGAGAATCAGTTTCCTCGAGGTTATACTGAAGCATATCATAGTTACACCTACTGACGGTCACTGAGGTGCCTGGTGTGGCAAACACATCCTTTCAACATGGATATTGGAGATTTGGTAGAGAGAAAAGCAAATAGCTCATGTTTCTTGGTGACATCGCGATGGAAGTATATCCAGTTTATTGGCACCAGGTTACCTTCATCCAAGTCTCGTTACCACACTACTCTCTTGTGGATTATTTGCTGCTGCTGGGGAGGTACGTGTCCCAGACAGTCTCAATACTGTTGGAGTTAACTAAGTGCTTCAAGATGTGAGGAATAACAACAATGTCAGCACTCATCAAACGTGGTGATGTTGTTTGTGGAAAGGAGATGGGAAGGAGGAAGGGTACAGATGAGTTTCTTGTCTGAAAAATGCTCACATGTAAAGGTTCTTTGCTGCAAGACAATGTACAACCAAGAGAAGAGTTCTTCAGCATCGAAATTTGTCTTGCCTGCTTGGGTTTTGAATGTGGCGCAGGACATTTGTAGAGTGCGATTGAGCTCTTCCTTAATGGGACATGGATGTAATGCGTTATTTCACCGATTTATCATTGTTGTCATACTAATCTTGACCAGACTAGTGCTTTGATCGCACGGATGGTGTTTACCAGAAAGAAACTTTCCCCGTGATGCTGGCTTTCCCCATCTAAATAAAAATTTGTTTAAAACTGCATTCCCTACCCAAATCTTGGGCAGTCCCTAGAGTTAATGATGACTCTTGTGCATCCCTGATCATGATTTTGCCTTGATTGGAATTATTCTTGATATCTTATCTGGCAGCGGTAGGTGCATTAAGAAGAAACATGTGCCAAGGCTCAGAGTGTGGAAGCTTTCCGAAGAGAAAGCGAGGAATGAGTTCCGGGAGAAGGTAGCCCACTTGGCTGAGGAAGCAGCTGAAATGAAGGGTGTGGATGGGAGATGGAAAACGATGAAGAAGACATGGCTCAAGGCCACCGAGGAGATCTGCGGGTGGACAAAAGGTGCGCCTAGGCACAGGGAGACATGGTGGTGGAACGACGAGGTGAAAAGGGTGGTCGATGAGAAGAGGAGCTGCTTCAGAAGGTGGAAAAGGACGAAGGCGGAGGAGGACAGATTGGCATACCTCAACGTGAAACGCGCGGCTTGGAGATCGGTGTGGCTGGCACAAGATGCCAAAAGGCAGGAGTTTGTTGAGGAACTGGCAAGCGAGGAGGGAAAATGGCAGTTCTTCAGGATCGCGAAACAGATGATGAAAGAAAGGCGGGACGTGACCGGCACAAGCTGTGTGAAGGATGAGCTCGGAAACATTGTGACAGATAGTAAAGGAATGAAAGAGGTGTGGAAAAAGTACATGGAGAAGCTGCTGAATGTCGAGAACGCCTGGGATGGCGAGGTGGAATGTGACATGGTGGAGGGACCGAGCTGCCGCATCACAGAGGAGGAAATATCGAAGGCGTTGAAGCACACTAAGACGGGGAAGGCAGCGGGTCCATCTGGTGTTGTTTCAGAAATGATGAAGGCAGCAGACGACATGGGCGTGGAATGGTTGACTAACCTATGCAACAACATCGTGGCAGAGGGCCGCATTCCCGCCAACTGGAAAAACAGCATCCTAGTCCCTCTATTCAAAGGGAAGGGCGATCCCCTAGAGTATGGTTCTTTCAGGGCCATCAAGCTCCTAGAGCAGGCCATGAAGGTCATGGAGAGGGTGCTAGAAGTGAGAATGAGAAAGCAGGTGCAGATCAACGAGATGCAGTTTGGCTTTATGCCAGGGAAAGGGACGACAGATGCCATCTTCATCGTGCGACAAATGCAGGAGAAACACCTGGCCAAGAAGATGCAGCTCTACCTAGCCTTTGTCGACCTGGAAAAGGCGTTTGACAGGGTACCAAGGAAGGTGATGAGATGGGCCATGAGAAAATCGGGTGTGGAGGAGTGGCTGGTGAAGGCAGTGATGACGTTGTACAGTGAGGCGAACACCATTGTGAGGACAGGGCATGGAGACAGCAGCAGCTTTGAGGTGAAGGTGGGGGTGCACCAGGGCTCAGTATTAAGCCTACTGCTGTTTGCCATTGTGATGGATGTGGTAACGAAGAAGGCGAGAGGAGGACTGCCCTGGGAGCTGCTGTATGCAGATGATCTCGTCCTTATGGCAACGACCAGGGATGAACTAAGAAGGAAGCTGGTGGAGTGGTGCACGAGATTGGTGGCCAAAGGACTGAAGGTGAACGCCGGGAAGTCGAAGGTGATGGTCAGCATAGGTGACAGAGGAGTGATGTCAGAGTCTGGTGCATGGCCATGTGGAGTCTGTAGCAAGGGTGTAGCCACAAACTCGCTTCAGTGTACATCGTATACGAAGTGGGTCTACAGGAGATGCAGTGGTGTGAAAGGTAGCCTGCAGGCAGTGAGCGCAACGTTTGTGTGCAAGAGGTGTCGGGGAGAGGTACCACCTGCAGAAGTGACGGAAGAGGGCTTGGAGGTGGATGGACAGACATACAACAGAGTAGACAACTTCTGCTACCTGGGCGACATGCTAAGTGCGAAGGGTGGGGTGGATGCAGCGGTAACAGCGAGTGAGGTGTGCCTGGCAGAAGTTCAGGGAGTTAACACCCTTCTTGACTTCCAAAGCGCCCCCCCTGAAGATGAAGGGCCAGGTGTACACAGCTTGTGTCAGAAGTTGCCTGTTGTATGGGTGTGAGACGTGGGCCATGAGGACCGATCATGACACGAGGATGGAAAGGGTTGAGATGAGGATGGTGAGATGGATGTGCGGCGCATCACTCAGCGACAGACAGCCCAGTGCAGAGCTTAGAAGGAGAGTAGGAGTGGAGGCGATTGGGGATGTGATCAGAAGAAGCAGGCTGAGGTGGTACGGGCATGTAGAGCGAAAGGACGATGAGGACTGGGTGAAGGGCTGTACAAAGTTAGTGGTGGAGGGGACAGCTCCCGTCGGCAGACCAAGGAAGACCTGGCAGAACTCCGTGTCTGCAGACTTGAATCTGATGGGTATCGCCCATCGGGATGCACGGGACCGTGTCAAGTGGAAGAGGGCAATTGGAAGAAAGGCGAACCCAGCAGAGCCTCGAAACACCGCCTCTAAACGACGATGATGGTGATGATTGCACCTGTGCGCTCAGATTCCCGAGGATGTAGTCTCTGTACAAGCCTATTACAAGTTTATTACTGTATAGCATGCAGACGTAACAATTTAGTGGCGATGAATTATGCTGAAGAATTGTATTGACTAGTAAACTAATAATACTCAGTGTGGTGTCAGGCTATCCATTACAAATCACAATGGCGTTGGCCTTGCTTTTTAAAATCGGTGTTCAGCAAGATGTTTCTAGTAAACTACTGGCATAATATTCTAGATTGCAGCTGTGTGTATATATATATATTATGTATCAGGCATGGGGTAATAGTTAGTAATAGTAATGATTACAAATATTGAAGTAATAGTAATAGGTTGAGCAAAAACTGAATGTAATAGTAATAGGAAGCAATGTAATAGTGATTAACCTATTACTTTCATATTACTATTGAACATTTTAAACTGAATTTCAACTACATAACAATTCCATTTGATTAGGTTGTAGATTCCACTAGTTTCTGCAGGTTTTATGGTTGCTCCCCACTAAAAATAAACAAAAAAGTGTAAAGAAAATCAATAGTTTGCATGCTGTCAGGATTGAACCGGCGTCACCCAATTGTAAAATAAATAGCAAGAAACCAACGCATCTACCAACTGAGCTAGCGGCACCAACAGAAATTCACTGACTGATTTAAGTTGTTATGATAAATTGTACAACTCCTGCTTCATATATCGATATTCCAGTCATATTATGAGGTTATACACGTTACTTTATGTAGCTGGATACACTATATATTTGCTATGTATGTTTATTGGTGCAGATTATCTTCCGTTTGTTGCATTCGATGTAATTATTCTGAAAACGAGCCCAAGCTCGGCAAAACCTAGTCGACTTGTAGGCGCATTCGTTGTTATCCTTGTAAACATGCTCTGAATGCATGGAAAGGGTCAGCCTGATGTGAGTGTGTGTCATAAGTGACGTCACGATACCACATGATCGCCTAGCTCATTAAAATTTAATTTTCCGCGGGAATCGCTTCACAGGCGGGCTTAAAATCGAATTTATGCTACAAATGTATTTTTCTGTATTTGTTTAATGTTGTCAAATGTTACATACAATGTTAAACTTTGTGTACACATGAAAAAAGGATTTTAGCTAATGCCTTATTTTTATTTCCTTTAATTTAAATTGTTTTGCCCGGTGTATTAGTTGTGTATTGTTTGTTGGGTGTTTGTTTTGTTTTCCTGTAAGTAGGCCCATTTATTTCAGTCATATGTGCCTTCTCCTGAAATGGCGAATCCCGCTGCCATTGCCAGCCCTCAGCAGGCATACATGCTACCAACAGCAGACCCAGTCACACCACAGGGGTCAGTTGAATTGCTCATTTCTCTCGTCATAATCTTCTTCTTCCCCTTGCTCCCTTGCGAGGTGGGTCCACGCCATTCAGTTGCTTCCTCTGCCTTTCTTGTTATTTCCCCCCATCTCTGTCTGTTCGCAATCACCTTCCATTCCTGGCTGCCCTACTAAGGTCTCCTCCTGTCTCCATATATACATGTTGGCACCACGTAGGCTTCCAACACTTCCTTTTAGCTTCTCTCGTTACAAAATCCTAGCAACAATGACTGGTCCAAGTACAAACAAACTTAACATTTTACTTGTATTTGGAAGTCCCAGTTGAATTCTTGGAAACCATGACAGAGTATTTGTGTAGTAATGGTCATGTTTTGTTCACCATGGCATTATATATCTGGAGTATGTTATGTAATTACTGTATATGTTTATACCATATTTTTTCAGACACCCTATTAATCTACAAAAAATTCTATTTTGTGTATCTACGATTTTGGACACATCCAAATTTTTTCCTTTGTAATTGGAAACCAAATATTAGCGATCTTTTATAAAGTATAACATCTCACCAATGACCTTATAAAGCCCTGCTGATGGTAATAACATGGGTAATCAAATGACACACAACATCAGGATGCCTTTGTGTTTGTAAATATTCGGACATCTTTTCTGGGAATTGTTTTTCTGTACCAGTGTTTTCAGATGGCTGGACATTTAATTATTTTTATCTGTTTGAAAACAATCGGTAATTAAGGTAAGTAAGTGATGCATACCTAAATGCATAATGCTGATTAAATTTGCAACTATTCATGATATTATTTGTTCTAAAACAGGTCCATGAGATAATATATATTTGGGTTGGTGACATCGTGGTTAGATTATGAAACTCTCAGTCAGCAGATACCAGGTTCAAATCCTCATGTTGTCTTTCTGAACTTTGGCCACATTCATTCACACCACATTGCTACAGTTCACTCAGCTGTATGAATGAGTACCTGGCTATAGGCATACTTGGGTATGAATAGTTTTTGTGCAATCAAAATGCTTTCGTTGAAATAACATACAATGACAAGGACAATAAATTGTGTTGATGTTTCAGTGGCACCACCTATGGAGCAGTGATGACACCACAGATGCCGTCCTCGACACAGTCACAGACCCAATACATGACTCCCCCTGGTGAGTAATAGACTCGATACATGACTTCCTCTGGTGAGTAATAGACCCAATACACTACTCCCCTGGTGAGTAATAAACCCAATACATGACTCCCTTTGGTCAGTCACATACTCAATATATGACTCCCCCGGTCAGTCACAGACTCAATACATGACTCCCCTTGGTCACTCGTAAACCCAATACATGACTCCTCCGTGTCAGTCACAGACTCAATATATGACACCACTTGGTCAGTCACAGACCCAATACAGGACTCCTCCTTGTCAGTCACAGACTCAATACATGACTGCCCCTTGTCATTCACAGACACAATACATGACTCCCCTTGGTCAGTCGTAGACCCAATACATGACTCCCCCTTGTCAGTCACAGACACAATGCATGACTTCTCTTGGCCAGTCATAGACCCAATACATGACTCCCCCTTGTCAGTAACAGACACAATATATGACTCCTTGGTTAGTCACAGACTCAATACATGACTCCCTTGGCCTGTCACATACTCAATACATGACTCCCCTTGGTCAGTCACAGACTCAATACATGACTCCCCTTGGTCAGTCGCAGACTCAATACATGACTCCCATGGTCAGTCATAGATCCAATACATGACTCCCTCTTGTCAGTCACAGGCTCAATGCATGACTCCCCTTGGCCAGTCACTTACTCACTACATGACTCCCCCTTGTCAGTCACAGACATAATACATGACTCCCCTTGGTCAGTCACGGACTCAATACATAATAATAATATTAATAAGATAACTTCTATTGCGCCTAAATCCTTGGAAACCAAGCTCAGAGGTGCATCAAAACAAAAAGATTGGTCAATCTCAAAATCCATAAACTGTATTCCAGTTGTCAGCAGATGGGTCAAGGCGCTAGGGAGCTATGGTGGATAAACAAGGTTGTAAAGATAAGTTTTTCAATGACGACGGAATTTTGTAATATTTTCAACTGATCTAACACTAATATTTAACATGTTCATATAGACGCACTATTGTGCTGAATTAATCTTGCTCTGTTACCGTATTCTTATAAAGAGTGTTTATTTATCGTATATGTGTTTGTACTTATTTATTGTGTCTTAGAAATGGTGTCTTGGATTAAAGAAAGTTTGCTTTCATTTTATCCTGGAATATAATTAAATAATTTGTTGTTTAATCTCTACCTATGGCAACATTTTGAATTTGAACAACTATATCAACCACAAAGCATAATAAATATTAAAGTGTTCTTCCTATTAAAGGTGAATGATTCTGTTTGTAGTGCAGACACAGATGCCCCATGATGCATCTGCGTCAATTGACCTGCAAGTCGAGACAGGTCCAATGTACCCCACCCCAGGGGACATACATGGCACGGGGGGTTTCATGGGTTGGTTCAGTAGCGGAATCATGGGCAAAGTCATGGAGAAAACAAAGGTATGAAGAATGAAAAAAAATTCATGGAATCTTGTTCAAACTAAAAACCTATTAGAAACAAAACATTCAGGAATAATCCCACCTTCACCATGTAATTGTTCTAACTGAATGTACAAAATAAACTGATGGTTGACACAGAATATATTTCACTATTGACATATGTATGTAATGAAGTACCAATTTTTATTCATTGTGATAGTTTTATATTTATGAGAAAATGTGCATTTATTATGTTCTTTAAAAAGTTTTTGTTATGTTGTTCACTTGAAATATGTAGTTGTTTTTAGAATATCCAGAAAGATATGTTAATTATATCAGTGATCACCTTATGCATTTGTGAGCATATAAATAAGCATGATTACATAATATAATATCGATATTACCGGCATAGTATTATTGAGAGCACATATAGATATGTTAGAAGCTGTTTGCTGACATGTATGTGGCATGTCATATTTGCTTCTGCTATAAAACAACAAGTGTTGACTATTTTATATTCAGCTTAGAATACTCAGATAAAAATGTGAATGCATTCCTTAAAATTGAGGTTAAACTAACCCTGCTCTGCTCAGCAAACACAAACTTAACCTGTGTCAATTATCAGTGGAGATACATTTAGTTGTTCATTCCATCTATGCTGTGTCATCCTACAACTATTTAATTTAAGTTTCTAAAATAATTTGCTATAAAGAATGGCATGAACAAAGAACCAACACATCTAGTTTATGTCATGAGAGAGTTAAGCTATCTGCAGATATGAACATGTTCTGTATGAATACCCATGAAAATGTTAATAAATTTGGAAGAAATGTACTAACACAATTGTCTTAGTACACAACTATAAATTTTCGACTCACAATCAATGTTTCAATCACCTTTGGTGGCCTTCATAAGGATCTGTTCTTCCTCTGCTCGTAATTTTTTTTTAAATATTAGTACAGCCAAAAGACAAAGTGGAAAACAGTAAGAAGACTGGCTGTGTATGCCAAATCGCCTGTAAGACCTGCAACAACACATACATTGGTGAAACGGGGAGAACATTTGGCACGAGGCTGGAACACATAAGAAAGAAGTTGAAACTAGAACAACCAGACGTTTCACTCGAGAAAAAAGGAAAGTCTCGACAAACATCGAACACAAGTCGGCAATAACTGACCATGCAGTCAGAAACAGTCTCCCAGTCTATTACTGCCAGCAATAGATTGGGAGGGTGGCAGTGTGGTAGACAGAGAAACAGACAGGTGTGTGTGATGGATTAAAGAAGGCCATCTGGATTAGAAAGACAACACCAACAATGAATAAAGACGAGGGAGGATACAGACTGAGTCACGTGTGAGATAGTCTGCTCACCATACCATCTGACAAGCTTAGGAAGAACAGTTCCTGATGAAGGCCGCCAAAAGTGGTTGAAATGTCGATTGCGAGTCAAAAAAGTCTAGTTGTGTACTAAAAACACTGCCACCCTCCCAGTATGAATACCATGTATGGATGGATGCATGCATATATTTGTTTACTTTACACTCCTACTAAAGAAGTCACATTGTGGTTATATTTAAACATCGACTAAAGTAGCCACCTAGTGGTTATCTTTACACACTCCCACTAAAATAGCCACCTCGTGGTTATCTTTACACACTCATACTAAAATAGCCACCTCGTGGTTATCTTTACACACTCCCACTAAAGTAGCCACCTTTGGGTTATCTTTACACACTCCTACTAAAGTAGCCACCTTTGGGTTATCTTTACACACTCCTACTAAAGTAGCCACCTTTGGGTTATCTTTACACACTCATACTAAAGTAGTCACCATGTAGTTATCTTTACACACTCCCACTAAAGTAGTCACTCTGTGGATATCTTTACATACTCCCACTAAGTTAGCCACCTTGTGGTTATCTTTACACACTCCCACTAAGGTAATCACCTTGTGGATATCATTACACACTTCCACTAAAGTAGCCACCTTTACGTTATCTTTACACACTCCTACTAAAGTAGTGACCTTGTGGTTATCTTTACCCATTCCCACTCAAACAGCCACCTATAGTAATTTTTACACATTTCCACTAGTCAACACTGGCTGTGTCACCAAGGAGGCAAATGTCACATGCCACTCACACTTCATACCCCATCTAATGCTAGATGGCAGCACTGGATATTAAGACTGCTGTAAGCTAGCGGCAAGAAACAATAATTTAAATACTGTAAACGTTATTGAGCTGAATGCTGTGAGACTGTGTAACTCTAGTACGTGTCTAGTCTGTCTTACACAGAGACAGAACAGAACTTCTTTAAACGTTATGTGTGCCTTCTGAAGACTGAAAAATAGGCCTGATCATTCAAAAATCATCCAGTTGCATGCTGGTAATACAATGCAGCATGGCATTGTCTTTGTGCAAAATATGCTACAGCACAAGTCCTCCAGCTCAAATGTTACAGGTGACAGCGGAAATCATGTGACCAAACAATAGCTTGATTCTTTCTTGATTGTTTCTTGATTGTGCTACAGAATCATACACTAACAGTAATATGTAAAAAGTAAAATTAATGTGAAATAAACAGCATAATGAAAATTAGTATTTGTAGGAAGTGAGACACATCCTCTGTTTGTACACTGATGACCATCTGATGGTGTTTTGTTTCTTATTAGAGTTCCGTTGAAACGATGATCACAACTTTGGATCCTGGAATGAAACAGGTTATTTGTGAGTATTACTTTATACATTCAATTCAATTATTTATTTCCAAGTAACAAAGAAAACTTCAAAGCAACAAACAATTTTGTAAAACCGTTACAAATGGAAATGGAGGAAGATTGAAGTAGAGTACTTGATGTGGCAACACAAAGAGACCACTTCCAGAAGCAGTTACAATTGTTTACAAAGATTACTTCTGAAGTCTTTTTCTCAGAACTATATAAATTGATGGTGTTTTGTCCAATTTATTATTGAACTTACAATAGTTGACTCATTAACTATATTAAGTGCAGGAATATTTTTTTGATGAACTCAGACTTGCAAAAGTAATTCCTATCTTTAAGAAAGATGATCCACATTGTAAATATAAAGCATATATTATGTAGTTTAGTATGAAGGCACAAGTTTGAATTATATGAGCAAATTTGACATGTTTCAAATAACAATGAATGTTATAACAAAGGAAGGTGTATAAGTTACTTAGTCTTCATTGTATATATCATTCTAACTGCCGAAACTGTATCAATTACAGCAGATATACATAACAATGAATCCACATAATCGGAAGGCACTCATTGCAACAAGGTGTTGATACTAAATCAATTTAAACACATTTACAACAAATGAAACCCTACTTTGATGCAGTGATGAAGTAGTTTAATATTTGGTAAGGACATTGGATTTATTTTTAAAATGAACAGTATTTGTGTGAACCTGTATATTCCTCCTTCATATGCATGTATTTGCTGTTAGTAATACACTAGCAATTTAAACTTGTGCACAGCGTACACATTTTCATTATGATTATGCCCATATCCATGTCCATTAAGTATTTGTTGATAGTGCAAGAAATGCGTGTGTCATTGCAGTGGACTGAATGTACTGTTCCACGGGCTGACTGTCACATGTCTGTCTGTATGCAATGCTGGCCTCTAGTCCAGCGGGATCGAACTTTCTAATGACACATCTGACAGAGCTGGTGCACTCTTCATGCATGCATGCAAGTTGTCTTAATGAAGTTTCCAAAATGGCATCACCAGCAGAGGTGCATTTAATTGCCAATTTGCCATTTTGCTAAATACGGTGAACTTGTAAGCTGCCCTAATGGATGGGAATTCCCTGTTGGGGAGGCTTTGGGATTGTTGTCTCATTGTCAGGCAAGATCCTTTTAAGTACCTTTGTGTTGGCGATAGCTTCCAATGAATCCACACCCTGGATGTATGCTGTCAACTTGCTAGGGAGCCAGAGATTGACTACACATGCAGAAATGTGCAAATTAGGTTGTGACATAAGTACAAATTGAGCTACAGTAAGCGACCGTACATGATGCCGTATGGTATGGTGTTCGTATAATCGAGCAAGTGAGCAGTACAACAAGTGAGCAGTACAACAAGTGAGCAGTACAACAAGTGAGCGGACAACAGTCTCGCAACTAGCCGATGTGAGACTTGCACGAATTTCTGCAACACGGAACAAGTGGGAATAAGCATCATAGCAAGCATGTGCCACTTGAACAGTCATGTGAAGTCTCGTGTCAGATGAGATTTACACCCGGGTGATATTTGGAGCCTCCTTATAAATGTACTGATCATTATATTGCTTCCTTATACACTGTATATGTGTGTGATGTATTAGTAATAGTCATAGCAGGTTTGTGTGTACATACAGAGGCGCTCCCCAATATTTGTCGAGGGAGTCTGGAGATAGGATTAGCCCCCAGTATATAGGGAAGGTTTGTGCATTTTTTGTGGGTGGGGGGCTGGACATCAGTTGGCTAGCCTCATGTGCGGGTGCAAATCAAGTTTTTCGGAAAGCGTGAAGAGCTTAAAAAACACAAAATCTTCACCGGCATTTCTAGATCTTGTCTGTCAAACTCCTTTTTTTTATCTCTCTGCCTCCATATATATGACATAGACAAACAAAGAAGTTGTACACTGTTCAATAAGCACATGCCGCATACCCACTTGTTCTGGATCAAGAACAAGTGAATTAGTTCAATGTGACATCGTTTATTGCTATTTAATTTAATTTGCCCTTATTTATTTTAATTACCGTGGTCTATCAGTGACACTGAGCTGCCTTTAGCACTCACAGTTCTGAATAGTCCACTGCTGCACATGTACACCATAATAACATAACAAGACTTACCCCACCATGATGAGGGAAGTGGGCATATTTGAGGACTACAAGAATTATGGTAAAGTAAAGGGCAGTTCTTATATAAGGCAGTATCCAGTCCTAAGGACTGCTCAAAGCGCCTTACACTACTCCCTGGCAAACCTGTTCAGTCAAACACAATCTCGACTTCTCTGGGAAGCATTCAGCCACGCTGCAATTAATGCGCAACGACTGTTCATATACAAATTTCCACCACTGTCTATAGCCAGGTACTCATACAGCTGAGTGAACTGGAGCAATGTAGAGTGAACAAACTTGCCCATGGTTCGACACGGCAGCACAGGATTTGAACCTGGGTTCTCTCAGTTGAGAGGCTGCAGCCACTGCGCCACTGTGCTCCATGTGCGATGTATTAGTGAATCGAACGTACTTTGCAACAGTAAATGTGATCTGCTTCATCGAAATGGTATTAAGTTGCAAAATTGTGAGAGGCTTACAGTCCTGGTGACTGACCAACAGCAGGTGGACATTATCCTAAGGGATGGAGCCTTGCGTATGTAGGACTGCACAAGATAATCCAGGATGTAGGAACATCAATAAATATACTGTCATATAATGAGAAAAGGAGTGGCCACACGCCACTTTAAGACTCATTCTAACAATGTTCTGGTGTGATATGAATTTTTTTGTGTGAAGATTACGCTCATTATCGCTCATTATCGCTCATTATTTGAAACGTTGATACATGACCTTTATAGTGATCCTTTCTTTCAACTCCCTCAATGCAAACTGAATCGCACTAAGAAAACTCTTGTTCCCTCATCAATTAGACTAATGGATAAGTACCTGTGTGTCCCCTCCAACTCTGCCAGTCTGACACTCAGAGGGAGCCTTAGATGATTTGTGATCTCAGATGTTTAGTGATTTGAGAGATGATTTAACTTATTTAACTTATATAACTTTTAGTACTATTTTTATGTCTAAATTATGATTGTTTTGCATGTCCATGAGTGTATGTGTGCTCGTGTGGCCGTGCGCACATACAGATTTGATTACCTTTTGTATTGCCTGTACGTCTGTTTTATGGTTCCACGGGACAAGAAAGTATTGTCATTGTCATTCAGGGTTCATTCACAGTTGAGCTTATATTTGAGTTTATTTTGTTTGACTATTCCTTCGCTCACTGGTACAGTTATGCATTCACCACTTCAAATACATAACTTATTTGCCTTGGATAGTTTATGAAAATGTAGCCAATTTGCTAGCACAAAATAGAGTTAATATTTTTATGAATGTCACCAGTGGACCTAAAATTAAGTTATAATTATGTTTAATTGAATATTAGTGACTTATTAGCTTCCAAAATATGGACCACAATTAAAGATGATCGACAGAGCATCCAAGCATTTCAGATATGGTGTTGGCATTGCATGTTAAGGATTTTGTGGATCAAACAGTGATGAACAACTCAATACTAAATATACAGTAAACCTCGCCTAAGTCGGATTCGCTCAACTCGGATAGAATTCCAAGGAACGGTTGATTTGTAATGTATTTCCCATAACAAATCTTCGTCTAAGTCGGATTATGTACGTCGGATCTTCGCCTAACTTGAACTAACTGAGTCGGTCCATTTGATCCGAGATAATGTGTTTTTCCTCACGTAAGTCGGATCGCAGTATTCAACAAAATCACTTGGTTCCTTGGAGTATATGTACCAAATGAACTAAAAAGTGAAACGGCTATTCCAAAAAATAACCCAGACAGCCACAGCAACATACGTAGGCGTCACGTCTTCACTGATCTAATACAACTTGCATCACCAAGCCAATGGACGCTGGTATAACCAAGAACATGACGTTCCATTACCGGTACATCCTAGCCACCAGGAGACTAGAGGCATCAGAAGGAGTCGCACCATTTTCTCAAAAGTTGAACTATGTTGGACGTCGTCATTGCCCTGAAACCAGCGTGGAACAAACTGAAACCAGAAACACTTCTAAACTCCTAAAAAAACTGGATTCGTCTAAGGTGTTGAGCGTCAAGACGAGGATGAAGACAAAGCAGCTCCTTCGTTCAGAAATGTATGCAATAAGCTCCACGAGATGTATGGAGATGTTGTTTGCACAATGGACGACTGTGTTGGCTTGGACAAGACAGCAGAAACGGTGGCTACTCCAAATAACGATAACAAAACTCAGTGGCACACCTGCTGCTGGGATATGTCATCTTTGGCTAAGTCAGATTTTTGCGTAACTCGGATTAAATCACTCGTTCTGATTGAATCCGACTTAGGCGAGGTTTACTGTACTTAAATCCAATAACACTTGATGTTTCTATTATCCATCAAAAACTAATTTACTTTGGCCATGTTGTGGGAACATCACATCTAGAAAAATCATCATGCTGGGAATGACTGAGGGAAAACAGAAAAGAGGTCGACCCAGCACTAGGTGGCTAGATGAAATTAAAAATGTCATATGGATCATGTTAGTATTGTGAAATGTTGTTTCAATCATGGACTTGGAAAGTCAAAATCCATCTTCAGATTTTTTACTCCTGTGTTTCAGTTGTCTTGTTTTTTTAATTGAACGGTCTGAACCAGTGTTCTTGAATAATGAATGATCCCTGTTGCGGACCGTCACAGCAGCACTGTCAGTGGTACATATGTGTCGAGGTTAATGCACCATCTATATAGCACCCAACTGTGTCCATGGTTACACCAATCAGAAGTCACCACAGAGATCGGATTGTCGTTTTAGTAAAGGTTAATTAAGTTGGATGATGATAGATCGATACAAATCTATACATTCGTTATTCTATACAATGGAATAATTAATTATTATATTTATGATAAGTATTTTTACTTCTAGGTTTCTACTTTCGAACTTTTCACCAATACGCTTTGTATATTTCATTTATTCATCTAATTTGTTAGAATAAACGCTTCTGACTTTTGAATCCATGACATAAACAACAGCTGTATGTTTTTCTTGCCCCATAAAACTTAGTAGAGGTAACCGAAGTCTGACGGATGGTACCAAATAATTATGAGCTTGCCTAATATGGATAGTGAATGCTGGCGCGAACTGGAAACTGCGCATACGTGGAGTTATGATGTCGATATATTGTCATTGTCATTTGTGATTGATAAAATATAATTCTAATGAAATAAATACATATAATTACACGACTCAGTCATATTAACAGGATTAATTAATGATTGTGTACATTATAAAGAGATTAAAATTCTCAAAGAATTGCTTAAAAAGTTAAATGCTCATTTGGCCTAGTTTTAAGACTACCTTGCTCTGGATAAGAACCAGCTTGTTTGCAACACTGAAGACAATATGTGTTTGCAACATTGTATCATTTGTAAAGCCAGTACATCAAAGAGATACCTGCCCATGGATGGCTGATAGAGCTGATGCAAGGTTAGGCATTGTGATTTTAAAACAACAATGACATGAAAATTAATCAAAAGGAAGATGTATTGTTCTCATTCATCCACCATGGCCTGAAGCTTGTAAGGGATGAATTGGCTGCAGATAACAATGGCCAGAATAAACTCTGGCCAGGAACTACCTCCCTTGGGTTTCCCTGTCTCAGTCCTGTCTGGTCATCAGCGTTGGTCATCACGTTTCACATCCGTCCACAGCTATGGCCTTCTTTCACTCATTCACTTCACACAACCTTCTTTGCTCACAATGTTTGTAGTTCGCCAGAAGGTCCTTTCATGTTCGGTGTGGTCAAGTGGGTCTCACTGTCAAGATAACTGATTCCAGAAGCTAATGATTAACTCTCCGGTTCTGACAGTTCTACGTCTGATCGTGGAACATTCATCAAGGGATTTGGATGTCCCACCTGGCTTAATTGCGACAAGCAAGCAGTGTGACCTTAAGATATGTCTGCCTACCTACCACCAGTACATTACGTGCCCAACCCGCATGCACAGAATGATTGACTTGTCCTACAGTTTGGTGCCAAACACGCTTCGGTCCATAGCCAAGCCAGTGATTGGTGATGCCGATCACAACACTGTTCAACTGGTTCCTGTTTATATGTCTCCTGAAGCATGGCAAATGTGTTGAAAGACAGGTCAAGGTGTGGAATGAAGAGAGCATAGCTAAACTACAGGGCTGTTTTGACTGTACTAACTGGGATGTTTTTTGGGATTCCTTTGATAACATGGATGAACTTACTGACATTGTGACTAATTATGTTTCTTTCTGTGTTGACACTGTTACATCTGTGAAGAAGTGCAAAGTGTTCCCAAACAACAAACCTTGGGTTTCTATACAACTGAAAAAAGTATTGAATGACAAAGAAAAAGGCTTATTTTCAGGCAGGTTTAGCTGAGCGGAAGGAAGTTCAAAGGACTGTCAGATCAGAAATTAGGAAAGCAAAAGAGATTTATAAAAACAAAATAGAACTGAAGTTTAAAACAGGTGATATGAGAACAGTCTGGGAGGGCATTAAGACTATGAGTGACATGCAGCAAAATGGACAGAACTCCAATCGCTTATTACCCTTGGGGGGGTAAAGATGACTGGGTATTTGCAAACAATATTAATTCTTTTTACTCTCGTTTTGACACACGGTTTTCGTTCTGTCATTGACAATATTATGAGTTCAACCAGGACAGATGGTAAACTAGACATTGAAGAAAAAGATGTGTTGAGAGTATTCCAGTGTACTAATGTCAGGAAAATCCTGAACCTGATGGCGTTTCCGGTCAGGTTTTGAAGTATTGTACCACTCAGTTGTCTGGTATCGTCCACATCATCTTCCAGGCCTGTCTTAGCTTACAAAAATCCCTATCTTGTGGATAGTGTCAACTGTAGTTCCTGTCCCCAAAAAAGCTCGTCCTGCTGGCCCAAATGGAGAGTTTGAAAAAATTGTAAAAACCATGATCATGAATGAATGAATGAATGAACGTTTATTCAGAACATTGATAACAATATATACAAGATAAGACAACCAAACAAGTTTAACTATAATACAAGTGAGAATATACAATGTTTGAAGGGGGTAAATACGAAGTCATTGACTTTTGTGTAAATTTACCCCTGACATGTATTTATATATATAATTATATACATGTATGTATACACACATATACACACATGTGTACATACATATATTCACATACATACATACATGTATTTTGAGACATACAGTTATTCTTCTAGACCCTCTGCAGTTTGCATATCGGCCTGGGCGGGGAGAGGAATGGAGGATGCAGTCGCTACTCTGCTAAACATTGTAATTTCTCATCTTGAGAAGGCCAAAACTCATGCCAGAATTCTCTACCTTAATATGAGTTCTGCCTTTAAAACTGTGCAGCCTCACCTGCTTTTTCAAAAACTGATTTCTGAGTTTAAACTTAATAACACCATGCCGAGTGTGAATGTTGTGCCCACTGGCTCACCCCAAGGATATGTCTGATCTCGCCTGTTGTTCATTTTGTATACAAATGACTGTAGGAGCATCTTGATAGGTTTTTAGACCTTTGGCCGTCCGCCGTTAGCTGCCGTATCTCAAAAACCATTCAGGAACTTTTTCTCTAATTTTGCATAGACATATCTTAGGGCACTGCCACTATGCACGAGATTGTATTTGATTGAATCATTTTAAGGGCTCCCTAGGGCCTCCAAGGACCCCAAAACTGGTGAAAATGTAACATTTTGCCTATTTAAAAAAAAACTGTTCAGCAACTTTTTTTCTAATTTTGTATAGATGTATCTTGGGTTGCTGCCACTATATACAAGAAATCTGTATTTGATTGAATAATTTTAAGGGCATCTAAGGGGCCCCCAAAGTGCAAAAGTTTTACATTATCTAGTGATGTGGTTTTGAGAAGGGCCCTTGAGACCACCCCCAACAGTAGATTTTGTTTAATACGCCACAAAGTCAACAACATGACTAAACTCTGCTGCCTGGTGCTACTGTTCCATTGAGACCTTGACTAGTCTTTAATTGGTCACAGTGCCCAGGCAGAGTAGACACACTTGACCCCTGTTAGACTGAACAGTTGCCTAACACTTTTTATCTTCAAAACTATTGATTTTCTATAATTGCAAGTTGTGTTTACTTTGATGTTCATTTAATTATTATAAAATGGTGTGAAATATCCTACACTTTATTGATATCAAATGCATTCTACTGTTCTGTTTACGCTTGCCATGCCTTGTGTAGACATGGTACTGTGTAAATCAATTGTATCAATATAGACTAATAATTACAGATTCACAATATAGTTGACACCTGAAACAACCAAATGTCAACCATTAGAAAAGTTGACATAGTTCCGCTATACACAAGCAAGAAATCTGTATTTGATTGAATCATTCTAGTGTCATCAGCATATAGAAGAACATACATTTTCTTCATCATCATCCCTAAGGTTGTTGTAAATTTCACCAGCTGCCATGTCAAGTCCGTTATAATTGTGACTAACAGTGTTCAAAATTATTCAGGGAAATAGCAAATAACAAAGGACACAAGTTTTCTCCTTGCCATACCTATACATCACATGAGAAGAAGGCTGACACAGCCTGGCCCTGATTTATACGTGATTTAGCATTTTTGTAACTTTGTACAACTTTCAACACAATACCATTAATACCGCATGAAATTATCTTAGACCACAGGGAGGACCGGTCTACTAAATCAAATGCTTTCTTATAATCGATGAAGGCACAATAAAGCCTTTTGCGTTAAGACAAATACAATTCAACAAATACCCCTATTTGAACTCTGCCTGTTCTTCACCTATTACATTCGCTTTGTTTAGGTATGTGGTCAGTCTGGTGTTCTGAACAATCACTAAGGATTAATGAACACTTGTGCAGAATGTCACCCACTTGGCAGGTTTAATTGATCTATTTAGCAATGATGACACTGCTTAGGCCTCACTCTGGACACTGTCACTCACAGTGTTGTGTATTGTCTTAGTTAGTGCATTGAGCTAATCTACTTGGCCATGAATCAGTGGTGACTCTGGTTGTGTATTACACCCAGCTGTGGAGCTAAGATTCTCTGCCTGCTTTTGTTTGATGGAAACTGTGACTAGTGTGTAATTGGTCACTGGCAGTAGCGTGTGTCAACAGACAGCATTAAGCCACTAGACCCCTGTTAAACTGGACAGTTGCCTGTAGGTTTTAAACTGTGTCGAACAGTGAATCTACCTTTTGCTCTCAAATAATCTGTCCTCTTAGTTTTACACATGAAGACATGATCTGGCATAACTTGATAAGTCTTTGTAGCAGTACATTTGTACTTCCAGTGTATCATTGCAACATAATATATCCATGCAATCCATTTGCATATATAATGTAAAACTTCAACAGCCGTTTTCTTCATTTTCATTTTTTGATCCCTACCATGTTCAATACTCCATAACTTTGCCAATTTTTGTAGCAGCCATATTTTTTGAAACCGTGTAAAGCACCCTGCCAAACCTTTACAAGTTTGTTTACATTTTGACAAACTACTATTATATAGCACTAATTTTTGAATGAATCACATTTTGAGAATGCATGTCATTGTTTGCGGTGTAACTTTTGTATGCTTCATTTTCTGCTGCTACAGGTTGCATTCATCTGAAAGACTATTCAATTACCTATCCAATGATAATACATATGTTGTGGTGTTAGAAATATATAGCTTTGGTATATTGAACATGAGGGTTGTGATAGGAAACTATTGGACATTGCGACAATGCAGAGAGACAGTACGAGATGTGTCACTCAGTATATGAAGTGTGACTTTCAGATACTTCATTTTGTAGTGCTATGGATTATGATGGGCCTCTCCATTAGCTCCCTATATATTTGTAAGTTAGGTGAGTAACACCTTCGAAGTTCTGACAGCAGGACACCGCCTTCGGTGAAGTCGAGACAAAAGTTTTACAAAGACTTCAATTTCAAACGGTCTATCACCGTCCAGCTGACCCATTTTTACTTTTTGACCCCTACCATGTTCAATGCTCCATAACTTCGCCAATTTTTGTAGCAGTCATAATTTTTGAAACCGTGTAAAGCACCCTACCCAACCTTTACAAGAATGTAAGAAAACAATGTTACAATTTTTCCGACTTATCACTCATTTGGTCAGCCGGGGTCACATATAGACGTATTAGTCCAAAGGACTTCAGGGCCACTTGGCCCATTTTTTAAATTAAATTCTCAGATGACACAGCTTTATCCAGTTTATTGTTTATCGATGAGGCTGGCCTCGGTCATGTTTTAGAAGACTTTGTTGAACGGTGTGATAAATTGTACATGTGCCTGAATGCAACAAAAACCAAAGATATGTTCATTGACTTTAGGAAAGACCTTCCACCCCAGACTGACACTGTCTTCCATGATGATAAGGTGGAGGTAGTTGAATATAAATACCTCTATACGACAGTTGACAGCAGGTTAGTGTGGGACCATCACTGCGATGTTACGTGTAAGAAATGCCAGCAGTGTCTATACTGCCTGAAGAATCTTCATTCTTTTAAAATTGATAATTCTATTTTATTAATGTTTGTAAGTCATTTATACAGAGTGTTTTAATGTTTTCTTTTATCTGTTGGTTTGGGAACGTCAGACAAAAAGACAAGTATAATCTGCAGTGCATTGTAAATATCAGTAGTAAAGTGACCAGTGTGAAACAATCCACCGTCACTGCTCTTTATGAAAAGCAGGTATTGCAAAAAGCCACTCGCATTCTAGCTGATAACATGCATATTTTGCACAAAGAATACGTCCATCTGCCATCGTCCAGACGGTTTAGAACTGTCACATGCAGAACAAACAGGATGTCTTGGTAGTTGACAGTCGTGATAGCAATATTTACCAAATGTTAGAAAACACCCAGCATCGTTACATAAACACCATAAGACGCTCTCAGATACTTGTTGTTTGTTCAGAATGATGAAGGTCGGAGAGAATGTGAAGTTCACATCCATCGATAGGCCCTACCCGGTAGTCATGATAATGAAGAATTGTTAAATAATATTCATATTGTTATACTATTGTCATGAGAGTAGACATTATTGTGTCGGCGTCTACTCCATGTTGCCAAGTCTATGATGCATGGGCCGTTTTCCTGAAGTATTTGCTACTCGATTGTTAGGGTCTGTTTTACATATTACGCACGTGCACAATACATTTTGTAACTGATTTCCTCCATAAAAGGTGAAAATCTTGACATATATGGGGTATTTTGAAAAAATATAGGTCTTACGTCCTACTATAGTGGTCGAAGATTAATCCCTGAGAGTGTGGCGCCAGACTCGGGGATTAATCTTCAACCCCTATAGTAAATTCCAGTATTGACTGTTGTTTTAAGTGTGCAATCCTGCAAGAAGTCAATTTGAATAAATGTAGACTGAGGCAGACAGTTAAATACAATCTGCTACAAGAGAACTACCGGTATGTCAACAGAAAACGGATCCATAATTTCAGTTTGATGGTTCATTATGTGAAGCAGGATGACACAGATATGGCGTGATCTGGGGGGACTGCATACTTCATTTTGTCGTTTACTTGCAACATTCTTATGGACTTTAGATGCAATACTAACATCTTTCTGGTAATTGTGGTTAACTCAATAAACATTTGTATTAAAGCATATCCCTTTAAAAAAAGAGGGAGACTTGTAAAATAAAAGCATATAGTTCAAACATAATGACTCATCTTTTCAGGTTCTTTAAATCAATCAGCGTGTGTGCGTGTGATGCGTGTGGTGCATGTGGTGCATGTGTGTGTGCTGCGCGTGTGTGTGTGTGTGGCGTGCATGTGTGGTGTGTGCATGCGTGTACGTGCGTGTACGTGCGTGCATGTGTGGTGTGTGTGGTGTGTGTGTGGCGTGTACGTGCGTGCACGTGTGGTGCACGTGTGGTGCACGCGTGGTGTGTGTGGTGTGTGTGTGTGTGTGTGTGGGTGGTGTGCGTGCGTGTGTGGTGTGTGTGTGGTGTGTGTGTGTGGCGTGTGTGACGTGTGTGGCGTGTGTGTGGTATGTGGCGTGTGTGGCGTGTGTGGCGCATGTGGTGCGTGTGGCATGTGTGGCGTGTGTGTGTGGCATTTGTGGTGTGTGTGGCATTTGTGGTGTGTGTGGCGTGTGTGGTGTGTGTGTGGTGTGTGTGTGTGGTGTGTTGTGGTATGTGTGGTATGTGTGGTGTGTGTGGTGTGTGTGGTGTGTGATGTGTGTGTGGTGTGTGTGGCGTATGTGGTGTGTGTGGTGTGAGTGTTGTGAGTGTGCGTGCGTGCGTGTGTGGTGTGTTGTGGTATGCTGTATAGTGGGTGGGTGGATGGATGGGTATGTTCTAGACGGTCCAATATGTTCTATATGTCCAGTACAAATACTTTGGGAAGATGTTTTCTAAGTCTGTGTGTATGCAGCACCATTCAAGGGATGGGCATTTTGGCTAGAATGTTGCTGATAGAAATGTGTCATTTCTGAACTTGCAGACTCGGGTGGAGAACTTGACATTGCTGTGACGTCCACAAAGGCAGTGAAGGTTGAAGCTGTGTGTCAAGCCTTTCAAGAGGTGTTTGGCCGAGCCAGCGTCACAGGCAAGGTGGGTACAACACACCAACAAACCAGCCAAGCAACCATTGGGGAAAAGTGGTCAAGTGGTAGAGCGCAGGACAGGTGGTCTAGGGATCGAGGTTCAAATCTTACTACTGACCACCTTTTGTGGCTTGAGTAATTCCGTTCACCCTACATTGCCTGTGTCTTTCCGAAGAGATGATAAGCCATTGGTCCCTTCTATCTGGTGTCTATGCCAGGCAGGGGCATAGTCAGAAACCCTTCTGCCCATCTTCAAGATTGGCAGATGACTGGCCAAGACCAATAATTACAACTTATAAGACAGGTGGAATTTGGTCACTAAATTAAATGATTTTTCAAAGAACCAAATTAATGACTCATTGGCACAATGGGTAGTGAAGTCAATCTAATGGATCAGTATTAATTAATATATAAATTGCTCAAATGACACTGATTTCTCAGTGAAAAAACAAACTAAACAAGCCAAGAATAGCTGCGAACAATGTGAATGGCTTCCATGCAAGCTTTCACGCACTAAATGGCACATTTTTTATTAGTCAAGATGGGCAAAACATATTTCTGCCTAAGGGCCTGATGCCAAAGGAAGTAAAATATCCAACGCAGGGGGTAAATGTGTTACCTGCAGTGGACTCTAGAGAAGGAAAACTCTGAAAACCAAGCTGGACAATACTCTATCTACATACCTGTGGCTAACACAGGGTGATGGGCCACTAGAGCTAGTCATAAGAAGAAGAAGATTACTTGATGAGTGTCATGCTGTGTTACACTTGTTTCAAGTAGTTTGTCTCTTTGCATTGCTACATGCCAATAATAATAATAATGACAAACTTCTATAGCGCCTAAATCCCCAGGAATCTGAGCTCATACAAGAATCGTTAGGCAAAATCATTAACATGGACAAGCAAGAGTCATAATTAGAGCAAGGGACCACCGAAGGTTAGGGTGGGAATGCAATTTCAAATAAATAAGTCTTCAATTTTTAGTCCTTTGGGCCAAAGGTCCAACGGACTTATGCCATCACTCTGCATCCGCTGTGTACCGTCTGCCGATAGCTGCCATATCTCAGAAACCGTTCAGCAATTTGTAATTTTGCATAGACTGATCTTAGGGTACCGCCACTATGTACAATAAATCTGTATTTGATTGAATCATTCTAAGGGCCCAGTAGGGCCCCCCAGAGCCCCAGAAACTGGTAAATTTTCACATTTTGCCTTTTTTTCAAAAACTCTTCAGTAACCTTTTCTCTAATTTTGCATATACATATCTTAGGGTAGTGCCACTATACATAAGAAATCTGTATTTGATTGAATCATTCTAAGGGCACTCAGTGTCCCCCAAAATGCTTTTTTTTTAAACAAAAATTTGCCTGTTTCCTTACTACCAGAACTTGGGCAGCTGTGTATTCCACTAGCTCTGCCTGCCATTGTCCCAGGAACAGAATGAATGCCTCAATGTGGACTGTGACTAATGTGTACAGCTTTAACCCATTAGATCACGGCCAGTTAACCCATGCTGCTGCTACAGATTTCACCATTTCTGGGTGCCTGCAGGTTTTAAGCTGTCTCTTCAAAACTATTGACTTTTGGGAATATGCCTTCTCATTGATTTTCTGCCAGGCAGAAAGGTATTTCTGCCATGCCCAGGATAGAAACAGGGTAGAAAGTATTTCTGCCGGGCGGAAACTGTTTCTGCCCAGCAGAAACGGCAACAATAGGAGGTACATGCCATTGATAGGCAAACGTGTTCTTTTTATAGAAAACATCAGTTTCTTTCTGTACCTGTCTGTGTGTGATAACTATTTGTCCTGCCCTGCTCACAATAAACATGACATGAATGACAAAAGGAAGATCACTGCCACTTAACTTGTGGATTATTATTATAAAACTGCTCTGCTACTGCTTGGTGGACAGTTAATTAGTGGCTCAAGTTCAAATATATCAGTACATACTGCATAACTGACTTCAAACTGTTTCCCAGCCAAGTGGTGCCGTAATACAAGATGCAGATATTCTGGCAAGTTGAAACTCTTTATTGTCTGGACAGTACTTGAAGTCAGCTCACTTTGACTATTTGTTGAAATGTTACCAGAGGTAGTCAACAGAGTTTGAAGCCTTGTACTGGCTTTAGTAGTGGCAGTATTTGGTGAACGGGAGTATTTGTGTAGATGAAGTGGCAGAATGGTTAAGGGGTGCAATGAAGGTAACCAGTTGGGGTGAACATCACATGTGAAACCGGAATGTTTGTTGGTACTGACTGGAAAAAAATGGAATCTTTTGGGAGTTTCTGTCCTTAGGGCAGAAACTAGGGGAGAAAGGTATTTCTGCTGCTCGGGCAGAAAGTATTTCTGCCACACGGTTTCTGTCGCTCAGGCAGAAATGTGCCAACCCTGCTTCTAGGACTTACCTTTGCCTATGGTGAATTACAAAAAATCAGCATAAACAAAAGGAAAGATTCTGGGGAAATAAAAATGATCCTTATAATGTTAACTAACTATGTTTTAACTTTTTTTTCTCACTACCCACAGCTATTTTTACCAAGGTATCTCCAGTTTTATATAATCACAATGGTAAAAATTTTAATTTCTCAGCAAATATTGCTGAGAAAAAGGTTAAAACGTGTTTAGCCAAAACTATAAGGAATATTATTCAGATGTTTTACTATACGTGTTCCAGCTATTACATCACTCCAATTCAATCAGTATTATGTCATTAATTGCTACTGTTTTTAAGTCAAAATGCACATTATGTATATGTACTTTGTTAACAAATAAAGTTTTCTGATGGTTCATCTCTTTCTTCTTTCCATTCTGGGGGAGGGTGGTAGGGGCAAAATGAAAACAGAAAATGTGTGCACATTTTCTTAAACAACCTTTAACTGTGCTACATACGAGATTGCAGCTCACCAACTCTCCTGCAAGGTTTCTACAACCACTGGAAATCGGCCTAAATAGCAGATTATCGGGATCAAATTCAACAGTGTTTTTAATAACACATCTAATATATACAATCTTCATGAAATTGTCTACTTGAACATTTTATTTCCAGGTGTATATTCACTGGCATGCATACAGTCACTACTAAAAATGTAAACGTTTTACTTCCATCATAACCCTTAATGATCTGTAACTATGATTCACCAAAAACGATTTCATTAATAATGACAAAATCACAATATAGTCCAAAGGACTTCAGGGCCTCTTGGCCCATTTTTTTACGAAAGGTATCTATAGTCTCAGATGATTTTAAAGCGATACCATATAATGCCCGTGTTACCTAGCTCAAGCTAATAGTTGAATGCACAGATAAAGCTGACACCACACGTAACATGGCAGACATGTTCCTTCATGTCGATCAATAAACTAGCTGTCCAGTGTTGGCACAAGTCACATATCCATTCCATTGTTAGATGGAATGCCTCAGCCAGGGGTTTTGTATGCAAGATGTAGCGTCAATGCTGTGTGCATTGTGAGCAGTTTGTCCAGTAGTGTAACCCCTCTTGGGACGTAGAACTAGTTAACAAGCATTTAAGTAGTTTTATGTGATGGTAAATTTTGAGCTGTGGCTTAGACAGAGCCGTGTCTCTGGAGAAGGTCTCAGAGTAGGTCAGATGTCTTCTGTCATCATTCTTGGTGGTCACTGCTCAATTAAGCCAACATCTCCGTTATGGATTTTACTAGACTGACCAGAATAAACTTCACACAAGGAGGTCTGCATACGCAATGGTTGAACTTAGAATTGAGTATTTTTACACAATTTTTCACCACTATTAAGATATATACGGAAAATATATCCTAAGAAATGTCATATTTAAAAATGAGAAAAGAAGAAGCCATATTCATACATAGTCAAATGAAGGCGTGAGAAGGAAATAATTACTAATTATGATGTGAAACAAAGAGGTAACAGAAACACAAATATCTATTTGGTACATCGTTTTATACACTGATACGCTGAATGCGTGCATGCCCACATGCCCACATGCATAGTTTGCGTACATGTTTGCACACATGAATGCACAATAGGACAGAAGAAACACGAGACTCATCGCCATCATTAGTAATGCACAACCACTCTTCCTGTGAAGTGCCCTTTTTGCATAAGACACAGTGTTGATGTCATTACAACCTTCTCTGCTGTGGCCAGTCATTAATCATCCTTTAAGGTGTGTCCTTGTTGCGCAAGGAGCTGTCACACAGGGTATTGATTCTGTTGTTCACCCATTGCCCACGCATTAAGCCATGTACACTGGTCACCACTGGTCACCACTGTGGCAGCAGAATCACTGGTTATCAATGTTGTAGACATTAATTGTTTTGTAGATGCCTAATATCCTATTTGATGGTGACTGTTTGTTTCTTGTCTGTCATCTGTTGTGTGGTCAAAAGGCATCATGAGCATTGCACCGTATAATGTATGTATCAGCAGTTCTTAACCTTCTTGGGCTGCAACCCAAATGCTAGTCGCAGAACATGCTTAGCGACCCACGCCTTCAATCAGTTAACTTGTAATTAATAATAAAATACATAACGATAAAATAATTAAGAAATCGAAGGAAACCGGGACAATAAAGGACAATTCAGACAGTTACTGGAGACTTATGGCGACCCATTCCAAATGGCTAGGCAACCCAGGAGTTAAGAACCATTGGTATAGAGCCATACGATACACAGCTCAAGTCATGACATCTTCTTCTATGACTTCTGTCATTTCTATGTCCCTCTGGAGAGTGACTGTTTGTGTCTTTATCTGTCATGACGTCTTCTTCATGTCACTTCCATGTCCCTATGGAGAGTGACTGGATCTTTACTTGTCATGACGTCTTTCTCTATGACTCCTGTCACCTCCATGTCCCTCTGGAGAGTGACGGTTTGGGTCTTTACCTGTCAGGACATCTTTTTCTATGACTCTTGTCACCTCTGGAGAGTGACTGGATCTTTGTCTATCATTATGTCTTTCTCTATGACTCCTGTCACAGGTCTCCTTGTCCCTCTGGAGAATGTTTGTCAACTATCATGACATCTTCTATGACTCCTGTCACCTCCATCTCTCTCTGGAGAGTGAGTATTTGGGTCTTTATCTGTTATGAATTCTTCTATGACTCCTGTCACCTCCATGTCTCTCTGGAGAGTGTTTGGGTCTTTATCTGTCATGACGTCATCCTTTATGACACCTGTCCACTTTACTATGTTTCCATTCAACATTTGTGTCTTCTTCATTAGGAGAACACAATTGAATAAACTAAAGATAACACTTGTCATGTATTCAGGAGAGCCAGCCCAGCATAGCTCCTCAGCCTATTGGGTACACAGCAGCCTTGAAAGGAGCAGAGGAGAGGATAACCAACTTAAGGATGACAGGAGCGATACGTGAACAACAGCCTGCTGTCTCCATAGAGAGTTTCATCATAGAACTGCTCCCAGACAAGTAAGTTTAGATTTAAGATTCAAAAACTGTATCGTCTGTTTAAAACATTGCATTAACAACGTAAATTAACCTTTAGAGACACATTAAAATGCCAGTAATAAAATTGGTACAAGTCATCTGCCAGAACTGAAGATAGGCAGAAGGGTCTCTGGCTAGACCCCTGTTTCAGATGATGTTCTTATACTTGGTAGACTTACTTCATATATTTGGTTGGTTACTCTCCTTTAGCCAGTGGGCAGAGACCTCAAATTCTTCTTAATGTGCTGAATGAGGCTGCTGTTACTGCTTCTTCTGGAAGCTTATTCCAAGAGTCGGTGGTATGATTAGATCAATTAAAGAATTTATGTGGGATATTTCCTTTGAAGCCACTGAGATATTTGTATAGGAAACATATTCAGCTGGTGGTCTCGCAATGATCTCTTTTGAGTTTTCTCTTATATGTAACAAATATTATTATATGCTGTTGGAAAGTTGATAAAACAATGGATACACATCTGAAATTCGTTGTTCTTGTCCACCACGTGACAGGAAAATGTCAAGTGTTTTACGAATCAGGAGTTTATGCAAAACTTACGCATTTAGTGATATGTAGTTGTATTTTAAAGTGCCGCAAGAGAACACTGTGTAGATGTTCCTGTTGTTGACATCCAGGGAGAGTTGACTGTGGGGTGACACACAGGGAGGGTTGAATGTGGGGTGACACACAGGGAGGGTTGAAAGTGGGGTGACACACAGGGAGGGTTGAATGTGGGGTGGGGTGGGGTGACAACCTTTAGCATTACCTTATCCTCTACATGTGCCGAGTTGTTTCGTCCGAATGTTGAAGCTTTGTAGCATTGCTAATGGAAAAGACAACATAAGACTGGATGTTCTCAACACGGCATTCACTGTCGAGTTTAACAACAAGTGATATTACATCTGCTGTGACAGAAAATAAATAATTAAAACAATTGACAATTCTGATAAGATCATCGTTTAGCTCCTAATAGTTATAGATGACTAGACAACGGGGAGCAATTAGGAACTAGCTGTGTTTAATGGACACAAGACAGCACGGTGCTATTCACAGGTTCAGTGTAAATGTTGTGTCTGACTGAGTGCAGAAGCCACACAGACACAAGGGGAAGATTTCACACTGGAAATATCTCAGATATATGTCAGTTCCTTACTGCGTCTGTGTCAATATATATGTCCACTTAGCTCTTCTGGTCATTGTTGTGCACATCTATATTTAGTATAAAACCAAGAACACTTGTTAAGATTCTAACAAAGGTTAACACAATTCCATGCCAAGTGAACATACCCTAGTTTACATACATTAAGAGTTCTGTTTTAATTACATACACATTCATTATCAATACATTTGTTCAATACATTCCTTTCACCTATATTGTTACTGCGTATGGTAATGATACTTTTTATAAACTGATACATATATATGTGTCAGTATCTAAGTACTTGTTTTTATAGTCTTCTAATTAATAGGGCCACTTTATTTGACTTATTTATTTTATATTAACATATTTCAGATAATGATACCAATATCCTTCACACTGCAGACTTGAATAATACTTGTTTCCCTCCATTAGCCATTAGGGTTGGCCATACTCATCTGAGCGAAGATAATATATGAATTATAATAATAATAATAAATAACTTCCAACGCGCCAATATCCTCAGACAATCCGAGCTCAGTGGCGCACCAAAACCAAAGGATTAAGCATTCTCGTACTCGTGTGATAGGTAAAAGTCGTCAACAAATGGATGGATGTGCTAGAAAGCTAGGGAGGATAGGCGATATTGAAAAGATAGGTTTTGAGGTGACAACGAAATGTAACAATATTTTCTGCTGATTTAACATTAACGGGAAGCGAATTCCATACAGTTGGCGCGGCAACTGAAAAAGCTCGAGTTCCAGCCTTTGTCTTAACTCTAGGAACAGATAGCAACTTCAAACTAGACGACCGAAGTTGTCTGGCTTGTCTAGCTGGTGTGAGCATTGAGTGTAAATAACTAGGTTGTTTGTATGAAAGGGCTTGGTAGGTGATTGTGCAGATCTTAAACATAATGCAATATCGCACGGGGAGCCAATGCAGTGATTTTAGAAGTGGCACTAAGCGGGAGAATCGAGGAGATTTTGTGACTACCCTTGCTAAACAATTTTGGACGCGTTGTAGTTTTGCAATGTCCTTGATAGCAATATTATGAAGGAGGGAATTGCAATAATCTAACCTGCTGCTAACAAGAGCTGTTGCGATAGTCTTAGTGACAGAAAGTGACATATGTCGGCGAATGCAGCGAAGATCACGGATATGATAAAAACTGCAACGGCACGTTTGGGATAATTATGTTTTTTAGCTAGGCCTACACCCCTAGAAATGGAAATTTTGTGATTGATTTACAGCACTGGTAGATTTCTTTGTTCATTCAAATGACAGCCGTACATACATCTCTGCAGACCGTGGCTCCGCTTTTCTGAATGCCAAGGACCCTGAGCATGTTTTAGTACCACATTTCTAGGACTGTCCATCCACAGTTCTCATTGATCTCACAAATACATCATTGTCTTGTGGGCTGATTAGACCCACTTGATAGTTATCTCTCTCTGGCAGCATGGGCTGCATAGAGCAAGGACCCATCAGCTCCCTCTTGTATACCATGCAGAGCAGGCTCCTCACTGCAGTGGAGGAGGGGGGAGCAGGGGCTTAGTCAAAGACCTGTCTGTCCATCTTCAAGACTGGTAGATGACTGATCAAGATGGGTAATTACAGTTGATAAGACAAGATGAATTAAGAGGTTGCCAGCTGGCCACTTGATTAACTGATAGTTCCAAGTCTAAGGGCCCACATTAATGGCTATCATTGGCACAACTGGTAGTGAAACAAATCACATGGATCAATATTAATTAAATAAATGTCTCAAATGACACTGGTTTGTCATTGAAAAAATTTAACTGGCCAAAAATGGCTGTGTTTGACATGAATGGCTTCAATGCAAGCCATTCGCGTGCTAAAAGGCACACTTTTGATTAATTCAGGACTGACAAATGAGTATTTCTGGCTAAGAGGGCCTGTTGCACATAGCAGTTTTAATTTTTGAATTAAGAGAATGAAAAACACCTGTTTGCATATTTTTCACATAAATTGACAATATATATAATATATATGCTTGTTAGAAATAATTGTGCATAATCTCTTGCCATGTCAACTGTATTACTGAAAATGTTTGTTGCTACTACAGATGGTTTGACATGGGCTGTGTGATACTGCGTGACCCAGTGTCAAACATTGAGCTTGAGGTGTTCACACAAGCCACGCCTGTACCCTCGGACTGCGTCATGCAGGTTCGTTGAACGAGCTTCACTTCCTTCATAATTATAAGAGAGTCATCCTTTGTAATTTAGTGTCTTTATCTAGCAGATTTCCAGTTATCGCAGTATAAAGTTGCAGGAATGTACACGTTATTCCCGACTGTCAGCCTAATTAATATCATATTCCTTTAAATACTGGTAATAGTACTTTTTTTGGAATTTCAACAGTTGTTAACACAGTCACATGGTGTTCTCTGTTTGGTAAAAGAAACACCAGTAAATAATGTGTATTTGGTAAGCATGTTAATTAAACCAGAATGAAAAATGTGTGATGAATGTGAGCAGAATGTATACAGAAGGAAGGATATGTGAAGAAGGCAGGATGTGTGCAGAAGAAAGAATGTGTGCAGAAGGAAACATGTGTGAAGAAGGCAGGATGTGTGCAGAAGGAAAAATGTGTGCAGAAGGAAGAATGTGTAAAGAAGGAAGAATGTGTGCAGAAGGAAGAATATATGCTGAAGGAAGAATGGGTGAAGAAGGAAGAATGTGTATAGAAGGAAGAATGTGTGCAGAAGGAAGAATGTGTGCAAAACATGTGAAGGAGGCAGGATGTGTGCAGAAGGAAGAATGTGTGAAGTCAGGATGTATGCAGCAGGAAGAATGTATGCAGAAGGAAGAATGTGTGAAGAAGGAAGAATGTCTGCAGAAGGAAGAATGTCTGCAGAAGGAAGAATGTCTGCAGAAGGAAGAATATGTGAAGAAGGAAGAATGTGTGTAGAAGGATGAATGTGTGCAGAAGGGAGCATGTATACAGACTGTGTACAGAAGGAAGGATGTGTGCAGAAGGAAGAATGTGTGCAGAAGGAAGAATGTATGCAGAATGTGTGCAGAAGGAAGAATGTGTGCAGAAGGAAGGATGTGTGAAGAAGGAAGAATGTGTGCAGAAGGAAGAATGTATGCAGAATGTGTCCAAACAGGCTCTACATTGCTAGTGTTGTGTGCTGCCAGGCCCAGGACCTGACCCCTGCTGACTACAACCTGAGATGGTCTGGTCTCGCGGTCACTGTTGGGTCTGTCATCCAACAGCGGACCATGGCTGCGTCGCGCTCTGACTGGCAAGAAGCCTTGACAGGTGTCTCACGACGTCAGATGATCTACCTGGCCGCCAAGGTGCTGGCTGGCATGTACCAACGACGTCTCCAGTTACAGGCTTATTCTTAGTCTGTTCTCTCTGTCTCTGTGTATTTACATCTAAGAGGTTGTGCATGTGGAAACCTGTAAACCAATGGTTTGTTGTTTGAATGTAGAGTCTTGGTGAAATTCAAACTCAGCATTAAATTTACAAAAAAATAAAAGATATTCCCTAAAATCTGCATCAGTACGCAGTTGGTTCAGGCAGCGTCAGTGTGCAGATTATCTAAGCTGTGTGAAGTTAGTTTAAGCTGCACCAGTTTGCAGTTGGTTCAAACTGCACCAGTATGCAGTTGGTTTAGGGATCATCTCGGAACGTCAATGTCCGATATCAGACGTAATTACTTTCATCTGACGAAAGTTTGTAAAGGTTGATGTGATAATATAACAACATTATCGGTCGATCTTCATCGATTCACTCTATCATTTGCCTATGTGCATTAACTTTGAATAACAACAAATTAAAAATTATTATTCTTGAAGACACATGTCACTTTTGGTAAGCTGAAAAGTGTCGGCTGACGAAGCATTTTCTTCAGTGTCGCCATTTTTGTATTCGAACATCACATGATATAATCACCCAAATTCTGAATGCTATCCACCAGATGGTATCACATAAAAACTAATAAAAATTACTTAGACGGCATCAAATGGATAACATAATGGTGTGATCAGTTTTTCCGAGTGCACTAACAAAGTGAGAGGGTGGGTAAAGTTCAAAACTATAAACATTGATGTCCGACACCAAGACGAAACTGCCTCTGACCCCCTTCCGCAAACAAAAGTAATTACATTTGATATTGGACATCAATGTTCTGCGATGATCTCTTAAGCTTCACTGGTGTACAGTTGGTTTAAAGGTAAACAAAAGCTGCCTAAGCTGCACCATTATGCAGTTGGTTCAAATTGCCCAAGTTTGCAGTTGGTTTAAACGGCACCGATATGAAGTTTGTTTAAGCTGCACTAGTGAACAGTTGGTTTAAATGGCACTAGAATGCAGTTGGTTTGAACTGCACCAATTGCGGTTGGATCACCGGAATGCTGGTTGGTCTCTGCCATGTTAAATAGTTGTGATTTAGTGCACAATGGTACATCTTTGGGTGAAATATCAGTTGCGATGAGTGAACACTAATATTATCATGTTAATATTATAAATAATACCGGGTACTAACTGCTTTATTAAACCGATGTTTGGGTAAGATATCTCCAGCTTTTCATAAATTACATCGTAGTTAATATAATTATAATTGAGCTAACATATGTGGTGTGTGGAACTATGGGTGTGTGTGCATGCATGTCTGGGTGTTTGTGTGTGTGTATGCCTGTGTGTGTATGCGTGTGCATGTGTATACCTGTGTGTGTGTGTGTGTGTGTGCGCGAGTCGTATAAATATTTGCTATACTCCTGCTAGATGCTTTGCATGTGGTACTTTGTCGAAACCTTTCTGTAAATCTGCAATAACGTCAGGTTTGACACTTTGTCTTCGTGTGGGTTGAAATGTCAGGCAACAGGAAGACTGTCCGAACTTCTGAATTACAACACAGGACTTTCCCTCCACATAATGTGACAAAAATGACAGCAAGAGTTGTTGTGCTTATGTAGAGGGAGTAATGATTGTTCAAAATGATGAGAATTTTCCACAACTTCCATTGGATGGTTCATGTAGCATAGCGCAATCACAGAAAACATGCGTAGCATTGCAACCAACTATTCACTGTTCCGTTATCTTTGTCAGGCATCCATTACTGATATATATATGTACTGAAACCATTGCCTGAAACCATGGTATCGAACTGAGGGTTCTGTTGCTTGTTATCTTAATGCACCATGGACATTTTTATCTAAGTTGTCCAATTTGGAGGATGGGTATTTTTGTTAGTTGCAGTTAATACCAATGAGGTCGTTGTAAGAGACCCACATTAACAACTACATCTAAAAATGTACCCAAGTAGCAAAACACCAACATTTTAGAATGTTGAACAGAATAACCGAGGAAAAGCATCATTTGTATGAGTTTTGCTTTGCCCAATATCAATGCATGTGAATATGTCTAATGAATAATAAAGATGACAATTGTTAGTCAGTGGAGATTGTGTTTTTTCAGTTGTATCTAACCAGTTGTATCTAACCAGTTGTATCTAACCAGTTGTATCTAACCAGTATACTGCAGTGATTACACATGGAAATAACTCCTAAGTGTAGTGTAGTAATTATTGAATGATGACAAGTCCTTTTTGTATTGTGGCTTTGGGTAGATGTGTGTATAGGTCAAGTTTGCAGTTAACTAATTTGGTGTATTCTATTATTTGAAAATGGTAATTATGTTTGAGATCGTGGTTAATAGTAGACAAGTGATGGGTTTCAGTATGTATATATATATATATATATATATATGCATCACACATAGACTATAATTGTACATATACAAATGTTTTAATTGTACATGCTTTTTCAACTCAACACATTTCTAGAATCGTGTAACTCTAAGCAAATACCTTGTTAACACCCATATTTATTTCAGTAACTGATGAAAATAATTACTGTTTATGTTATTGTTGTATGAGAATCAAGGTACTTTCTTGTTAACTGTTTAATCAGCGATTGCATTCCTTCAAGGGAAATGCTATTTAACAAGGCATGTTTTCTCTCAAATCTGATCTGACGTTGTGCTTCATTACACATATAATTGCTTCATACGAGGCATCATGCTACATGGATTTTTTCATAAAAGTTGTCATTCTGTGTTACCATTTGTGCTGTGCACTGGTATGTTGTCATTGACATATTATTTTGATGATGTTTTAACAAATTCTGTAATGTGTACACTTGGTAATAAATGGTCCTTTGTATATAAAGTATATGAAGGACTATGAAATATAATATAAATTGTACATTTTTGCATACATAGAGGAGCACATATTTCTCAGTAGTCATCCTTGTTCCCATGCCCTGTGTGATCAAATAACATCTATTTTTCAGACCATTTCACTAACGTATCTAGATTGTCATGTAAATATTGTTTATCACTATCATGTTTAAGTTTTCTAAGCTCTTTAATATCATCTGCACATTTCAGTACCTTGCATGTGATCATCATCATCATCATCATCATTGTGCAGCCGTAGTGTTCCATGGGTGGGCGAAGGCCTCAGCATGTTCTTTCCAGATCCGCCTGTCTTGCGCTATCCTCTGCCAGTTGGTGCCCTCCCAGTACTTGTGATAGCATCATCCAAATCATTGATATAGGTCCCACCACAGTTCCTGGTGGTACCTTACAGAAACTAGATTTCCAATTTGTCTGTCTACTTCCACACATTGTCTTCTGTCAGTCAACTTACTCATATCCAGTCAGTTATGCCATCACCTACACAATGGGCCTTTACTAGTTCTAGTACTACTGGCACTTCGTTGAAAGTGTTCTGAAAATGTGTAAAGACCTCGGGTTTGACATGTCTACTTTGTCTTAATGGAAGTTGAAATCCAGACAATAGACAGACCGTCAGAACAACTGAATAGCTACGCAGAAAAAGGAATTTCAAATAAAAAAATGAGAGCAAGAGTATCTATGCTTATTAAAGAATGGTAATTGAGCTTAATATTAGTGTTGTTATAATGTGTGTGTATGTGTGAACGTGCGCGTGCGTATGCGCGTGTGTAATAATTAACAAAAGAACAATTGTTTTATTTAACAAGTTGTGTCCATCCTTTTATCTGGGCTGTGGCATATTGATCCAGTTGAGGTAATTGCTCAAAGAAAAATTTGCTACACTTGATCAATTTCTGATAAAGGGCAGATTATGGTATGCACAGGGGATGAGCACTGATCATTGTGTAAAGATGAGTCTTTACATTTTGATAATTGGGTAGCTGGAGAGAAGGCAGGAAACCAACTCTGGTTGGTATTAACCGATGCCTCGCTTATTGGAGCTGGAGCGATTGGGACAAGACAGAAATAGCCTGCTCGCTGTGGGTCTCAGAAGCTGCCGATCGTGTAGGCGGCAATGGTGGCTACAGTGAACATTCTTCTACGATTAATTGGCAGGGTCCGTTTTCGGACATTGATTCCAATGGGATTTTAGATAATGAGATCCCAGCTCATGGAGTCCACTACAGGTTTTTTTTCTGTTTCCCTCTATTGGATATTTTACTTCCCCTGGCTAGACACCAGATAGAAGCGTTATGTCACTGAGCAGATAGTAAAACCTAATAAATACAAACATAAATAACATCCCTGGATAACATAAGCCATATTAAAGTCCATACGTTCTCGGGATTATCTGAGTAGAAAATGCATTTACTCAAAACTGACCCCAGATTTGGTTAATATTGACCAGCAATACAAACAGTACAGAAACGTATTGAACAGGGTAATACGTAATGCAAAATCACAATACTGGAACAAACAATTTATAGAATCTAAAAATGACATCAAAAAAACATGGACAAATATTAAAAACTTACTGCATGTCCAGACTAAGCAAAGCTTACCCTCATCATTCCAAATCAACAAACAAATGAGCAATGACCCAATAGAAATAGTGAATGGATTTAACAAGCACTTTTCAAATATTGGCCCCATGTTAGCAAATAAAATACCCTCTACAAATAGCTATTACATGCCAAATCAGTTGCCAAATAGTTTTGTCATGGAAGAAACCACTTATGCAGAAATAATCAATATCATTCAAAGTATGAAATCAAAATCAAGTACTGGGTTTGACAATATTTCTACACAACTGATGAAAATTACTATCTGGTATATTCCCCAATAACCTAAAAATTGCCAAAGTGATACCTCTACAAATCTGGTGATGCCAGTTTGTTTACAAACTACAGGCCCATTTCACTGCTACCAGCTTTCTCCAAAGTTTTTGAAAGATTGATCTACAATAGACTGTACAGCTTTCTTGATAAGTATAACATTCTATTTGCATCCCAATGTGGGTTTCGCGAACAGTGTCCAACTGAACATGCCAATCTGGAATTAATCGAAAGCATAGTTAATGTGTTGAACGACAAACATTATGCACTTGCTGTATTCATAGATCTAAGCAAAGCGTTTGACACTTTAGATCACAACATTCTGCTTGACAAATTATGGCGCTATGGAATAAGAGGGGCCCCACATAAACGTTTTAAAAGATATCTTGAACACAGAAAACAATTTGTTATAAATAAAGACTGTGTCTGAATATCAAAGTACAACATGTGGAGTGCCACAGGGATTCATTCTAGGACCATTACTATTTTTGTTATATATAAATGATATGCCATTATCATCAAATACTGCTAATTTCTTACTGTTTGCTGATGACACAAGTCTACTATTCAAAAGCAAAGACCACAATAGTCTCACAACTAATGTTAATATTGAACTAGTAGATTTCTCAATGGATAAGTGCCAACAAACTTTCACTTAATATAGGTAAAACCAAATGCATGTTATTCCAAAACACTCAAGGTCAGTTACACAATCAAGTGGAAATTGTTCTACATGGTAATAAAATAGAATTGTTGATCAGTTTAAATTTCTAGGTATCTGGATTGATAAAAACCTGAATCGGAAAAAAATATTAATGAAAAATGCAAAGAAATTCCAAAATATTAGCAATAACTAACAAAATCAGGCCACTACTACAGTCATGCACATTAAAACAAATATATAATGCATTAATTCAAGCCCATTTGTCCAATGGCATACTTGCATGGTACAGTAACATTCGTGGTAATGTAACCAACATAAATAGACTATTTAAGCTTCAAAAGAACGCATTACGTTTGATACACAAAAGCAAATTCATATCACATACAGATCCCATCTTCAAAATGTACAGAATACTTAAGTTAGAAGACCTATTTATAATTCAAGGTGCTCAACTGTATGATAAAATAATAAAAAAGCAATGCCCTAAGTATCTTTTCACATCTATCACAAGAAATAATGAAATTCACAATCGTGTTACCAGGCAAAACAATAACATCCACTTAAGTGAGATATGAACAGAAATAAAAAAAACAGGGATTGTGTTACAAACTGCATACTATAATGTTGCGTGTCTCAAATGTACTTAACCTATCATTAAATAGAAGGCACAACCTGAAAAAAACTATTGTAAATTCATATTCCGAGGTGTGCCTAATAAGAAACTGCTATTCCTGTTTGAGGAATGGCATATATGTCATTTCTTAATGTATATTGTCTTAATTAAATTTCGCAATCTACAACTGTATTGAAATGTACTATTCATACGTAGTAGTGCAATATTTCATTGTGTTGTTATGTACTATCTATTCACATCAATGAATTGGTTTTTTTTTGGTTTTTTTAAATATTTTAGTTATCTTTCTTTTAAATTTATGATGTACTTCATGTTTAACTACAGGTAGATTATTATTATGTAGTATTTAGGGCGTCCAATTGCTTCAACTAGTTTAGTTATTACTGGCGTCCTGGCATTCATTGTTACCACTTGTACCTTGTTCTTTGTAGCATTTATGCCAAATAAATTCATTCATTCATTCATGTCTATACTTAATATTATGTACACGTCCCGCGGCTACGAGTAGCGCGACTACCGCTTATTGGCAACGATGTAAGATCTAAGAATAAACAGTCCTTAAGCTTGAATAAAACGTGTTGGAGATTTACTTCGTGCGAACGGATTATTATTAAGTTTATTTAGTATTGAATTATTCGTAATTTTTTTTGGTCCACGAGATCCTTAACATGCGGCGCCAGCACCACATGTCAAAAGCTTGGATGCGTCGTCGATCATCTTGGTTGTGGTCCACTTTTTCTATATTTTATCTTTACTCCTCTGTAATTATTGCATCATACCAATGTCAATGATAGTTTGATTTACATTCTAATCACCCTGATATACATGTTAGAAGATTTAAATAAGGCACTTACATTGTTGACACTATTATGTAGTATTAGTTTCGTTAGAACTATTAGCACTGTTATATGTGTTGTTTGTAAATGCACAATTTTGTTTAAATCTTGTAGACTAATCAGGTAGCATTAACTATCTATGACTGCTACTACTAGACCACAATCATTATGTATTCATAGAGACATAGAGGGGCCTGTACGATAGCGATCTCTCAGGTCTTAGTGCAGGCCTCCCTGGTCCCTGGATCATCCAAACTGCAAAATATGTACAAACTGTTTCTTTTATTATGTATGTATGGTGATCTAAAAAAAATAACTTCACTTCACTTCCATGTTTCAAAAGCGTATGTTGTCACCGGGAAAACCATGGCTTGCACAATTCTAATTTTTGTGGTAATTTATATATCCCGGGCCGGTCTTTTCCCTCACTTATTTTGCACTGCTCTCCCCACCAACTGTCTCCATTTCCCTCTATCTTTCGCTCTCGTTCTCCACTCCTCTCCCAATCCTTCATGTCTCTCTTTACACAGTCTTCCTCGCCTCTTAATGAATCTGATAATCTGTTCGCTGAAGATGTTGGAGATTGCTGGGGATATAGTACACAACCTTGTCCGATTCCTTTCCCAGCGTTGAACCATTGAGTCTCTCCTTGCATGGCGTGTCCTCATAATTGTGGCTTGTTGGTCATTATATAAGGATTGTAGGAGTTTTATAAGATGTTTTGGAGCACCCATATTTTCTAGTGTTTTCCATAACAGATCATGAATGACACAGACGAACGCTTTGCTGTAATCAATGTAGCAGAGATAAACCTTTTTGTTTCGTTTGCGTGCCGTCTCCATCAACAATCTTAAATTATGGTCCCGGGTACCTCTCCGTTTTCTGAAACCAGCTTGCTCAATGGAGAGTTGACCATTCAGCATAGGGTAACGAAATTTTCCAAGTTTGGACACGGTGGCTGATACTGGTAGTGAACCACCTACCGGTCGGCACAAGAATTCACCATCTTCATCAACCCCAGTTCATCCGATCTGTTCAGCAATAAACGAGAAAACAAAAGAAAGAGTAGTGGTTGGATTTCGGGTGTCGGGAAAATTTGACCTGACTTTACCATTGATCTGAGGCTAGGAAGGACACAGCCAATTACTATTCACCATGGTGATGTGATTAATAAATTGGACGATCAACAAAAAAAACGTTTCATGATGACGGTGTACGCAGACGAACTGGCTACATAACAGCAGTCTTTTAATATCCTCTCGGATGAAGCTGCCATTCCTTTTCAAACAACTGAAAATAACAAATGAATAGCGTCGTTAAGTTCTGAAAACTTCAGTAATTGATATTATATATATTATATTTACAGATGTATACATTTGTGTATATATATATATGTACATATATAATATATACATTTATTTATATATATATATGTATGTATCACACACACACGCACGCACGCACGCACACACATACACACACACACACACACACACACACACACACACACTCTCTCTCTCTCTCTCTCTCTCTCTCTCTCTCTCTCTTTCTCTCCGTTGTCCACCGTGTCGATGACGACACGTGAAAATGGATACCCGTATACTTCTTCGGTGAGAGGTTCGGCCTATATGTGCAACAAAACCTCTGCCGCAGTCGTCGTCACAGAAGACGGTAGGTATAGATGCACCCAGAAGGCCTTACCGATGATCGTGACCGCGCTGATATTTTTGTGTTAGCCTCCGTTCGATATGAATCTTTTCCCGACGTATTTTACGTATTTTCATTTCGAATACTGATTGTACTCTGTCCGACGACTTTGGGGACGGCCTGGTAAGTCGATGGTTCGTCAAACGGGAGATAGCGGAACCACCGAGGGACTTGACGCAGCTTCCAATTACACGTGCACCAACTCTACGCATTACACGTTCGACGTTAACGAGTATGTTTCATTGTGATCTATGTCTCTACTTTTCGCGATGTGTCTTCCGCGGCAAGTTTTATTCTGTGTAATTGCTTTGGACATGCCTCCAATACTTTGGCACAACATGACACAACATTAATTAAGCGGTGCAGACAGGCAAAGTTGTCAATTAATCGCACTTGGCAATGCGGTGAGTTGGAAAAGTAGTACAATTAATCGAATAACGAATCATCAATTTGCATTTCGGCAACTCGTAGACACACACACAGACACACACTCACGCGCGCGCACACACACACACGCACACACACCAGTTCATATGTTTTAGGCCATTAGGCCCTATTCCGGATATTACCCCGCCCCGGATATTTCCCCGGACACAGAAACACACGACCAGTTCATCCCGAGATGTGGGCACACAGCTACACATATACAAACGACCAGTTCATCACATGCTCGCACACGTAACGCGCTTATTGTGCTTATCCGTTCACAACTGTCTGCATTGTTTTGAAGCTTTTTATTGCAATAAGTGTGTGTGTGTGTGTGTGCGTGCGAGCGAGCGTGAGTGCGTGTGTGTATTTAAATACTGGCGTCCTTTATGTTGAGCGTCACTGATATTTCACATACACGTATGATGTTTATTTTGTTAGTTGTGTAGAGAGCATGGCTGCAACATATACTTTCGAGATCGCCCTATGGAACAGCATGCAGTTCTTAAAAGGACATAGTCTGTTCCTAGTTTGTCATGTATCGATTAATATGATGATCTTAAGACTACACTACTTATGTTGAAGGTATATTCCCTGCCAAATTGTGTTTAGTAAGACCGTAACAACGTTCGCAATTTGGAAGGTACGACCACGGGTGCATGTTCAAACAGTAAACAAAAGATCCAGTTTCAAAACAAGTTTTATTGGCAATACGGCCAAGTCGGGCTGAGTTAACTGCTATGCCTTTTGATGTTCAACGATGCTCACTTTTCCACGGTCAACACAGCAGAATTCCAGTTAGAATTTGCTACGCCCTCTAATTCCGGGTAGACGAACATACTACGTCCTCTTAACGTCCAGTTATAATACAGTCGCAGCTAACAAAATACACGCAACAGATTTTAGTCAATCTTTTGTTCTTCACAAATTATTAAAATGGTCACCGCTTTGTGGTTTAGTAGGTAGTAACCACAGGGAACTGAAACAGCGTTGGGGTTGTAACACATTAGACAAATACAGTATAATTGATGATGCTGTTGTGAATGTTGCCGATGCGTGCGATAAAAGAAAGTAAACTGTGAACGGTATTTTTTAACATTGAACGTGTGTGGCGAATTAAACCCTAGTACTTATTAAATTATTGACGAAATGCAAGAAACAATTAGGTTTACTAAACATGGATAGCTACAGTTTTATCAACTATAAATAATTTTATTGGTATAAAAATTCTACGACGTTCCGTTTTTGTGTGGCTTAGCTTTACAATTTATTTATAAGAGACGTAACACCGCCGCCGCCGCCGCATTCACCGATACTTTATAAGAGGCGCAACACCACCGCCGCCACATTCACGGAGACTTTTTATAAGAGACGCAACGTCACCGCCACCTCATTCACCGATACTTTATAAAATACGCAACACCACCGTCGCCGCATTCACCGAGACTTTATAAGAAACGCTACACCACCGTCGCCACATTCACCGGGACTTTATAAGAGACGTTACACCATCACCGCATTTACTGAGACTTTATAAGAGACCCAACACCACCGCCGCGGCATTCACCGAGACTTTATAAGAGACGCTACACCACCGTCGTCACATTCACCGATACTTTATAAGAGACGCTACACCATCACCGCATTTACTGAGACTTTATAAGAGACCCAACACCACCGCCGCGGCATTCACCGAGACTTTATAAGAGACGCTACACCACCGTCGCCACATTCACCGAGACTTTATAAGAGACGCTACACCATCACCGCATTTACTGATACTTTATAAGAGATGCAACACCACCGCCGCGGCATTCACCGATACTTTATAAGAGACCCTACACCACCGTCGCCGCATTCACCGAGACTTTATAAGAGACGCAACACCACCGCCGCGGCATTCAGTTCGTCTGATACGAGTGGAACTGCGTATTGCGACATACGACGGTCTATCTGCAACATTTTTCGTTGGTTTTATCGTAATATTTAGGTGTGCTATTTCAACACTGTTGCTGCTAACGAAAGTTGAATTGAGTTTTGTTATTGAAGATACATTGCAATCTCGGATACACTGGTTGACAATCAGAGGACAACAGGCGAATATTCTAAGGTGAACAGGATTTGGCGGCTGTTACATTTAGATCATCAACGGGCTCCTGAACAAGGTAAGAAACGGGCAGGCATATATTGCATACAGAGGGTGGGATCTGATCTGATACGTATCACCTAATGTGGCGTACTTCTTACAGGGGTGCGGGTCAGATCTTGTGCGTACTGTGAAGGGGGGAGGGTCAGACCTGAAGCGTACTGGGCAGAGGCCACGCTTAGCTTTCCAATTCGTGGCCATAATAATGCTCTGTCAGATGATAAGAAAACAGTAACCCAGAAAAATCAGAAATTTCTTCTTCACAGTCACTTCCATCACGACATTAATTTGTTGATCAAATTTCGTGAAAATCACATTCATCTCCAACTCTTTTAAAACGTATCCATGCACAGTGCCTATCAATATTTAGCCACGTTTTCCCGCAGGCAAGTGTGTCGTGTCAACAAATGGGACATCAACCCGCTAACTGAATTCTTCCAAATACACGTCATTTCACAGCCAATGCATTCTACCACCGAACCTGCTGATGTGCCTGGTCTGTTGCACTTGGTTCATTCATATAAAAGGTTTTGTTAAATTTAAAATATCGCAGTTGTATAGATACTCGTGCACACAACAGGAAGGTTAATTATAACTGTGTTCTCAGCCCTAATGCATACGGGGGAGGGTGTCAGACCTGATGCGTATTGCGTACAGGGGAGAGGGGTTTGACTTGTTGCGTGCGATGCGCATCCAGTGCATGGGATCGTTTTACCGCGATTTTATGTACGCGTACATAATTTGTAGAGTATGTCTTACGGTACCGGTAATATTACCAATATATGTCCATATGTTGCTCGATTAAAATGTTCGATTTGTTATTCTGCTTTTTGTAACGTTTCGTTTATTTAGGCTGAATAAACTTTATTCAACATGTGTCATTTACAGCAACGTTCGGGAGGGGGTAATCGGTTTTGTTTGACATTACCCACTCGAAATATTGTCCGGGGAAAATATCCGGGGCGGGATAATATTCGGAATAGGGCCTAATGGCCTAAAACATGTGTGAACTGGTATATGTGTGTGTGTGTGTGTGTGGTAAAACGCTACAAAGGCGGTAAGGTGCAGCATTGTCCAGGTGGCGGTGGTGGTGGGTGGGGTGGTGTTGCCAAAGCGCTGTGTGGTGGTGGTGGTGGTGGTGGCAAGGGGTGCGGTGGCAGGTGGCAGGGTGGTGGCAGGTGGCGGCAGGTGCGGTTCAGGTCAGGATAGACAGTGCATGCGGAGCCTGGAAGGTATTGCAGCATTGGCAAGCGCGAGGTGGTTTAAAGATCCGTCAAAACGAACTGACGTGATGAACTGACCGATCCACAGGGATCCAACTGGCATTTCGACTACTGAATCCAGCTGGTTTAATCCAGGTCTGAACGATCCACGATTGTGGGATCTGACCGCGACCATAAAATACCGGATCCGACCCAGTCGTCATGGTAACCCGCTTCGTGAACACACTTGACGTGAACACACCGGACGACCCGGACGCCGTTGTGCGCAAGCGCTACACGCTGGATCCTAACTGCCGCTACTGCAACCACTTCCCTGAAGACAGGTCAGCGTGCTACGCGTGCTACAGGAGGTGGAAATATGTGCCGTACTTCAGCCTCAAGAAGCGGCGTTCCGACCGCGCGTCCTTCCGCTTTGCCTCCTACAGTTGTCGGTGCTGCTTGGCGAATGGAGACCCGGTTTGCTGCGAGACTTGTAGCAGCAATGACGTCAGCAAGAGGTCTGAGGGAATGAGAAACTTTTATGAGAAAAGGGGTTTCCAGACGAGTTTCTACGATCCGCAGTTCTACAGTAGCGATAATCGGTGCTACTGTTGCCGGAACGAGGCGTTTAACTACGCCTGCTGTCTCAGCTGCCTGAAGCGGCGCCGTCGATAGATGGCGCTGCCGATGTAGCCGGGTTATTTTTTATCTCATACACCAACCAAGTTGCATGACTAATAAATACCTGCTAAATTGTTAACGACTTATTGAGCGTTAATCAATTACAGAATGCGGTAGCAAATTGATCGGGGAGAAAGGGCTTTGGTCCATCACGTTTGGTAGTTTCTAACAAACACTTTTCTACGTAGATCTATTTAGATGTCAATGTGTATGCCTACTTACTCCTGATCTGCTTTTCCTGAGTGTGTGCAATGTACCATGTCATGTAGCATTGTGTCTGCATTCCCCGTGCTACTGTTAAATTACATTAGTTTTTACTTGTATGTGCGTGATTCTTTGGATGTTTATATAGATCGTGAATTGAGGACACACATCGTGTGAAATAAATAGTAGTTCTTATTGTGGTAAGTAGTTTGTGTGGGTCTTACGTTTTCTTTTGAAAACGGTGAGTGCTTTAGCAATTGCATCATGTAACCGTAGATTTCGCTTGTATGTGTAATTCAAGCAACGGAGGAGCCCCAGAAAAGGTTGGCGTTTAACATCACAAATCAACATAGCCACTTGTGTAATGGCAATAAGGAGTTTATTGTTTTACAAAATGAACTATTATGTGTATGGCAGCTGTAGGCATGCAGTACGCACTAGACAGTAGTTACATTATTTGGTAGCGTCGGATAATTGAACGCTTAAAATACCAACAAAATAACATAAATATGATACGTGCTCTTTGTCACAACGGTCAGAATATGTGAGTTGAACCAGTGAGTTTTATATTAGACATAATGCTTGGAGGTTATTGTGGTCAATTACCAGACTACTTTCTCAATTTCCACAGAAATACACACACGCACGCACGCAGGCACCAACACACATACACACAAACACACACGCACGCACATACACACACAATTATAGTTTATGTGACTAAAACAGTTTTGACGTAGGGATATTATTGTGTCCTGGATATTAAAAAGAATTCCAAACAACTCAACTACCACTGTCTTCCTTGCATGTGTGCAATATGTGATGTGGAAGAGAAATATCACGGATACGAAACATTGTGCTTAATAAACGACACACATTTCGTGCATTTGCATGTAAATATATCTAATTCGATGTCCGATTAGAATTTTCGGCGTCAATGGCACGAGTTTTTGATCACGATCGTCTCTCTCCCTTTTGAATTAGTGGTGATAGAAACCTTCTCACTTATGTGAGTTGTTTATGCGTTCGAACTTAAAAAAGTTAAAAGTTAAGTATAATTTAGCCAACGAAAACGTAGCCTAGCTGAGTGCGGCTGACCGCAGGCGCACTCAAAATGGGCGATAAAAGATAAGAGATTCGCCGAACAAAGATGCATTGTTATTTGCAGATAAATCAACCAGAGAGGAACAAAATCTTTGACCAAGAATTATGTTTTGACATTCACCGTCTTTCCATGCTCGTCACATTCGTATTTAGTCTTGCAATCAGTGTCCAAAAGTGACCACCGCAGACTCTAGCGGAGCTTGTCACCGGCGGACACGCCAGATTTATAAGATAAGACAAGAAGAACAGTTATATATCGCCATAAATATAGACAGATCCATTCGAGGGCGCTTACAATACATAATTATATATATATACAGAACATAAATAAATTACGTAAAATTAATGATATTAAATTAGTTTAAAAAATGACAATATATAAACAAATTAAAAAATAAGTTACATGAAGATGATCATTAAAGTTAAATATATAATGAATGATAATAAAAAGTAAAGATTGTGTGTGAAATTAGTATAAAAGCATGTACAAGATAATAATAATAAAAAATAAATAAACTGACTGGTGATGCCTATGTTGCGTAAGCAATCCGGAAAAGATGCGTTTTCAAAAGTCTTGAAAGTCACAAGGCAACAGGTTGTCTTCATCTCGGATGGAAATGAATTCCACAGTCGTGGAGCAGATACCAAGAAAGTTCTGTCGTAGCTCTTTGTTCATGGAGTAGGTTGTAAGCTGTTTTTTATTATACATAAATGCTTTTTGTGGGAACCCTTCCGTGGAAGTATGTGAAAAGGTTGCTTCCGAACACTTATAGTATATATCCAGTAGCCATTAAATTACATTTTTCTATTTGTTATGTTTTTGTGTGTAAATCGTCGGTTTTTTTCTGGGAGCTATAGTATGTCGCCTATTGAATTACTGTATACAGTGGTGCCCGACATTTTGCGATTCAAACCACTCGCCACTGGATAGCAATGGCGCCGCCCAGTGCTGATAATGGCCAAGTTTGAAAAATTATTTAACATACACAGTGGCACTGAGCTCATCAAATCATGGTAACATGTTAGGGGGGGGGGGTGAATCGCTAGAACAACCATAGCCCAATCACAAGAACATGCCATTTACACTACACATATTACCGTGTTCAAAGAGGGTACAACCCCCGGTCAGGTGGCATTCGTGATCAAAATACCTTGCCATTATGAACAGTACATCGAAGTATTGACACATGCGTATTCGCATTATCTATGCACTGTGCTATTTCCCGACTGTCCACATTAGAATAAGTGTAACTGACAGTGTAATTAATAGTGTAATGTGGCTGCAGTTGCTGCACAGAGTCGTGCTGTGAACCAAGGAACTCTACGTCAAATAATGTTTACAGCGTGCTAATTTTCATGATGCAAGTTTAACAAGATTTAACAAGATTGCCATCCAGAGAATTAACTCTAGATGGCAGGTGGACAAGGAAGCCCTTTGGCTTATCGAGAGTCCAACCTTTTTATCCACATATATCCAGCCCTTCTGAGGTATGTGTCGATTTTATTTTTAAACGTATTCACACTACTAGCACCCACACAATCAGCAGATAATCTGTTCCATTCGTTCACAGTCCTTTGTGAAAATGAGAACTTTCTTACGTCTAATCTACACTACTCTTTTACTAATGTAACTTCATGTCCTCTAGTCTTGCTATCTTTCTTAACTGAAAAAAAACATTTCTGTCAATATTTTCATAACCATTCAATATTTTAAACACTTCTATCTGATCTCCTCTCAATCTCCTGGTCTCTAGTGTTGTTAAACCACATTCTTTTAGGCGTTTTTCATAACTAAGATCCCTCAGTTTTGGTATAATTTTAGTCGCTCTCCTCTGTACTCTTTCTAGCATATCTATGTCCTTCTTGCGGTATGGCCTCCACGCTTGTATACAATATTCTAAATGAGGCCTAACTATTGTTTTGTACAGCGGTATTATTAGTTCTTTTTCTTTATATGCTATATTTCGCCTAATCAATCCAAGGATTTGATTTCCTTTTGAAGCTGCAATTCCACACTGCTCTGAAACCTTCATGTCAGCACTAATTGTCAGCCCTAAGTCTTTTTCTTTTACAGTAGTACTTAGTACAGTACACCCCATTGTATATTCTACATATTCGTTCCCATGTCCTGTGTGAAGGCATTTACATTTCCCAAAATTGAACAACATTAGCCACTTTTCAGACCATTTGATCAACCTGTCAAGATCATCTTGTAAATGCTGTCTATCTCCATCACTTTTAATCCTTCTAAACACTTTTGTATCATCTGCAAATTTCAACACCTTGCTAGCTACATCATCGTCCAAATCGTTTATATATATTAAGAATAATATAGGTCCCAGTACTGTTCCCTGTGGAACCCCACTCAAAACGGATTTCCAGTTTGAAGCCTCCCCATCAACAACTACCCGTTGTCTTCTGCCAATCAGCCATTTTTCTATCCAGTTAATTATACCATTTCCTATGCCATAGGCCTTTAGTTTAAGCAGTAATCTTTGATGTGACACTTTGTCGAAAGCTTTTTGAAAATCTAAGTAGATGATATCTACTGGTGATCCCTCGTCTACCCACTTAGTGATATCTTCCAAAAAACATAACATATTTGTTAAGCATGACCTCGCTTTTAGAAACCCATGTTGAGATGGGTTTATCAAGTTATGTTTAGCAAGAAAATCCACCATGTGATCTTTAATTAGTCTTTCTAATAATTTACAAATTACCGATGTTAAACTCACTGGTCTATAATTATTTGACTTGTTTCTCGAACCTTTTTTAAATAACGGTATAATGTTTGCTTCTTTCCATTCTAAAGGAACCACTCCCTCTTCTAATGACAAGTTGAAAACTGCTGCAAGCGGTATGCTAATTTGTTAAACCAATGACGACATCCATCAAGTCAGGGCATTGAGACATGCAAACGAGAAGAGATGGAGAACAACGAAGCTCGAGGTGCTTCGCCAGATTTTTTTTGAGCACCGAACAGCGGTCAACAACATGATTAAGCGAGCTACGCGTGCTCACTATGAGTCAGTATTGTCATCACTTGACCAGCGAACAAGTTTTCATGTAGTTAATACCCTGCTGAAGCCACCGGGTATGACTCTTCCACAATCCGATAACACTGAAACACTGTGCAATGACTTCGCTACCTACTTTGCTGAGAAAACATAAGGAATTAGAATGCAGATCCACGAAAAGCTGATCAATGACGAATAATATTCTGGCTACCTGATCGATGCTAGCAGCCAACGTATGTCAAATGAACTCAATCGATTGCTACCTACCAGTGAAGATGAAATAAAGAGCATCATCAGACTATGCCCCCAAAGACATGCAGTCTGGATTCCTGCCCCACTGATCTCCTGAAGAAAACACTACGTATCCACATTCCCTATCTCGTGGCAATAGTGAACAACAGCTTTAAGCAAGGACTATTTCCGATCACTTTGAGAACAGCAATTATAAAACCACTTCTAAAAACCGACTTTCTCGACAGAGACCTGCTGAAGAACTACAGACCGGTCTTCAACATAGCATTCATCGGTAAAGTCATAGAGAAAGTTGCAGTTCGTCGTCTGATTAATAATTTCACTGTGAACGGGCAGCATAAAGAATACGTTAATACTGTTGTTTATTGTGGAGTTTGCCTGTTTAAGGAGACACATTACGAATAGTAATCAACTACACATGAGGTTGGCAGTATCCCAGAGTGCCTCTGGGGTGTATTGCAGAAACGGTACAAAACACGGACGGACACTTACAACTAGTACCCTTTACATCAATATACAACAAATACCAATCAGTATATAAGATCCTTCACAGTACAGAGACTGCCGTATTGCGTGTCCAGCATGATATTGCTGGTGCGCTTGACAAGAATCGTGCAATGCTGTTTGTCATGCTGGATTTATCAGACGCATTTGACACGATTGACCATAAACACTTGCTGACATTAATACACGAGGAGTACGGTGTGCGCGAAACAAAATTATCATGGTTCCGGACGTACTTGGGAGACCGCACCTATCGTATCCAGATTGACTCAATAAGATCCGAGTCTATTCCGTTACAGAGTGGTGTGCCATAGCGAGCCCTGAAGAATCACAAGCCGCGTCTACCGTTCGCACTGCGCCCGTTAATTGCCCATCGCCTCCCACGGGAATTGTGACCCGTAGTGGGCGTGTGAGCAAGCCACCAAGACGCCTGGACTTGTGAAGTATGGCCAGGTTAACCGAAGGGCAAACGACGCGACTGAGACGTTCCAGTCCCACCAGGGTAGAATAATCCGCAGTTGTTTAGTTCAAGACTGCAGATAGTCTACCCTACAGTCTATTTAACTTTAGATATGTTTCAGTAGTAGTTCGCGCACGAAGAGTTGTTCGCAAGAAGAAGCTGAACTTTATAGCTTAGTTTCGAGGAAGCACATAATGCCAAAGACACTGATATTGTTTAATAATTTCAGTAATTTGAGCTTTAATTAGTGTAACATCCTGGACTATAATGTCATATTATCGAACTTTATAATATTGTTGGGCTGATTCTTTCCTGCGACACGGACACGGATAAATGAGTTACGTTTATGATCAGTCGATCACGAGTCTTGTTGTTTTGTCATTACGTGTAATTGTTTCATGGTGGCAGCGGTTCGAAACGAATCAACGAAGAAACCACACAACGTAAGGACATTGCTGGCCCACTACCTAACGAATTGGCAGTACATTGATGTGTTTATCGCACCACCAACGTGGCAACAATAGTGAAGCCGAACTACTTTCGCGTACATCACTGGGCCCACGAACGTTTACGTTGACAAGCGCGTGTGAATACATACGAAGCCATTCAAGTGAAGCGGCGCATCTACTAGAAAATCCGTGAAGACATCGACGAATCGACTCAACAACGCCCCTTAGCCGTTGAAAACCTACGCGAGGCACGAACCTACGACCGTACGACGACGTACGCAGCGCGGTAGCGACGACGGAACAAGACGTCGGCGATTCTATCGGCTCGAGTGACCCAACTCTAGTGTCATCTAATTCGCCAGACGGCGGCACGTGTACTGCGAGTGTCATTGCGGCACGCTCGTATGAACTCATCCGCTAGGGTGTAGCACTGTACCTCGTGCTAGCCGCAAGTCGTTGCGTGTCTGAATTGAGTGACTGTCAATAAAAAGATTGAATGTCGTCATACTAGCCAACACACTACACAACGTAATGTCTGATCACCCAAGGATGGACTGGACTAGTGCAGACGTGCCAGGAACATTTAGGCTGTTTAAGCAGAAATGCCAAATCTACTTCACCGTAAAGGACACCAAGAAAGAAATGATGGTGAACCACATACTACTATACGCGGGAGATGATGGCATTAAAATGTACAATTCCTGGGCACTAACAGACACTGAGAAAAACGACCCAGACGTAGTGTGGGGGAAATTCCAGGATCATATTGAACCAAAAGTCAACTTTCGCCTACAGAGGTTCTACCTGCAGAAGTACAACCAGGCGGCCGGAGAGTCCATTGATGATTACGTCACGCGATGTACGCTACAGGCTCAGAAGTGCAGATTCAGCCCGGCAGAGGCCGACGAACGGTTGATTGAACAGTTGATTATTGGAACTAAGATACATGAAGTACAGAAACAACTATTAGCCCATGACGAAACGCTAACACTGGAAAAGGCAGTCAACATAGGCCGAACAACTGAGGCTTCGATTAATCACATGACTCGGTTGAAGGGAGTGCAAGATAACACCGCCGTGCACTATGTGAACAGAGCTAATAGTAATTCTGCAAGACAGCGACGGCTGTGGATACTGTGGACGGTCTCCTCAAAAAGGGGACCAATGCCCCGCCTTTGGTTCTACGTGCAGGAAGTGCGGTGGCAGAAACCACTGGGAGTCAGTATGCAGGAAACCGTCATCGGGGGCCAAGGAGGACGTCACGGCCGATCCAAGTCACGTGACACGCGTCCACGACGTCACTATGACGGCCCATCCCGCGGACGACGTGGGAGACGCGGCAGGCGCGACACGCCAGTCCATGCAGTAGGCTTAGAGCGCGAGCCACGCGATGAAGCAGCTGACCAGTTCGAACACCTCAGTTTCGCATCGATGACGACACATAACAACACCAAGGATACACGTGACGAAGTATTTGCGACACTAGACGTCAAGCTACCTAGTGCACGCAACGGCCAGACAGCCGATCTACAGGTCAAAATAGACACCGGGGCACAAGGAAACATACTTCCACTCAGAATCTTCATGAAGATGTTTCCCGAAGCTATGATGGGACAACACCCGACCCCCGGAGCGCTCACGCTAAAAAACAACACCATCCTATCTGCGTACAACGGGACGCGCATACCACAGTACGGGACGATCAAGCTACCATGTCGGTACCACCAAGGCGTCTGGGTAGATGCTGAGTTCTACGTGGCAGAGACAGACGGTCCAGCGATCCTAGGACTTCCAAACTCGCCAACTCAGACTGGTAACCCTACACTGCGCGATTGAGAAGTTAACTGTCGAACAAACCGGCACACGTGACACAGATGCAATCGACTCGACGCAAACGTTGAAGCAGAAATACCCAGACCGATTCGACTCGTTGGGCAACTTCCCAGGAAAGTACCACATCGTCATTGATCCCGATGCGCAACCGGTCATACACGCGCCAAGAAAGTGTCCTATTCAGATGAAGGAGGAACTTCTGGCAGCGCTCAACAAGATGGAGAAAGAGAATGTCATCAGGAAAGTCACTGAACCGACCGACTGGGTCTCGAGTCTGGCATTTTCTCGCAAGAAAGACGGTACGCTGAGGATATGTCTGGATCCCAAAGATCTCAACAGAGCCATAAAGCGATGTCACCACAAGACACCCACATTGGAGGAGATCACACACAAGTTCACGGGCGCGAAACACTTCTCGAAGCTCGATGCCAAAAATGGCTACTGGTCCGTAACACTTGACGAGGAGAGCAGCCTGTTGACGACTTTCAACAGTCCGTTTGGGAGGTACTGCTTCATTCGGATGCCTTTCGGGTTCATCATGTCGCAAGATGTCTTCCAACAGAAAATGGACATGATCCTCGAGAGCTGCCCAGGCACCGTAGACATCGCGGACGACGTCGCTGTATTCGGACGCACCGAGACGGAACACGACGCCCACCTACATAACTTGATGAGAGTATCGCGAGAACACGGCCTGGTGTTCAATAGTATGAAGTGTACGATAAAGGCACCACACATCACCTTTTTTGGTACTGTATACGACGACAAAGGTGTCCATCCTGACCCGAAGAAGGTCGAGGATATTCACATGATTCCAACTCCAACCAACGCAACAGAACTGCAAGAGTTCCTAGGCATCGTCACCTACATGGGTCCGTTCATACCCAACTTGTCACAGAGTACGGCAAACCTGAGAGACCTGCTCAAGAAGGACGTCGACTTCCAATGGTCACAGGCACATCAGGAAGTCTTCGAGAAGGTCAAGTCAGCAATCTGCACGGAGACAACACTGGCTTACTTCGACCGTGACAAGGACACAGTCATACAAGTTGATGCGTCAGGGAGAGGATTGGGAGCTGTCCTGCTTCAAGAAGGACGACCCATTGCGTATGCATCCAATAGTCTGACAGACGCTGAGAGAAGATACGCAAACATAGAGAGAGAGAGAACTACTCGCTGTTGTGTTTGGAGCCGAAATATTCCGAACATACGTCTACGGCAAGCACTTTGTGATCGAAAGCGACCACAAACCCTTGGAAATGATCCAGCTAAAGAACCTGACAGCAGCTCCTCCTAGACTGCAAAGAATGCTTTTGAGAATCCAACACTACAACGTCACAATCAAGTACAGGCCGGGAAAGGAGTTGCTCCTGACAGACGGTTTATCGAGACTACCTAACCCGCAAAGCAGAGACGAAATCGACCTCGATGTCATGGTCAGCATGGTACAGTTCTCGAACAACAAGATCCACGAACTACGGAGCGAAACATCAAAAGACACGGTACTCCGCGATCTGCTGAACGTCATCGTCAAAGGGTGGCCACAGAAACGCGACGAAATCCCGAGAAACTTGCGGCCATACTGGTGTTATCGCGACGAGCTGTCCGTAGAGGACGGGATAATCCTGAAAGGTGATCGCGCACTGATACCCGACAGTATGAGGGCCGATGTGATGCAGAGATTACACGCGGGACACCAGGGCGTAGAGAAATGCAAACTGAGAGCCAAAAGCAGTGTCTTCTGGGATGGTATAAACAAGGACATCGAGGAGGTCATCAAGAGATGCGACGTGTGCCAGACACATCAACGGACAAACCCCAGAGAAACACTGCTACCACACGTACTGCCGACACGACCGTGGCAGATTCTAGGGACCGATCTGTTTCACTACAACAACTCCGAGTACTTGATCATCGTCGACTACTACTCAAAGTTTCCGTTTATACGCAAGATGCCGACACCGTGTACCAGCCACGCAGTAGTGACGGCCACGGCGGACATCCTCTCGGAACACGGCGCCCCGGAGAAGGTCATGAGCGACAACGGGCCGCACTACGACTGTATCAACTACCGGAAGTTTGCAGAGGAATGGGGATTTGAGCATGTAACGAGCTCTCCTCACTTCCCGCAGTCGAATGGTTTCGTCGAGCGTAATATTCAGTCAGTGAAACGCACTCTTCTCAAGGCCAGGGAGAGCGGAGTCAATCCGCACAAGGCGATGCTTTGCCTGAGAACGACGCCAATAGACCATCACTTGTCATCACCGGGCGAACTGCACTACACGCGCAAGATGAAAGGCGACCTCCCGATTCAGCTGAGAAACGTCCTGACGCACCGAGACGAGATACACACACGACTACAGGAGCGTCAGGACACGCAGAAATCGTATCACGACACGCGTGCACACGACTTGCCTCCACTCAAGACAGGGCAGCAAGTGCGCATGCAAGACCACGTGTCAGGCCGGTGGCAGCCAGCCACTGTGACGGCAACCTGCGACGAACCGCGCTCCTACCTCATCGAGGCGCAGAACGGTCGCATCCTGCGGCGCAACCGGCGTCAACTACAAACGACGGGGTCACCGCGACGAGTACACTTCGCTGACGAGACTCCGACAGCTGAAGGCGGTGACGTCACATCACAAGTTCAGCCGGCGCAGCAGCAGGCGACATCACGTCAGCAACATGAACGCGCACGAAGAACAGACGACGCGACGCAGCTGTCCTATCGAACGAGGTCGGGACGAGCAATCACACAACCCGACAGGCTCGACTTATAGCCTAACACTGAATAATTAATTGAGTTGCCATATTACCTTAGTAAAATATGTGCCACAGTAGATTAGTTGCGATATTAAATTAGAATAATATGCGCCATATATAATCCATTGTTGTAGTTAATGTTCTCGTTACTTAGTAAAAAAAGGGGGATGTAACATCCTGGACTATAATGTCATATTATCGAACTTTATAATATTGTTGGGCTGATTCTTTCCTGCGACACGGACACGGATAAATGAGTTACGTTTATGATCAGTCGATCACGAGTCTTGTTGTTTTGTCATTACGTGTAATTGTTTCAATTAGAAGTGTAAATAATGGCAAGAAAATGGAAGCAGACGTGGACCTTTATAAATACGTACTTACCTAGTAAATTGTACAATTGCATAAGTACACGTTCACATTTATTAACTATTTATGAATTGAAAGACCATACATTTTGTTTTAACAGTACAGTTAATATGTCTTTGGTCAACGGCGCCATTTCCTGTGAAAACGGTGCGGTTATTCACGTCTAGCTGTTTGTTCGTGGCGGTAACTCAATTACAGCCGTTGATTTGTTGAGTGCGGCAATATTGTCAAACACACGGTCCAATACACAAGTGCATCTATTACAGCGGGGCCAGCAGGCACGAATAAACAGTCAGTGCAAAGGTGGCTCACTTCAAGACGTACGTGACAGCCCAATTTCAATTTGCCAACACCAATTACGAGAACCAGGGAGCAATGTCTGGTTTGTTGTAATAGTGTGTTATCTACATATAAGGGCCTGCTATCTCACTTCACTCATGTCGGTCACTCGGGTCGAACTCTCTTTCCAAACACTAGTCTTCTTCATGTTCCCACGCTGTCCTGTGTTGTTCTTCCATGTGTTTTCTGCAACGGGATGGTCTTTGATGCAATCATTATTTCATATTTATGTCTACAACAGTGTCCTGCAAATCTCGCCCTTATTTCTTGGATCTTCTGAGTAATTCCGTTTGTATCTCTATACATGTGACACGTGTTTTTCCCCTTTAATGTTGAATATTGCTTGCAACATACTTGTAAAACACCAATCTAGTTGCGTTCTGGGTGTCTTTGTTAGTGTCCAAGACTCGCATCCGTGCAGCAGCACAGACTTCACCGTTACCATGAACCGCTGTTGCTTGATCTTGCATGAAAGTATAGGCCAATATTTCAAAACAAGTGTTCTTAGTTCGTTTTCATGTTTCATGCCTTCATGATCTGGATATAGTTAGTTGCAAAGATGGCTCAAGTGCCCGACGTACTTAATATATTCGACCTTCTAATACTATCGTACTATGCAATACTATTATGTGCAATTTAAAATCCTGATGCACACATATAAATCCCTCATGGACAGGTTCCAGGATGTATATCGGACATGCTGAATGTGTACAAATCAAGAAGAACGCTACGATCCATGGATTCAGTGACATTAGAAGTTCCAAGGGCTAGAACAGTTACTTACGGAGACTGAAAATGTCAGTGTTCAGCAGCCAAGTTGTGGAATGCGCTACCGGCTCACATTCGTGAAGCAAAAACATTGAACACTCTTAAGAGGCTGCTAAAAACACATTTGTTCCTGGCCCATTTTGGTGCTTAACTCTTTCTAGTCAGTTTTTATTACATTTTAAAACAGTATATATATATATATTCATCTTATTATATCCAACCTTCTGAAAATTTTCATTTTTTATCATGCTGTCGTTTTTATGCTTTGTTTTTACTGCCCATGATTATTCTATTGATTGTGTACAGCGCTTTTGAGCAGGCTTTTGTGTATGAAAAGAGCGCTTTATAAATTCGGTATAATAATTGTTCCTCCTCTGCTCACAATGTCAATGTTTTCAGGGTGGCTGTAGGCCATTAATTCAGGGAATAGAAGGAGTCTCAGAATTAGTACGCCTTGTGCGAAAATTAGTAAATGTTGTAAAATGTGAATGAGGGGCCGTCACGGTGTGTGCGTGTGTGCGTGTGTGAGCCTAGTTTTGGATTTGGTGGGTGTGTGCCTATCCAACAACTGTCTTAATGCTGTATTGTATTCACCAGCTAGATGATTGATATCCGTGATGCTCAATAGTGCATTGCATTAGCTATACCCTTGAAGTCAGTGCTGAAAGTGTTGTTATCAATTTGTGTCAGTTTCCTATACGATATAGTACATGTCTCTAAAGGAGGTCTGTGCATGTTTACTCGATAACGCACAAACATGTGATCCGATAGCCACCGGGTAACTAAGAAGTTCACGATTACGCCTAGTGATAATTAAATCCAGAGTATGACCAGATCTATGAGTTGCAACCCAAACATGTTGTTTTAAGTCATACATACTCAATACATCACACATTCTTATTGCATCAGCATCGATGTCAATATCCATATGAATATTAAAATGACCTACTACAGGAGTGATTGAGGGGTGTGAACTGCATGCGACAGGTAGTTCTGAAATTCCTCAAAGAAAGTAGCAGTAGTGACACGATGGTTTTACGAATACGGTGGTCGGTATATCACATGCACATCAACTTTCGTCTTTTCGCACAATAATTCATAGTTAGCAAATTAAAAGGAACATCACTTTACAACGAATACCATTCTTCCACAGTATAAAGATATGTCCACCAGTTCTGCCGGACAGTCTTGTATTGTTCTTGAGATGGTAGCCACTGGGTGTTAGTTTCTCGCGTTTGACCGCATCACCAGATGTCAATCAGGTCTCCGTTATCAGAACGATATCAATGTCATTAGTAACGATATACTCACTGACGTCTGCAGTTTTGTTCCACACACAACACGGATTCACAAGAGTGAGTTGGATGCCCTTGTCCGTCACGATGGTGTGTTTACTCGCTTAACATGGATTAGATTGTTCAGATTAGCTCCAGTCCGAGCATCACGAATATTGAGCAGTTTCTCTGTAGCTGTTATTGTTGCTGCTGTCGCCATCACTGCTGCTGCCGCCGTCGCTGCTTCTGCCGCCGTTGCTGTTGTTGCTGCTGCTGCTGCTGTTGTCGTTGTTGATGCCGCTGCCAAAGTTGCATGCGAGGTTGCGTCATCACTGTGCATAATTGAAGTTGTGCAGATATCAGTGGTGTATGTGCAATGTTGCCATAAAATATATTAGTTAACACTGTTGGTACCCGAGAATGCAGCTTTATGAAAGTTCCTATCGAATATAGTTAATGTCGGAATCGAATGATAGTGGTTAATTCCGCAGGGTTCCTCGGTGTGTTTTTGCCATGGAACAAATCTTTAATAACCGAAGCGTTTGTGGAGTCTACAGCGGTATTGTTTGTTTGGCCTTCATTGCGATGACCCCGATGGCATGCAGTTCTTGACCGGTGAAAGCCAGCATGTTTACAAACAGTCTGTTAAACACTGATTTAACAATGGGAAAGTAATTTTACTTATTTATTCACTTATATTAATAAAAAAATAGGTTTCAGTATCTGCTATGTTCCAAATGGTGGCAACCGAAGACTCCATTAGAAAATGGTGATGCAAGATTCCCAACATTAAAACATACTGATTTTACTTTAACCCATGTGAATTTTTTAAGCATTTTTTTCAGTTTAAAAATAAAACCCAGGTACTTGTGATATTAGCTGTGGTATGAGTAGACCAATATGGACGATGCTGTTGACTTCAGAACTGGGAGGAAAGGAAGTCTTGAGATCGACGGATTCAGCTTTGCAGAGGGAGAAACTGGAGGAGTATCGTGCATGCTGAACACACGCGGCAACATGTAAATTGGTAAGTTTCACAAATATATTGTACTTAAAAATGCAGCATGGAATAAATCATAGGAAACATGCATGGCATTGCATACAACTGTCCCAAGTTATGCAATCTTCATCAAATGTCTCATATAAATACTTCTTCAAACCCTCTCTTGCGTCTCTGTAGGTAGTGCCATGTGGCACACAAAATACCAAACTAAGCACTTGGTTTCTTACCTAACCATACAAATGACCAAGTTATCCCTTCTGATGGATAAGTATTTTTTTAGTTTGTGTAATAATTGATGTATCCACTACATCGCGGTTTTGCATACATCACAATTGAATTTTGCACGTGACCTCCGTCAAGTTGTTAATGGTTATATATACGTGAATTACATTACTATTGCTGCATGACATCTCCTAAATCAAACATTCCCATATACAGTGGTCACTTTACAAACTTTGCGTTATATTTTTGCTATAAAGAAACACTTTTGTGACCAGAATTTCAACAAAATATTTGACGGAATGTCCGAACCCACTACATATTTTCTGATGACTTGACGGAGGTTTTGCTAGGCAACAGGCCACGTGATGGAGAGGTTATCTGTAGCGTGTTCGGCCAGTATTGCCAGAGTGTTGACAGTAGTTGTTATGCTTCAGGTGGCATGCCTAACCTGCACGGCATGACAGTTGGTCAGCACAAGAAGATGCTGGAGGGTTGTGTCAGCAACCTGCACATCCAGGGCAAGAACCCCTTGACCTCACCACTGACGCTGTCGGGGTATGTCGTGGCGCCCCGACATCCCTCTTTGCTGCAGCCGTCCAGTTGCTACAGTGTTTTTGTTTCTTTATGTTTTGGGGCTAGTGTTGGAGACAGTTTTTTCTTAAACAAAATGTATTATTTTGTCAGCTTTATTAGTTTTATTAACAGAAATGTAACCGATTAAAATTATATATCTCGGCTGGTTGATATTTGATTTGAAACTTATGTTGCCAACAGAATTAAGAGGTTAACTAATGTCAGAATGAATTGTATTATTAGCCTATAGATGTGAATTCTTTGTTATTTTACCATAACCGCCAATTTTTGTAGCAGTCATAATTTTTGAAACTGTAAAAGCACCCTACCCAACCTTTACAAGAATGAAAGAAAACAATGTTACAGTTTCTCTTACTTATCACTCATTTGGTCAGGCGGGGTCACATATAGACGTATTGGTCCAAAGGACTTCAGGGCCACTTGGCCCATTTTTTTTCATAAATGTTCTTATCTATTTATTATATATATATATATGTTTTAATGTTTTTTAACAATCTTATTGAGTACATTCCATGTTCTAGTATTGCGATGCACCTCTGAATTATTAATTACCATATTTATGGTGCAGAAGAATGCTGTTGAATTATTATTATAAGACAATATTCATCAGTACAGAGAATCCAATGTTAAATTTAAGTGGAGACACCCCAGTCTGAAAAATTCCCGGTACGACACATGGTGACATTGTTTAATTATATCCCATGTAATTTTCTTCGTATTATATTTTTTCAGAACTGTTTTTATCTATTTATTATTTATATATAATGTATATATATCAATGATCTTAATGGGTACATTCCATGTTTTAGTATTATAATGCACCTCTGAATGGTGGAGTGAAGAGACCATACTCTTAAATATTTTTTTCTAAACAGCTGATGAATCTCATCAGAAATTAATTGTATGAAGTTAGTATATTACTATCGTAAATAAAATGTCTCATGAAAAGAAATGTCAAAAAACTGTTGATAGCAGTGACAAGAAAGTATCCCAGTGAATGGCAGACATCAACTGGATGTTCCCTTAGTTTTTCAAATGGTTCAGTATCATATATATAATATATCACCATAGTTGTTATACTGGTTGGGTGGACTAGTGAATTAGGCAGCGTATACAGAGCAGCTTTGTGTATTGTCGAAAGAAGAAGTACCGCATGATCAAGTTTGGCACCAACGTTGATTTGTCTAATGAGAAGAAATGGAAGGCACAACTCCAGGAGTTGGGAAAACTTCCCGCCTTCACACGAGTAAGTCTCCCATTGTCTCCCTCATTCCCTCCCTCCCCTCTCCCTCCCTCCCTCCCTCTCTTCCTCGCACTCTCCCTCCCTCTCTCCCTTCTTCTCTCTCTCTCCCTCCCTCTCTCCCTCCAACCATCCCTCCCTCCTTCCCTTCCACACAGGTTGTAGCCGCCAGTAACATGTGCCACTGTAGCCGTTACAGGTTGTAGCCACCAGTAACACATGTCACTGTAACCGTTACAGGTTGTAGCCACCAGTAACATGCGCCACTGTAACCGTTACAGGTTGTAGACGCCAGTAACATGTACCACTGTAACCGTTACAGGTTGTAGCCACCAGTAACATGTGTCACTGTAACCGTTACAGGTTGTAGTCACCAGTAACATGTACCACTGTAGCCGTTACAGGTTGTAGCCACCAGTAACATGTGTCACTGTAACCGTTACAGGTTGTAGCCACCAGTAAAATGTGTCACTGTAACCGTTACAGGTTGTAGCCACCAGTAACATGTGCCACTGTAACCGTTACAGGTTGTAGCCACCAGTAACATGTGCCACTGTAACCGTTACAGGTTATAGCCGCCAGTAACATGTGCCACTGTAACTGTTACATGTTGTAACCACTAGTAACATGTGTCACTGTAACCGTTACAGGTTGTAGCCACCAGTAACATGTGCCACTGTAACCATTACAGGTTGTAGCTGCCAGTAACATGTGCCACTGTAACCGTTACAGATTGTAGCCACCAGTAACATGTGCCACTGTAACCGTTACAGGTTGTAGCCGCCAGTAGCATGTGCCACTGTAACCATTACATGTTGTAGCCACCAGTAACATGTACCACTGTAACCGTTACATGTAGCTGCCAGTAACATGCTGAGTCACATTGGCCACAAGATCCTTGGAATGAACACGGTGCAGCTCTACATGAAGGTGCCTGGGTCCCGCACTCCTGGTAGGACACTCGTAGTTTCACAACATTTTGTTCCTAAAACCAAACTAACATTGGCAAACATTCTTCAGTAGCTGCACCAAAATCTAGAATCAATCCCGTATTACTTTAAAATCACCTGAAACTATAGCAACCTTTCGTAAAAAAACTAAAGACTTATTTATTTGAAATCGCATTTCCACCCTATTCTTCGGCAGTTCCTTGCTCTAATGACGACACTTGCATGTCCCTGTTAATTATTTTGTCAAATGATTCTTGTATGTCGCGCCTCTAAGCTCAAATTCCTTCAGGGGGATATTGGCACTATCGACATTTATTTTATTATTGTTAGTTCCCTTGTAATTATCTTCACACTGAATGCCCCATTCCTCCCAGGTGCAGGGGTATGTTTAGGGGCGCATGACCTGTTTTGGCAATTTTTTTTCCTTCATAATTTGTTGGAATACTTAATTTTAACATGAAGAAAGAATAATAATAATCATAATAATAACAAACTTCTATAGCGCCTGTATCATCGCAGGCCTCAGCTCAGATGTGCAACATGCAACAATCAAAGCAAAAGTAACGGACTGCCCAAGATTTACGCTGTGAATGAATTAGTTCCAGATTTTCATGTGTGTCCAGTGTAGACATCTTTCATTAAGGAGAGGTGTCCACTGAGTACTTGCATAAACTAATACAGTCTGAATGATTTACCTTCCAATACTGGGATATAACCACCGAGGTAAAATAAAATATGAAATACATAATCCTTGTTAAATGTGTGTATCAATAGTATGCACATTTGACAGAAACGAATGACTAGTGCTTGTGGGACTTGGGTGGAGCGCCGTGGTGCAGTGGATAGAGCTTCAGACTCTCGACCGAGAGAACCCGGGTTCGATTCCTTTGCAGCAATGTCGAACCTTGGGCAAGTTCGTTCACTCTACATTGCTCCAGTTCACTAAGCTGTATGAATGAGTACCTTGCTCTAGACAGTGGTGGATATTTAATTTAATTGCAGTGTGGCTGGATGCTTCCTAGAGAAATCGAGATGGTGTTCGATTGAACAGATCTGTCAGGAAGTAAAGTGTAAAGCACTTTGAGCAGTCCTTTTTTAGTCCTTTGGCCGAAGGTCCAAGGGACAATTGCCATCAATCTGCGGTCGCCGTCCGCCGTCCGCCATCCGCCGTCCGCCGTCCGCCGTCCTCCGTCCGCCGTCCACCGTCCGCTGTCCGCCGTTAGCTGCCGTATCTCAGAAACCGTTCAGCAACTTTTTTTCTTCAAATTTTGCATATACATATCTTAGGGCACTGCCACTATGCACGATAAATCTGTATTTGATTGAATCGTTTGACCGGGTCCTGATTGTTTCTGTAGGAATTACATCAACTATTTGACAGTGTCCTGGCTGTGTTTGTAAGAATGGCATCAACTATTTGACTGTGTCCTGGCTGTGTTTGTAAGAATGGCATCAACTATTTGACTGGGTTCTGGATGTGTTTGTGGGAATGGCACCAATTATTTGACCAGGTCCTCGTGATTGTAGCAATGGCATCAACTATTTGACCTGGTCCTCATGTTTGTAGGAATGTCATCAACTATTTGACCTGGTCCTCATGTTTGTAGGAATGTAATCAACTATTTGACCGGGTCCTGGTTGTGTTTGTAGGAATGGCAAGAACTATTTGACCGGGTCCTGTGTGTGTTTGTAGGAATGGCATAAACTATTTGACCGGGTCCTGGTTGTGTTTGTAGGAATGGCATGAACTATTTGGACGGGTCCTGTGTGTGTTTGTAGGAATGCCATCAATTATTTGACTGTGTCTTGGTTGTGTTTGTGAGAATGGTATCAACTATTTGACCGTGTCCTGGTTGTGTTTGTAGCAATGGCATCAACTATTTGACCGGGTCCTGGTTGTGTTTGTAGGAATGGCATGAACTATTTGACCGGGTCCTGTGTGTGTTTGTAGGAATGCCATCAACTATTTGACCGTGTCTTGGTTGTGTTTGTGAGAATGGCATGACCTATTTGACCGGGTCCTGTGTGTGTTTGTAGGAATGGTATCAACTATTTGACCGGGAATTGCAACATGGTGGAATGGTTTCTAAGCTACACTGCATAATGTGTGTATAAATTTATAACAAAACTGTTTTATTTTGACGAAAGAAAACGTTATGACTGATTGAAGTTTAGACGCATGTAGTGCTTTGTGTATGTAAGTACCAGTGAGTGTTGTTAAAATTATAAGCATGCTGGTAAGCATATTTATTTTTGTTAAATGATCTCATTGTATGTCTCCATTAATGTGAAATTGCATCCGTCGTCAAATTTCTTTAACATCACAGAGATTGCGGAGATGAGCTAGATTTGAGTGAATAAAGTGTTTTGTACGAATTGAAATACCTGGTAGTCATGTTTTGTTTTCCTTGTGCACCTAAGGAACAACAAGCCAGTGTCAACTGTTGGCGCCATTATAGTATCTTGATCTTAAACTGCTAACAGGAGAATGTCATTCCTTTCAAGTTTCCACTGCAAGAGTGATTAAGTCCCTTTGTGCTTTTAGTCCTTTGGGCCGAAGGTTCAATGGACTTATGATATCACTCTGCTGTCCGCCATGTGCCGTTAGCTGCCATATCTCGGAAACCGTTCAGCAACTTTTTCTCAAATTTTTCCTAGACATATCCTTGGGTACTGCCACTATGCACGAGAAATCTGTATTTGATTGAATCATTCTAACCCCCCAGGATCCCCCAAACTGGTAAATTTTCAAATTTTGCCTGTTTTTTTTCTCAAAAACTCTTCATTAACTTTTTCTCTGATTTTGCATAGATATTTCATGTGGTAGTGCCACTATAAACAAGAAATCTGTATTTGATTGAATCATTCTAACCCCCCACTGGTAAATTTAAAATTCTAAATTATCACATTTTCCCTATTTCTCTACTGCACTGGCAGAACCTGGGCAGCTGTAAGCCTCTTTATTGCACTAGCCTAAGCCCACTGCCTGCCATTGTCCAAGTGTCAAACAGAATGCCTCCATGTGGGCTGTGATTAATGTGTAATGGGAATCCCTACTGCACTGGCAGAACCTGGGCAGGCAAGTTTATGATACTGACTTGCTTGTGTGCACCAGGCCAGGTAAATTAGCATGCATCCCTGTTCCCCATGCTGCTGCCACAGATTTCACCATAGCTGGGTGCCTGTAGGTTTTAAGCTGTATCTTAAAAACTATTTATTTTCTATAATTGCAAGTTGTGTTTATTTTGATGTTCATTTAATTATCTTTAAAATGGTTTGACTGTGGTATCTATTGGTTAAAGATATATTGTCACCTGTAGGTGACAAACATAGAAAATTAATATTCTGGACACGTTTATTGACATCAAATCAAAAAAAATGCATTCTACTTTCTTTTCTATTTACATGCCATGCCTCGTGTAGACATGGTACTATGTAAATCGGTTCATTTTGTATCAATATAGACAGGAAACCCAGCTTTGTAAGACTTCTATCTTGGTTGTTGTCATCCTACACGTGGCTTCTGTGTCACATCGATATATGTGTTGACATTGTGATCACTAGTATTTTGACACCTGAAACAACCAAATGTCAACCATTAGAAGAATTGCATTGTTGCCTTATATTTTAAATGCCAGTATGTTACAATGAAAATCTCAAAAGCACACGGTAAATAGACGTTAGGTTTTCGTAGTAAATTATTTAATGATTTATTGACATGCTTGTCTAGCTGTGGATATCTGACCTGGTGAAAACTGGGATGCTCATTGGTTCCAAGATGAACACAGTTTATGGTGTGTAGATCTACATTTAGCTGGGTAATGTTCGGTTTTTGTTTGTGTTGGGGGTAATAAGCAAAGTTCACACGATTCAATATGTATACTATCAATAGTAAATTGTGTATTATTTATTTTTATATAAAGAAACAATGTTTCCTCAAGAAGAACATTATTTTGTTATTCCTAACTTGAACTTGTTTGAAACATTTGATATTCTGTAACACTGTCTCTTGAAACTTGTATTTACAAACTCAACTGGCAACATATTAATGAATATAATGCACCTTTATGGTAAACACATCAAGAACTGGCATTCAGTTAATTAAGCAAAGAGTAAGTCGATTCGTACTTAAATCTAGAGAAATGAACACAAAAAGACTAGTTAGTCACTCATTACCTCTAATCATGAGGTAAAGTAAAAGAGAATTTCCTGTTTTAATACACATGTTTGTCTGAAGATATTATTGTCATACCGATTACCAATGCCTAATATTATTTAACATATGTGAGTAAATGATCATATATGTGTAAATAAATTTGTTACACAAATTTCATCTTGTTATATCAAGTGTTCATATGACACAGTGAAACCCTGATAATCTAGAAACAATAACATTAGGACATAATATACCTTGCAATATACATGATAAATTTCTTTCAAAATGCAGACAAATACAGTAGTGATTAATGTCCATACTGTATGAAACATGTCAGTTCAAATTGCACAACCAACAAACGTACCTGGTAAAACAGTTCGGTATTATCCAAAGTTTTGCAAACAACTACATTTAAAACTTGAAAAATTGACTATTGCATTACAGCAGTGCACATCCAAGTACTGCACCCATCCTAGGCAAACACCCCAGAAGATGTATGTATCAGCAGTATAGCCTCTCATACTAGAGTACAGTTGTAGCTGTCGAACATTAGCATGTGGTCGCCTACTGACGTCTTTCTGTAGAAAACATGCAAGTTTGCTCCTTTCCTCCTAATGCTAATTTGCTGGAGCTATTTCCAATATTTGTTTAAGTGGAACTGACTTAGTTTAGGTGGAGTTATTGTAAATGGCTGAAGTTATTGAGTGGAATAAGTGTGTGTGCACAACCAGTAGTGTTTGGATATTAAACACCAGCAGAGATCGAACCTGCCACACACAACACTGAAACACTATTGTCATAAACAACACAGTTCAACATTTTTTAAACAAACAAATGACATAGTATGTCTGCATTTACAACGCAATACTTTAATAGCATTCGGTCACAAATGTATTATTTATATTGTTAGGAAAAGTCATATGGTACATACACATATGTGAAATTTTATAAATGAGTGTTAATGTTTCACAAAAGAGATAATATCGTATGTTTGTATCAATTGACAGAAAAATAATACAATATATACTTGTTACGAAACTATCTGAACAAACCTATAAACCCATTTTTTCAGTGTTAGGCTCCCAACTGTTTACATTCTCGCTTGTTATATTAATCCGCCGGCCCGCTCCTGTAACAGAAAACCAATTATGTATTACATATTGGAATAATTAAATTTTACAGTTCAAATAATAACTAATTCAAACATATTCCATACAAAGAACTTGTGAAAGTAAATTACATTTGGATGCTCTTCCAAAAATCACATTTAGATACATGTACATTATGTAAGGGGCCGTCTAACAAAGCACAGAGGGAGTTCTGTGGGCAAGCGTGACGAAGCGCTACATGAGTGTGGGGGTCTCTGCACCAGTCTTACGTAACGAATCGTAATATTTCAAAAGTTTATTCCAACAGCATTTCAATGGAAAACCAGCTACATACACTAAAAATTTAAAACCCCAGATAAATTTAAAGAGCATTCCAACAGAAAACTACTTCTACTATTATATCAACATTTAGAATCACACAAAAAAATGACGCAAACTCATATGTGCAATCCAGTACATGGATTATGTTGAATTGAAATAGCTTGACGAGATTGATGTGGACGTTCACAGCAATCCCCTATTTCAGAAACTGTATTGGTGTTTTGACCCGAATAATCCCCTTGGGCAACACAATGAATCATTGGGAGGAAATTTAGTGTGGGGATAGACACGTCACCAAAAGTGTGTTTGCAATGTGGCGAGTATATATGCAGAACACTATCAACTGCTTTTGTTGTTGAATACGTGTTTTCAAGTTCCACACCAAGCACATTACACTCACTAGTAGATGCACTTGTAGATTGTTAAGTCCACAAAACGACGCTTGTGTCATCACCCTATTCTGGATAACCCTGCCAAAAAAGAGTTAATATCTACATCCATACATATCATATAGTTACAGTTGAAACTCGATTTACGGTCACCTCATTAATACTCCCACATTACAAATAAGGTCACCCTAGGACAGTCCCACATCTGTTCCATATATAGTATAAAGTATTGGAAATTAGTCCCACTAATATGGTCACCTCGGTATTCAGGTTTCTTTGATGCAGTCCCAATTGTGACCTTTATAGTGAAGTTCCATATATAATACTATATATATACAGCATATGGGGGAACGTTTATGCATATTTCACTGCATACAGGAGATTGTTGTTTTAAGGAGACTGGCTCGATCCGGTCTCCTTAAAGTTTTGATATGTTATTGCGCAACTAAAGCATTTTATGTTACGATTATCCTTGTTAGAAGTGCTTAATGTTGAGGCAAATATGTCAGAAAAAAATTAATAAAGCCAAGTCGATGATGGAGATAATCTGACGTACTTTCGATCACATGGATGAAAAGTCTTTTTCTACAACTTATAAGTCTCTCGTTCGTCCACACATTATGTATGGAGTCCTTTCTTAATGACACATATTATAGCTCTTGAAAATGTTCAGCACAGTGCAACCAAATCAATTCCTGGTTTCAAAGACCTTGAATACAAAGAACGTTTACAGAGACTGAAATTACCAACTCTATCATACCGTCGCCTCAGAGGCGATATGATTGAAATGTATAAGATACTAACAGGGAAATATGATCCAGCAGTCTTATGCAATTTTGTTACATTGAGAGATAACGAAGCACGTACGAGAGGGCACCACCTAAAAATATTTAAAGAAAGATGCTGATTAAATATTAGAAATAACTCATTTATATACCAATGCACAGATGTATGAAACCATTTCCCACAGTCTGTAATTGACGCTTTTCCGATGTAGTCGTTTGACACAAAAATAGATAAGTTATGGCAAAACCACCCTATGAAAACTGAATACACTGCCCCACTCCTATCTTGGATTGTGCCAGACGCATGCGCACAGTAGGAGCAGATGTCAAAAGCGAGAGCTGGCATGTAAGAGACAGAGGCAGTAATGCCTACTTAAGCCAGAAGAGGACCTGTAAGAACCTGACAGATGTAATTCACTTTACTTTTCACATCTTGAAATGGCCCAGCAACATTGAAGTTAATTTATGCATACATACATACATACATACATACATACATACATACATATATACATCCTCTTCGGTCTTCAGGTAAATTTGCCTACGTACCACTCTTTAACCAATGTTGCTTTATAATCAAATTTTATAGGTTGGTGCATCCATAAATTATCGATTCGGTTTTTCAGTGCATTGACTGTTGGAGCTGTGAGAATGGTTTCGGGTAAGGTGTTCCATACATCAATTACTCTCTCGCTAAAAAAGTGTCTCCTTATTTCTCGTTTACTCCTGTTTTTATACAACTTTAAAGAATGCCCCCGTGTTGCTTCGTACAGGTTAAACATAGTGTGCGTGCAAATAAATATGCCATTCAAGTATTTGTAAACATTAATAATCTCGTTTCATAATCATAATGTTTTAATTCTGGCACCATTCGTGTCACTCTTCTTTGGGCAGCCTCCACAGCATCAATATCATACTGATACTTTGGAGACCAGACTGCTACGCCATAATCCAAAGATGGTCGGACAAGTCCCTTATAAAGATGGAGAAAGGTTGTCTTATCTAGATATTGATACGTACGACGAATTACACCCAGCAACTTGTTTGTATTTGATACAGCCTTTTGGATACAGCTGATCGTCAACCTGGATGCCTAGGTATTTCTCGACATGGCTACACTCCAGAGGATTTGTACCTGCTGCTGTAATCAAGGTGTAGTTAAATTCTGGGTGCCCATGTCCAATTATCATTATTTTGCGTATGTCCGGGTGAAAGTTTAACTGCCACTTCTCAGCTCATTCCTTTATTTTGTCTAAGTCTTTCTGCAGATCTAAGCAATCTTCTCTTGTTTAAATTTGGTGGTGTATTTTTGTATCATCCACAAAAATCTTCATGCCACATTCTACTACATTTGTTATATCATTTATATACAATATAAAAAGAATGTATGTAAAACAAAAGAGAGAATCAGGAAGTGGGAGACACTGGAGCCGTTACTGCCTATAGTACAGTGCTAACTGCACCAATGATCGGCTCGGGACATCTCATCGGGAGCTCCTCATAACGCTACTCTGGAAAGTAGTGTCACAATCCTGATCTCTCACAGCTGACCCACCCCGTGTGGCTGTACTCTGCAAGGGAGGGATATATCGGCTCCTAAGCCATACGCCGCTCCCATAGATGTTGTGGTCATCCATGCCACGTGATATAACCCTATATATTGAGCACGTCAAGCTGCAATTAACATAGAAAATTTACCTGCCTTTATACCCTGCCAAACACAGGCAGCCGGAATTGTGGTGTGTGAACTTGAACATTAATTAATCTTGCATATGTACAACTATTGAAGTTATTTATTCGTTAGAATAGTATTAAAACTTTGGTCATATGTTATATTACATGATATGAAGTAGTAAACATATGTGTACGCGGCGTACATAATATTACAATTCTATTATATGTATTCTGATGTATGCAAGTTCATGGATAGTTATGGTTGACGCCAGCAGGGGCGAATCCAAGATGGCGCACACAGTGGGGAAACTTCCAAAAGTCAAATCATATTTATTGTCTATGTAATATACCAACAACGGTTAAAGTCCAATAGACAGTGCGGCATAAATGGAGAATTATAAACGTGGAGAGATGATGGGAGAACTTATGTTTACTTCGCCATGGTGCGTTGAATTAATAAATGTTTCAACTAGTGCATTTATTCTTGTTCTAGTTGTTTCCAGCACTCGGTAAGGTTCTATTAACTGGCTAGTCTGTATATATATAGTGGTTACAATGTTATAATCTTATGAGGTCTCATTCAACTAGTCAGCGTTTTTCAGAACATTATCGCCAAGCCGACCTTTCTATGCTGGCACTGAGAGTGGTCACTGCCAGGATGCTTGTCGTCCTCAGTGGTGTTTTTACGTCCCAAATTGAGACGGGACCGACATTAACGTGATCTCCGAGTCACGAGGGATACACAGTCCCCAATGTTGAGAGCCAGGTTTTTATACCAAATATACGATACCTGCCCGGTCCGGGTATTGAACTCGAGACGCCGGCATCTATTTTGTGTACATTAAGTGACGATACATTTGTTTCTAGTACTTTGATCATTGCCAATTAATGTAACTATAATCGGCCAACCACAAGCGTGTGCGTATTTGCATTGTGATTGACAAGATGTTATATGAACACATTACGCGAGTGCGTATGTACATGTCTGTCTATATGTGTCTACATTACGATACCATACAAAAATAACGTTTAAAGACAATAACCATGTTCTTTTCTTGCGCGCGCGTGCCTGCCGCCGTAAATAGACTAGTCAACAATAACGAATTTTCGTGTTGTACCCATCCAAAGGCAATATAGAGAACAAACTACAACTACTTGCTGTTCTAAACATCCAAAGTCCCTACCTTCCTTCAGTTGGCGCTGTTACAGCCATCTTGCAATGGCTACCCTTTCACGCTGTCCTTTCCGACATTTGTGTCTGTTGCACTGTTCAAATCACCTGTTACACGAAGCACCATATCGAGCGTCAAGCGAATATTGTTTTACATACAAATAATGTGGCTGCACCCACGCAAGTGAACCATCCACCAGTTAAGTCGGTGTTGTACTGAAACCCGTCGTGTCACCTATATTTCAACCACTGTGCGTATTCCTATTTGTCGTTTTACGCTTCTCAGTCACACGTTTACAACAACTGTCAGGTGAACCTCGACAGAAGTAGTCGTATTAAATTCAAACTAAAGTCCACTTAAATCCTCTTGGCACGTGATTACGAAGGAACCATTGTTGGGCTTCCACGTGATGCCTAGAATGTTCACCGGTAGTTGAATCAATGCATTGTCTCTGAGGTAATGCACCATGACATTGTTTGTGGACGAAGCACAGTTGGCATGTATGTAGGAATAGCCTCTTTATTCGTGCTAACTGTGCAACGATCCATGACCGTACCCAATTACGAGTGAATGCGAGAAAGAGAGAGAGGGGGAGGATTGCGAGACGGACAGAGAGAAATAGAGGAGGGAACAAGGGACGGAGAATGGGACAGACAGAGAGGGGAAACTGGGAGCGCGACGGAGGGGTAGAGTGCGGACAGAGATGGAAAGGGAGAGGAGGGGAGGGGACTAGAGGTGATAGGAGAGGAAGGAAGTGAGAAAGGAGATGGAGGGGAAGATACTCAGATGAATTTTATTTCCCTACGACCACTAGCTTGCGGACTATGAGAATAGTGTTCTCTCTAAAGTACATTTTAATAGAACATTGCATTATTAAGAACATCTAGACTTCTATTATATACATCATATTTACAGTGCTAAAACATAAACAGCACACAATGCATAACACATTCAGTGACCTTACTGTATTAAGTGTTTTCGATAATTTTTATAATCAGTAGTGCAAAACAAATAATCTTAAATAATATAAAATAAACCACGTATTATACATGTATTGCACAATTTTAATTTGTATTTTGATCTTTCTTCTACTAGTGATGGACATACAAGTACATAAAGATAGATTTATCACATTGGTCTCCATTGTTGCATAAATTACAGAGCCTCTAAGCATTTTCAGGGAGATACTGACCTACAGAAATAGGTAATTTGTGATTTCCACAACGAAATGTACATCAATTGATTCTGTCAGATGGGCTTAACTAGATTAAATACTTCTCGAGCCCTACTTCATTTTTAAATATTCTGTAATTTGAGCACGACCTATTTACATGAATTTCATTGTGCCATGTTTGTCTGTTTATGTCTTTCATTTTAAGTTCTACGGTATGCTTCAACCATTTTATATTTACATTTCCATGATCATGCCAAATGTTAGATATACCCGGGGTATTCCACATCCATAAATGATTCTCTTGATTTCTTTATTTGTATGTCTATCGGTAAATCTAGCTTCCTTGCTGTAGTTGTTAGGTTGAACATTGCACGCCTAGCTTGGTTAACGTGTTTTGTTATGGCTTTCTTAAACAATCCATTATAGTTTAGACTGGTTCCAAAATAGATTATAGCTATCAGTTATTTCTAATTTGTTTTCTCCAAACACAAAGTCTAGGTGTGATCTGACCTTGCCACGAGAGAATATAATAAGCTTTGTTTTATTAGTATTAACAGATAGGTGCCATGTTTGGCAATAATCACATGCAGCATTTAATGCCGCCTATAAATATGCAAGTGTTTCTGCCATAACAATAGTATCAAATAGGACCGCAAGAAGAGGGGTGAAAGAGACAAATAGACAGAAAGACAGACAGACAGACAAACAGAGATAGAGAGACAGATAGACAGACAAACAGAGAGAGAGAGAGAGACAGAAAGACAAACAGACAGACAGATAGACTGACAGACAGACAGACATATAGACAGACAAACATAGAGAGAGAGAGAGACAGACAGACAGACATATAGACTGACTGACAGACAGACAGACAGACAGACATATAGACCAAGCAAACAGAGAGAGAGAGAGACACAGACAGACACACATACAGACACACAGACAGAGAGAGAGAGAGAGAGAGAGAGAGAGAGAGAGAGAGAGAGAGAGAGAGAGAGAGAGAGAGAGAGAGAGAGAGAGAGAGAGAGAGAGAGAGACAGAGAGACACAGAGACACACAGAGAGAGAGAGACAGAGAGAGAGAGAGAGAGAGAGAGAGAGAGAGAGAGAGAGAGAGAGAGAGAGAGAGAGAGAGAGAGAGAGAGAGAGAGAGAGAGAGAGAGAGATAGAGAAAGAGATAGCGAAAGAGATGGAGACGGAGAGACATACAGACATGAGACAGCAGACACAGTGGTACAGGCAGAGACAAAGAGAGGCAGAGAGGCACAGAGGCAGGCAGGCTGGCAGGCAGGCAGGCAGGCAGGCAGGCAGGCAGGCAGTCAAGACAGACATACAGACAGACAGACAGACAGACAAGCAGACAGGCATAGAGGCACACAGTCAGAGAAACATACAGGCAGAGGAGGCAGGCCGGCAGGCAGGCCGGCAGGCAGGCACGCAGGCAGACTGACCGGCGCAGGCAAGCAGACAGACAGGCGGACTAACGTACTGTCTCAAACTTATAGACAGACATTCTAACAGACAAACACAGGGGATGGAGGAGACAGAGTTTCGAGGAGAGAAGGAGAGTTGGCCGGAGAAGGCGAGAAAAACAGAAATACTTTTATAGAGAGAGATATGGACAGGAAGACATAGACAGCGTGCCGGTTGCGACTACAAAATCGCTACACTGTAGTCAAGCAACCAACGCTACATTATTAAGTTGCGTCGGCTGTTCTAATATTATACGTGTTAAACAGCATGTAATTTACCAGTCACCCTATATATATTTGTCTGAACTTGTACAGACAACGAGTCGGAGAAACTTGTTTTAGCTAAGTACTTCTTTTATCTAGTAACCATCACATTATCCAAAGTCAAACGTATGCACACGACATACCTATACATCACAATAATTACCTAAAATGCTTGCTAGATGTGTAAGTCGTCTGTAAACACAATTTAACATTATACGACACAACACTGCTAAACTCGTCATACTATAGCTGGCTTGCCCGAAGTGACAGTAATGGGGCAATTAACAACAAACAATTTACAAGTTACGCGTTATTCTAATAATATCAGTATTATAACGTGTAAACATGAACAAAATAACTCATCAGGCCGTGTATATTGATACTCGAAATTACGGAGGCGAGAGAACTGTACGTATATCTTTGTGGACACGTCCATGATCCCTAGCAAACTGCGACTGGGTGTGGCTCTAGCTACCCTACATGCGTCTGGCGGCTGACATGACAATAGCCTATGCAACCGCTTGCGCGAAACAATTCCGCCAGGGTTACATAATATATTGTACTTCTTGTGTTACAGATTCTTACATGTCAACCGGCCCAAAGCACGATCGGATTATATGCCCACCAACAATATTATTTGTAAGTTTACAACTTCATATTTACTCCTTTCCAAACATGTTTTTTTCGTTTTATTATGCCATTACATACAATTACCATCTTCGTGAATTGCACGCATGACTTAATTTTAACTAATGACTTGTTTTTATTTGTTTGTTCTATAATATGTTTCAACCAATATTCAATAAATATTAAATGAAATTACTACCGAATATACCAAAAATCTCAGATGTCATCAGACATAGAAGACTCCGGTAATTTGGGCATGTGTGTCGTATACCAAACGAAAAACCCTTGAACGTAGCTTTCATACAAGCTTTTTGTGTATTAGAAGATCTGTTTTGTGAAGCGCAGTAATCCAGTCCTAATAACCTCGAGCGAGCGTGCTTACAAAGAAGCATTAAGCAAAGAGTCCGTAATATATCGTGTTTCCTGTAAACTGTTAAGTACTAATGATGAAAGTACAGTTATTTCATAAAATATCAAAGTGTTTATTGGTGATTTATGTATTATAACATTGTAATATTTTATTTATTCATAACATCGTAGTTGTATAACTCTAACCATTGCATACTGGCGGACATGACATCGGAAATTGGGGAAATGTTTACTTTTTTAATCCCCTCAAGCGGACTCTGTCGTAGCGGAGGGGGTGTCGCAACCTATGCACAGGTTTAATGGCATCAGCTCAACATTTTAACAGGCCTGAATTATCCACACTGGCATCGCAAGATATGAGCAGAATACGTAGATAGTTGATCGATGTAGACCGTCAGTCTCTTAATTGAGATTGCATATCCGACGGCTGGGCGACTACAAAATAAAACAACTTGATATTGAAAGGTACGCTATTAAGATACAGTTTAGAAATAAGTTATTTTGCTTGAAGACGATCATGAAATGTGATTTTGTTTCAAGAATAAGTTTGGCCCTGCATGACATATATAACCTCAATCATACGCACGCAATCACGCACGGTCGCTAGACATATGTGACGTAACCGTTACTTTAATAAGGTATAACGCAATCTAGCTGGTGATGAACCATTTCTGCTAATATGATTTGGTATTGATAATTAATTGTGTATGTTAACAAATTCAAAAGCCCCAGTCACTATCGCCAAGCTGACCAAAAGAGTATGGGAAAACAAGATGCTCACTGAGAACACCAAGATGACAGTATAACTGGCCTATGTGCTGAGCACAGGCCCTCCTATACGGCAGCAAAACGTGGACCACCTACATGCTCCAGGAGTGCCTATTCAACACCTTAATCCACATGCGTTGTCTCGATCGCATCTGCAGTATCACCTAGCAGGACCGTGTCTCTTACAGCGACATGCTGGACCGTACGTGCTAGGATCGATCCCCCAGCATGTACTCCCTGCTGAGCCAGAAACGTCTCCGATCGCTGGGCCTGGTATGGAGGATGACAGCTTGCCGAAAGTCATCCTCTTTGGACAACTCGCCACGGAGCGAAACCAGTTGTACGCCCAGTCCTCAGATTCAAGGATGTATGTTAGCGCGACCTGAAAACCTGCAACTTCGTTTAGCTCAAAAGACTGGGAGGCAGAGGCCGAAAATCACACTGCTTGGCGTCACACTGCTTGGCATCAGACTGTATGCAGAGGCATATTGGATGTGCTGACGAAAAGAGACACTATATTATAGCATATGGCTGAGAAGAGATCTAGAATACGGAACAAATATAAGTATATATAATAATATACATTCTTCAATATTAATGGTGCTGGTGGTAGGAGACGTCGACGTTCGTGCCACTGGACCTTGTAACGGTCATCACCTGGTCTATGATGACCCGCCCATGTACTGCTGACCTTATCTCACCTTAGACAGCGATGCCCTAACTCGGCATCCTGGTGAAATGTTTGTGTGGGGCCTGACCAACCCAGTACAAGCACCCTTGTTTACACAAGTCACATTAAATTCTTTACGATCGGACAGTCTAAGGAATCGACATTGAACCGCCAACGGACATGATTACGGACATGATACTGACCTTCGCAAACACACGCGAATAGCTACGTGGAATGCGTTGAAGTATCCCAAGCCACCGAAATTACCATCGGCCATATGTCAAAACTGCTCGTAAACCATGGATCACGACCCATACACTTTCAATCATCGACGAGTGTCGTGAAGCCAGACTCTCCGGCAACACTGACTCCTATCGAAAACTGAAATAGTCTCGAAAACGCGCACTCAAACCGGATCAAGAAAACTACTGGAACTGTAAAGCGAAATGCATCGAGAATGCTGCCATTCACAACAATCATGCCACCATGTATCGGGAATTCAGAACCCTTACAATTGCATAAGTACACGTTCACGTTTATTAACTATTAATTTTATGAATTGAAAGACCATACACTTTGTTTTAATAGTACAGTTAATATGTCTTTGAAAGAAAGGGAGATGTAATGTTCAGGCTTGCACTGACTGCGCATTTACACGACTAGCGGCAAGCCGTCAATAAACATATCGGGTTACCACACTGCCATTCCATAGTCGAGGCACGATATGTTACATCCACCTAGGCCTGTTGCGGTTTTGAAATTATGGAAATATCGGAAGTTAACAATGTTGCAGGTCCAGAGAGGGTAGTCTAAGGGGTATAAAAACCTCCGCAGGCGGTCGAACCAAATTCATATTGGGTGGTCTGAGAACCGGAGCTTCAGCACGACTCCGATTTTGGAAAATTGTCACCGCCGCGCCGCAATAACTTTAGTAACGGGGATACATTCAAAAGGTCTGGGAGCACGCCACTCTAGCGCAGGCATAACGTTGCCAAATTCCAAAGGCATGGGGGCACGTACCCCCCAGCTCCCCGGCGGCCTGGTCTCGCCTAAGATAATGCCTATGTCGCGCTTACATTTATCCGGACGTTAAATAATATCCGTGTGACGTTTCTGCGCGTGCGCGTATCTAGGGGAACGTATTTAGCACCAGCTACGACTGTCGCGTTTTCAGTTATCCGGGTGTTATGTATGTTTATATGTATATCTATACTTACATATATGTATATATATATATATATGTATATATACATACATAAATTATCAAATGTTTGCTTCCCACAGACATAAACAATTTCGGTTGTAAAACAGTTTCCTCTCCACGCACACGTCACGTGACTTACTCTTATACTTGGTCACAAATCTGAAACAGCAAATTATAATTATATATAGAACAATATGAACAATGAGATACTAAATGCTCCCTATGTGACTATGACTCGCACTTGCGCACAGACTGTATTGCAAATGGCGAACACAACAACGTACCAGTTTGAACATGTTTCTTTATTGTTTGTCATGTTTACAAAGTTCAGTAAAGTGGCGTAAAACAAATAGACAGAGTTCTTATCTATAAAGAAACATCGTGACGTTAATTGTACACCACTGACATTGGAAGCGTGTGCGTGCATTAGGACTATTTGAGCCAGAAACGCCAATCGACGATAGACCTACCACACCGCCAATTGGACAATACAATCTTTCAAAATGAAGATGAAGTGTCCTATCGTGGGTTGTGAATTCGAGACAGCAGAAGCTGAGGATGGCGCCATCATTGCTGCCCTCCTCAACCTTCACGCCAGTTCGCATGCAGCTTCTACTCACGCCGCCACTACCCAGGCTACTCGAGCAGAGAAACTAAAACGACCAACTATATCATCGGCCGGATCTAGCGAGGAGTGGGCATATTTCGAGACCCGATGGGACGAGTATCGCAGGGGCACCAAGCTCACGGATGGAGATGTAGTGGTCCAACTGCTGGAATGCTGTAGTGACGAGCTCTGAAAAGACCTCATACGTGCGGCTGGGGGCAGCCTATCCAGTAAGTCAGAGCAAGATGTTTTGACGGCCATAAAGATGCTGGCGGTGCGCAGGGAGAATACCATGGTTGCCCGTGCAGCGCTGCACAACATGCGACAAGATCGTGACGAGGCTATCCGATCATTTGGAGCTAGAATAAAAGGCCAAGCGGGCATATGCAATTATGTCACACAGTGTCCCTCATGCGCAGCCGACATCAACTATACGGATGCCATACTTCGAGATGTACTCTCCCGAGGCATAGTTGATCAAGAAATACAACTCGATGTACTCGGGGATCAGAATCAGGATATGACTCTCGAAGAAGTGCTAAAATTCGTGGAGGCCAAAGAATCTGGCAAGCGCTCAGCATCCAGACTGCTGAACTCGCAAGGTGCATGATCGGTGAGTAGCACATACCGTCGAGGAAAACAACAGGATGTCCGAAATAGGATGACTGACTTAGGCCTATGCGGCTACTGTGGTGAAAAGGGCCATGGTAGAAGTGCTCCGTTCCGCATCAGAAAAACCGAGTGCCCCGCCTACAATCATACATGCCAGTACTGCAAGTTGCAACATCACCTGGAAAAAGTATGTCGCAACAAGGAGAGATCGAAGGCTAAGCCCCAAAGGACTGATTCGGGTGAGTGTGAAGGCGCGGTATTCGATGCATTATGTGCTGCTATAGAGATTGGTCATGAGCGCGGGAGGCGTTCCATAATCCTTGACCATCACCTCTATAACAACATCTGTGACAGGTGGGCGCAACAAGCCTCACAACCTCAACCATTCATCAAACTAGACATTTGTGCGGTTGAGGAGGACTACAAGGATCTGGGTTTTGAACTGAAAATCCGTATTCGACCCCTATCCTTATCCGCCATGGCCGACACAGGCTGCCAAAGTTGCCTGATTGGAATCGGGGCAATCAACCGCCTCGGCCTAGCACGTGAAAATCTCATCCCCGTCTCTATGAAGATGCACGCCGCGAATAACAAGGACATCAGGATCCTCGGAGCAGCCATACTTCGGTTCTCTGGCAGAGACAAGGACCAAAACAGACTAGAGACACGACAGGTCGTATATGTAACTGACAGCTCTGACAAGATGTTCCTCAGCCGTGAAGCATGCGTGGCCCTTGGCATGCTCTCTAAAACGTTCCCAACAATCGGAGAGACTCACCATGTCCATACTATTGGCATCTCTACTACCTGTGACTGTCCAAAGCGACAACTACCACCACCTCCACCAACGAAACTACCCTTCCCCGCGACCGAATCCAACCGAGAGAAACTACAGACGTACTTGATCGACCACTATAAGGCGAGTACGTTCAATACATGTGACCATCAGCCCCTCCCCATGATGAAATGCTCCCCAATGAGGCTGCTGAACCAGTGGCCTCCCACAACCCCATCCCCGTACCACTCCACTGGCAGAAGGACGTCAAAGCGGGACTAGACCAGGATGTGAGGTTACGGGTAATCGAGCCAGTCCCAGTCGGCACACCGGTCACTTGGTGTCACAGAATGGTAGTTTGTGCAAAGAAGACGGGCAAGCCCCGCCGCACGGTGGACTTCCAACCACTGAACACCCACGCGACACGTGAGACACACCACACTCAATCACCATTCCACCAAGCCCGCTCCGTCCCACAGGGCAAACTCAAAACGGTATTCGATGCCTGGAATGGTTACCACAGCGTGCCACTTCACCCGGACGATCGCCACCTGACGACATTCATAACGCCATGGGGCCGATATAGATACTGTGTAACTCCACAGGGGTACATCGCCTCTGGTGACGGATATTCAAGACGATATGATGAAATCGTAGCCGACATCCCCCAGAAGACAAAATGCATAGACGACACACTTCTGTGGGCAGACACGATGGAGGAAAGCTTCTTCCAGGCCATCCACTGGCTAGATGTTTGTGGCAAAAATGGCATAACATTGAACCCAGACAAGTTCACGTTCTGTAAACCAGAAGTAGAATTCGCAGAGTTTGTGATCACCCTGGACAGTGTGCGCCCTTGCGGAAAATACCTACAAGCCATTCGCGACTTCCCCACCCCCAGAAACATTACAGACGTTCGATCCTGGTTCGGGCTCGTCAACCAAGTGGCGTTTACATTCAGCATGGCAGACCGGATGCAGCCCTTCCGACACCTGCTGAAACCCGATAACCCATTTGTATGGGACGACCAACTAGACAAACTCTTAAAGGAATCCAAAGACATTATCACTAATGAGATAGAGAAAGGTGTCACAATCTTTGACAAGGATAAGCCGACTTGCCTTGCCACAGATTGGTCCAAGGATGGGATCGGTTTCTGGTTGTTACAAAAACATTGCACTTGCACTAAGAGCATGCCATTCTGCTGCCCGGATGGATGGAGAATCACTCTTGTCGGAAGCCGCTTCACCCACCCGGCCGAATCTAGATATGCCCCCATCGAAGGCGAAGCTCTGTCTGTGGCCGACGCTCTCGATAAGGCAAGATTCTTTGTCCTCGGATGTGCAGACCTCTTCGTGGCAGTGGATCACAAACCACTCCTTAACATACTCGGTGATCGGTCACTGGATGAAATACCAAATGCACGCCTGAGAAACCTCAAAGAGAAAACACTCAGATACAGGTTTCGCATCGTACACATCCCTGGAGTACAAAACAAAGCAGCAGATGCCATGTCTCGGCACCCATCGGGTACCCCTCATCCAGACAAACTACACCTCCAAGATGACATCACACCCGATGATGATGATCCATCGAACCTGCCTTCAACCATGATGATCCAACATACATTCCTAGAAGGCATCCGCACGAACGAGGACACCTACGCACTCGAGTCTCTTCAATCCATCACATGGGACCGTACAAGACAAGAAACGGCTAGTGATGAGAACATGCACCTACTCATGTCCATCATCGAAAATGGCATGCCGAAGTTCCGCCACGAACTACCTGTACCACTCCGTGCCTACCACCAATTTCGTGAGCACCTTCACACAATAGACGGTGTAGTCATCTACAAGGACCGGATTGTTATACCGCCGAGCCTCCGAGAGGACGTCCTATCGGCACTCCACTCCGCACACCAAGGAATATCTTCCATGACGGCGAGGGCCGAATCATCCGTGTTCTGGCCCGGGATAACCCCAGCCATGGCTGCCATCCGCACAAACTGTAGCGACTGTAACAGAATGGCGCCATCGCAGCCCAGCGCTCCACCAACACCCCCAGTGTTGCCGGTTTACCCGTTTCAATGCGTCTGCTCAGACTTTTTCACCTATAAAGGCATCAGCTACCTGGTCATAGTTGACAGGTACTCAAACTGGCCTATTATTGAAAGGACCACAGGCGGTGCAGATGGTCTAATTGACAGCCTACGCCGCTCTTTCGTGACATACGGAATCCCAGATGAACTAGCATCAGACGGCGGCCCGGAATTTACTTCAACAACGACCCGCCTCTTCCTCAACACCTGGGGCGTACACCACCGACTTTCATCAGTTGCATTCCCGCATAGCAATTGCAGAGCTGAAATCGGTGTGAAGACCGTCAAACGCCTCATTACCAACAACACTGGTACCAATGGTGAACTCGATACAGATGGGGTCCAACGCGCGATTCTTCAATATCGGAACACACCTGACCCAGATACAAAGCTATCCCCAGCGATGTGTATATTCGGACGACCGATCAAGGACTTCATACCTATACTACCCGGTAGGTACAAACCACACGAGACCTGGCGAGAGACACTCGTTGCTCGAGAAGAGGCCCTGAGAAACAGACACATGAAAGCCGCTGAACACACAGAACATACGAAACGACTACCACCCCTCGTCATCGGCGACTTCGTGAGAATACAAAATCAAACTGGCCCTCACCCCACGAAGTGGGACAAAACGGGCCAGGTCATCGAAGTACGTCAATTCGACCAATATGTAATCCGAGTCGACGGATCTGGGAGAGTAACAATCCAGAACAGGAAATTCCTGAGGAAATACGCGCCAGTACGCATTGCTACACCACGTCTTACCATTGATGAGGACCTTCAGCATCATGCATCACATCGCACTTCACAACCTCAACCTCGACGACAGAAGGAACCCACACACATCACACAACACACCATCGCAACTCCTGAAAGATGGAAGGACAATGTGGAGAGCCCCAAGAAAACTGTATCACCGGCAGTGGCTCCAACGGCGTCAACAGATGTCGCTCCAACACTCGAGAACATTCCTACCCCTACCACGCCAACACGCGTCTCACGATATGGCCGTAACATCAAACCACCGAAATGGCTGGCAGACTATGAAACCTAAGAGACAGTCTCCCTCACTATAGACTATTATTTACAGTCTAAAATAAGTGATGAAGACTTGGGGGGAGATAGAACAATATGAACAATGAGATACTAAATGCTCCCTATGTGACTATGACTCGCACTTGCGCACAGACTGTATTGCAAATGGCGAACACAACAACGTACCAGTTTGAACATGTTTCTTTATTGTTTGTCATGTTTACAAAGTTAAGTAAAGTGGCGTAAAACAAATAGACAGAATTCTTATCTAATATACACTAAGTATAACGCTCGTATTACGACAACAAACGAAACATATTTAACTACTGGATAGTATTTATCACTACGTGATCTACTGGTGCCAAATATTATGCCGTACATATGCAAATAAACATCACCCGGATAAAATTTTACGCCCGGATAAATGTAAGCGCGACACCGAGGCGTGCTGAGTTAACCGCAACGCCTTTTGATGTGGTTGACAAATTTGCGCTGTGACGTGATCCAGGGCCACAACAGTGGCGCCTTGCCGCGGGTCATAAAATACAATTTGTAAAATAACGCCCCCTAGCGAATGCATTTGGAGTCAATAGTGTAAATGTTTACCTTGTATTCGACGTTACTAGGTAAACTCGCACTTGGGTGCGTGCGAGCGATAAATAGCACTTGCGTCAGATTTGGCACCTTGCACCTCGTTTGCCATTTATTACAAGTGTCTGAACTGCTCGTCACACATAGATCTGTACGACATTTGCGTCGCTGCTAAATAATTGCACTGGCACGGAGAAGATCATCGACGAAGCGAAGCCGTAGGCGTAGCGAAGGACGGTCGGAAGGTGACGTGCTCAGATTTTGTTTTGATAGACCACGCCCATAGGTATGTCTGTTTGGCACGTTTTTAGAAGTCAAGTCCATCGCATGTTCGTCATTAATGGCATTATAACGACATGCCAACCTCGTTGTTACATCCCGATACGTTAATTTCACGTCGTTTAGTGTAAAAAAAGTGCAGCATTTTAATTTTTATAATAATAAATCTGCAGACAGTCTATAGAGCTGCATTTGGGCCTTTGGCTCTGTCTCTATTCTACTTCTAGGATCAAAGTCAAAGAAGTCGACACTCGACTCTCGAGAGATCAACTATTTGTCCTTGAGCCTGAGGCTTGAGCCAAATGTGTACTGTCAGAAAACGAAACTAAAACCAATGTGGCTAATTATAGTTGGCCATTACTATTAGTTTCCAGCCCACCTTACCAGACTATAGATACAGAGACTGTGTTTTTAATCTTCACGAAGTATTAATTGCACTTGGTTTACACAATTAATTATTTATTTTACTTTTTAAATTACTTTCAAATTCACTTTCACGCACCCTTCGCAATGCGCACTGCACGCAACTCCTAGGTTAATTAGCCCTGGAAGGGGCTGCATGTATGCAGAAACAGTACTTATAAGACTTAAGACCAATTGTTCGATTGGACTTGATCCATATTGTATTGTAAAAAAAAATTGGCTTGGGCTATTCCTAGAGCTAGAAATAAGGGCTTAGGCTATTTCTAGATCGAGCAGCACTAGAACTAGAAATAAGGGCTTAGGCTGTTTCTAGAGCAGATCTTGACATGCATGCACAGGCACTTAGTAATGTTTTCATGGCATAACGATACACACTGTTTTCCCAGCTAGTGTATGGATAAGCTCATTTTCGTGAAGAAAAATTAGTGTTGTTGACAGTTGACACCCTTGACATAAAATGTCAAAACGTACCTTCTAAACTGGCCAGGCAATGACCATGCAGTGTCTTTATAGTGGGTCTTCTCAATGTTAGAATGATGCCCTAGCAAAATTGATAGTTATGGAAATAAAAAACAAATCTACAGTATAAAATTTTGTCAGTGTACTATTGATCATAACGTAAATTTGCTGGGTCCATACGATATGCAGCTTAAATCACATCAAGTGAAATTGCAACATAAGCATATTTAGCTTCCATGAGCTTCCATTACCATAATAGTATCACGATAGTCATGAGCCTATCGCGATAGTGTCACAGTAGTAAATACAGCTATCCTGATCTAGTAAAACTATTCCCGATAGTCACTCCTCCTAACAAGATACTCCCTCGGATCTTCTGTGTATGATGACAACTGAGATGGATTCAGGGGCGAATGTCTTCTCTCTGATCTGGCTATTGTGTAATCTGTCTGCTCTAGTATCACTGGGTCTTGGATAGTTCACAGGCGACACATCTCAAAAATTTCAAGAGACTGCCTCCTTCGGTCAGAGTGTCCCAGCTTCTGTACTATGTATATGTATGATTGATATATACATATGTCAAGATACCTTTGTTAGAAAATATGCCATCTTCACGTCAACCAAAGGTTACTGGTGCTACTTAATAGTATCACTTTACATGAAATCTTATTGTTTGATTCCAGACCATCTGTGACATTCATCATCACCTCGTGACATTCATCATCACCTCGTGACATTCATCATCACCTCGTGACATTCATCATCACCTCGTGACATTCATCATAACCTCGTGACATTCATCATCACCTCATGACATTCATCATCACCTCGTGACATGTTCCTGGTTAGACCGGTGGCATAAATAGATGGCCATGAAGACCAAGACGACAACCAACGTTGAAGCCCTCACCCGCCAGGGTACCGAACTCTTCCACCAGGGAAAACTTCGCCAAGCCGTCGTCATATTCGAAGACGCCTACAGACAAGCGACACAGCTCAACGATGCGTCCTGTGCGTGCAACAGTGCCTTCAACCTGGGCGCTGTGTACATCGCAAACCAGGAACCAGACAAAGGGTTGGAGTTGCTCAGCAATGCGTGGGAGACATGCGGAGACCTCAAAGACAACTCACTACACGCCGACCTCTATTACAACTATGGCCTCGCCTATGAGCTGCAAAACAAGCTGAAGGAGGCCGTCAATTACCTGGAGCTTGCTCTGGAGGAATACCAAAAGCTGCCGGATAAAACACTCATGATGGCTGATCTTGCTGCGAAGATCGCAGGGATCTACACGGACCTGAATAATGCGCCTCAAGCTGCAAAAAACCATCAGGTGGCAGCAGCTTTGTATGCACAGATGATGATGCTCGACAAGCACATGGTACAGCAGTGTAAGGAGGCGGCCCAGTTGTTGCAGGGAGGAAGGGAAGAGAGGGCAAAGGAGGCGGCCGACTCATGCATGACCGAGTGTCAGAACATGAAGGATAAGGACAAACTAGGTGAGTCAGGGCATTCAAATATGAATAGTTTTATTTCATGTTAAATCGGTAGGATAATATCTATCTATATATATAGAGAGAGGGAGAGGGGGAGAGAGATGCACACGCAAACACACACACACACACACAAACACACACACACACACAAACATGCACACACACACACACATGCACACACACACAAGCACACATACACACACACACAAACACACACACACACACAAACATGCACACACACACACACATGCACACACACACACATGCACACACACACACAAGCACACATACACACACACACACAAACACACACCACACACACACCACACACAAACATGCACAGACAAACACACCCTCACACAAACACACACACACCACACACCACACACCACACACCACACACCACACACACTCACACACTCACACCACATTATAAAACACGCTCTACAGAATAATACTGATAATTATGCCATGCAATCACTTAAATGGAATTAAGTTTATTTAATTTATTTATATTATGTTTTAGAGAACAGATTTATAAATAATTAATCTGCTGCAACCTTTGTCCCCTTCAGGTCATGTCTACAACGAACTCGGCCTTATTTACTCACAATGCAGCGAGTTCGAAAAAGCAGCAACGTGTTTTGAGATGGCCCACCCACTCTCTCAGCTGACACCAGGTGGCAGCAGCATGCAAGCCGTCATTCTACAGAACCTTGGCGCCACCTACAACACACTGAGGAGGTATCAGCAGGCGATTCATTTCCACGAACAGGCGGCAGTCCATCATGGTAAGTTTCTCGCTTTGAGGAAGACCATTATATATCCCAATTGATATAATCTATAAACCTCAGTGTTTTTCTGTCCTTCTGTGTGAGTATTGATACCTATCTGTTAACTATCTGGGTGCATTTTTTAGCTGATCTAAACAAAACTTGATATCATCATCCATAGGATAAAAAATACGGACATAGGTTGGTTGGATGCATAGTCACTATGCAGTGAATTACCCTTTATAATTACCCTTGATATGATTTAATAATCTTTTATAACAGCGAATGTGAGATCAATATATAGAAGATTGACGACAGTTTCATGACCAGAGGAGAACTTGTGATGGACATGGAGCGGTCTGATAATCTGATGTGGAGTTTTTTTAATCAGGATTTACAAAACAAATGAACTAAACGTCACTTATGTTGATGGTTTGATGTGCTACAGCGTATAACCTTCACAACAGGTCTGCAGCATCTCACTGTGCATGGCTTTAATTAATATACCCAGGCACTGCCGGGATACCACCCATAGTGGTATACATTGCTTATAGTTGTTTCCTCAATTGAATTATATTGTGAATATATATGGTTCTTTGGTGTGTAGACATGTACAGGTAATCTAAGATAATCTAAGGTAATCAGGTAATTACTAAATGTTAGTTGCCGCACTGACAATTCGCCTTCAAGCCACTGAACTTGTTCGTTAACAGTTTTTGAAAGGGCAGTGTACATTGATGACATTGTCACAGAATCATATCATGCATTTATATGGATGATTCAATTTTGAGAATCACTTGAATTAATGTTTGGGTATTACGATAAGTAAAGTAATAAATTGTCTGGAGATTTTGCCAAAAGTATATAAAAATGTTGCACAAGAGTGCTGGCATATATTGTAATGGATATGGCATAGGTTTTTTCACAAGATGAATTAGAAATGAGGCGAGTGAAAAAAAATTAACCGAGGATGCTCCCTTGTTGTGTCTGGTTTGTTATAGCTTAGAGCTAAGATTGTTGAGGATTTATGTGCAATCAAAATTTATGATAATTATTAAAAGGATACCAGTTTTGGTCATAAATATATATATATATATATTACATTACTTTCTAAAGGGTATCTTCAGAAGTGGACATGTTGCCTGCTTCTCAGAATGTTTGCGAATAAGTCATTATAATATTCCAAGAATTGGTAAGGTATATATATATATATATATATATATTCCAAGAATTAGCAAGGTATATATATTCCAAGAATTGGCAAGGTATATATATATATTATTATATTCCATATACCTTGCCAATTCTTGGAATATCATAATCATTTATTCGCAAACATTCTGAGAAGCAAGCAGCATGTCCACTTCTGAAGATGCCCTTTAGAAAGTAATGTAATCTTGGCATTGGTGGATTGCGTGTAAATCACATCCATATGTTCACCAGTGCCAATAGAGACCACCTGATATAACTCGGACACCTCTAGCCAGTGCTTAACATAACACTAATGTAACGCTATTTCTCGTGCTGTAGTTGATGGATGTATACATATTTAATGAATGTACCATTGACATATTCACCAGCTAATGAAGTGCTAATTCTGGTATGAGCCATTGTGCTGTGTAATCTACTCGGCGCCTACATTGAGTGACCGTCTTATAGTATTACAGAATTATGGAAAGGTATTACTGTTACACATAACAACAGTTTGAGATTTTTATACAATTTGTCATCACACTGTAGTGGAAGTTTTATGTTTGTTGCAAAGTACAAACTATGTCAAATCCTTTAATGAACATATGCATTCATCCGTATTTAGCTTATTATGTCATCTTCAACAGTCTGAAAAGCCACATTTTTTTAATTATTTTTATACTGATATACATTTTTGAAGTCCTATGTTTAAATACCGGACTACCCAATTATACGCTTGAACACACAACATGCACATTCTATTTTCTTATCATTAACCAACTATTTTATATTCCATGACATGTATATATCTTTGTATTTGAACTAATATTTTATGTATATACATATATATCTTTATGTATATATATATATATATGTACATGTATATATATATAGACTTTTGTCCGAAATAAACATTATTGTTATATTATTGTTTGTCCGACAGCAGCACAAAGCAATCGTAAATCCCAGGGCAACTGTTTCCTGAACCTGGCATACGCCTACAGCCAACTGGGCCAGCATGACGAGGCGGGGGAGTTCTACCTTCATGCCCTGCAGGCCGCCAAGGACACAGGTCTGTGTGGGAACACTGGAACATTGTTACGCAGGGTCTCCAGTTGAACATAGGGCTTATAACGTATGGAGGGGAAAAGAGGGAGGGAGGGAGGGAGGGAGGGAATTTACCTTATCTGATGTAAAATTAAATTTTTTATTTATATATTTTAAAGTTTTTACTTTTTTTCCTTCCAATTAATCAGTTAACATATTGTTCATTGAACTATTCTCACATTGTTATACAATGTGACATTATTATTTTATAATAAACTCTGTGCACTGTTTCAGGTGATTAACGATTGTGTATTGTAGATATCATTGATAAACACGTGTAAAATATGTAGCATTTAGGGCGTCCAGTTGCCTCAACTACACTAGTTATTACTGGCGTCCTGGCATGAATTGTTATCACATTTAATCTGTTGTATTACTTATGTGAAATAAATTCAATTCAAATTCAGTTCAAAAATATACCTTATGAATTTATACATAGTTAAGTTACGAATACAGATTTCAACCAAGAAATTACGGCCAGAGCAAAATTCAGATTTACACGTTGATGCAATGTCCGCCGTAGGCTCAAAACACGACCAGTGGCAAGCGATGGAGGGAACTGGTGTTGTGGCATTTCACGAAAACCGCCTGGAGCGTGCTGAGAAATACTTCGTGATGGCATTAGATACCCTGAAAACAGCACCCGAGACCACCTCAATTGCAGGTGACAGGATTGCTGGGAAGCTGAGGGATGTCCGCGAGTACTTGATGATGCAGGAAACAATTGGTGGAGGCAACAGTCCAAAAGTAGGGTTTAAAAGTCAAACTCAAAAGCATTTATTCTAATAAATCAAATAAATTACATGTATGAATTAAATATATTGTATACTGTATTTATTAACATTGAATTATGATTACTGTTTCTATTTACTATTACTATTTACTAATTTGATTTGTCATTATTAAAAGGGGCTCCCATGTTAGCGGCGTGTTGTTTTAATGGGAGTCTCCTTCACCTTACATTTATGTTAATTATTTCAATTTATACATTTATGGTCCAAAATAAATCTGTCTGTCTGTCTGTCCGTCCGTCCGTCTGTCCGTCCTTCCGTCCGTCCGTCTGTCTGCCTGTCTGTCTATACAAAGCATATCGGTGAAACGTTCGAAAGCGGAAACATTACAGCAAAAATACTTATAAAGTCATGCTTCTCCTTGGTCGACAGTTTCTAGCAGCTTTCTACATGATGTAAGTTCATTAGTGATGCAGACATGGCAATCATTTCTTATGTTTTGGGTGCCTGTTATGAAACTGAACAATGTGAAATTATATCTGCTTATAACAATGTGTAGAGTACAGTAGCGCAGCAGTAACAGCTCCTGACTTTCGATTGAGAGAACCCGGGTTCGAATCCTGTGCGGCAGGCAAGTTCGTTTTACTCAGTTTTGCTTCAGTTCACTCAGAATGAGTACCTGACTATAGACAGTGGTGGATATTTGTGCATGAATAGTCTTCGCGCATTAATTGCAGCGTGGCTGAATGCTTCCCAGAGTAGTCGAGATGGTGTTCAATTGAACAGGCCTGCCAGGGAGTAAAGTGTAAAACACTGAGAAGTCCCGAGGACTGGATAGTGCGCTATATAAGTTTTATAACTTTCAAATAACTGTTAAAATGGCAAAACAAGCTAATATTGATAAAAAAGAGTTATATCCGCAATAGCCAACATGGGACCTGGCACAGCAAAGCAAAGTGGGTATAAAATTGCAAAATTATGAAACTGTTACATCACTTTTTATTCTACAGATCATAAGCTTTAAAATTATACCTATCTTGTTGAAATATCTTCCGTAGTTTTTGATTTATTGATAAAATTGAAGCAAAGTTTTTGTTTTGAGAAACAAAGTAATTTTTGTGCATACTTTGTATTTTTTTTAATGTATTGATTGTTGAATACATAATAGTTGATTAAAATATCAAAGTGTTTATTGGTGATTTATGTATTATAACATCGTAATATTTTGTTTATTCATAACATCGTAGTTGTATAACTCTAACCATTGCATACTGGCGGACATGACATCGGAAATTGGGGAAATGTTTACTTTTTTAATCCCCTCAAGCGGACTCTGTCGTAGCGGAGGGGGTGTCGCAACCTATGCACAGGTCTAATGGCATCAGCTCAACATTTTAACAGGCCTGAATTATCCACACTGGCATCGCAAGATATGAGCAGAATACGTAGATAGTTGATCGATGTAGACCGTCAGTCTCTTAATTGAGATTGCATATCCGACGGCTGGGCGACTGCAAAATAAAACAACTTGATATTGAAAGGTACGCTATTAAGATACAGTTTAGAAATAAGTTATTTTGCTTGAAGACGATCATGAAATGTGATTTTGTTTCAAGAATAAGTTTGGCCCTGCCTGACATATATAACCTCAATCATACGCACGCAATCACGCACGGTCGCTAGACATATGTGACGTAACCGTTACTTTAATAAGGTATAACGCAATCTAGCTGGTGATGAACCATTTCTGCTAATATGATTTGGTATTGATAATTAGTTGTGTATGTTAACAAATTCAAAAGCCCCAGTCACTATCGCCAAGCTGACCAAAAGAGTATGGGAAAACAAGATGCTCACTGAGAACACCAAGATGACAGTATAACAGGCCTATGTGCTGAGCACAGGCCCTCCTATACGGCAGCAAAACGTGGACCACCTACATGCTCCAGGAGTGCCTATTCAACACCTTAATCCACATGCGTTGTCTCGATCGCATCTGCAGTATCACCTAGCAGGACCGTGTCTCTTACAGCGACATGCTGGACCGTACGTGCTAGGATCGATCCCCCAGCATGTACTCCCTGCTGAGCCAGAAACGTCTCCGATCGCTGGGCCTGGTATGGAGGATGACAGCTTGCCGAAAGTCATCCTCTATGGACAACTCGCCACGGAGCGAAACCAGTTGTACGCCCAGTCCTCAGATTCAAGGATGTCTGTTAGCGCGACCTGAAAACCTGCAACATCGATTAGCTCAAAAGACTGGGAGGCAGAGGCCGAAAATCACATTGCTTGGCGTCACACTGCTTGGCATCAGACTGTATGCAGAGGCATATTGGATGTGCTGACGGAAAGAGACACTATATTATAGCATATGGCTGAGAAGAGATCTAGAATACGGAACAAATATAAGTATATATAATAATATACATTCTTCAATATTAATGGTGCTGGTGGTGGGAGACGTCGACGTTCGTGCCACTGGACCTTGTAACGGTCATCACCTGGTCTATGATGACCCGCCTATGTACTGCTGACCTTATCTCACCTTAGACAGCGATGCCCTAACTCGGCATCCTGGTGAAATGCGTGTGTGGGGCCTGACCAACCCAGTACAAGCACCTTGTTTACACAAGTCACATTAAATTCTTTACGATCGGACAGTCTAAGGAATCGACATCGAACCGCCAACGGACATGATTACGGACATGACACTGACCTTCGCAAACACACGCGAATAGCTACGTGGAATGCGTTGAAGTATCCCAAGCCACCGAAATTACCATCGGCCATATGTCAAAACTGCTCGTAAACCATGGATCACGACCCATACACTCTCAATCATCGACGAGTGTCGTGAAGCCAGACTCTCCGGCAACACTGACTCCTATCGAAAACTGAAACAGTCTCGAAAACGCGCACTCAAACCGGATCAAGAAAACTACTGGAACTGTAAAGCGAAATGCATCGAGAATGCTGCCATTCACAACAATCATGCCACCATGTATCGGGAATTCAGAACCCTTACAATTGCATAAGTACACGTTCACGTTTATTAACTATTAATTTTATGAATTGAAAGACCATACACTTTGTTTTAATAGTACAGTTAATATGTCTTTGAAAGAAAGGGAGATGTAATGTTCAGGCTTGCACTGACTGCGCATTTACACGACTAGCGGCAAGCCGTCAATAAACATATCGGGTTACCACACTGCCATTCCATAGTCGAGGCACGATATGTTACATCCACCTAGGCCTGTTGCGGTTTTGAAATTATGGAAATATCGGAAGTTAACAATGTTGCAGGTCCAGAGAGGGTAGTCTAAGGGGTATAAAAACCTCCGCAGGCGGTCGAACCAAATTCATATTGGGTGGTCTGAGAACCGGAGCTTCAGCACGACTCCGATTTTGGAAAATTGTCACCGCCGCGCCGCAATAACTTTAGTAACGGGGATACATTCAAAAGGTCTGGGAGCACGCCACTCTAGCGCAGGCATAACGTTGCCAAATTCCAAAGGCATGGGGGCACGTACCCCCCAGCTCCCCGGCGGCCTGGTCTCGCCTAAGATAATGCCTATGTCGCGCTTACATTTATCCGGACGTTAAATAATATCCGTGTGACGTTTCTGCGCGTGCGCGTATCTAGGGGAACGTATTTAGCACCAGCTACGACTGTCGCGTTTTCAGTTATCCGGGTGTTATGTATGTTTATATGTATATCTATACTTACATATATGTATATATATATATATGTATATATACATACATAAATTATCAAATGTTTGCTTCCCACAGACATAAACAATTTCGGTTGTAAAACAGTTTCCTCTCCACGCACACGTCACGTGACTTACTCTTATACTTGGTCACAAATCTGAAACAGCAAATTATAATTATATATAGAACAATATGAACAATGAGATACTAAATGCTCCCTATGTGACTATGACTCGCACTTGCGCACAGACTGTATTGCAAATGGCGAACACAACAACGTACCAGTTTGAACATGTTTCTTTATTGTTTGTCATGTTTACAAAGTTCAGTAAAGTGGCGTAAAACAAATAGACAGAGTTCTTATCTATAAAGAAACATCGTGACGTTAATTGTACACCACTGACATTGGAAGCGTGTGCGTGCATTAGGACTATTTGAGCCAGAAACGCCAATCGACGATAGACCTACCACACCGCCAATTGGACAATACAATCTTTCAAAATGAAGATGAAGTGTCCTATCGTGGGTTGTGAATTCGAGACAGCAGAAGCTGAGGATGGCGCCATCATTGCTGCCCTCCTCAACCTTCACGCCAGTTCGCATGCAGCTTCTACTCACGCCGCCACTACCCAGGCTACTCGAGCGGAGAAACTAAAACGACCAACTATATCATCGGCCGGATCTAGCGAGGAGTGGGCATATTTCGAGACCCGATGGGATGAGTATCGCAGGGGCACCAAGCTCACGGATGGAGATGTAGTGGTCCAACTGCTGGAATGCTGTAGTGACGAGCTCTGAAAAGACCTCATACGTGCGGCTGGGGGCAGCCTATCCAGTAAGTCAGAGCAAGATGTTTTGACGGCCATAAAGATGCTGGCGGTGCGCAGGGAGAATACCATGGTTGCCCGTGCAGCGCTGCACAACATGCGACAAGATCGTGACGAGGCTATCCGATCATTTGGAGCTAGAATAAAAGGCCAAGCGGGCATATGCAATTATGTCACACAGTGTCCCTCATGCGCAGCCGACATCAACTATACGGATGCCATACTTCGAGATGTACTCTCCCGAGGCATAGTTGATCAAGAAATACAACTCGATGTACTCGGGGATCAGAATCAGGATATGACTCTCGAAGAAGTGCTAAAATTCGTGGAGGCCAAAGAATCTGGCAAGCGCTCAGCATCCAGACTGCTGAACTCGCAAGGTGCATGATCGGTGAGTAGCACATACCGTCGAGGAAAACAACAGGATGTCCGAAATAGGATGACTGACTTAGGCCTATGCGGCTACTGTGGTGAAAAGGGCCATGGTAGAAGTGCTCCGTTCCGCATAAGAAAAACCGAGTGCCCCGCCTACAATCATACATGCCAGTACTGCAAGTTGCAACATCACCTGGAAAAAGTATGTCGCAACAAGGAGAGATCGAAGGCTAAGCCCCAAAGGACTGATTCGGGTGAGTGTGAAGGCGCGGTATTCGATGCATTATGTGCTGCTATAGAGATTGGTCATGAGCGCGGGAGGCGTTCCATAATCCTTGACCATCACCTCTATAACAACATCTGTGACAGGTGGGCGCAACAAGCCTCACAACCTCAACCATTCATCAAACTAGACATTTGTGCGGTTGAGGAGGACTACAAGGATCTGGGTTTTGAACTGAAAATCCGTATTCGACCCTTATCCGCCATGGCCGACACAGGCTGCCAAAGTTGCCTGGTTGGAATCGGGGCAATCAACCGCCTCGGCCTAGCACGTGAAAATCTCATCCACGTCTCTATGAAGATGCACGCCGCGAATAACAAGGACATCAGGATCCTCGGAGCAGCCATACTTCGGTTCTCTGGCAGAGACAAGGACCAAAACAGACTAGAGACACGACAGGTCGTATATGTAACTGACAGCTCTGACAAGATGTTCCTCAGCCGTGAAGCATGCGTGGCCCTTGGCATGCTCTCTAAAACGTTCCCAACAATCGGAGAGACTCACCATGTCCATACTATTGGCATCTCTACTACCTGTGACTGTCCAAAGCGACAACTACCACCACCTCCACCAACGAAACTACCCTTCCCCGCGACCGAATCCAACCGAGAGAAACTACAGACGTACTTGATCGACCACTATAAGGCGAGTACGTTCAATACATGTGACCATCAGCCCCTCCCCATGATGAAATGCTCCCCAATGAGGCTGCTGAACCAGTGGCCTCGCACAACCCCATCCCCGTACCACTCCACTGGCAGAAGGACGTCAAAGCGGGACTAGACCAGGATGTGAGGTTACGGGTAATCGAGCCAGTCCCAGTCGGCACACCGGTCACTTGGTGTCACAGAATGGTAGTTTGTGCAAAGAAGACGGGCAAGCCCCGCCGCACGGTGGACTTCCAACCACTGAACACCCACGCGACACGTGAGACACACCACACTCAATCACCATTCCACCAAGCCCGCTCCGTCCCACAGGGCAAACTCAAAACGGTATTCGATGCCTGGAATGGTTACCACAGCGTGCCACTTCACCCGGACGATCGCCACCTGACGACATTCATAACGCCATGGGGCCGATATAGATACTGTGTAACTCCACAGGGGTACATCGCCTCTGGTGACGGATATTCAAGACGATATGATGAAATCGTAGCCGACATCCCCCAGAAGACAAAATGCATAGACGACACACTTCTGTGGGCAGACACGATGGAGGAAAGCTTCTTCCAGGCCATCCACTGGCTAGATGTTTGTGGCAAAAATGGCATAACATTGAACCCAGACAAGTTCACGTTCTGTAAACCAGAAGTAGAATTCGCAGAGTTTGTGATCACCCTGGACAGTGTGCGCCCTTGCGGAAAATACCTACAAGCCATTCGCGACTTCCCCACCCCCAGAAACATTACAGACGTTCGATCCTGGTTCGGGCTCGTCAACCAAGTGGCGTTTACATTCAGCATGGCAGACCGGATGCAGCCCTTCCGACACCTGCTGAAACCCGATAACCCATTTGTATGGGACGATCAACTAGACAAACTCTTAAAGGAATCCAAAGACATTATCACAAATGAGATAGAGAAAGGTGTCACAATCTTTGACAAGGATAAGCCGACTTGCCTTGCCACAGATTGGTCCAAGGATGGGATCGGTTTCTGGTTGTTACAAAAACATTGCACTTGCACTAAGAGCATGCCATTCTGCTGCCCGGATGGATGGAGAATCACTCTTGTCGGAAGCCGCTTCACCCACCCGGCCGAATCTAGATATGCCCCCATCGAAGGCGAAGCTCTGTCTGTGGCCGACGCTCTCGATAAGGCAAGATTCTTTGTCCTCGGATGTGCAGACCTCTTCGTGGCAGTGGATCACAAACCACTCCTTAACATACTCGGTGATCGGTCACTGGATGAAATACCAAATGCACGCCTGAGAAACCTCAAAGAGAAAACACTCAGATACAGGTTTCGCATCGTACACATCCCTGGAGTACAAAACAAAGCAGCAGATGCCATGTCTCGGCACCCATCGGGTACCCCTCATCCAGACAAACTACACCTCCAAGATGACATCACACCCGATGATGATGATCCATCGAACCTGCCTTCAACCATGATGATCCAACATACATTCCTAGAAGGCATCCGCACGAACGAGGACACCATAGATCACGAGAACATAGATGATGCAGTCAGGAATGCGGCGACCTACGCACTCGAGTCTCTTCAATCCATCACATGGGACCGTACAAGACAAGAAACGGCTAGTGATGAGAACATGCACCTACTCATGTCCATCATCGAAAATGGCATGCCGAAGTTCCGCCACGAACTACCTGTACCACTCCGTGCCTACCACCAATTTCGTGAGCACCTTCACACAATAGACGGTGTAGTCATCTACAAGGACCGGATTGTTATACCGCCGAGCCTCCGAGAGGACGTCCTATCGGCACTCCACTCCGCACACCAAGGAATATCTTCCATGACGGCGAGGGCCGAATCATCCGTGTTCTGGCCCGGGATAACCCCAGCCATGGCTGCCATCCGCACAAACTGTAGCGACTGTAACAGAATGGCGCCATCGCAGCCCAGCGCTCCACCAACACCCCCAGTGTTGCCGGTTTACCCGTTTCAATGCGTCTGCTCAGACTTTTTCACCTATAAAGGCATCAGCTACCTGGTCATAGTTGACAGGTACTCAAACTGGCCTATTATTGAAAGGACCACAGGCGGTGCAGATGGTCTAATTGACAGCCTACGCCGCTCTTTCGTGACATACGGAATCCCAGATGAACTAGCATCAGACGGCGGCCCGGAATTTACTTCAACAACGACCCGCCTCTTCCTCAACACCTGGGGCGTACACCACCGACTTTCATCAGTTGCATTCCCGCATAGCAATTGCAGAGCTGAAATCGGTGTGAAGACCGTCAAACGCCTCATTACCAACAACACTGGTACCAATGGTGAACTCGATACAGATGGGGTCCAACGCGCGATTCTTCAATATCGGAACACACCTGACCCAGATACAAAGCTATCCCCAGCGATGTGTATATTCGGACGACCGATCAAGGACTTCATACCTATACTACCCGGTAGGTACAAACCACACGAGACCTGGCGAGAGACACTCGTTGCTCGAGAAGAGGCCCTGAGAAACAGACACATGAAAGCCGCTGAACACACAGAACATACGAAACGACTACCACCCCTCGTCATCGGCGACTTCGTGAGAATACAAAATCAAACTGGCCCTCACCCCACGAAGTGGGACAAAACGGGCCAGGTCATCGAAGTACGTCAATTCGACCAATATGTAATCCGAGTCGACGGATCTGGGAGAGTAACAATCCAGAACAGGAAATTCCTGAGGAAATACGCGCCAGTACGCATTGCTACACCACGTCTTACCATTGATGAGGACCTTCAGCATCATGCATCACATCGCACTTCACAACCTCAACCTCGACGACAGAAGGAACCCACACACATCACACAACACACCATCGCAACTCCTGAAAGATGGAAGGACAATGTGGAGAGCCCCAAGAAAACTGTATCACCGGCAGTGGCTCCAACGGCGTCAACAGATGTCGCTCCAACACTCGAGAACATTCCTACCCCTACCACGCCAACACGCGTCTCACGATATGGCCGTAACATCAAACCACCGAAATGGCTGGCAGACTATGAAACCTAAGAGACAGTCTCCCTCACTATAGACTATTATTTACAGTCTAAAATAAGTGATGAAGACTTGGGGGGAGATAGAACAATATGAACAATGAGATACTAAATGCTCCCTATGTGACTATGACTCGCACTTGCGCACAGACTGTATTGCAAATGGCGAACACAACAACGTACCAGTTTGAACATGTTTCTTTATTGTTTGCCATGTTTACAAAGTTAAGTAAAGTGGCGTAAAACAAATAGACAGAGTTCTTATCTAATATACACTAAGTATAACGCTCGTATTACGACAACAAACGAAACATATTTAACTACTGGATAGTATTTATCACTACGTGATCTACTGGTGCCAAATATTATGCCGTACATATGCAAATAAACATCACCCGGATAAAATTTTACGCCCGGATAAATGTAAGCGCGACACCGAGGCGTGCTGAGTTAACCGCAACGCCTTTTGATGTGGTTGACAAATCTGCGCTGTGACGTGATCCAGGGCCACAACAGTGGCGCCTTGCCGCGGGTCATAAAATACAATTTGTGAAATAACGCCCCCTAGCGAATGCATTGGAGTCAATAGTGTAAATGTTTACCTTGTATTCGACGTTACTAGGTAAACTCGCACTTGGGTGCGTGCGAGCGATAAATAGCACTTGCGTCAGATTTGGCACCTTGCACCTCGTTTGCCATTTATTACAAGTGTCTGAACTGCTCGTCACACATAGATCTGTACGACATTTGCGTCGCTGCTAAATAATTGCACTGGCACGGAGAAGATCATCGACGAAGCGAAGCCGTAGGCGTAGCGAAGGACGGTCGGAAGGTGACGTGCTCAGATTTTGTTTTGATAGACCACGCCCATAGGTATGTCTGTTTGGCACGTTTTTAGAAGTCAAGTCCATCGCATGTTCGTCATTAATGGCATTATAACGACATGCCAACCTCGTTGTTACATCCCGATACGTTAATTTCACGTCGTTTAGTGTAAAAAAAGTGCAGCATTTTAATTTTTATAATAATAAATCTGCAGACAGTCTATAGAGCTGCATTTGGGCCTTTGGCTCTGTCTCTATTCTACTTCTAGGATCAAAGTCAAAGAAGTCGACACTCGACTCTCGAGAGATCAACTATTTGTCCTTGAGCCTGAGGCTTGAGCCAAATGTGTACTGTCAGAAAACGAAACTAAAACCAATGTGGCTAATTATAGTTGGCCATTACTATTAGTTTCCAGCCCACCTTACCAGACTATAGATACAGAGACTGTGTTTTTAATCTTCACGAAGTATTAATTGCACTTGGTTTACACAATTAATTATTTATTTTACTTTTTAAATTACTTTCAAATTCACTTTCACGCACCCTTCGCAATGCGCACTGCACGCAACTCCTAGGTTAATTAGCCCTGGAAGGGGCTGCATGTATGCAGAAACAGTACTTATAAGACTTAAGACCAATTGTTCGATTGGACTTGATCCATATTGTATTGTAAAAAAAAATTGGCTTGGGCTATTCCTAGAGCTAGAAATAAGGGCTTAGGCTATTTCTAGATCGAGCAGCACTAGAACTAGAAATAAGGGCTTAGGCTGTTTCTAGAGCAGATCTTGACATGCATGCACAGGCACTTAGTAATGTTTTCATGGCATAACGATACACACTGTTTTCCCAGCTAGTGTATGGATAAGCTCATTTTCGTGAAGAAAAATTAGTGTTGTTGACAGTTGACACCCTTGACATAAAATGTCAAAACGTACCTTCTAAACTGGCCAGGCAATGACCATGCAGTGTCTTTATAGTGGGTCTTCTCAATGTTAGAATGATGCCCTAGCAAAATTGATAGTTATGGAAATAAAAAACAAATCTACAGTATAAAATTTTGTCAGTGTACTATTGATCATAACGTAAATTTGCTGGGTCCATACGATATGCAGCTTAAATCACATCAAGTGAAATTGCAACATAAGCATATTTAGCTTCCATGAGCTTCCATTACCATAATAGTATCACGATAGTCATGAGCCTATCGCGATAGTGTCACAGTAGTAAATACAGCTATCCTGATCTAGTAAAACTATTCCCGATAGTCACTCCTCCTAACAAGATACTCCCTCGGATCTTCTGTGTATGATGACAACTGAGATGGATTCAGGGGCGAATGTCTTCTCTCTGATCTGGCTATTGTGTAATCTGTCTGCTCTAGTATCACTGGGTCTTGGATAGTTCACAGGCGACACATCTCAAAAATTTCAAGAGACTGCCTCCTTCGGTCAGAGTGTCCCAGCTTCTGTACTATGTATATGTATGATTGATATATACATATGTCAAGATACCTTTGTTAGAAAATATGCCATCTTCACGTCAACCAAAGGTTACTGGTGCTACTTAATAGTATCACTTTACATGAAATCTTATTGTTTGATTCCAGACCATCTGTGACATTCATCATCACCTCGTGACATTCATCATCACCTCGTGACATTCATCATAACCTCGTGACATTCATCATCACCTCATGACATTCATCATCACCTCGTGACATGTTCCTGGTTAGACCGGTGGCATAAATAGATGGCCATGAAGACCAAGACGACAACCAACGTTGAAGCCCTCACCCGCCAGGGTACCGAACTCTTCCACCAGGGAAAACTTCGCCAAGCCGTCGTCATATTCGAAGACGCCTACAGACAAGCGACACAGCTCAACGATGCGTCCTGTGCGTGCAACAGTGCCTTCAACCTGGGCGCTGTGTACATCGCAAACCAGGAACCAGACAAAGGGTTGGAGTTGCTCAGCAATGCGTGGGAGACATGCGGAGACCTCAAAGACAACTCACTACACGCCGACCTCTATTACAACTATGGCCTCGCCTATGAGCTGCAAAACAAGCTGAAGGAGGCCGTCAATTACCTGGAGCTTGCTCTGGAGGAATACCAAAAGCTGCCGGATAAAACACTCATGATGGCTGATCTCGCTGCGAAGATCGCAGGGATCTACACGGACCTGAATAATGCGCCTCAAGCTGCAAAAAACCATCAGGTGGCAGCAGGTTTGTATGCACAGATGATGATGCTCGACAAGCACATGGTACAGCAGTGTAAGGAGGCGGCCCAGTTGTTGCAGGGAGGAAGGGAAGAGAGGGCAAAGGAGGCGGCCGACTCATGCATGACCGAGTGTCAGAACATGAAGGATAAGGACAAACTAGGTGAGTCAGGGCATTCAAATATGAATAGTTTTATTTCATGTTAAATCGGTAGGATAATATCTATCTATATATATAGAGAGAGGGAGAGGGGGAGAGAGATGCACACGCAAACACACACACACACACAAACACACACACACACACAAACATGCACACACACACACACATGCACACACACACACATGCACACACACACAAGCACACATACACACACACACACAAACACACACCACACACACACCACACACAAACATGCACAGACAAACACACCCTCACACAAACACACACACACCACACACCACACACCACACACACACACAAACACACACCACACACACTCACACCACATTATAAAACACGCTCTACAGAATAATACTGATAATTATGCCATGCAATCACTTAAATGGAATTAAGTTTATTTAATTTATTTATATTATGTTTTAGAGAACAGATTTATAAATAATTAATCTGCTGCAACCTTTGTCCCCTTCAGGTCATGTCTACAACGAACTCGGCCTTATTTACTCACAATGCAGCGAGTTCGAAAAAGCAGCAACGTGTTTTGAGATGGCCCACCCACTCTCTCAGCTGACACCAGGTGGCAGCAGCATGCAAGCCGTCATTCTACAGAACCTTGGCGCCACCTACAACACACTGAGGAGGTATCAGCAGGCGATTCATTTCCACGAACAGGCGGCAGTCCATCATGGTAAGTTTCTCGCTTTGAGGAAGACCATTATATATCCCAATTGATATAATCTATAAACCTCAGTGTTTTTCTGTCCTTCTGTGTGAGTATTGATACCTATCTGTTAACTATCTGGGTGCATTTTTAGCTGATCTAAACAAAACTTGATATCATCATCCATAGGATAAAAAATACGGACATAGGTTGGTTGGATGCATAGTCACTATGCAGTGAATTACCCTTTATAATTACCCTTGATATGATTTAATAATCTTTTATAACAGCGAATGCGAGATCAATATATAGAAGATTGACGACAGTTTCATGACCAGAGGAGAACTTGTGATGGACATGGAGCGGTCTGATAATCTGATGTGGAGTTTTTCTAATCAGGATTTACAAAACAAATGAACTAAACGTCACTTATGTTGATGGTTTGATGTGCTACAGCGTATAACCTTCACAACAGGTCTGCAGCATCTCACTGTGCATGGCTTTAATTAATATACCCAGGCACTGCCGGGATACCACCCATAGTGGTATACATTGCTTATAGTTGTTTCCTCAATTGAATTATATTGTGAATATATATGGTTCTTTGGTGTGTAGACATGTACAGGTAATCTAAGATAATCTAAGGTAATCAGGTAATTACTAAATGTTAGTTGCCGCACTGACAATTCGCCTTCAAGCCACTGAACTTGTTCGTTAACAGTTTTTGAAAGGGCAGTGTACATTGATGACATTGTCACAGAATCATATCATGCATTTATATGGATGATTCAATTTTGAGAATCACTTGAATTAATGTTTGGGTATTACGATAAGTAAAGTAATAAATTGTCTGGAGATTTTGCCAAAAGTATATAAAAATGTTGCACAAGAGTGCTGGCATATATTGTAATGGATATGGCATAGGTTTTTTCACAAGATGAATTAGAAATGAGGCGAGTGAAAACAAATTAACCGAGGATGCTCCCTTGTTGTGTCTGGTTTGTTATAGCTTAGAGCTAAGATTGTTGAGGATTTATGTGCAATCAAAATTTATGATAATTATTAAAAGGATACCAGTTTTGGTCATAAATATATATATATATATTACATTACTTTCTAAAGGGTATCTTCAGAAGTGGACATGTTGCCTGCTTCTCAGAATGTTTGCGAATAAGTCATTATCATATTCCAAGAATTGGTAAGGTATATATATATATATATATATTCCAAGAATTAGCAAGGTATATATATTCCAAGAATTGGCAAGGTATATATATATATTATTATATTCCATATACCTTGCCAATTCTTGGAATATCATAATCATTTATTCGCAAACATTCTGAGAAGCAAGCAGCATGTCCACTTCTGAAGATGCCCTTTAGAAAGTAATGTAATCTTGGCATTGGTGGATTGCGTGTAAATCACATCCATATGTTCACCAGTGCCAATAGAGACCACCTGATATAACTCGGACACCTCTAGCCAGTGCTTAACATAACACTAATGTAACGCTATTTCTCGTGCTGTAGTTGATGGATGTATACATATTTAATGAATGTACCATTGACATATTCACCAGCTAATGAAGTGCTAATTCTGGTATGAGCCATTGTGCTGTGTAATCTACTCGGCGCCTACATTGAGTGACCGTCTTATAGTATTACAGAATTATGGAAAGGTATTACTGTTACACATAACAACAGTTTGAGATTTTTATACAATTTGTCATCACACTGTAGTGGAAGTTTTATGTTTGTTGCAAAGTACAAACTATGTCAAATCCTTTAATGAACATATGCATTCATCTGTATTTAGCTTATTATGTCATCTTCAACAGTCTGAAAAGCCACATTTTTTTAATTATTTTTATACTGATATACATTTTTGAAGTCCTATGTTTAAATACCGGACTACCCAATTATACACTTGAACACACAACATGCACATTCTATTTTCTTATCATTAACCAACTATTTTATATTCCATGACATGTATATATCTTTGTATTTGAACTAATATTTTATGTATATACATATATATCTTTATGTATATATATATATATATGTACATGTATATATATATAGACTTTTGTCCGAAATAAACATTATTGTTATATTATTGTTTGTCCGACAGCAGCACAAAGCAATCGTAAATCCCAGGGCAAGTGTTTCCTGAACCTGGCATACGCCTACAGCCAACTGGGCCAGCATGACGAGGCGGGGGAGTTCTACCTTCATGCCCTGCAGGCCGCCAAGGACACAGGTCTGTGTGGGAACACTGGAACATTGTTACGCAGGGTCTCCAGTTGAACATAGGGCTTATAACGTATGGAGGGGAAAAGAGGGAGGGAGGGAGGGAGGGAGGGAATTTACCTTATCTGATGTAAAATTAAATTTTTTATTTATATATTTTAAAGTTTTTACTTTTTTTCCTTCCAATTAATCAGTTAACATATTGTTCATTGAACTATTCTCACATTGTTATACAATGTGACATTATTATTTTATAATAAACTCTGTGCACTGTTTCAGGTGATTAACGATTGTGTATTGTAGATATCATTGATAAACACGTGTAAAATATGTAGCATTTAGGGCGTCCAGTTGCCTCAACTACACTAGTTATTACTGGCGTCCTGGCATGAATTGTTATCACATTTAATCTGTTGTATTACTTATGTGAAATAAATTCAATTCAAATTCAGTTCAAAAATATACCTTATGAATTTATACATAGTTAAGTTACGAATACAGATTTCAACCAAGAAATTACGGCCAGAGCAAAATTCAGATTTACACGTTGATGCAATGTCCGCCGTAGGCTCAAAACACGACCAGTGGCAAGCGATGGAGGGAACTGGTGTTGTGGCATTTCACGAAAACCGCCTGGAGCGTGCTGAGAAATACTTCGTGATGGCATTAGATACCCTGAAAACAGCACCCGAGACCACCTCAATTGCAGGTGACAGGATTGCTGGGAAGCTGAGGGATGTCCGCGAGTACTTGATGATGCAGGAAACAATTGGTGGAGGCAACAGTCCAAAAGTAGGGTTTAAAAGTCAAAGTCAAAAGCATTTATTCTAATAAATCAAATAAATTACATGTATGAATTAAATATATTGTATACTGTATTTATTAACATTGAATTATGATTACTGTTTCTATTTACTATTACTATTTACTAATTTGATTTGTCATTATTAAAAGGGGCTCCCATGTTAGCGGCGTGTTGTTTTAATGGGAGTCTCCTTCACCTTACATTTATGTTAATTATTTCAATTTATACATTTATGGTCCAAAATAAATCTGTCTGTCTGTCTGTCCGTCCGTCCGTCTGTCCGTCCTTCCGTCCGTCCGTCTGCCTGTCTGTCTATACAAAGCATATCGGTGAAACGTTCGAAAGCGGAAACATTACAGCAAAAATACTTATAAAGTCATGCTTCTCCTTGGTCGACAGTTTCTAGCAGCTTTCTACATGATGTAAGTTCATTAGTGATGCAGACATGGCAATCATTTCTTATGTTTTGGGTGCCTGTTATGAAACTGAACAATGTGAAATTATATCTGCTTATAACAATGTGTAGAGTACAGTAGCGCAGCAGTAACAGCTCCTGACTTTCGATTGAGAGAACCCGGGTTCGAATCCTGTGCGGCAGGCAAGTTCGTTTTACTCAGTTTTGCTTCAGTTCACTCAGAATGAGTACCTGACTATAGACAGTGGTGGATATTTGTGCATGAATAGTCTTCGCGCATTAATTGCAGCGTGGCTGAATGCTTCCCAGAGTAGTCGAGATGGTGTTCAATTGAACAGGCCTGCCAGGGAGTAAAGTGTAAAACACTGAGAAGTCCCGAGGACTGGATAGTGCGCTATATAAGTTTTATAACTTTCAAATAACTGTTAAAATGGCAAAACAAGCTAATATTGATAAAAAAGAGTTATATCCGCAATAGCCAACATGGGACCTGGCACAGCAAAGCAAAGTGGGTATAAAATTGCAAAATTATGAAACTGTTACATCACTTTTTATTCTACAGATCATAAGCTTTAAAATTATACCTATCTTGTTGAAATATCTTCCGTAGTTTTTGATTTATTGATAAAATTGAAGCAAAGTTTTTGTTTTGAGAAACAAAGTAATTTTTGTGCATACTTTGTATTTTTTTTAATGTATTGATTGTTGAATACATAATAGTTGATTAATTTTGAGTTATGTGTCAGCTTGATAAAACTGGACTTTGAAAGACGCGATTATAACGTATGCATTGCTGCCAGAATTGACGGGATGTGATGTAGACAGCTACTTTGACTTGTGTTTGCTGTGGCATGTATTAAACATACTGTGCCAAAATATGTGAGTAAATTGTCACGGTTGAGTGATTCCCTCAGTTATTCAGTTGTATAATTGAGGGAGTGTATGTTTGTTATTATATTCCACCCAGATGCTCTGCATCTCAGGTGCCAAACTTTCAGGGGTAAATCTATGGCACAAGATTTAATAAGATTGCCTCCCAGAGAATTAACTCTAGATGGCAGATGGCTTATCTAGAGTTCAACCCTTTTATCTACATGTATCCCGCCCTTCTGAGGTATGTATCGATTTTATTTTTAAACATATTCACACTACTAGCGCCCACACAATCAGCAGATAATCTGTTCCATTCATTTACAGTCCTTTGTGAAAATGAGAACTTTCTTATATATAATCTACACTGCTCCTTTACTAATGTAACTTCATGTCCTCTAGTCTTTCTATCTTTCTTAACTGAGAAAAAAATGTCTATCAATATTTTCATAACCATTCAATATTTAAAACACTTCTATCTGATCTCCTCTCAATCTCCTGGTCTCTGGTGTTGTTAAACCACATTCTTTTAGGCTTTTTCATAACTAAGATCCCTCAGTTTTGGTATCATTTTAGTCGCTCTCCTCTGTACTCTTTCTAGCATATCTATGTCCTAAGAAAGGATCCATGATACTATTGCTATTTTTAAATTCACCCCCTATTACCCTTTCTATGAAAAATCAGATTACGATTGCCCCAAACTACACACGCTGTCCCCAACTGGGTAACATTCCAGTAATCATAGAACACAAGAATTACTTTGTAAATAACTGTTAAGGTTATGTAATCTATGCCAAAAATAAGAAAAAGGTATAAATTTATCATGGATTGATGTGCATCTTCTTGGGTTTACTTGCATTGAGAAATAATCCGGTAGCTTCAGAAGCACTTTCGACCTTTCGCATTAGAACTTGTGCTTCGTGTGTTGCATCAGAGAGAGATGTCATTGACAAAATCCGGATTGGAGATATGAAGGGCTGGATATGTGGTGCTTCATCACTTTGAGTCATATTGTTGTGTGATTGATTTGGATTCAATCAGACATCTCTGGGAAGTATTTATCACATTTTCTTTTATTAGTGAAATAAATACTGTGTATGTTTTACAGAGTTATTATCCAGACAGTGTTGTCAGTAATATGCCTTGTTAATTTGTAGGGAGAGATTCCAACCCAGATACTGGTGATTGACCCCCAGCGACCTCCAACAAGGGAGGAGCAACGACAAGTGAAAGAGCAGAGGTAACCATTGAAATTACCTGTGTTACTCCCTCTGGTCACTTATACATCTGGGTAAAATGTTATGGAATGCCAAGACAATCACTTTTTCAAGGGAAACCCAAACTGTTAAACCATATTTTTTATATATAGATATATTCATACTTAGTTCATGTTTGTTTATATAAAATTGGGTGTTGACAGTCTGAATAATAGTCAAGTTCATTCATAATTTAATTGTCATTTTTAGTCCTTTGGCCGAAGGTCCAAGGGACTATTGCCATCACTCTGCGTCCGCCGTCCGCCGTTAGCTGCCGTATCTCAGAAACCGTTCAGCAACTTTTTCTCTAATTTTGCATATACATATCTTGGGGCACTGCCACTATGCACGATAAATCTGTATTTGATTGAATAATTTTAAGGGCTCCCTAGGGCCTTCAAGGACCCCAAAACTGGTAAAAATGTAACATTTGGCCTACTTTTTCAAAAACTGTTCAGCAACTTTTTTTCAAATTTTGCATAGATGTATCTTAGGGTGCTGCCACTATGTACAAGAAATCTATAATTGATTGAATCATTCTAAAGGCACCAAAGGGGCCCCCAAAGTGCAAAAGGTTTACATTATCTAGTGATGTGGTTTTGAGAAGGGCCCTTGAGACCACCCCCAACATTAGATGTTGTGTATTGTTCCACAAAATCAACAGCTGTGACTAATCTCTACAGCCCAGTCCATTGAGACCTTGACTAATCTTTAATTGGTCACAGCACCCAGGCAGAGTAGACACACTTGACCCCTGTTAGACTGAACAGTTGCCTAACACTTTTAAACTGTATCTTCAAAACTATTGATTTTCTATAATTGCAAGTTGTGTTTATTTTGATGTTCATTTAATTATTATAAAATGGTGTGACTGTGGTGTCTATTGGTTAAAGATGTATTGTCTGTAGAAACCTGTAGGTGACAAACATAGAAAATTAATATTCTGTCACCTGTAGGTGACAAACATAGAAAATTAATATTCTGGACAACTATAGAGTGAAATATCCTACACTTTATTTATATCAAATGCATTCTACTGTTCTGTTTACGCTTGCCATGCCTTGTGTAGACATGGTACTGTGTAAATCAATTGTATCAATATAGACTAATAATTACAGATTCACAATATAGTTGACACCTGAAACAACCAAATGTCAACCATTAGAAGAGTTGACATAGTTAAGGCACAATAAAGCCTTTTGTGTCAAGACAAATACAATTCAACCAATACCCCTATCTGAACACTGCCTGTTCTTCACCTATTACATTCGCTTTGTTTAGGTATGTGGTTCTTTTTATAGAAAATTTTAGTTTCTTTCTGTACCTGTCTACGTATGATAACCATTTGTCCGCCCTGCTCACAATAAACATCACATGAATGATAAAAGGAAGATCACTACCACTTAACTTGTGCATTATTATTATTATAAAACTGCTCTGCTACTGCTTGGTGGACAGTTAGTTAGTGGATCAAGTTCAAATACATCAGCACGTTTTTCATACCTGCATGGTAGTTTAGGCTCGGTAGTGTGCTGGCAGCTACTAAACCTATAGGCTTGTGTGAAAAGGATAGGTGGCAGAAGAACTAACTTCAAAGCACCTTTGCATCCATTTAGCCAGGCAGCAGTCACACTGTCCCAGTGTCTGCTGCTATGTTTATATAATAATTATATAGGCTTAATGATCCCAATACACCAATCTGTTGGCACAGTGTCAGATAATGGAACTAGGTTAAACATCTTAACAATAACTATAATTAGTTCTGTGGAGCTGTTTTTTTCAGTGAACAGTAAACATGTAAACATTTTACTTCCATCATAACCCTTAATGATCTGTAACTATGATTCACTAAAAAACATTTGATTAATAATGACCTACAGGGTTGTTTGATTTATGCCGGGCAGAAACTGTTTCTGCCCGGCAGAAACAGCAACAATAGGAAATACATGCCATTGATAGGCAAACGTGTTCTTTTTATAGAAAATTTCAGTTTCTTTCTGTACCTGTCTACGTATGATAACCATTTGTCCGCTCTGCTCACAATAAACATCACATGAATGATAAAAGGAAGATCACTGCCACTTAACTTGTGGATTATTATTATTATAAAACTGCTCTGCTACTGCTTGGTGGACAGTAAGCTGCAACTGTCTTTGAGTTTGTTTACATTTTGACAAACTACTATTATATAGCACTAATTTTTGAATGAATCACATTTTGAGAATGCATGTCATTGTTTGCGGTGTAACTTTTGTATGCTTCATTTTCTGCTGCTACAAGTTGCATTCATCTGAAAGACTATTCAATTACCTATCCAATGATAATACATATGTTGTGGTGTTGGATATATAGCTTTGGTATATTATACACGAGGGTTGTGATAGGAAACTATTGGACATTGCGACAGTGCAGAGAGACAGTACGAGATGTGTCACTCAGTATATGAAGTGTGACTTTCAGATACTTCATTTTGTAGTGCTATGGATTATGATGGGCCTCTCCATTAGCTCCCTATATATTTGTTAGGTGAGTAACACCTTTCGAAGTTCTGACAGCAGGACACCGCCTTCGGTGAAGTTGAGACAAAAGTTTTACAAAGGCTTCAATTTCAAACGGTCTATCACCATCCAGCTGACCCATTTTTTTTTTTTTTTAAAACTTTTCAGTAACTTTTCTTAAATTTTTCATAGACATTTCATGTGGTAGTGCCACTATACACAAAAAATCTGTATTTGATTGATTCATTCTAAGGGCACCAAAGGTCCCCTAAAATGCAAAATTTGCTAACTAAAATTAATTGTCTACCTCAGAGTAGCTATATTTATAACTTGTTGTGTATGACACCCAGCTGTGGAGCTGAGATTCTCTGCCTGCTATTGTTTGATGGAAACTGTGACTAATCTGTAATTGGTCACTAGCAGAAGCTTGTGTCAACAGACAGCATTAAGCCACTAGACCCCTGTTAAACTGGACAGTTGCCTGTAGGTTTTAAACTGTGTCAAACAGTGAGTCTACCTTTTGCTCTCAAATAATCTGTCCTCTTAGTTTTACACATAAAGACATAATCTGGCATAACTTGATAAGTCTTTGTAGCAGCACATTTGTACTTCCAGTGTATCATTGCAACATAACATACATATTACTGTGTGCCACATTTGAATGTTGTGCATGTAATATTTCCATGCAATCCATTTGCATATATAATTTCAACAGCCGTTTTCTTCATTTTCACTTTTTGACCCCTACCATGTTCAATGATCCATAACTTCGCCAATTTTTGTAGCAGTCATAATTTTTGAAACCGTGTAAAGCACCCTACCAAATCTTTACAAGGATGTAAGAAAACAATGTTACAATTTTTCCGACTTATCACTCATTTGGTCAGCCGGGGTCACATATAGACGTATTAGTCCAAAGGACTTCAGGGCCACTTGGCCCATTTTTATTCATTTACATTGAAACATCTGTATTCAGAATAGTCACTTAAATTGACAAGGTTTATTTGAACTCTGTTTGATTCTAGATATTAAGATTTGTCTACATCATTACATGTGTATGCTTTATAAGATAGGGCAGATCAGCCATGTACAAACTCACAAAAACCGAAACTGACAATGCTAGCTTTGAGGGATCAAGGATGACGATGGTGTTTTGAAACCATAAAGTTCACATTTGGATTGAAACACCAAAAATAAAGGAAGCTTGGGGCAGATTGATATGGACAGTATGTGGGCAAAAATTACTGAGGAAAGATTGTCAAAAAACATGGAAAACAGAAGATGGCAGAAGAAGGAGAAGAGGCAGACTTAAATTAAGATGGATGCACCATGTTGAGAGAAGGTCATCTTTCACCCTGGTTCACCCAAACCTCGAATTCGTGAGCGCCGCTTGGGACCTTTGCACACACAGAAATATAAAAGAACTAGAGACAGTACAGCATCACGCAGCGAGATTTGTAACAACAGTCGGGAAAGCAGCTTAACAGTAATGATGACATAACTAAAGTGGGTGTCCCTAGTGTGTCGCAGAAAGACCAGCCGCCTAGTATTATTCTATAAATCCTCACATGCAGAGACAGCTCTTCTATTACCACACCACACTGTTCGCTCAATCAACAACACGCGTGGCCACAGTGAGCGATTTATTCAGGTGTCAGCCAGGACACAGGTTTACGCAAACAGCTTGTTCATGGAACTATAAAGAACTGGAACAGTTTATTCAATACAGTTATGTCTGCAGCTACGGTGGATACTTTTAAAACTAGACTGGGCAGACACATCTAAAGTTCACGCAGTGCTATTGCACACACCTCCATATTGGCGTAACGACCTTTGAGTTTTTGCCAATTAATATATAGACATAGAGGTCCTGAACAGCGGGAGGGAGAAAATTACAGAAGATCGTTATAGGTTGCGAAATGTGATGAAGAAAGTGGAGTGGATCAAATGATGTGTCTTCACCATCAGGAGTCAGGGGAGAAGAAGAAAAGAAGTCCACATTGTATTCACTATACATTTTTAGTGGTTTATTTGGAACTGTAGATAGTTACCTTTCTGAATCCCATATGAGGGCCAGACTCAAACAACACGAGAATATGATGGTCCCTTTCACAGCATTAGGGGAACACTGAGTGAATGAGGGCTATAATATCACATCCAAAGATGCCACAGTGCTCGCAACAGAGAGAACACCTTCTGGCGAAGAAAGATCAGTGAATCCGTGAGATTCGAGAGAGGCGACCACCATTCAACAGAGACACCAGCTACAATCTTCCCTCGATATTCCTGGAACTACTGTCATGTGACGATCACCAACAACATCACATGACGACTGGGAGTGACTCAGTATAACGCTGATGAATGCATCATGAGAGTGCCAAAAGCTCTGTTCAAGCCACTCTGAATTCATACAAGTAACAAACTAGATTTCCAAATTATGTCTTTAACTGAATCTGGAAGCAACTTACACGTTGAAAGAGTTGTTTATTGTTGTGTTTATTGTTGTGTTTATTGTTGTGTTTATTGTTGTGTTTATTGTTGTGTTTATTGTTGTGTTTATTGTTGTGTTTATTGTTGTGTTTATTGTTGTGTTTACTGTTGTGTTTACTGTTGTGTTTATTGTTGTGTTTATTGTTGTGTTTATTGTTGTGTTTGTTGGTGCACAGAGAATGGCGGAGAGTCAGGAAGATTGAGCGTCAATTTGACGTTGTGGCCCGAGGTATTGGTGAATATGTCAGTGATACTGACTGCTCCCTCAGACGTCACAGACATAACAAACGGTGGGTGGAACTCTGTGTGTCACACAACATGATGTTCTACAATGAGAAAATCATAAATAAAATATGTGTAACACACTTACCGAGTATCATTATACCTACAGTGCCCTACACACACATATACACACATGTACACACATATACACACATGTACACACATGTACATATACACGTATATAATATATATGCACACACATTGTTTATGACTACGTTATGTTAACAACAACAAATAGTTGTTCTCTTTACCACAACTACTGCATCACTCTCTAGAGCGCGTCACTAGTGACTTGTCACATTCCTGATGACATCATGTGTCATCCTGACCCAGGTCACGCCGACATGAGCAGAAGGAAGACGATGGGTTATACGACGAGGTCGACTATCGCCCCGTTTCCCGCTGGTCCAATCGAACCCGCCCCCAGACATTCTGGGAGAATGACACCGCCAGGAAGCACCACAGGTAATAAGGGATCATCTCAGAATGTCGGTGTCCGATATCAGACAATATTATTTTCATTTGGGAGTGGATGAGTTCTGAGGTAGTTTGTCTGGTGTTGGATACCGATATTTTATGCTTCAGACCGATGTTATCAATGTTTACAAACGTTTTCATTCCACAGGTAGTAACACTGAACACTCCACAGGTAGTAACACTGAACACTCCACAGGTAGTAACACTGAACACTCCACAGGTAGTAACACTGAACACTCCACAGGTAGTAACACTGAACACTCCACAGGTAGTAACACTGAACATCTACAGGTAGTAACACTGAACACTCCACAGGTAGTAACACTGAACACTCCACAGGTAGTAACACTGAACACTCCACAGTTAGTAACACTGAACACTCCACAGGTAGTAACACTGAACACTCCACAGGTAGTAACACTGAACACTCCACAGGTAGTAACACTGAACACTCCACAGGTAGTAACACTGAACACTCCACAGGTAGTAACACTGAACACTCCACAGGTAGTAACACTGAACATCTACAGGTAGTAACACTGAACACTCCACAGGTAGTAACACTGAACACTCCACAGGTAGTAACACTGAACACTCCACAGGTAGTAACACTGAACACTCCACAGTTAGTAACACTGAACACTCCACAGTTAGTAACACTGAACACTCCACAGGTAGTAACACTGAACACTCCACAGGTAGTAACACTGAACATTCCACAGGTAGTAACACTGAACACTCCACAGGTAGTAACACTGAACACTCCACAGTTAGCGTTAGTAATGTTAATATTTTAATTCACTAAACTAAAATGTTACTGTTCAAAATTTACTTACCTGACTTGTTTTAGCAAACGTGATAAATTGTATAATTTAAATGAGTGGTGATGTTTTCTACGCTTTGCCTAACAAGCCACCTATCATGGAGTTTGTATTTCTGGCTCATATCTAGTCTGAGGAAATTGTTTTATCGCTAGCACCATGTATAATACACACCTGATGTCTTAAATAAAACAAAGACGGAAAATATGCAAATTACACACAGAAACTTACCGTACCTTCCAGGACAACACTCGGAGGCCATAGGTCAGACACAGCGGTCAGCTATCAGCATAAGTACATCGCAACCAGGGGACGAACTGAGTCCGAAAGAAAACATGTTCACAGCCGGAACCAGAGATCTTTCTCAGGTAAAACAATTCAGGAGTGAAAAACTCCCGCATCTCGAAACCCATGTCACAGTCTTATGGGCCTACGTCCTGTTTTCAAAATATCTCCCGATGTTAGACCACCTCACTCTCTCTTCTCTCTCTTCCTTCCCTCTTTCCATGCCCTTTTCTCTGTGTCACTTTTGTTTGTCTCAAAATCGGTAGGAAATGGGAGGTTGGCCATTTAAAAACTGATCTTTTTGACCTTGTTCATGCACGAAGGTTCCCTGGTCTAGCCATCCATGTGTTGACAACTTGAATACTGCTGATAAATGTTTAGATTGACCAACTCTTTTGCTTTGATGTGCATCTGAGCTAGGTTTCCAATGTTTGAGGTGCAATAGAAGTTACCTTATTGTTATTATTATTGCTTCGAGGCTATATTTGGCGGAGATAGATCGTAGAAATTGGTGGTGCAGAAAAGTTGATAAACAAGTGGAATTACTGATTGATAAGTATTATTCTTGCCTTAATATCATTCATAAAGTTGCAATAAACATATATTGAGTAGCAGTTGTGCTTAAAGTTAGTTAGTTATAGTATTTTAGGATACCTTAGTATAGTGAGTGATAATAGGGTAACTCACTTAGGCTTCGATAATTTGAAAACAAGATTTAACAAACCTGATTATGTGGTAGAATATATAGGAGATAAAGTAACAACCATCAAACTACTTACATAAGATAATATCTGTGTAAGCCAGTACTTGCTAGATATTTTGATTAGGTAGCATTGTTGTTAAAATTAAGCAAGGGCGATAGTCGGGCGGCGTAACCTAAATAAATAAAGCAGCCTAACGTAACGTAATTGATTGTATTTAAATTAGGTCACTACCGGTAATGTTGGCGTTCGTGTCAGGATAAATAGTTGGCTGTGTAATTGAAATTTGTAACCTAAAGTGTGCTGTAGTACACAGGAAACAGTCTTTATAAAGACTAAGTTAGTTAAGTTATTAAATAATTTCTGATCGGGATATGGCGTCTTGCAAACGGCAAGTCAAGGCAAAGCGACACTTGGTGTGCGATCACTGCCACAGCTGGGTAGATTTTGCATTGTCCGGCTGTGGGAAGTCATAGGCAGAAACCATGGAGGAAGGATTCACCTTTCAGTGCATTGGGTGTTGGAAGGTGGAGTGTCTGCAGAAGGAGATAGTTAAGTTGACAGATATTGTGAAGGGAATGGAGATGGGAATTAGCAAGGAGGCAGGTCGAATGGAGAGATACGACAGGGAGAGAGGTGAGAATACTGCAAGACTGAAGGAGAATAGCAGTGGCAA